>JADNYJ010000005.1:0-600000 GCA_015501075.1 Gymnopilus junonius | reverse complement strand
CCGTGTACAAATAAAGCCCGGAACTTTCATTGGGTGAAAAATCTATCTACGCCTTCCCTGTCTAGTACAACACCATAAGGGCCCTCAGTCTCTACCATGACGACATAATGCGACATCAAGTTATGGGTAATACCTTCCTGCAATGCCCTAGGCCCACAAATAGGCGCATAAGGGGGGGGAGGTGAAAAATAGATGGCGTCAGTTTCTTTCAGTTGTAATGCATTCGACTCGATGATCTTTTGACCTACAAGCTGTGGTTCATGAACGTCAGTGTGGTCACTGTTGCTTAGACAGGCGCTTACCATGTGAGATCTATCAGACGCGAAGTGCTGCAGGAAAAGGACCACTGGAATCACTCGGAACTGGCTGCGTAGTTTTGGTTGGTGAGGCATTATTCAATCGGTATAACCAGATTCCTCACACTCGCCTTTCGTAGGTGTGCAGAAGACCGTCTGGAAAAGTTAGGTTGAGGTATTCTATTGCGTTGCATTTTCAGAAAGATTTGCATCGTGGGCACCAGCAATCGACTCACCCTTCCATTGGCACGGTGCTAAAAGGCGAGTATCAAAATCATACACCCAACTATGCTGTTCCTCGCCGATTCGTTCAATCTTCATACGCGACTTGCGTGATCGAAGTATGAGGATAACATGATAATCCCAAACCACTGCAGCGTCCGTAGAGCGGGCTGCTTTCTGGTGCCATAATGCAACCTGTTGGGATAGTGTAAATTAATTTCTGTTCTGAGTCCTTGTAGCGAGGAGATGCCGACCGTCTTGTTGTCATTCGATACAAAGATCACGTAGATCTCCCATAAACTTCTCATTTCTTCATCATCAAAAAATGATTTGGATAAAAGGTAGATATTTTCTTCACAATAGCAGCTAGTATAAACACTATCAGGGGGAAGAGCAGGAATCATGTCATGAGATTGAGTTGGAATGCATGCATCAAATTCAACCCCAACCCTGATTACTTAAATAAAGGACACTAAAATGATCTTTCAAACTTTCATCTAAACTTCGACAGCATTCGGACACCTTACCACCGCCCACTACAAGATGGATTTGACAATGTTATCTATGTCTAACTTTATGGAAATTCTTAGTGCGCAAACGCGAGCTTCCGCGACATGGAAATCCTATGATGATTCATGATATCGTGATGATATTCGTTTACCACTTGGTTACTACCAATCACCTCTGCTACTTCTTGGCTACTCCTGTATGAAAGGCTTGACACCATAGGCAATTTCTAGATGAGTTATGGGAACTCATCGCGCCACGATATTGGGTCCTGCGCTGAAACCGAATGCTGAAGCTGGCTGTGTGTTCCTTCAAGTTGTCCTTCCCATCATCATCATGGAGTCCCATGTCAGAAGCTCGGCGTACCCATCTATAAGATTTGACACCAAGTCATTATACACTTCCATCAAAGGCAAGAGCTCTGTTTATCTATAGAACCCTGTTGCCTATTAGACCTATCTGTACGGCAAAGCAGCCTGGCCAGCTTCTTCACTATCTGTAGATCTTATACCCTGAACTACAAGATCGCCTATTTGAACCAGGCTCCTAAAACCAGCCTCTAGTTAGGTTCGTTCCAAGCCACCGTCCTGCGGAGGTTTTGTTTGTAGCGTAAACAAAACGGATTAGGAAGGATCTTTGTTTACTCCGTCCGTTTACAGTAATTTTCGTGTTTGTACAGACTTACAGTACCTCCGCAGGAGGGGCTTGATCCTAAGTGCCAAAAACCGTAGGGACGTTTGCGAATTTCTGGCGACACCACCTCTCCCTCGTTCGACATGAAACTCTACTAGCTTCTTAATTCGATATCACTTTATCTTATTCTCAATTTTAATCTATTTTACCTCAACACCTTCCTAGTCATTTTACACCGTCTTTTCGACCTTCATCCACTTTTAATCACCCTCACTTGGTTCGCTCAAATCATACCATCCGACCTCCAGGTAAGCTTCAAATTGATTATTGGCATCGCATTATTGATTTGACAAAGAATTTTGGCACAGATCCTTCTCTTCGTGTCACTATGAGCTCGGCAATATTGACCTCAGATCCCCCATCAGCTCCCCATCCAACTCCTCAGCCCACCACCCCTTCCAAGCATCGAGGAGGTTCCAATACAACTCAGAGCCCTTCTACACCACACAGGGATCGTTCTCCATCAACCAGAATGCAGCCGTCGACCCCTTCTAGGTCAACCGCTTTGCTCACTCCCTTGGAAACACCTCGTCGAAGAAAGCACAACAACTCTCAATGCCTACGCGGAATCAAAACGAACTTACCACCAGAGTTATCGTTAACATCAATACCTTCAACTCTTATCGACAAATTGAAGCTTTCCTACATGCCGGATGACTGGCAAGTCCACTTAATACACCGAATACTTCAAGGGTACGACAGCATCTTCTGTGCTGGCACTGGCTATGGAAAAAGCCTCATTTTTGAAGGGCTCGCTGTTCTAGGAGGAAAAGGGAAGCTAGTTATTGTTATTAGCCCTTTGAAAGCGCTGGAACGCGACCAGGTACGCCTTCCACAGTGTATCCTCTTTCTTAATGCTTATTTCATGTCTTAGGCTCAGCAAGCTATGGCAAAGGGTATCCAAGCCCTCGTTATCAATGAAGACACTACGAAAACGGTCGGTCTTTGGAAGGAGGTCCGAACAACAGCCGCTATCGTGTACATGTCCCCAGAGATGGCACTCTCGGAGAGCTTTCAAAAACTCTGGAAGGACTCGCGTTTCCGCACCCGCCTAACTGCTGTGGTCGCCGATGAGGCCCACTGCATTGATGAATGGGGTGGAGAGGACTTTCGGCCACTATATCGCAAGCTCAACACCCTCCGCAACTACACGGGATACGAAATTCCTGTGGTTGCTTGCACTGCCATGGCAAGGACATCGACATTCGATCTCATCTGGAACACGCTCGGATATGGCCATCGACCCTTCTGGGGACTCGATGTAGGAACCGATCAACCAAATCTCTTTTACATCACCCGACCTTTTGGGTAGTAATAGCTGTCAACAGAAAAAAAACGATGCAAAAAGCATGATTTTAGAGGCACCAGTAATGGCCTACCAGTCCTAACTGTGACACAAGTGGTAGACAGAATAGCTTTCATTCCGCTAAGTATTGCATCATTTAAAAAATGGGTACACATTTCCAAAGATCGAAATTAGTTGTCTATCTATTTTTTGTGCACGCTGTCTATGATTGTGGAAAGAGAGGCAAGCTTAAACGTCCCCTCTGTTTTCGGCAGTTTGTCCCAAGCCCCTTCTGCGAAGGTGTCCGGTTCCCGGACCGGAGCAAGGGCTTGCTCCGAACCTAGCCTCTAGTATCGCTCGCAAGAGCTTCATCTGAGAGCGGGACACATGTGTTTCATCAGAGAGCAAACACAGTCAAATATTTTGATGTACAAACAAAGCTAAGGGCTCAAGCTCGCGATATAGAGGCTGGCATTTTATAGATTCACGTGATCTGCATGAGCAATGTCAAGGCTGTTTTTACAGTGTGACGCACAGGTGCGTCACCAGAACCATGCCCAATTTGGAACTGCTGAATTTCCCCCCTTGTCCACTACAATTAGGAGGTAAACCCCTTTCCTCATGTCGATTTAGCCATGCCACATGTTCAAACAGTTAAAGATAAATACAATTGGCACAATTAGGAATTACGCCACTTGAATAAATTAGAAACATGCAAAGGTAACCTTCCCATGGTGTTATTGTAAATTGTAATGAGTGCAAGTGAATGGGTTCACCTAATTGTATGCAAAAATATGGCTCTCCTGCTCATTCACACTAGAATTATGGTAACCAGTAATGGTAGACACATTATTAAAGAAAACTCACACCTAATTTGCATAAATATGGGGGAAGGAACTTAATAAGTACTTGAAAGAATTATTGGATTAACAGCCCACAAGATGGTTGCCCATGCAGATCACGTGAATCTATAAAATGCCAGCCTCTATATCGCGAGCTTGAGCTCTTAGGTTTGTTTGTACATTTGTTTGTGTGTCAAAATATTTGTATTTCTCTGATGCAACACTGTGTCCCGCTCTCAGGTGAAGCTCTTGCGAGTGATACTAGAGGCTGGTTTTAGGAGCCTGGTCTTGCAGGGGCTTTCTTGTTTGCACAACATTGTGAGTCGTATCTTGCTGTTCTAATCCCAGACTCCAAACCAGTCGCATGGGCTTAGATTATATAATTGTTCTGAAGATCTAGTGAAACTTGAATGCAGTTAGTGCCCACTAGTGACTGGCACATCTTGTCTTTGGTTTTGTTTGGTGGAGCCCTCAGCACGGGATTCTTATGACTTTAATCAGTGATATTTAAATCTGCTCCCATTGATCGTTATCTGACTACATGAGCCCATGTGTTTAAGGCGTTTCAGTAGAATGAGAATTGTGTATTCTGTATGTTTAATAGTTCCCATCTAATGTCCCACCAAAGCGATGTCGAAAATGTCCTTGAAGCATTGGCAAATAACAATTTATCAATCTTAAATTTCATCAAGGGAGTCCTCGAAAGACCTGCTCAAGAAAGATATATTCTACTAGGTGATCTAGCTGACATATGTGCAAATTTACACAGGGCTGCTCCCAAGGAGGTGTTTCATTAAGCTTTCGAGGAGTTCAGGCAAAGACTTTGTGCTGAGGTAAATAGTACTGATGTTGGAAGGACAGTATGGCCTTCAGTTTAATATGGTGAAGGCAACCTTGGAATACCTCAAAGGCTCATTTATGCAAGTCACAAGTGAAAAAATGTGCACCAATATGCCTTGGCTATGGAAACTAGTGCCGTCTCTGTTAGATGCAAATCCAGACCATAGGCAAATAATGCCAGACTTTGCAAATCAAGAAGAAAGTATCATGGACAAGCTGTCATCAAATCAGGAAGAGGATCTAGGAGAAATCAGAGGAGATGCCATGGACATCGATTCTGATTCAGATGTTTAGATGGACATTGATCCAAATCCAATGGACAAAGGGACTGAAAAGGTGAAGAAAGCAAAGAAAAGTAGACAACAAGCTGTCAGATAATGATCAATGGGAGTGGATTTAAATATCACTGATTAAAAGTCATGAGAATCCTGTGCTGAGGGCTCCACCAACAAAACCAAAGATGAGATATGCCAGTCGCTAGTGGGCACTAACTGTGTTCAAGTTTTACTAGATCTTTGGAACAATTATATAATTTAAGCCACATGACTGGTTTGGAGTCTGTTCTAATCTGTGCCATTGTGACTTTAATTGACTAACTTTTACCTATTTCAATTGCAGGTCACACCGATCAAAAGGCAGACAGTCTTTCCTTCACAGAAACCAAGCTGCCGTGAGGGCTGACCAGTGATGATGGAGGGATGAGAGCAAAAAATTCAACTGCGCATCTACAGAGTGCACATCTGGGGAAAATAACACATTTTATGTGCAATAGAATTAATTTATGATTTAAACAAGCTAAATATTATTATGAAAGTCTCGTGCTGGCAGTGCGAGCCATATTAGAAATCTGTTATGTAATTTCTAGTGATGGACATGGGTTTGGGGAACCCATCACAGGTCATGGGTATAGGTGACATGGGTACGGGTGCGGGTGGGTGTCAAATCACCCGAGGCCAAACCCATACCCATGCCTATGGGTATGGGTTCAGCCATACCAACCAGCCGGAAATGTCCGAACTCCAACTAGCCAGGTGATGTGTCAACAACACGTCTCACCTTGTCACCACCACCACTCCCCTTCCTCTTCCCTCCTCTCCTTCCCTCTCTCTCACCCCTCGGATCATAGTTGCATGCCCCTGCTCTCCTCTGAGCGCTGTGGGCATGCATTTTTGTGCTGGATGGGGGCTGTACATGCAGGGGGGACCCGTGTAGTGGGAGGCCTGGCCAGGTGAGTAACAGAAGGGTTTGCAAGCTGATTGTGAGCTCGTTCTGGTTATTTTTTCCTGCTTTTTCTGTGCTAATGACCTGTCCACAAGTCTGACAGGCTTACCATGCTCGCTGCATACCACTGCCACCACTCCTCCATCTCCCTCACTTGCAAGTGTGAGTCGGGGGTTTTTCGCCCATGCAGACTGTATGGGCAATTTTCATGCAGGTGGCGCCATGCTGTGGGTCCATCACGCCCTCATGCCGATGCTGACACCAGCCTTCCACCTCCCTCACATGCAAAAGTGAGTTGGAGGTGGATTGATTAGCCTCCTAGGCACATGCCCCTGGCTGTTACCAACCCTCACGACATGCAGGAAGACACCAATTGGCATCTTCACTGTCACCGCGAGGCATACAACATGCCATGCAGGGCTGGGGCTCTCACCCATCAAGGGCTCCCGCTACAGGTATGAACCCTCGGAGAACCCATGCCCATATCGGCAGGTACCCATACCCATGACCAAGGGTACAGGTTTTGATGGGTACAGGTGCAGGTGACCTCTGGGCAACCCGAGGGTGACCCGTGTCCATCACTAGTAATTTCGGAGCTTCAATCGTCATCAGGTTTGCTTGTTGCAATGACATGAGTATTTCCTTACTTTCGAAGGTGAAATTTATTTAGCTAGCTTAGGAAATGTTATATGCAAATTTCATGCTGCAGGAACAACATCTTCTTAATTTCATTGCAGGAGGTTTGACACCATACGTGATCATGACATGCCCAGGGTTCAGCTGGTGGTTATGCCGCCAGCACCAGGCAGCTCGACCCCAGTATCAGGGACTGGCAAGAGAGGAGTGAATCAGTGTTGCTTCCATGATGTTAGCTAATTATGTGGGGTCACTATGTACTATGTTGGTGGTAAAGTGACGGCAAAAAGTATTGCGGGTACCTGTTGCGCAATACCGGTATGGTAAAACATTTGGAGTAAAAATATATTTAAGAACTACATTGATATAGATCAGTTCCACAAATTGAAAGAACTAAAATATTCAGATACTGCATAGGTACAAGGGAAATAGTGCGAAAAATATTACCTGCCATCAACTGAATTTTATGGAATATGGCTGAAAATGGGTCAGTGGATAGATATTTCCTACTCTAATAACATTCAAGTGAGATCAAAGGCAGGGCTTTTGTCATTCAAGAGATATTCAGCAATGAAGATGGCTAAAATAGGCAGTTTTGCCTTATTATGGCCATATTTAGGGCAAAGTTGTTACATTGTGAGCCGAAAATCTTCTTATCCTATGAACGGTTTTTTATCATTTAAAGTATTCTATGATCAGGCAAAGGAGTAGTATCTTGGGTGATTTTCTTAACTATATTACTGGCTTTCTTAGTAGTCCTGAAATTTGCAACTTTCTGGTATCCTCTCTCAGAATGTCAATTTATTCTGCGGGAGTTCAAACATTTGTGGGTGTCGTAAGAAGAGGTATCTGTGAACACAAGGCCCTATATCAATAAAATCTAATAACTTATTCCTGTCATTTTTAAGAAATCCCCAACCCGCAATATTATTTGCCGGCACTTTATGTGGCAGTGTGACTAAAATTTATCATGTGACTTTGTTGATTTGGCAATAAATGAGTATCATTATTGTATCCTATATCAACAAATATGGACCTATGCAGAAGCTAGTTCAAATACAGGCTCCTAAAACCAGCCTCTAGTATCACTCACAAGAGCTTCATCTGAGAGCAGGACACATGTGTTTCATCAGAGAGCAAACACAGTCAAATATTTTGATGTACAAACAAAGCTAAGGGCTCAAGCTCGCAATATAGAGGCTGGCATTTTATAGATTCACGTGATCTGCATGAGCAATGTCAAGGCTGTTTTTACAGTGTGATGCACAGGTGCGTCACCAGAACCATGCCCAATTTGGAACTGCTGAATTTCCCCCCTTGTCCACTACAATTAGGAGGTAAACCCCTTTCCTCATGTCGATTTAGCCATGCCACATGTTCAAACAGTTAAAGATAAATACAATTGGCACAATTAGGAATTACGCCACTTGAATAAATTAGAAACATGCAAAGGTAACCTTCCCATGGTGTTATTGTAAATTGTAATGAGTGCAAGTGAATGGGTTCACCTAATTGTATGCAAAAATATGGCTCTCCTGCTCATTCACACTAGAATTATGGTAACCAGTAATGGTAGACACATTATTAAAGAAAACTCACACCTAATTTGCATAAATATGGGGGAAGGAACTTAATAAGTACTTGAAAGAATTATTGGATTAACAGCCCACAAGATGGTTGCCCATGCAGATCACGTGAATCTATAAAATGCCAGCCTCTATATCGCGAGCTTGAGCTCTTAGGTTTGTTTGTACATTTGTTTGTGTGTCAAAATATTTGTATTTCTCTGATGCAACACTGTGTCCCGCTCTCAGGTGAAGCTCTTGCGAGTGATACTAGAGGCTGGTTTTAGGAGCCTGATCTTGTCCCAACTTTTCACTTATGAACAAATATTTATTTGTTCCTGCTAACATCACATTCTTTGGTGACACAAATGCCAACTTAACTTATCTTTAGGTGGGGTTTTGTGTGGCGATTATACCCACCTAACAGGTAAACATCCACGATCAGCATGGGATAGTTACCATCCATCCAAGAATAGATCATTGCTTCAGGACACTGAGATATCTCTTGAAGATGCTCTCCATCATCCTCAATGCCTCACCTTTCGATGATTTGGCCATGATGATGCGTTATCATCATGCCCACGATGCATCACTCTCCATGAGTCTTTTCACTTTCCCCCTATGTCAATGAAGATGAGTGGCCAACTATCCAGATACTGCGCCTGGCAACTTGCCTCAAGCACAGGTCCAGGATGTCACTTGGTCAGTCCTCAAAAGCATGCTCCCAAAAGAAAAATGCAGCAGAAAGCCGTATCCTTCTTGGATCTAGACAACAAACAACAATGACTTCAGAAGGAGCTGGACCAACTCCTCTTTCCTTCACCATCCAATGGCTCATTATCAAACCCCATCGGCTCCAGCCCAGACGATAGTATCACTGGCTCTTTATCAAACCCCATTGGCACCAGCCCAGGTGATAGCATGGAAACGGATCAACCCCACATCACACACGACAACAACGATGACCTGTGGGAGGATGTCATACAAGACATCGAACCTCCCGAGCTAGCTGCAGGTGAATCGGCGACGATTAAGGTGTCTCCTAAGAAAAAGCACTTGACTCCTGATCAGGCCACCATCGCTCTCTATGCTAAATGGCAGGCCCTTCTTCTGATGTTGCTGGAACCACTTCTTGCCTATATGGCAGATTCCATGGGCAAGGTTTCTCAGCTGGCTGGAGAGGATTTGAAAGGTGTATGCAACCACGAGCCCTTGCTGTGTGAGACAAAGCAGACGAGCATCCTCTGTCTTTACTTCGACCATATGTTTTTCAGCCTAAACTCACTGTGTACCTATTCGTTCTAATGAATTTTGTTATAGATTTTACCACCATTGAGGTGAAGCATTGTTCATGCCAGCTTCTCAGCCAGATTCTTGTGTGTCATGGCCTGTTTCCAATGGCTCCTGAGCAAGTTAGGATGGCAGTTTCTATCGATTTCTTGGACTTTTATAGTGCTTTATTTGAGCACTCCTGTGATGCAGTGAACACCTGTAGATGCCCGGGTGAAGCATGAGATCAGACTAACTGATTAAATAGTAGGATTGATCTCTGACATCAGTTGGCAGTACAGCCAGCTGGCTATTCGCGCCTTATAGGCCTAAGAGGGGGGCCACATCGGCACTTTGGCCATTAGCTTTTTTTCGCTTGTACAAGCTAAAAAAGGTAATAAAAGGGACGAAAAGCTGACCATCAGAATCTGGGCCCGGATTGCCAAAAAGCACAGACTTTGTACCAAATGTTCAGGAAGGCCAGAGCTGAAGAGGATCATGAAATCAATTCTCTGTATCACGAATCGCAGCACAGGACGTGAATCGATGCAAAATTTTGCAATTACTGATCATACGACATATTAAATTTTCGAAGAATTGGCTGAAAAAGTGGAAAAGCTAAAAAGTAAATGGCCGACTTGCTGATGCAGCGCGTGCCATTGGTGCCTGAGACCCCAACACACCATCCCACATAGTGTTCGCACTATCCCGCCATGCTGCTGGCTGTTTTGGGTGGGGTAAAAGCCTCAATAAGCCTCAAATAAGGTGTGCTCACCATCTGGGATGTTGGTCACCCCAACGGAGGGGCGGGAGGTACCTAAAATGAATATAAATACAGATCCCATGAGTCCATCTATTCTTAGATCCTTCTTATTTGGGATGATACACTAAAATTAGAGGCCTCGGGCTAGGCACCAGATTTGCCTTCCATTGATGCATCATCCTGTGCCTGCCGGCCCTCGGCATTGTACCTAGGAACCAGGTTGGTTCCAAATGCAGTACCCGCCCTCCCCGCCTGCCCTCCCGCCCTTCTGGGCTCCTTGGGTGGGTTATAGCATGCTCCCGCCTGTTATTCGCATTTTTATCGTACCTTAGGGTAGATATGTAGTTATTGAATACATATAACTTTTTTTTTGTGTGAAAAATGACCGTCTAGGGATGGATTAATGACTTACAAGTTGGATGATGTTCCTCAATGGTAAATCATGACTGGCATACTTCGGATTGTCTAGCCATCGCATTGCGTGCATATACAGCATGGATCTTAGGTCTCAAATGCCAAATAGTAAATAATCATAAAAAGGCGACGAAATATACAGGAATTACTATGGAATAGCATAGGGTTACTTGAGAGTAGGCTGGGCATCATAGGGGCATTGCAAACATCCAAATCAGACATCTCGGAGCTGAACAAGGACCCAAGTGCAGTCCTCCACTGCACCTAGCCATGGAGCTCGAGTCCTTCCCTTCCCTTTGATAGTCACACCCCAGTAGAAGAGGGCTACCATGACGCTGTGGAGTCCATTCACACCAGGCCACCTTAAGCACTCCCAATCCCCCTCCATCGACTTGCCATCAATAACTCCCTCCACGATTCACCACTCCAGTTGTAAGGATGTCCACCAAGCCTGAAACTTCTTTTCTAACTGCTTGATGTTGTCGATTTGTGGCCTCCACATCATTGAACGGGCACGTGCAATCCACTGGCCTACAACATCAGGCCTGTCCTTGCTGCCTAGGTATGCAACCTGTTCAAATGCCGACTGTTCTTCAAACATCCTCCATGTGTCCACAAGCGACAACCACTCCTCACCCAGTCCTTCCGATTTCAACCAGTTGTATGACTTCATAAACCATGCGGGTGTTCTCAGAGTCATGCTGGCAGTCGAAACAGATTCATCCTTACGATGCTTTGATGCCGACTCCCCACTCCCTTCTGCCTCAGAATCGATATCCTTGTTTTCGAGGGTGCGTTTGGTCAGAATAACAGCCATGGGTGGCATGGGGTCCAGTGCCTGCTGTGTATCGGACTTGTGAGGATGGGTTCAATGGGTTGAATGGCGAGAACCAGATGAGATATCAGTGTCATCGTCTGGAGAGGGTTCGGTGCCACTGGGCGAAGCGTCTGCATTCTTATCCCTGGGACCATCCAAGGCCTTCATATGGGATATGTCCTGCATAGGCTGAGGAGATTCTGAGGTCGAATCCATAGGCTGTGGAGGAGACCATGGTGGGGATTGTGGAGGAGACCATGGAGGAGACCGTGGCAGGGATCATGGAGGAGACCGTGGTGGGGATCATGGAGGAGACCATGGTGGAGACTGTGGTGGAGAGCGAGGAAGAGAAGGTGCGGATGGGGGGCCACTGGATTGTTGAATTGCAGAGGCTGAGATTACTGTGTTTGATGTTGGGAGACGATGGTGTGAGGAAGGGAGAGGAAGTGGGCGAACTTCTGCTGTTGAGTTGGATTTGGAAGTTGTAGTGATTACTTGAGGAGCCTTGGCATCAGTCACAGGTGGGACCTTGGGTAATGTTTCCTTTCCATGATCAGAGGTTGGCATTGCAGCAGAGGGAGAGGGTATGGCAATGTAAATTGAGGGTGTCGAAGATGCCGCATGGGCACTTGGCATGCTGATCTGTGTTTCTGAAGGAGGAACAGGTTGCTGCGATGCAGACCCATCTTTGGATGACAAGCTTGAGGTATGAGCAGCAGTTGATGTGACATCGGGAGGGGAAGGAGCCGAGGGAGTAGCATTGGGCTGAGCTGTGCTATCTTGTCCTTCAGGGGGAGAGGCAAAGTTGTTCAGCAGGGGGTCAGAGGCACCTGGAGACTGCTGGTTTGCTGGATTGGGTGAGGGACTAGTAGATGAGCGAGGTTGTTCTGGGGCAGCGTCCAGATTTACACCAGCCTTCTCGAGTTCCTCTTCATCCATTTTGAAACTTTCATCATCATCATCTGAGGGTAAAGCTGAGGAGCGACACTCTTCCATGGCTAAAGAGAATCAGAAGGAGGAGGCTCAAGGGAAAACAGCATAACTTACTATAGCACTTGAGCAAGAAATTGCCATAGATAGGAAGAATATACTTCTTGTAATGTGGGCGTTCTGCACAACCAAAGTTCATCTTGATATCACTGGTAATAGTGCCGGAATGGAAACTAGGTATTCAAAGTGAGGGAGTTTGGGTTTCGAAATGAAAGATACTGACTTACAACATTATGTTCAAATGACCCGCCCTAGCTGGCTCTGGTCCCCCAGCAATGAGGGAACACTTCCACCCTGTGGCCAAGCAGATCCCATCGAGAATGGGCTGAATGAACTTTGCTAGCCCATAAATACAACTATTAAAAGGAAGTCAGAGGTGCCACAATTCGATACTAAAGGAATCATACCATTGATGATCGGCAGGCAGTGTGGAGGGTTCTCCATTGACAACCTTGTCCCATTTCTGGAGAGCCTCCTTGTGTTCCTCCTCTGCCTCATGCTCCCAATGCTTCTTCTCCTCCATAGTCAGTTGGCATACAACTCGCTCGCCACCCTTTGACGAACAGATGCCAGTTTCTTCTTCTTGTTGTCATTCGCGCCTGTGACATGTCGCTTTGCTTCGACCTCGATTTCATCGCAAAAAGATTTTCTCCAGATGTTGCTTGCCGTTTTCAAACATGGACGTGGCACACCAATGCTGGTGAGTTTTTGTAAGAGGGCGCAATATGCATCGTCTTTTGAGGAGTCGGAGTCTGGCTCGTGATCTTTCATGTACTGATAAGCAAACCATCTTTTGATTTGCTGTGACTTGTAAGCCCATCATCAATAAACAAAACAAGCACAACTTACCGCTTTCTGATAAGCAATCAACTTCTGCCTCTCTTCAAGTATCTTCATCTTAGCTCCAAACTCTGCTGCATCCATTTCATTTTCTTTTGGTGGTTCTATATCTGGGTCTGGCATATTATCGTCCACTGAATTCAAAAACTCCTCGCTCAGCTCTTCTTGTGAGGAAGGTCTATAGGGAATCTCTTGAAGTAACGTCACTGAATGATGGCGAGAGCATCTGCCTTGTAACCTCCGACTACTGCAGTGGCATAAGACACTTTTTCGCCAACCAGAAAGTCCTTTCTGGCCCCACGAAATGTGCCAGGATTAACCATTTTAACCTGCACAAACTAAGTCAAGCAAATTTAGTATGATTAACTGAATGGGAACTCACAGTTGTATATCATTCTAGGTGTGACTATGGGTCAGAAGGAGTTTGCAGGAATGCCAGGAAGGGGATGAGATTCACCAGTTGAGTAGCTTAGAAGGCATTCAATTTGCATCGAAACTCGACATACAAGCCCTTTGTATCTGAGGCAAAAGAAGCTTGAAGACAGGAATGATCTGTAAGATATGGGTCTTTAGCCCATAAATGATGCAACAGAAGGGAAAAGACATGCCTTATACAGGTACTTTTCATGTTCTTTTTTTTTCGAGATGCGACGCATTCAGAACTGAAAAGGGAAATCCAGCAAAATGGATATCAAGTCGAAATGTGGACAAACTGTTTATACCACCCATTGGTGGCATAGGTTCATATCTACCTAGTTCGCCCACCTGGTTCACTAACGGCCCTGGTTTGTCCTATTTCTATTGCCCCAAACCCTGTTGGTTCATTTCCTGGAAGACAGAGGGGCAAAGCAAGCATGTAAACAAAGCCATCCAAACTTTTTCCTCCGTATGTATCATCCCTATCTTGCTCTTTTTATTATTTAGGCTTTCGAGATCCAGACATATTTTCTGCAAAGATGAAACCTCCCCGTGACAACCGTACAGGTGAAGCACCCCCTCACCACGACTCTTCTTCTGCCACTGGTGGCCAAGCTCAACCAGGTGCTGTCAGCAATGCATCTAATACTGCGAGTGTCTTTGATTCCATGAACGTCTCTCAACCCGCTGGTACTAATGGTGTTGAAGACACTGCAGGTCTTTCTGACCTAGGTATGACTTACTCTAAAGCCCGTGCCATTCACTGATATTTATCGTTCATTGCAGTTGAGCAAGACAATGATGATGATGGTGACGACGAGACCACCACCTTGGACATGGGTAGCGACAGGACTAATCCCAATGTATCGTCTCTTTCGCCACCTCACCCAATGCGAATGGACCCCGATTACTACTGCGGTTCCAAGATCTTCTGGTGCGCCATTCGAGGTGGCGCCATTGGTATTTTCAACAATTGGTATGTCAAAAGCTACTTCTTCATAAACATCAACTAAATCGCCTTTTAATCAGGGATGATGCTGAGGAAGCCACCAGCGGGTTCCAACATTCCACCACGGTCCGCTTCAATAGCTGGGCAGAAGCTTATCATCATTATAGGAGGATGTACCAGCAAAACAAGTGCTCGATCACTCAGCCCAGTGCAAGAGCCCTCGCACATCGACTCCACCAGTCAATGACCCCTACACTGCAATGCAGCCCACGTCCTGTAGTGTTGGTCCCCCCTACTCCAACTCCTGCTCCTCGCAGCACCCCTGCTGGTCCTCCTACCACTCCTGCTGCCTGTACCCCTCCTGCTGCTCCTGCCACTCCCGATGGTGAGAATGACGTAGCCTTGAGGTTGGGAGAAGCTCATCGCAACCCGTTTTCAATGCCAGCTATGCCTCCGAGGGCTCAACATAGGCAACCAGCATTGACAGCTTCAGCTTCAGCTGGTTGTATGGTGACTCCATCCCCTGGGCAGAGTATCGAGAATCCCATCAATGTCGATATGCCTACGCCGCCTCGAAATCAATCAGCCAGCAATAGTACTGCAGTATGGCAGCCAACAGCTGGAGGAACTTCTGAATCTAGGGACCAAATCGGGGTCATGAACTATACCTCCATGCGGCTTATTGAAGCTTACAGGCAATGGCGAGCCTCGAACCCTGATCATGCATTAGCTACCACAGTGCCAAGGATCACTGCAGATACTCCAGGTCCATGGCAAACAAATATCTCAGCAACTTCATCAAATGGCATGATGCAGGGTCAACCTACAAATTCTACTGGCAATCGGACGGCTCTTCCACCTGACATTCCACTGGGTCTCATTACTAGGCCGGGCTTCATCCCAAACTGGACGAATCGGCCTGCTCAATCTAACTCAATCCACACTGGTGGCGATACAGCTGCTGCCCAGCCAGCTCAAACTGCCCATCCAGCCCCTCGTATTGCTGAACCTACACCGACTTGCAACATTGATGCCACTTCTGCTCTGCAGCCTCCTGTTCCGAACTGGGCAACATGCCCTACCACACCATCTCAAGTTCAAAATTGTGACCTGACCATCAACCAACCTGCAACCACAGTTTCGCCTCCTCCCAGGCCTTCCGCGCCTAACCCAGATGCTCCTGCTAACCAACCTGGAACTCACAGTAGAACTTATTCCAGTACTGGGGTCCAAACTCGGACTGTATTTCTGCTCTCTGCGCTGTCATCTCTGGTTTCTCGCATGCCTGATGGTCCCATTGACGTTTCTTCTGGTTCTGAGTCAGGAACGCTGACTTCCACTGCCTCCTCCACGTCTTCTGTACCTCGCAAAAGGAAGGCCTCTGAGGAAGCTGGCTCTGATTTGGATTCTCCGGAGAGGACTTGGGCTAGGCAAACTCCTGAACATGAAGATGATGAAGCATTGCCACCTACGCCTCCACAACCCAACCAATGCCCATTCATACCTCTTTTTCCATTAGAAGACCCAGAGGATCAACATGAATTTGCCCCCTCTCCTCCAGGATTTTCTTTCTTCACCAGCACACCTGTTTTGACTACCGCTGGTGCCAGCGCCAGGTTTCCGAATGACACTGAATTTGACCACTTAACTGACTATGGAGATGAAGAACTCTTCCCCAAAATCTGCATTGTACTTGCTGAAACTGAATGTTTGTTCAATGCTTCTCAAGATGGCAGCGGCAATGACTACAATGCGGAAGCCCCATACCCCCGCAAGATTCTGTTTGATTTTTCTGATCTTCTGATAGGAACTCACTTGTTGCAACCGATTTTTTCTTATTAGAATAATGCCATATTCCACTGCCTTTCTCCCTCTCTGATTTACGACTCTTAGCCTTCCCTGTGTTGGTTTTGAATTGCTATACCCCCATTTTCTCACTTATGTACAGCTCTGTTTGCCAGCTCACAGTCAACTGTCAGTGGCGCACAGCCGCTATACCCCTCTTTGTCCATGGGCTGAACTTGTTGCCAGGGTTTTTTTTATTTAAGCTTTCATATGTCATCTTAAAAGCCTCCACGATGTTTTGATTACCCTGAATATAGTCTGAGATCTCGAACTTACATCTTTCAAGAGATTCTCAATCAAAAAAATGCTGAGAAAATTCAGAACCTAACGCCTTTTGGCTTCTAACAAGCTGGATGCAGCCAGGAGATCTATTCTTGCAGCTCTGGGTCTTGAATAAATTTCAGGGCAAATTGTGTTGGTACCTATCTACAAGATCTTTATACTTTGAAGGGACGTATGCCTCAGTTTTCGCATCAAACCACTGGTGGTTCGATCTCTCCAATTTGCTCCATGAGGGCCACATATTTGCGCTCGTCTTGCTCCTGACATTGCCTCCATTTTTTTTCCTTCCTGTGGGTACATAAATGAGATCAAACAACTCAATGAGTGAAGAACATCTGGATTAATTACCTGTCCTGCCAAGATTTGAGTTTTAGTTGCATTCGATTGGCCATGCGATATTCTGCTTGAGTGCGGCAGTGACGAATTAGATGTTGTTCGCGAGCTTCTGGAGTTTCATTTGCCAGGCGACTGTTGATGATAATAATGAGTCTGCAGGGCTTGAAAACATCGATGGAAATTTCAGAAAAGCAAACTGTTTTGCTCCATCTCTGTTCCTTTTTCTTTCTTGCTTGATGTTCCTACCCATAAAGATCAGAACCCAGCGTCGCGAATATCTAGTACCACTCACTGAGCATAATACTTCCGATGAGCTTCATGCCTTCTCTCCTTGTCTGCAATATTTGGGGTTGGCACCATATTGCAGGGCTTCAACTTTCAGGATGTGATGCTTTAAATCAAAATGATGAATAATGGTAGCAATCAGACTTATGACAAGTGGTTCGCAACCAGTTCACCTTGAGTTGAGCCAAGGGGGCAATTGTGGATGCCGTGGCCCAGTTTGTCCACCTTCCAAAAATGGGTGTTTGAAGAATTACCATGGCGATGAGTTTCTTCATGTTCATGGATCAGTTTCTGCTGCTACGGTCCTTTCTGGACTTGAGAAATAGAGTACCCTTATTTGTTGACAGATTTGCCTAACATTATTCACTTCATTAATTTGTACAAAGAAAAGTCGTCTAACCTTCCAGGAATTGGGATGTCTAAACATGGTTTTACAATGTCTTCGACTTGTTTTCTATGTCACCCATACTGCTTCAACTTCAGAGGTGGAAATCGTGTCAGGTCTTCATTAGGGTAGTGTCTTAAAGGTATGCAAACCATTTTTATTACAAGTAATGGTTAGGAATGGGGAAATATTGAAGGTCTCATTTAGCAGGCAATACACAATCACCACGGGATTGTCAGACCTTCTGCTCACACTTTCTCTAGTCCTCTGAATCATGTCATTTCAAAACAAAGTACAATTCTGATGTCATATGTACAGATCAACGTGCTACAAGAACTATGAACACAAACCAATGCCTATGAAGCTGTGCTAACTGAAGGAAGGCAGCGGAAAAGAGATAGTCTGAATGACCAGCAATTCGAGTTATGCCGGTCCAAAGCGGCCAGTTGTGCAGCTGTACGCGACTTTCGAAAAGTGGTCATTTTTTGAAATTCGTGGTCAACCCAGCAAAACAAACCACCAGCAGCATATTGCATCATGGAATAGCGAGTTTCAGATTTAGAGACTGGGGTGTTCGAATGGGTGAGGATGGAGGAAGGGATGAGAACGGTAGAGCCAGGGGGGAACTCAACAACCAGACTGCATTCCCATAACACTAAATGCCCACCCTTCTTTGGGTCATATGAACCCAGGGCCATGATTGCACAGAAGCCGAACGGAAGGTTGGCGGAGTCGACATGGGGGTAACAAATGGTCTGAGGTCCCAGGTTGTAGGTTGTAGAGGGAAACACACTATTCCGGAATGGCCGTTTGAGCATACGGTCATGTCTTTGTAGGGCGCCAAGTTTCTCAACATAGTATGCATGAACCTGCGGTGCCCAAGATTCGAAAATGGCTGAGTATTTTGTGTAAGTGTCATCAAATGCCTAGTATAAACCAGAATAACTTACAAGACCCAAAGCCCACTACCCTCTTGATGGGCATTCGGGCATTCAAAGCTTGTATGAGCCACATGTTGGTCTTGCTGTTAGCAAGGTTCTGGGGGTGCGTCTGGCCCCCTCCATGAGAAAAGCCGCAGCGTAGAGTGGTAAACGCTCCACGGCAGTGGTGGAAGGACTTGGTGGGAGGGCGGCAGCAGCATTTTGTCTCTTCTAGGAGAGCAGTGGCATTCCTTTGGACTTGATCCCAATTTGCATCATCTGGGCAGCCAGCCAGGATGGCAATGATGCGGCCATCCATGTCAACAATCAGTGTAGGAGTGCTAGGGGAAAGAGATGGGTATACGGAGGTTGGGGGAAAAGACCTCACTTACACGCCATCCCACTCTTGAAGATTGAAGTGGAACTTTGACCCAATGCCCACCAACTCATCAAGGGAGTAGATTGCTGGCAGGTGAGACCCATCATCCAAGCCCGCGTAGCTAGTGCTTGTAACATCCGCATTTCTGGTATTGGCAAAGGTGTAGACAGGCTCTCCAGCCATGACATACTTTTCTTCAGAGTGCTTGGGGGGGATCGTATTGCCGAAGCGTTCTTCACATTCTTCGATGTGCCTCCTCTTCTGGTTGGCATGACCTTTCTGCTTCTTCAGCTGATGCCTTTGCAACACAGAATTCATTTCTGGTTGATGCTGTTGTGAAGTTGGGGGTGGGGATGGCATGGTGGTTGGCAAGAGCTGCAGCGATAACTTTGGGGATGGGGGTGGGGTAGAATTGGGGGTAGTGGTAGGGGATGATTCAGGGCTTGTTAGAGGGGAAAGGCTGAAGAGGTCATCTGCGAGATCGCCTTTTTCACAGGATACACTGCCTTGAAGCAGCACCTTGAAGTTGAAGTCCATGCAGGGGGGGATAATATGAGCACCGTCCCACTCATACATCACCTCCGGCATGTCATTATTATACTACGATGTTCTGAGTAATCGATTCAATCTGACAAACAGGAAACTTACATCTGGAAGCATGGCAGCAGGCATAATTCGAGACTTCTGGGGGCAGTGAATCAGCAAACATGCATATTATATATATTATACATTGAAGGCTTCAAATCGAACACACCAATGAGTCCACTCTTTACGCAGCATATTCCCAGGCATGAGTATTTCTGCATTCCAAGCGTCCTCTTCGTGACTGGTGTCGGGCAAGCATAAGAGTTGGCCTGCTACTCAGAATCATTTCTGAGCTTACAACCTCTTCATTATGAAAGCCAAAAAAAGAAAGGAAATTGGAAAAGGAAATTGGAACTCACCAGGATAAACAGTTGAAGTGGGGTTGAGGTGATCGTGGTTGAGTGTTAAGTGTTCAATTGTGATCAATTATCACCCAAGATGCGGTTCAAATTCCTTCACGTGATGATGCATCTTCATGTCAACAAGTCGTGACTGGCATATTTCTGATTTATTTTATCTAATCATTTCCGGACCCTTGTGGTTTGCTTGTGGTTCAAAATCTGCAGGGAAGCCTATGCTCTTTTAGTCATACTTTCATCGAGATTACATTGAAAACCATCAGGGTTCCCCCAAAATATTTTCCGCTGGGGTGTAAAGGTAGCCTCGCACATATGGAGAATGCATGCTCACTTCTATAGTTCCTTTCTTTCTAATCAGGTGCCTGGCAGTTATTTAGGTATAAAAATGCATGTGAAGGAATGAATTCTAGTAGTGAAACTCGGCCCCCTCGTTTCTTGCTTTGCCCTCAGGTGCAGATCTTATAATCTTTCATTATCGGGTGTTATCTAACCTTTATCATTGCCAGCACATGGTTGTTATGGCCTGGCCCAACAAACGATCTTGGACCACTAGGGAAGGCGGTGCCACACATGACTACGTTCGCTTCGCCAATGATGACTACTTCGACATAGATGCTCGTGAGGGATGGATTCGACGGTTTGGACAAACGACGACCACCAATTCGCAAGCAGAACTGATAACACAGAAGTCGGAATGGCAGTGGAACTCTGCAATGTCATGGGCACTGGTGGACAACCGTGAATTTGCCCTTGATCCCGATTGGGTCTGGTATGATGAAGCCCTCAGCAGTGATATTCTGCCAGAGAATCCAATGCCTAATCCCTCTGCTCAGTTGAAGCCAAAGAAGAAAAAATCTCATCTGGCAGTATGCTTACTTTCCCTCCCATTGCTTCCATCTGCTCACAATTTTTCAGAGGCATCCCCATGTTATTTGGAAAGAAGTACACCGCTCCACTTACCTGGATGAAATTTGCCGTTTCGCAGGCCGTGGCAACTTCCGGTCTTTGACAGATTGTCCCGACTGCAAAGCTCGTGCCGAATCAGAACCCAGTGCTGCGGAATATCACTGTGAAGAGTGCTTCATGCCCGACTTAACTTGCAAGTTGTGCTGCATTCATCGTCATAAAATGCAACCACTACATCGAATACAGGTACGTGTCACTATCTCATTTACCATAAACCTGCTAAAGTACACTCTAGCTTTGGAATGGTACTCATTTCACCATGGTGTCCCTCAAATCCTTGGGGCTGAAGGTTCAACTAGGCCACACCAGTCTTTTCTGTGAAAATCCCCTTCCTTGCCACACCTCACTCTGCATTCTTCATGTCAATGGCATTCACGAAGTAGCGTTCAACTACTGTGGCTGCAGCCGGGCAATTCCTCAACACCTTCAACTTCTACGTCACTGTTTCTTTCCAGCATCTCAGCTTATCGTCAAGACCTGTGCCTCTTTTGAACTCCTTGATGTGCTCCACAAATTTGCCCTTACCACGAAGGCCTCTACATATGACTTTTATCGTGCCCTGGAGAAGCTGACGGATAACACTGGTCTTTCAAGGCCGAAATCTCGATACCACTCCCTTTTCCGAATCATCATGCAGTGGTGCCATCTCAAGCTATTGAAGTGGGGTGGGAGGGCACATGATCCTGAGGGTGTGGATGCCACGAAGCCAGGTGAGCTCGCTCTTAACTGCCCTTCATGCCCATATCCTGGTATCAACCTTCCCGATGGTTGGGAGCATGCACCCACTGGTGTATGGTGAGACTTTTCAAGAGAACATTATCTTATATCTCATTTGATTCTCAGCTTTCTTTATGCGATGTTTGTCTGTATGGATGCGAATTTCTGCTTGAAGAATCAACTTGTCTCCAACTACTCTCAAGACCCGGCCTTGGTATTGGATGGGCTTATATGGTTCCCCACAAGCCATACGAGAAGTTTATCAATTCTAGGACGAATGATCAAGATGTAAGCCACCAGTTCTTCCATTTCGAGTGTACTCACCTTTGGCGTAGATCAGCACTTGTGTCAGATTTCAAGCACTCGCCCAAGTGAATACTCGGTTTTCCCAAGGACTCAGGACTACCGGGGTCAGTGGGGCATTCTGTGGGAGGTCAGAGATGATTTTGCCTTTGGGTATAGGTAATTTGCAAAAAGGAGAACGGTATGTCTTTAACATCTCTAACTCACATTTCATTTATTAATACCGATCCAAGCTACGTGAACATGGACTACCTTTTTGCCTCCTCAATTCAATTCTGCATGGTACTCCTCATCCTCATAAGCTACAACATTGCCTGTCAATGGTTCAAGAACCTCTGCATGTATGACAGAGGATTGGCCCGTGAACTTATTACATGTACCAATGACTGCCAAGTTGACACCCACCATCCCGAAATTACACAAACCATGCACACTGTGGCAAATCACCAAGTCTATTCACTCAACTGCATACCAGGCGTTGGTCAGTCAGACCTTGAATGCCCAGAGCGGGTCTGGTCTGCTCATAACGTGCTTGGTAATTCAACGAAGACTCAGGGCCCAGGCTCGCGTCAAGATGTGCTGGACGACCATTTTAGCTTTTGGAATTGGCTGAAATACTTCGGATTAGGCAAAACATTGGCCTACAAGTATCGTGGCGCCATGGCCGATAGGAATATACAATCGGAAGGCCATCGTGGGCTGACAGCATCATTAGATAAAGGCTTGGTATCGAAATGGGAGAACATGTGCATGGAGTGGGAGGAGGATGGCTATCCAAAGCAGAAGAAGAATCCATATGAGGTGGAGGCTTCCAGTAAGTCATCTCATGTCCTTCTCAAACTTGTTACTAAGTTGTTCATGCAGCGATTATGGAAGCAAAAGCGAAGAAACAGCTTGCCATTGAGGAGGAAAAACGACTTGCCAACGGCGGTGTTGCCCTTCATTCAACCAGTGCCGCAGCCTTCATTACCCTGGCTATGGAAATTGAAGAGACCCAGTACATATTTAAGCTTTCATCTGCTTTTCCCATATTGATTTTGCCATGAATTATAGGTGTCGACTGCATCGCTTCACTAATAATGTTGCTGCTCAGGCTATGGTATGCAAGGAGGGGGGGTTAACTGAACAACGAAATCAACTCACGGCTCACATACATGCATGGGAGCAGCTGGTGCCAATCTACATGCCTGGCCTTCTTCAGTTTCAAGCCAATCATTGCACAGCAGGCGAAGACCTTACCACTGTACCAGAACATCCCGAAGATAACCAACTCTGGTTACCCTCTCGACTACCTCCTGACGAACAGACCTGCATATGCATACAAGATCTTCACATCATTGAAGACAAGCTGTGAGCTGCACAGTGCTATGATGCACTGGATAACCTTCAGCATGTCCTCAAGATCAAAACGCGACTCATTAGCTTCAAAAACAAGAATCTTCGAGGTCAATGGGAGGGTACATGCTCCCAAGCTGTCATCAACCGCATTCACGAGAAAGCACACATTGCAGCTGAGAAGTACCGTGCTGCTCATGCAGCAAAACTGGCTCTTTCGGGCCCAGGAGAGTGGGAGAAGGAGTTGCAACCCCTTCGTGATGAAGATGTGAGGGGATATCAAGATCCCGACCGCCTACGACGCCATCAAGGCAGACCTGGCATGCTTGAGGACCACCAAGCCAAAAACCAGCCAGAACTATCCCAAAACGATGAACCTTTGGATGTCAATAGTCTCACCCTCCTTGTCGAAGAACGCACACGCCGCGATGGCACCGGTGAAACGCGCCACATGCTCTCATGGATCTGGAGAATGAAGACTTTTTCCGATGACCCTGACAATGCGACGGATGACATTTTGAGGGTGGAGTGGGTGAAGAGTAGGGCGAGGGCTGTGCGGGCTGATGAGGAAGTGCTCCTCCTTTGGGAGGAGATGTGTAGGACGTTGGAATACCTGGCATGGAAGTCCACACTGTGGCTATCACGACGCGGGCAGCATGTGGTTGATGAGGAGCTATCCGAGGGTCTTACAGCCTATGCACATGCTCAATCCACCCTTCAAACATCTCTCGCTGATCAATTCTGGGTTCTGTGGAAGAATCCTCTTGAAGATGCAAACAAGACCTCCTTGACAGTGTCTTCAGCACGCCGGCTGCAGTCAATACAACCCCCAGCGATAAGAATCCAGACACTGAGATGAAGGGAGTTGAGGATGATGGCTCAGAGAAGCAGGGGGAGGAAAAGGGAAAGGACAAGAACAAGGACAAGGACAAGAAGGACAAGGACAAGAAGGACAAGGACAAGAATGAGGATGACAAGAATGAGAATGAGAAGGACGAGGAGAATGGGAAGAAGGACTGGGGTAATGATGATGATGATGAGGAGGACGGAGATTATGAGGATGAGGACGAGGATGAAACCGATGATGATGATGAGGAGCTGGAGGATCACGCCGCACATGAAGATGACGAGGAGTAGTCTAGGTATCTCTTGGAGGTTTGCCTCAGTAGGCCCTGCTTCTGTGTCTTTTACTGCAATTCAATATGTATATCATGACTTGGACATGTATTATATTAATAGAGGTTTGGAATTGACATAAATGCCTTGAGAATTGGATAAAAGAGCTCTGTTTTACTTGGAAATATGAGTTGAAGACAAAGTTGCACATAAGGTGGTGTCATCCAACTTGTAAGTCATTAATCCATCCCTAGACGGTCGTTTTTCACACAAAAAAAAAGTTATATGTATTCAATAACTACATATCTACCCTAAGGTACGATAAAAACGCGAATAACAGGCGGGAGCATGCTATAACCCACCCAAGGAGCCCAGAAGGGCGGGAGGGCAGGCGGGAGGGCGGGTACTGCATTTGGAACCAACCTGGTTCCTAGGTACAATGCCGAGGGCTGGCAGGCACAGGATGATGCATCAATGGAAGGCAAATCCGGTGCCTAGCCCGAGGCCTCTAATTTTAGCATATCATCCCAAATAAGAAGGATCTAAGAATAGACGGACTCATGGGATCCATATTTATATTCGTTTTAGGTACCTCCTGCCCCTCCATCGGGGTGACCAACATCCCAGATGGTGAGCACACCTTATTTGAGGCTTATTGAGGCTTTTACCCCACCCAAAACAGCCAGCAGCATGGCGGGATAGCACAAACACTACGTGGGATGGCATGTTGGGGTCTCAGGCACCAATGGCACGCGCTGGCCCCCCTCTTAGGCCTATAAGGTGCGAATAGCCAGCTGGCTGTACTGCCAACTGATGTCAGAGATCAATCCTACTATTTAATCAGTTAATGTGAGGTTATAGATAATTCTAGCAGCCATGGCTGCAGTGAATGCAATGGCCACTGCATTAAATACATTTTATACCAGGTGAGGTTTCTTTCTCGTCAATGGAAAGGTGTGTCCCACAATCAATTCACACAGCTGCATCCAAGTTTCTCAATTTTCTGCCAGGGAGAGAGGTACAAAGAGCCATTCCATCGAGGACTGGGGTATGCTGCTCAATGGCTGGACAGCCTACAAGTCTTAGTGGAAAAATGCTTCAATTCCGTCTTAGAACAGGTGGATATTTATATGTGCTCCCAGAACTCCGGCTCTCCAAATAAGGTGGTATCACCATTTGATCCAGATGTTTCAGGCTCCCATGCCATTCCACCATCTCAGGAACCCACATCCTCTCAGACTCCATCACCATCCTCCCTACCAGTGCAGTCCACAGCTTCCTTGCCATCTTCCCAAGGCAGATCGTCCATTCCTTCCTCATCATCCATTTCTTCCTCACCACCCTTGATGACCCCAGCATTCAAACCATCGCTCCCTAGTCCTCCTGCAGCCGAATGTGCACGAGTGCTTTGCTAGTTGTGCCCCGCTTGTTTTGGTGGCATGAAACATGGAAAAGCCTTGGAAGAGTAGGTCTTCCTAACAATCTATATCTTCATATTCTTATTGTATCACCTTCTTAGTGGTGGAGATTTCCAGATTGCGACAGATGGTAACTTCCATCATTGCCATCTTGTTTCTGCAGGAGAAAGTATTCTGTTCCATGACCCCAAGCATATCATACCGAAATTGTTTGTCGATGAAGTTGGTGAAATGATCCAGCAAGCACGAAAATTGTCACCTAGGAAGCGAAATCCGAAGGTGCCTGATTCAGCTGTCGACGAATGCGAGAAATCATATGATGCTGCAGATGGAGACAAAAAGAAATCATCCAGTGAGGGAAGATATGACGACATGGGCTGGATGTTGCTGGTCTGCTGCCATGACATTCCCCTCTTCTTCGCCAATATTGATATGCCTGGCGAGCAACAGAAATATGCCATTGCCCTTATTTTGTGGTTTTTTACTTTGATCCCTCCCCAAGCTACCACCACAGTCTTGTATGACATCGGCTGTGTTTTGGACCATAGTATCCAGATGGTAAGTGAAGTTAGATATCACTGAAGGACAACCGTCTGACATCATTATACCATAGTACAATATTCTGCCATCTCATATTCATGCCTGCATCCAATTTGTGACAACTGCTATGCATGCCTATGGGCATCAATGGTCCTGTCAGCTTTTCTATAATCCTCATCTATGTCGAGGATTGGGTCTGACAGATGGCGAGGGCATGGAATGGATGTAGGCATGCTTACAGAAGCTCATTTCAATTGTGAGGACCTCATCGGTAAGTCGGATTTTGTGCATTCACTACAACTGCTTACAAGCATAATCAGCATGCCCGTCGGCATTGGCTAACAGATCACCAACTCTCAGCTATTGCCTCTGAGATGAGGGATGATCTTGGTGATTGGCTCAAGCACTGTAGCCGCCATGGTGTTCAGGAGCAGATGAGGAAGGTGAAGGCGATCCTGGAGAAATGCGGAAAGATGGAAGCAGAGTTACATGCCCAATGGGAACTCCAGAAGGCAGCCCAGTTATCTGTTCGAGCATGTAAGTTCAAAATCAGATCTCTTCAGGATCCACAGTAATCATGGTTTTTTCCTTCTCTCAGATGTGCCAGCCAAATTGAAAAAAGAATTAGATACCATCTTAAGTCTTCAAGGAGATCTCGAAACAGTGGAAAAGGCCATCAATGCTGCTAAGGCCACTCTGATGATGTCTGCTACACCCGATGCATCTAAGAAAATTTTGAAGGCATTCCAGGAAAATCATGCATCTTTCAGCGATAGAGTAGAAGCACTTTATGTCTCCCTGAATATTCATGACTCCTATCCAGATCTTAGAGGAGCGAACCTAGATTTTATATGAATGCTCCTGATGGTGTGCGATTTGAAAATAAACATCAGAAAATGAGCCATTGGGTCTTTTTTCGAATGGGATCACTTGGACCAAGCTGTCAGTGGTCAGAACCAGGCACTTGGTAAGCAATGTCCAATTACATCCTGCTCAGAATCTCATATGGTGCTAGGCACAAAACTCCACCAGCAGACTCAAAAAGCGATCTCCAAGAGGGGCCTGCCCTGATCACTGTGATCAAGAAGTTCAACACCTACTGCGCAAAGCTTGCAGATATGTATGATCCATCTTGTAACATACCACTACCACTGCCTCTGCCTACAAAATTGGCTGACTTGCAAGATCATTCGAGCCTGATAGAGGACATATGGATTACTCCATCAGAAACAAAACTGCAACCCTGGCTCGATGATCCTGATGTTCAAATGGGCATCTGTGCAATGCTCAAGCTGGATCATTGCATAGAGGAGCAACATTGACTAGGACAGGAAGCTGACAATTTATGTGCCTGGTTTGGCAGGGAACTAGGAGCAGTTGAGCTAGCTCTGCGTACATCTACATGTGAGTCATTTGGGCAACTTTCTCAACTTGATACTCATGAAATCCAGGTGACATTTTCAGCATCCAACTGATGCAGTATCGTGACCATCTTCTTCATCTCAAGTCAAGATGGTCAAGTCCCTCGGCATCGGCTGTCCACTTTGATTCTCACACTATCCAAGCATCTCAGATTGCCTCCCACATGACAGGATGCCCAGAGCCTCGCCATAAATGGATCTACATGATACCCAATGTCAATGAAGTCATGGATTTAGATCCTCAGGATGATGAGAAGTCTTCCGCTGAGCAAGACAATGAGATGGAAATGGAATCGCTTATGGACAATATCTCATCACCCAAGGAAGTGGTGACTGCAATCATGGTGTCAGAAATTTTCCAGTCAGAGAAGGAAGATAATGAAGATATGTCCAGTATAGAATATACCAAGGATGCAATGGCCTTGAAGTCGATACCATTGGTGAGTTCAAGGTTAAGTTGTTGAGCTCTGGACTGAGAATACCACTGATATCTGATATCCTGCTCCAGCATCTAAGGGCAGATGATGGTCTGCTTGACTTCATAGACCGAAGTAGATCACTGAGAGCCACCACAGGTCGTCAGCCGAAGATATACCGCAGGTCGTCAGCTGAAGATATACTGCAGGTCATCAGCTGAAGATATACAGCAGGTCGTCAGCTGAAGATATACCACTTTCAAAGGTTTGATTTCAGTGATCATGATATGCAGATTTTAGACACCAGAAATGCTCTTATCAATGATATTTGCCTGAATGGCCTTGCAGCTGCTCTTCAGGCCCTGTTTGCAAAGGATCCTGCCCACAGCATGGCTGCTGAGCACTGTGCTATCTTTTTGACCTATGATCTCAATCGAATTTGGTATAAGGCACTGGATGCAGAATTATGGAGGAGCACTTACAGTAAGGTATTTTGGTCGAAGCTGGTTTGGATAGTCCCCATTCACAGGCCATCTGAATGCCACTGGGTGCTGGCTGTGGTGCACCTTCAGCTCCAGGAGGTGCATCTTTTCGACAGCCTTGCATGGAGGTCATCATGGCGTCGAGATATTCCAGTAATTCTCATTTCAAATCGCTATGATTTTGATACTAACACATTCCTCTTTAGGATATATCTGTTTTCATAACTAGGCTGGTCGAACTAGCTAATCGCAATGGCTACTCAATGCAGACTGCTACAAAGGGGTGGGTCACAACACCTGCCATTGTATGTTTATCTCCAACCCAAAGTTCTGTTTTGTGCTGAAGAATTTTGAAGATGCATCCTATCCAGACAAATAATTATGATTGTGGATTGTGGGTCTTGGTGTGGATTTCTGCCATTCTGAGAGGATATGATACTGTTGGGAATATAGTGCCCGAAAATGTTATGCCAACGTGGAGGGCTGTTCTAGCCAACTTGATCCGTGCATTGTCCACTATGTAGATATTGGCTCACTACAGTCCAATGATACAACTTGAAACTATCTGTCACTACTCAGTACCTGGTCAGAAGTCCGTGGGGATCATTAATTTGCAGAATCAAAGCAGAGCAGCTTACAAGCCACTGCCATCTTGTGCATTGCCACCACCTCAGACAAGGCAGTAAGGTGTACCAGCTACAAGTGAACATTGCCAGGTAAGTTGCTCAAAGATGGCTATGCAGTGAGGGTCCTAATACTTTGCATAGATGCCTGATCCTCCCAAAGCAGCATGGGGCGGAGATACCGACAACCCAAATGTCGACTATGAACAATGGAAGTTTATCGTATTTGCGGTGACATTCTTCTACCAAGCGCAGAGAGAAGGAAAGCTCGAGGAATATTTCAAACTTGTCGATGAGATCTGTCAAGATCGCTGGCCTGAAAATGTGCAAAAAGATGTGCTCACAAAGGTGGGCTTTGAATATTCCTGTCGACTATGCAGTTCTAATCCAAATGGAAGTAGCTTCGAAACAAGCTCATAGCCGAAGCTTTCAGCACTATCGCTAGTCGTGCAGTGCCTGATCAACATTGGGAAACTGCAATAGGCATCGAGTATGATCACCCAAACATGGTACGAGTAGCCTTCTGCTTGGCTTCTTGCTACATGTTTTGAAATCTGTATCCAGGGGACTACTGTCATGGCCACTATGCCAGTGGAGAAGGAGATTGAAGAAGGGAAGAATGAGAGTGATGAGGAGGACAAGGATGATGGTGCCGGTTACATCAATTTTTCCCTACCAGCCAATTGGTACTCTCAAGTTCATATATCAGATCCCTGGGAATACGAATGGCCAGAGGCAGAGATTATCCCTGTGCATACACAGAAGAAACATGAGGCCACCAAGTAGATTTGTCACAACATTGGCCCAGAGATTTAAATTTTGAATGTCATTGTGCGATTTGTTGCCGTTTTCCATCGCTTAGTGAATCCAGCAACCCAAAATTCAGCAAGCGATGATATTGAGCACCTCGATATATATATTCTACATATGAAAGCCATTTACTGATGCTTAGACTCGGAGCAGAATAATATACTGGGTCGAGCGGAGTTGCTGGGAGTAAATCTCCCCTTCTTACAACTCCCATCGAGATGGGGCATCCATGCCTGTACCACTCCCCTGAAGAGAAGGCAGCAGCCAACAAAGTGAAGAGTAAAAGACACTATGAAAGGTAGTATTTAACCCTGGGACATATATTGCTTAATGCTAATGTCAATATAGAAATAAAAGGTCAATTAACAAGAAGTGAAGGAAGCAGCATAGCCGAAGACGTCAGGCTGAGAGGCAGGCAGAGTCCATGTCTCCCAATGTATACACCATTCAACTGAACCCCATTTACAGAAACTCAGATGCTGCGAAACTCCCAAGGAGAGCAAGTCTACTAAGGGCACTATCCCTCCAAATCCGCTCATGACCTGGATGGAAGGCATCGAAAGAGTACATTGAAGCTTGACTAGAGCAGTTGGTATCTCACCTCAAGATTATGTCAAAAGAATCTGTTTGGAATATTTTCAAGACCAGAATAAGGATCAAATTTACAAGCAGATTATCAAATTGAGCAAACTGCAAAAGTCGATATACCAGTACCAAAATGAAGTATACGCACTGGCAGGACTAGGCCCTGAGTATGATCGGGCTGAGCAGGTGGTCAAGGATGTCGGCATGGTCTTGAAGTGGGTCAAGGAGATTCTGTGTTATGCAATGGTAGATTTCAGGGAGGTAAAAGATCACTATGCAGGAAAAGAATTCATGTACCAGCTTCAGTAATATCTTTGATCCATCTCACATATGTTCTTAGGTTGTCCGATCTCTATGGTAACTTGTGAATTCAATTGTGTTCTTCGAGACTTCACTTACCTAGGGTCTCATCTCTATGCCAAAAGTTTTTTTATTTCAGGATCTTCAACCTCAGTGAATTTTAAGCTGACTCAGTGGCTCATCTGCGATGGTGAGATATGGTGATTCTATAAATATAATGACTATCTGTGACATATAGAAAATCCAGCATTTATTCATCCCTCCATTGCATCGAGATAATAACCACATACTTCAACTCAGATTAATTCTAGCTTTCAATAAATGTACATATGTAGGGTGGTTCTGACTGATTATAGTAAAGGTCAGATGATGGGTACAAAAGCACAGGAATCCAGGTAAAGTACATTAGTATATTCTGAAAGCCGTACCACCAGCACTACACGGAAAGACAAAATAGAATATACTCAAATTCACAAGGCTAATAGGTCACTAAGCAATTATATTCCAGGTCTATCATGCTTTGAATATGAGAATACCATTATCCTACTTAGTACTATGAGTCATGAGGGACCATAATTATTATATTCTAAGTTGCAAAAATTCTGCATCACAACTGATCACTCTATCCTCCCAGGCAGATCGAGGATGAAGCATACAAGGAGAGAGAAGGATCCATCAAGGTCACATAGAGCCATTATAAACAGAGATTACACTGTGGAAAGATAATATATTAGCTTGAATCCCTAACAGAGGGAAAAGAGGTCAAACCAGCAAGAGAGGTGAAAAGGAATGATCTTCACAGCCGAAAATGCATGCTGAAGCAGCCCAGGGTAAAGCTGATGGTAACCGAGGACTAAAAGTGGGACCTAGTGCTGTGGAAAAATGACTTGTTAGCTTGGATGAATAGTTGATCGAAGATTGTTTATATTATGTAAGCTTTCTGGTACTTCAGCCACACATGAAAGATTTAGCGTGCAGATGTCGTCATGTTGTTCTACCTGTGAAATCAAGGTTGCAGCACATTCTGGACATCGTAAGGGTCCTGCAGAGCAGACATAAGCAGGGGCTAGAAGAGAGAAACTAATTCCAAGCTGAAAGATACTCACCTCAGCCATCCATGAGAGATTCTTCACCATGAAAGTCATTGCAATCATTATCTGTGTGAAATTAAGGTCAAAATGTATGCTGAATCAGCCTAGGGTAAAGCCAATAGTAACTGAAGACTAAAAGTGGGACCTAATGCTGTAAAAAAATGACTTGTTAGCTTGGATGAATAGTTGACCAAAGATCGGTTGTATTACATAAGCTTTCTGGTACTTTAGCCATGCATGAAAGATTTAGCGTGCAGATGTCATAGCATTGTTCTACCTGTGAAATCAAGGTCGCAGCACATTCTCAACATCGTAAGGATCCTGCAGAGCAGACATAAGCAGGGGCTAGAAAGGAGAAACTAATTGCAAGCCAAAAGATACTGGCCTCAGCCATCCATGAGAGATTTTTTTGTCGGAAGTCAATCTTGAGGTGGAATGAACTGGAACCAGTGGTGGCTTTGTACCATTGATCGGTGGATTGCTGGACATGGATGGTTAGTACGTGCTCATCATCAGAGGTAAATGAACTACATGTCCATCAAGTGCAGGCATAAGATTGATGCAGCCCATAAGATTGTCATTTCCCATATCATCCTGACCTTGAATGGTGGCAGTGGTGTGCAGATATGAGGAAATGGAGATGTTGGAGGTATGGGAGACATCACTTGAATGAAGCAATATGAGCAATAGTCAATCAAAGAAGACAGGGACAAAGCACACAAGTCTGCACAATAGTTCCAGATGGGGTTAGTGAGGTTGCCTCCCCACCTACGCTGCATGCTCTTGCAATTGCTGGTGGACTGCCTGGTGGGCGGCATGCTCTGGAGGGCATGCTGGATGATGTCAGGGACCTGGACACCAGGATGAGAGATTTTGCACTGTAGAAGTTGTTGTGTTGTTCTAATTGTGAGACCAAGGTTGGAGCATATTTTAGACATTGGAAGGATCCTGTAGAGCAGAAGTAAGCAGGAGCTAGAAGGGAGAAACCAATTCCAAGCAAAAGATACTTGCCTCAGCTATCCATGAGAGATTCGATGCCATGGCTCTCATGGCATCGTTCTACCGACAAATTCAAGGTAGCAATGCACACTATAGATGATACTGAGTCATGAGATTAGCACACAGAATGAGTGATTCAGTAAAGCAGAGATGGATGATCAGTGCGATTGAGTTATAGAATGGTGTCTGATAAAGAGAGGTTGCATCATGTAATCCTATAGCAGCGCGAGCAGTCTCTGAGAATTAATTCCCACAATTTGCATGAATTATAGAATAGGTTTGCATCTGCTTAACTTCAGCCAGAAAAGCACAGATGTATAGTATAGAATCTAAAGAAATCCACAAAACTTCAAGCTTCGAAAAAGATGAAGTCTCTGTTGAGCAAAGGCAATATGATGAACTTCGCTCATGAACTCGATCAATATTCAATTGCCTCTTTCAGTTATCATACTTTCACTGTTGACACGATAAGTGTCCATGTGACTACATCACATGACTCACATGACATGCATGATCAGATGCATCTATATGTGACTAGATCCAGTGACAATAGAGTATCACAGTCATCTTATATGACTATAACATGTGATCACTTAGTGAGCATATTACTCATCTTATGAGTAGATATTAGTAATTACATAGTAATTAGCTGAGTAATTGCCTTATGCATTACTCAAATGTAGTTAGTCACTGCATGTCCTGTAGGTATATAAGGATGCTCTAAACAGCGTCCTAATCTAAGTCATTTGCACTTCTAAGTAGTACCTAAGTAGTCACCTTAGCACTAGCCTCTTACAACCCAGGTAAGATAGTAGTTACAATGATACTATGCAGAGCGCACTACTTGCTGCTCAATAGGTTATGGGCCCCAATAGCAAAGCATGCTGTTCACCATTGGCAGAACCTGCTTGACATTGAGTTCGCCCTAGGGCAGAACCTGTCCAGCATTGTTCCCATTGTGCAGAACCTGCTTAGCATCGTCTGTAGCTTACTCCTACCTAGGAAGATAGTTCGCCATTAGGCAGAACATTGACCACAGCTGTTCATCGCAAGACAGAACACTCTCCCACAATTGTTCGCTACCATGCGCAACATTGTATAGGGCCTTGTCATGTGGGCCTGGACATCTGTCACTGTCTGGACAAATTGCCCTTAAGGGGTTAATTCCATGTCTGGTGCAGGTATTTTTAGCAGTGATTTCCTTATTTAGCACGCTTTTACACACCTGTTGCTGACACAACCCAGCCCTTTTCTTCCCAGAAATTCCAACCATCTAAACAACTCAACAATGTCTTCAGTCAAGAACACCACTTCCATTTCCTTCACTGCCTCCGACCTTCCTAAATTCGATGGTCATCACTACCACCAATGGGCATCAAAGATGGAGGCCATCATTCTCCATATGGATGTTAAAGCCGTCCTTGAAGGAACCCTTACCGCTCCTCCAGAGCAAGCAATTAGGGAACCTGCTTTTCCCACTGGCACTCATGCCACTGACACCACTCCTGCCGTCGCACCTTCCCAGGGTGATATCATCCTGTACAACACCCGCTTCTCTCGATGGACTGCTGCCAAAGAAGTGTACCGCCATAAATTGGAGAGTTACAACTCCAAGAATGCCAAGGCTCTCAGCCTTTTGGCCATGTGTCTCAATACTGGTATATGGGAACAGGTTAAAACCCTGTCTGCAGCTGAAGCGTGGGACTGGATCAAGATGAAGTACTCCAAGGAGATGTTTGTCGAGACCCTTGAGGACTTTAGGGTCCTTATGAATCTCAAGATCGATCTCTCCGATCCCAACCCCCAGCTTGCCAAATTCCATTATCACTACAGCCATCTCCCACTTGCCGCAGATGCAATGGGCTCCTCACGAATGGTACCCATGGTCTCTGAATCCATGGCATGCCTGATTCTGCTCATGAATCTTCCACTTGCCATGAATGTCACATCACAAGAATCCATCTATCAGCAGATGATGGAAGATTTCACCTGGCAATATACAGTGCCAGAAATGGCACTGAAAGACCTCTTTGAAAGCATTCGCACCACATGGGCTGCCTGATTTGGGCACCTTAAGCAGCATGAGCAACCCAAGTGTGGCACATTCTATGTGCCGAAGCAGCTCAACCCACCTAAGGACAGCTGGCCCAAAAACCAACAGGCTAGCAATGCGAATGCGCAGTGTAATACTGCAATCAAAGGGAAAGGTCCCGAACCATGCCACTCTGATCAGCAGAATGCTGGTAACCCCAGCAGTTCACAGAAAAAAGAGTATCCTAAGAGGAAACCCTGCTGCTCTGGCTTCAAACCAAAGTCAGCACACTTTGTTGAGGACTCCGATGAAGAGCCATTTACGCTCACATCATCGGCGCATTTCCCGCCACTAGAGAAATCACGCCCAGTCCCCACTACTCATAATGTTGTTGAGATTAGTGGGAGAGGTACTATTACCTCTCACAAAGTCTGTGAATGTGCCTGGAAGAACCCCACTCAGGGAATGGCGCCATACCCCTCTTTTAGAAAATCGCAGGACCTGATGTCTCAGATCAGGGTTACCCTGACCATTGCCACTTCGAGTAGATTCGAGGAAGTCGCCCTTAATACGGGTGCAAGTAGGATTGCCGAAAATGTGGGTATGAGTAGCACTGTGCATATCCACAGTAGCACCACCACAGAGGATGTTGCATCAGGGTCATCAATGATGACCGAGATCTATAATGATCTCTTTGGTCCTGAGCCCTATCGGGTGCTGACCCCAGATCCTTCTCATATGGCAGTCAATTCCAAACTGCTTATGGCAGAAGACTGGAATCAAATGAATGGGGTAGTGTCACAAGGCAATCTCGCCTATGTGGACAATGATGAGGAGTATATCTCCTTTGGGGAAGAAGACCTTCTGCTGCCACCACTGATCAGTGAGTCCCTTCATCTCGGATCATACTATATTGGTGCAGATGGGAATGTCATTACTAAAATGGCTCAACAGAGCCGGGATGATATGTACAAGATGATGCAGGATTTGGACCCAATCCCCTATGAGGACGAGATCGAGCAGAATCGTGGCAATTCAGTGCTCCTCCAGGTAGATAGTAAATTAAATTTATTTACTATCTACAATATATATCTTGATCATGTTGTCTCTTGTGTGAACTGTAAGGGAAAGGAACATCAGAAGACATTTGAGGAATGGCTTATAGATTCCGGAGCATCCATACATTTTTCTGGACAAATCTCCGACTTCTCGGAACTTACCAGATTTCCAAGCAAAGAAAGACCAAAGGTCCAAACTGCTAATGGCATAGCCTTTGTCAATGGATTTGGTACTGTTTTTATTGAAAAGGCAATTTCCGATAGTGCACTTCCAGATCCATTGAACATCCAAAATTGGACTAGTAAAGATCTTAGATGACTACCTGCCGATCAACAACAGGAATGGCACAAGGCTCAATTCAAAGAATTAGAGGCCCTTTGTAAACAAAAAGTTTATGAGCTTTCTGACCTACCTCCAGGCCGAAAGGCCATCAAAAATCGTTGGGTTTTGATATTAAGTCCGATGGATGTAAAAAAGCCCATCTAGTTGCCAAGGGATTTTCCCAAATAGAAGGCCTAGACTATGATGAGATCTTCTCACTGGTTGTCCAGTTCAAGTCAGTCCAAACAATCTTAGTCTTAGTGACTCTTGAGAAATGGTGCATAGAGTCCCTTGATGTCAAATCAGCTTTCCTATATGGGAAACTTGACGAGGAGATATATATGGAACAGCCTGATGGCTTTACCATAAAGGGACAAGAGAAGAAAGTACTCCGCCTGCTCAAAGCTATCTATGGGCTAAAACAAGCTGCATGTGCATGGTGGTCTGAACTTGATCACTCCCTTAAAGAGCTCGGTTTCACATGCCTATATGCTGATGCTGGCATATTTGTCACAAGACATAGCGACAGGACCCTTGTCATTATGTTGGCATATGTTGATGACATTATTGTCACAGGTCCTAACACTGAATTAGTCCAACAAAAGAAACAGTTATTTATGACTGCATGGGAATGTTGAGACCTAGGTGTATGTCAGGAGTTTCTCCACATGAGAATCAGGTACATTAAAGGCAAGACCTACATCGATCAAATGCCATACCTTAATAAGATTCTTACATGCTTCGGAATGACAAATGCGAAAGCAGCACAAACTCCATTACCTACCGGGTATAAGCCAGAACCCTTTACAGGCACGAGTTCGGCTTCACTTCGGTCAGAGTATCAATCGGTGATCAGTTCCCTGCTATATTTAATGCTAGGAACATGACCTGATATAGCCTTTGCTGTAACACAGATGGCTAAGTTCACTGCGAACCCATCTGATGAACATCTGAATCATGCTAAATATATCATGTGCTACCTTGTTGGTATGTGCAACTATGCACTTGCGTTCGATGGAAACAGCAATAAGGGCTTGTATGCCTACTGTGATGCCTCATATGGTGATGATAGAACAGAGCCTGATCGCATGTGTTGATCTACGCAGGGATACTTCTTTTCCCTTGCTAGCGGGAGTATCAAATGGCACTCCAAAATGCAGACTCTAGTATCAATGTCATCCACAATGGCAGAATACATGGCACTCTCTGACTGTGCACATGATTGTGCATGGTTTAAGATTCTATTTGAAGAACTCAGGATGTCAATCCCATATGTTCCCTTATATGGAGATAGTCATGGAGCTATTTTCAACTCGCAAAATCCCATCACCCAAAAAGGGATAAAGCACATTGAAATATGCTACCACTATATCTGGGAACAAATAGAACTTGGGAACATTAAAATAGAGCATGTCCCTATGGACAAAAATGTTGCCGATATGTTCACCAAGAATCTAGGCCCTACCCTGTTCCTTAAACATAGACAGGCTCTAGGCATAGAGTTCTATCCCTTAGAATAGAATACTGACACATCATGTCAGAACAAGTATGTGCGCTAATGCGGCACTACTTGAGGGGGAGTGTTGACATGATAAGTGTCCATGTGACTACATCACATGACTCACATGACATGCATGATCAGACACATCTATATGTGACTAGATCCAGTGATGACAGAGTATCACAGTCATCTTATATGACTAAAAACATGTGATCACTTAGTGAGCATATTACTCATCTTATGAGTAGATATTAGTAATTACATAGTAATTAGCTGAGTAATTGCCTTATGCATTACTCATATGTAGTTAGTCACTGCATGTCCTGTAGGTGTATAAGGACACTCTAAACAGTGTCCTAATCCAAGTCATTTGTACTTCTGTAGTAGCCTAAGTAGTCACCTTAGCACTAGCCTCTAACAACCCAGGTAAGCTAGTAGCTACATCAATACTATGCAGAGTGCGTTGTGCAAGATAGTGTTTATCACTGTGTGCACTATTTGCTGCTCAAGACCTTTCACTCAAGGATTTACCCAGATCCCCAACCTCAAATTTGACAAAACTTATGCATCAGTCCCTTGCCTGGAATCCATCTGGGTGGTAGTGGCTATTGTGGCATACATAGGCCTCTATCTCTGGCAAATCAACTTTGTTTCAGCCTATCTTAACAGCAATAACAAGTTCCTCATATACATGGAGCATGTTATGATTTCCCTTTTCTCATTATTGTTTCTAGACTCAATGGGTGGCCAGACCACCATCTCATCTATTTCTCTTTCTCTTTTTGTTCCCTTTCCTTATGCAGACAATGTTTCCATCTGTGATCATCTTTGACACTGCCTCACCCCAATGATCATTTCTCTTCCTCCATCTTTTCTTGAAACCTCATTATATGAACAATCTTTTCTTTATGATGATCATCCCTTACTCTGATGATCATCCCTATTCCTCCCCTTGTTTCACTTATGTTTTAGCTATTTATTATCATAACCCAATACTTATATAAACCATAGTTTACCAGACATGTTCTTTAGCTAGTTCTTGAGAATCAATCTCTAGTAACTACCAGAGTGAGCTTGAACCCTTAAAGGCAATCTTCAGTTGAAGACAATACCTTAAGTGGACTTCATCAAATGACCTCTATGACCACTACACTTGACTTAATCTCTCCAGATTAAGTTCAATCATAAAAGTCATAACAGAGCAGCCACCTGGATTCATCAAGGAGGGGGAGGAAGATATGGTGAATATTGCATTAAAGACAATTTATGGGACCATGAATGGAGTGTACGACTGGGTGAACACACTGGGAGGACCATACAAAGACCTCAGATACTATGAATCAAAGGCTGACCCATGTATCCACCATCAAGTCAATGAGAACAGGTTCACTTTGACAGGCACTTATACAGATGATATACTTGGAGTGTCTTGAACTTGCAAAGGGGAAGAAGCAGCAAAGAAGAAATTAGGGGAATGCTATGAGATGAAGGATGTGGGGGAGCTAAGGTACATTCTGGGGATGAGTATCAACCATGACAAATCCACTGGATCAATTTTGCTATCCCAACAAGTCTACCTCATGCAAGTATTGGAGCGCTTCAGCATGGAAGACTGCAACCCCAAACCAACTCCCCTTCCCACCAGTATAAACCTATCATCCCTAAACTCACCCAGAATGGAGGAAGACTGAAAGTTTATGGAAGTCAAACTGTACAACAAAGCACTTGGATCCATCATGTGGGCACAAAGCACAACCCAACCCAACTTATCATTTACTGTAAATCTTCTTGTATGATTCCAGGCTAACACAGGCTGCATGCATTGGATTGCAATGCTCCATGTATTTGCCTACATTAAAGGAATGCTTGAATATCAGATTACATACTGCCAGGGGAGCAGTGCAGGACTGAAACCAGTGGGGTATGTGGACTCAGATTATGCTGGCAATCCTGATACACACTGGTTGACATCTGGGTACCTATTTACCATGGCAGGAGGTGCCGTATCATGGAGTTCAAAGCACCAACCCACAGTAGCTCTATTGACCACCAAGGCAGAGTATATAGCACTGTTGCAAGCTGCCCAGCAAACAATGTGGATGTTCTTGTTTATGAACAAAGTCAGATTACCTCAAGACCTACTGGCAACACTATACAAGGATAATACCTCATTCATCACCCTCACTATCAATGCTAAAGGACATTCCAAGGCCAAACATATCAATGTTTGACACCATTACATACAGGAACAAGTTCAAGAGGGCAACATCAATATTATACACATACTATCTTCCAAAAACATCACTGACATATTGACAAAACCACTCAACTGTATTACTCATCAATGTTTGGTCCACTGCCTCCTCCTCAACATCTAGGATCATGGAAGCCTGGGGGAGTGTTGAAGGAGGCTCCCTGTGACCACAATACATATTCTATTTTTACTCTTTATATCTCCCAATGCTTCTCCCACTGCTTCTTTATCATTCCATATTGGATATTACTTTCCATTTTCAGTGTTGGCCCACACAGCCACTGTGGCTGTGGTCTATACCAAGCACACCACCAGACAGTTTATGTAGGTTGCATATGATAAACCCCTTCATTACTTTTCATATATACATGACCTGTTTTTATTCCACCACATCAGCCATCATTCATGCTTTCCATGACTGACTCTGAGGTGAGCAGATCATATGTCAGACATTCTATTACCATACTAACTACCTGTAGTTTATTACTTCATAATCTCTTTCAGGTAGTTCAATATAGCCATCATTCACACTTTCTGTGACTGACTCTGAGTTTATTACTTCATAATCTCTTTCATTCTTTTCTTAATCTTGTGAGGCATAAACCAAACCATGTTCCTAACAGAACATGATGCAATTAGGATTGCCAAATACTGTTGAAACTACTGTACCACTTTGACTGCATGTTCACATCATGTTACACATTACACTCATAGTTTACTGGACCAGATGTTGAGAACCCAATGTTATGCATTACAGACAAAAAATGTGTTCACTTTCTGGATGCCAACAGGGCATTATTTTTTCAAGTTTGTGGCTGTATTAAAAAATTTGTCATTAAGATCCCAAACCAAAATGACTGCACTTAATCAACAAATCTCACTGCCAAAAAGGCTATAGAATGCATTGCTAAGTATAGAAAAGGTGCCTGTAAGGTCCAAGATTTAAATTGTCCTCATGTTAAGTTCTTGATGAAGGGAAGGGCAGAGCAGGCAGAGGAGATCCACGTCGGAGCTACATCAGAGTATGTCAGTGTCAGAGTTGGTCTTAGCATAACATATGTAGACATAGGATTGAGACTTTAGCTTCAACGTGTGTGTTGCACTCCATTGTCTGGACGTTGTCTCAAATTTCGGAGTTGGGTCAGATGAGAGAGTGGAGTAGAGAGTGTGGATTGATTAATGAACAATATACAAACTAAGGTACCTAATAATAGTTCTATGGTTTTTATACTATGGAAGAAACTAAGCAGAGACTGTATGTGTACTAGTGAGCAGGCAGACGTGTAAGTTATCTGCACTACTCGGAGTTGCCTAGCTACATGTAATCTAAGTGTCTATGTGTTCTGGGACTTGTAGTACTTCGAGGGGATCATGAGGTCAGAGTTCATATAGTCAGAGATCGGAGTTGGTTGGAGGCACATATATAACAGTATTTCCCCCTTAGGCTGAACCTTGAGGCCTGTGCATGGGAATGGTCACATGCTGGTTGGTTTTGGTGTTTGAAATTTTTCATTCAGTCCTCTCTTCAATATTGTCATTCTACCTCCCCTGTCAAGATGTCGCACACCAATTCTGACTTGGAGGATTTCGAAGACCTCGAAGACCTCGAAGTGCAGGAGCAGAAACTCGTGCTCCAGAGGGAAGAGCTTTGTCAGAATCAAGAATGATAGAGCAGAAGTGACAGGAGGCAGAGGAGTGTGCAGAGGCAGAATGAGTGGCAGAAGAAGCATGGAAGGCAGCTGAGGTGGAGGAGGCAGCCAAGGCAGAGAAGGCAGTGGAGGTGGAGTGGAGGAAAACCATGAAGGGAAAGAAGAAGGTGCAGCCAAAGGAGAAGGTGGCTGTGACACAGCAGAAGGCAGTCATGACACGGGAGTCAGCCGGAGTGTATGAGGTGATGGGTGGAGTCATCTGCATTTGGTGCGTGTGGGTGGGGGCAAAGTGCCTATGGCCAAGGTAAGTCCCATTTTTAATTTTTCTTTGTTATGATTTAATTTTTGACTTGTGATTTGTTTTTAGAGAGGGTACCAGCAAGGCAGCATCGTGCAAGTGCTGCCAAGTGCAGTGCAAGGGTTGCAAGATCGGCAGAGGAGCTGTGAGGTCAGAGGGTCAGGTGGAGTCAGAGGTATGACCAGCCAAGGCAACAGGGGTGGCAAAGCCCAAGCCCAAGATGACAGCAGAGGTGCAGAAAGGGCTGGGTATTGAGCAATGTGCTCAATACCTGAGGGAGATGTGGTGTTGAAGAGGAAGAGGGAAGAATCATTGGAGTCAGAGGAGGAGTCAGAGTATGAGGAGTTGGAGGATGAGGTGCCAGTAAAGCATGCTCATCAATAGATAGTTATTGTTTTTTGTAGTCTTTCTTTTTTTTTCTATATACTTGTTTTTTCTTGTTAATGATGTTTTTGGGTGAATTGTAAACTAAGTGAGAGATGAAAGGGGTCTGGGTTTGTCAGGGTAAGCAGAGTGAAAGTCAGAGATGAGGTTGGGTGTGTGTTCGAGTTCAGTAGCTGGGAGCCAGGATTGTTCTTCATTGGTGCCTTTGTAACCTAACCAGCAAACTAAGTACAATAATTTGCACTTGCATCATTGATCAAGCTTGGAGTTGAGGACTTCAGTGATTTCATATTCAATTTCACCTTCGACTTCAACAGGCAGAGGCAGAGGTTGAGTCCAATTCAGAATGATGTTCGGAGTAAACAGTTCCAGCATAGAAACATGGTAAACAGGGTGAACACTGTGCATGGAGTCAGGAAGTTGTAAGGTAAAGGAGTGTGTGCCAGCTTTGGCAATAATATCAAAAGGACCGTAATATTTTTCAGAGAGTTTTTTGGAGGGACATGTGGTGTGGAAGAATTTTGCTTTGACGAATGCTTGTTGTCTGACTTGGAAGTCCAGTGGCGGAGTTCGTCAGAGGTCGGCGGAGACTTGATAACACTTTTGTGATTCAGCAATAGCATTCTTCAGTTCTTTGTGTAATTCATCTAAATCAACAACAAAATCATGAGTGTGAGCAGAGGTGAGGTCGTGTTCAGGGTGGATAGCCATGTTAGGGTGGTAACCTTTATTAGCAAAGAAAGGTGAGATGCCAGTTGTAGCACTAGGAGCATTATTGTAAGCAAACTCTGCAAGAGGTAGTAGATTTGACCAATTGTCTTACTGATAGTTGCAATAAATTTGGAGGTATTGTTCTAGTATCTGATTAGTGCATTCAGTCTGGCCATCACCTTCAGGATGGTATCCAGAGGTGAAGTGTAGTTTCATGTCAAGTGCTTTTCCTAGAGAGCAGAAAAAATGGGAGACGAATTCAGGTCCACGGTCAGAGGTAATGTGTTCAGGGATGCCATACTTGGAGAACACATAAATGATGAAAAGCATGGTGAGGTCTTCAGAGGTGCAAGCAGAGGTGGTTGGAATGAATATGGCTTGCTTAGTGAGTCAGTCAACAACAACTAGGATCACATCATGTCTGTTGGACATCAGAAGGATTTCAATAAAGTCCATTGATATTGAATTCCAGGGACATTTGGGGATCGGGAGCTGTTTGAGCAATCTGTAGGGTTTGTGTCATTGAGGTTTGGAACTTCCAAGTCAGACAACAAGCATTCGTCAAAGCAAAATTCTTCCACACCACATGTCCCTCCAAAAAACTCTCTGAAAAATATTACGGTCCTTTTGATATTATTGCCAAAGCTGGCACACACTCCTTTACCTTACAACTTCCTGACTCCATGCACAGTGTTCACCCTGTTTACCATGTTTCTATGCTGGAACTGTTTACTCCGAACATCATTCTGAATTGGACTCAACCTCTGCCTCTGCCTGTTGAAGTCGAAGGTGAAATTGAATATGAAATCACTGAAGTCCTCAACTCCAAGCTTGATCAATGATGCAAGTGCAAATTATTGTACTTAGTTTGCTGGTTAGGTTACAAAGGCACCAATGAAGAACAATCCTGGCTCCCAGCTACTGAACTCGAACACACACCCAACCTCATCTCTGACTTTCACTCTGCTTACCCTGACAAACCCAGACCCCTTTCATCTCTCACTTAGTTTACAATTCACCCAAAAACATCATTAACAAGAAAAAACAAGTATATAGAAAAAAAAAGAAAGACTACAAAAAACAATAACTATCTATTGATGAGCATGCTTTACTGGCACCTCATCCTCCAACTCCTCATACTCTGACTCCTCCTCTGACTCCAATGATTCTTCCCTCTTCCTCTTCAACACCACATCTCCCTCAGGTATTGAGCACATTGCTCAATACCCAGCCCTTTCTGCACCTCTGCTGTCATCTTGGGCTTGGGCTTTGCCACCCCTGTTGCCTTGGCTGGTCATACCTCTGACTCCACCTGACCCTCTGACCTCACAGCTCCTCTGCCGATCTTGCAACCCTTGCACTGCACTTGGCAGTGCTTGCACGATGCCACCTTGCTGGTACCCTCACTAAAAACAAATCACAAGTCAATAATTAAATCATAACAAAGAAAAATTAAAACTGGGACTTACCTTGGCCATAGGCACTTCCCCCACCTACACACACCAAATGCAGATGACTCCACCATTGCCTCATACACTCTGGCCAACTCCCATGTCGCACCACCTTCTGCTGCATCACAGCCACCTTCTTCTTTGGCTGCACCTTCTTCTTTCCCTTCGGTTTTCCTCCACTCTGCCTCTGCTGCCTTCTCTGCCTCTGCTGCCTCCTCCACCTTGGCTGCCTTCCATGCTTCTTCTGCCTGCCATTCCCTCTGCATGCTCCTCTGCCTCCCGTGCTTCTGCTCCATTCATTCTTGCTTCCAATGAAGCTCTTCCCTCTGGAGCGCGAGTTTCTGCTCCTGTGCTTCGAGGTCTTCGAGGTCTTCAAATCCTCCGAGTCAGAATTGGTGTGCAACATATTGATGGGGGAGGTAGAATGACAATATTGAAGAGAGGACTGAATGAAAATTTCAAAAACCAAAACCAACCAGCACATGACCATTCCCATGCACAGGCCTCAAGGTTCAGCCTAAGGGGGAAATACTGTTATATATGTGCCTCTGACCAACTCTGATCTCTGACTATATGAACTCCAACCTCATGATCCCCTCAAGTACTACAAGTCCCAGAACATGTAGACACTTAGATTATGATTCACATAGCTAGGCAACTCCGAGTAGTGCAGAATAACTTACATGTCTGCCTGCTCACTAGTACATGTATGGTCTCTGCTTAGTTTCCTCCATAGTATAAAAACCTTAGAACTATTATTAGGTACCTTAGTTCATATATTGTTCATTAATCAATCCATGCTCTCTACTCCATTCTCTCATTCCGATCTGACTCTGAAATTCGAGACAACATCCAGACAATGGAGCACAACACACACATTGAAGTGGAAGTCTCAACCTATGTCTACATATGTTATGCTAAGACCAACTCTGACACTGACATACTCTGATGTAGCTCCGACGTGGATCTCCTCTGCCTGCTCTGCCCTTCCCTTCATCAAGAACTTAACATGAGGACAATTTAAATCTTGGACCTTACAGGCACCTTTTCTATACTTAGCAATGCATTCTATAGCCTTTTTGGCAGTGAGATTTGTTGATTAAGTGCAGTCATTTTGGTTTGGGATCTTAATGACAAATTTTTTAATACAGCCACAAACTTGAAAAAATAATGCCCTGTTGGCATCCAGAAAGTGAACACATTTTTTGTCTGTAATGCATAACATTGGGTTCTCAACATCTGGTCCAGTAAACTATGAGTGTAATGTGTAACATGATGTGAACATGCAGTCAAAGTGGTACAGTAGTTTCAACAGTATTTGGCAATCCTAATTGCATCATGTTCTGTTAGGAACATGGTTTGGTTTATGCCTCACAAGATTAAGAAAAGAATGAAAGAGATTATGAAGTAATAAACTCAGAGTCAGTCACAGAAAGTGTGAATGATGGCTATATTGAACTACCTGAAAGAGATTATGAAGTAATAAACTACAGGTAGTTAGTATGGTAATAGAATGTCTGACATATGATCTGCTCACCTCAGAGTCAGTCATGGAAAGCATGAATGATGGCTGATGTGGTGGAATAAAAACAGGTCATGTATATATGAAAAGTAATGAAGGGGTTTATCATATGCAACCTACATAAACTGTCTGGTGGTGTGCTTGGTATAGACCACAGCCACAGTGGCTGTGTGGGCCAACACTGAAAATGGAAAGTAATATCCAATATGGAATGATAAAGAAGCAGTGGGAGAAGCATTGGGAGATATAAAGAGTAAAAATAGAATATGTATTGTGGTCACAGGGAGCCTCCTTCAACACTCCCCCAGGCTTCCATGATCCTAGATGTTGAGGAGGAGGCAGTGGACCAAACATTGATGAGTAATACAGTTGAGTGGTTTTGTCAATATGTCAGTGATGTTTTTGGAAGATAGTATGTGTATAATATTGATGTTGCCCTCTTGAACTTGTTCCTGTATGTAATGGTGTCAAACATTGATATGTTTGGCCTTGGAATGTCCTTTAGCATTGATAGTGAGGGTGATGAATGAGGTATTATCCTTGTATAGTGTTGCCAGTAGGTCTTGAGGTAATCTGACTTTGTTCATAAACAAGAACATCCACATTGTTTGCTGGGCAGCTTGCAACAGTGCTATATACTCTGCCTTGGTGGTCAATAGAGCTACTGTGGGTTGGTGCTTTGAACTCCATGATACGGCACCTCCTGCCATGGTAAATAGGTACCCAGATGTCAACCAGTGTGTATCAGGATTGCCAGCATAATCTGAGTCCACATACCCCACTGGTTTCAGTCCTGCACTGCTCCCCTGGCAGTATGTAATCTGATATTCAAGCATTCCTTTAATGTAGGCAAATACATGGAGCATTGCAATCCAATGCATGCAGCCTGTGTTAGCCTGGAATCATACAAGAAGATTTACAGTAAATGATAAGTTGGGTTGGGTTGTGCTTTGTGCCCACATGATGGATCCAAGTGCTTTGTTGTACAGTTTGACTTCCATAAACTTTCAGTCTTCCTCCATTCTGGGTGAGTTTAGGGATGATAGGTTTATACTGGTGGGAAGGGGAGTTGGTTTGGGGTTGCAGTCTTCCATGCTGAAGCGCTCCAATACTTGCATGAGGTAGACTTGTTGGGATAGCAAAATTGATCCAGTGGATTTGTCATGGTTGATACTCATCCCCAGAATGTACCTTAGCTCCCCCACATCCTTCATCTCATAGCATTCCCCTAATTTCTTCTTTGCTGCTTCTTCCCCTTTGCAAGTTCAAGACACTCCAAGTATATCATCTGTATAAGTGCCTGTCAAAGTGAACCTGTTCTCATTGACTTGATGGTGGATACATGGGTCAGCCTTTGATTCATAGTATCTGAGGTCTTTGTATGGTCCTCCCAGTGTGTTCACCCAGTCGTACACTCCATTCATGGTCCCATAAATTGTCTTTAATGCAATATTCACCATATCTTCCTCCCCCTCCTTGATGAATCCAGGTGGCTGCTCTGTTATGACTTTTATGATTGAACTTAATCTGGAGAGATTAAGTCAAGTGTAGTGGTCATAGAGGTCATTTGATGAAGTCCACTTAAGGTATTGTCTTCAACTGAAGATTGCCTTTAAGGGTTCAAGCTCACTCTGGTAGTTACTAGAGATTGATTCTCAAGAACTAGCTAAAGAACATGTCTGGTAAACTATGGTTTATATAAGTATTGGGTTATGATAATAAATAGCTAAAACATAAGTGAAACAAGGGGAGGAATAGGGATGATCATCAGAGTAAGGGATGATCATCATAAAGAAAAGATTGTTCATATAATGAGGTTTCAAGAAAAGATGGAGGAAGAGAAATGATCATTGGGGTGAGGCAGTGTCAAAGATGATCACAGATGGAAACATTGTCTGCATAAGGAAAGGGAACAAAAAGAGAAAGAGAAATAGATGAGATGGTGGTCTGGCCACCCATTGAGTCTAGAAACAATAATGAGAAAAGGGAAATCATAACATGCTCCATGTATATGAGGAACTTGTTATTGCTGTTAAGATAGGCTGAAACAAAGTTGATTTGCCAGAGATAGAGGCCTATGTATGCCACAATAGCCACTACCACCCAGATGGATTCCAGGCAAGGGACTGATGCATAAGTTTTGTCAAATTTGAGGTTGGGGATCTGGGTAAATCCTTGAGTGAAAGGTCTTGAGCAGCAAATAGTGCACACAGTGATAAACACTATCTTGCACAACGCACTCTGCATAGTATTGATGTAGCTACTAGCTTACCTGGGTTGTTAGAGGCTAGTGCTAAGGTGACTACTTAGGCTACTACAGAAGTACAAATGACTTGGATTAGGACACTGTTTAGAGTGTCCTTATACACCTACAGGACATGCAGTGACTAACTACATATGAGTAATGCATAAGGCAATTACTCAGCTAATTACTATGTAATTACTAATATCTACTCATAAGATGAGTAATATGCTCACTAAGTGATCACATGTTTTTAGTCATATAAGATGACTGTGATACTCTATTGTCACTGGATCTAGTTGCATATAGATGCATCTGATCATGCATGTCATGTGAGTCATGTGATGTAGTCACATGGACACTTATCATGTCAACACTCCCCCTCAAGTAGTGCCGCATTAGCGCACATACTTGTTCTGACATGATGTGTCAGTATTCTATTCTAAGGGATAGAACTCTATGCCTAGAGCCTGTCTATGTTTAAGGAACAGGGTAGGGCCTAGATTCTTGGTGAACATATCGGCAACATTTTTGTCCATAGGGACATGCTCTATTTTAATGTTCCCAAGTTCTATTCCCGCTAAAACAAGTAGTGGTAATGGAATTTGGCAAGCTGGGGGTTGGGATCGGAGAGATCGATCTTGAGATTCATAAGGACCCTAAAGTCCTCAAGGGTCTCGATGAACATCTCCTTGGAGTACTTCGTCTTGATCCAATCCCATGCTTGAGCTGCAGACAGGGTTTTAACCTGGTCCCATATACCGGTATTGAGACACATGGCCAAAAGGCCGAGAGCCTTGGCATTCTTGGAGTTGTAAATCTCACACGTGTCATGTGAGTCATGTGATGTAGTCACATGGACACTTATCATGTCAACACAATGACATCCAGCTATTGACCTAGGGTTACAGACCTATCACAACTCAACACGTCACTTCCTTAAGGCACTGATCACCACTGTATCAGAACATCAGGAATATCTGGGATTGGAGGAGAATAGCCATTAAATACATAGATAAAATATCCATCTTAATATATAATATGGTACTACCTTTATAACAAGAGTGGAGATCAAATGATCCAAATGACGATTGCGCCATCCATTGAAGAATTTGCCTTTGAGTACATGATGCCACCTAGTTTCATTGTAAAGACATATAAGATAATGGAATGGAATGAACAACTTATGCTTCGATGAGCATGTTTGTTTTGCTCACTTCATAAATGTTTCGACCTCAACAGTAGATAGCTGGCCACATTTTGATCCACCTTGGGGTTAACCAGTAATCCTTGAGATACTTTACGAAGGTCGCTGGTGCTAAAGACTTTATTTCAAGCCACATTGAATCAGAAACATCTTGTTTAGTAATGCGTATCCAGGCCTTTAACAATGACCATAGGTCCGGGTGGTCCGAGATATGAAAGTGTTGTTGCCAAGCATGGAGAACATGCCGCAAGCAGAGGAATACTAGAGCAGAAGTGAAGGTGGAAAGACAAGCATGATCTGAATGGGATCCCTATCAGACATGATTCTGTTTATAATAACAGTTGGATTGCATGCCCGAAGGAGGACCAGAAACCCATGACAGATTCTGAGCACCACTGATTGTTGACACAATAAGTGTCCATGTGACTACATCACATGACTCACATGACACGCATGATCAGACGCATCTATACGCGACTAGATCCAGTGACGACAGAGTATCACAGTCATCTTATATGACTAAAACATGTGATCACTTAGTGAGCATATTACTCATCTTATGAGTAGATATTAGTAATTACATAGTAATTAGCTGAGTAATTGCCTTATGCATTACTCATATGTAGTTAGTCACTGCATGTCCTGTAAGTATATAAGGACGCTCTAAACAGCATCCTAATACAAGTCATTTGTACTTCTGTAGTAGCCTAAGTAGTCACCTTAGCACTAGCCTCTAACAACCCAGGTAAGCTAGTAGCTACATCGATACTATGCAGAGCGCACTACTTGCTGCTCAATATCTCCTTCTTGTTCAAATCCAGCTCCAAAGATTGGCAAGTGGAGATGAAAGTGGTAACAAATTAGAAATTAGGTGTCCCAATCTATCCCATTGAGTCCAATATTGTGGGTCTGCACTTTGTTGTGTGCATTGAAACAAAAGGTGTACATCTTGGAGGAGGTACAAAATGTTGATCTTAACATGAAGTGGGTGAAGGTAATGTAGTAACCAAAATTGTGAGGTGTTATATACACACCTCCAACCAACTCCGATCTCTGACTATATGAACTCTGACCTCATGATCCCCTCGAAGTACTACAAGTCCCGGAACACATAGACACAGGACCCCCGTTTATCCTGAGAGAACTCGAATACGAAATCGGCCCTTTTTGGGTGAAAATGGGGAGACAAAATTTTTGCCTCCGATGGGGATTTTGGGGTAGATTTCGTATCCTGGTCAAAATTTCGCCCATTTTTAGGTGGACTACGTATCCAAGTTGTAAAAAATCATGAAAAATGGTAAAGGAATTCCCAAAAAATTCCCTGAGCTACCTACATATCTCGAGTCACTTGGTGAGCTCAGTTGAGATGAAATCCAGTACATCTTTGTATTTCTTTCCTTTGCCAATCCAAAGAGCAAGTTGAGGATGCTGTGATGCATCTTGAGTAGGGACGGGTGCCGCTGGCATTGTCGAGATACATTCAAAGGAGACAGAGAAGAAATTACAAGAGAACAATTTTATTATCCAGAGGTGCAATGTACATTATTAGTGAGGCCAGTGAGCATTATTCTACGCAGATGTGGAAGGAAGGTGAGCTTGATTCAACAATGGCATCACTGGGCCCATGGGCCAGATGGCAGCCATAGGGAGACTGTATCTAACATAGGGAAGTGAACCCATTTTGGGGTTGACAATGTACCTGTGTGTAAAGGCCCCATCGCTGGCCGTAGGTAGATGGTGGCAGGGGCCATATCCGGGTTCCGCGGCCAAAGGCCGTGGTTTGTAGGTAGACCAGTATCATACTTCACCCTGTATAAACGGGGGTCCTATAGACACTTAGATTACATGTAGCTAGGCAACTCTGAGTAGTGCAGAATAACTTACACGTCTGCCTGCTCACTAGTACATGTATGGTCTCCACTTAGTTTCCTCTGTAGTATAAAAACCATAGAACTATTATTAGGTACCTTAGTTCATATATTGTTCATTAATCAATCCATGCTCTCTACTCTGCTCTCTCATCTGACCCAACTCCGAAATTCGAGACAACATCCAGACAATGGAGCACAACACACACATTGAAGCTGAAGTCTCAATCCTATGTCTACATATGTTATGCTAAGACCAACTCTGACACCGATGTACTCCAATGTAGCTCTGACATGGATCTCCTCTGCCTGCTCTGCCCTTCCCTTTGTCAAGAACTTAACAGTATATATGAACTCATACTGCTTCTGGACTCCTGACTATGCTCACCACAACATCCCATACTACTGCCAACTCCTATGCAGCTGGACAAAATGAATCCCACACCATTGTGATTCAGAATGTCAGAGACTACCCTGACCATCCAAACACACAACCTCCATCCAGCCTCAGCACTCTGACTCCCTTACCCTTGGGACCCTCATCAACAAGACAAACCAGTCCCAACCCATTGCCACCTTCTGCTCCTGGTTCCCCTGGTGGTGAACCTGACCCTGACAATGATGGCAATGATTTTGACCCCCACCATGATGATCACTCCAATCACTCTGATCATTCCAATCACAACTCTGACTATGACCCCACTCCAAATCTCACTGAAGCCATGATGCTCATGACCAAAGAGCTCAGGTGTCGTGATAGCCCTAAGGTTACCAAGACCAAAGCCCATGAGCCTGACACCTTTGACAGCTCTGACACCTGGAAACTCAATGGTTTTATTTTACAGTGTAACCTCTACTTCCGAAACAACTGCACCTACACTGCTGATGAAGACAAGGTTACATTCGCCCTCTCCTATCTTCATGGCCTTGTGATGGAATTTTTTGAGCCCACAATACTGGACTCAACAACTATTGAACCATGGATGGACAACTGGCAAGCCTTTATTGGCATGCTGAAGTCCGAATTTGGTCCATTCGATCCAACCTCCGATGCCGCTGTAGCCCTCAAAAACTTGAAGATGCCTGAGAACCAAAGGATCATCAAGTACAATGTTGAATTCAAGCACTTGTCTATTTGCTCATGCTGGGACAGCGTCACTCTCTGACACCACTACTACTCTGGTCTGGTGGAACACATCAAGGACATTATGGCTAGCTGTGGCAAGCCACAAACTCTCGAAGACCTTTGAGAGCTTGCCCAGGATATCGACACTCATTACTGGGAATGTGTCCACAAGAAGCCCCAACAGGACAAGAATGTGCAAAAGTCCTCCAACAAAACATCTGATTGTACCTCTGACAAGTCCTCTGAAAAATGTCACAACCACAACCACAGCAATAACAACAACAACAACAATAAATCCTCACAATCCTCTTCCTACTGCAAGAACAACTTGGGCAACTCCTCCAGCTCGAAAACCTCTGACTCCATCTCCAACAAGCTTGGCAAAGATGGCAAACTGACTGCCGAAGAATGCAAATGCTGCTTCGACAACAATCTCTGCCTCTTCTGTGGCTCACTTGGACACCGAGCTAGTGAGTGTCCAAAGTCCACTTCCTCTGCCTCCAAGGCAAAAGCATGCACTGCCAAAGTTTCGAATCCCAGCACCAAGGATTCAAAGAAATAGTCAGTGGTCCTCATCCCTTTGCATACACTGGGGATTGCATTGACACTGGCTGTGTGCATATGAAGGAAGTAAGGCTCAATGCATCTGCTCTTTCTGACCCTGACTCTCTCCGACTCTCATTAACATCTCTGCTCTGACCTGACCTTAAGTCACTAATGTTAATTGACTCTGGCTCTAGCTATTGTTTTGTTGATACCCATTTTATCCATTCTAATAATTTACTCCCTTCTCTGATTGATCTGGTTAAGCTCAAACTGATTGATGGCTCCTATGGCAACATGATTACTGAAACCCTCTCCATTCTGATTACATTCCCCTCTAGTGAAACTATTACTATCAACTTTTTCATGACCTCACTGGATTCTTCTTGTGTTCTGGTTCTAGGATATAACTGGCTCTTCCACTACAATCCATTGATTGACTGGAAATTGGGCTGCATCGACTTCCGTTCCAAACTACTTGACAACCCGGCTCCAACGTCATCCTATAGGCCAGCTCTGCTGCCTACACCTCCATTATTGGAACCTCCGACCCCTCCACTTCCTCTGCCAACTCCTATGGTTACACCTCCAACACCTCTGACCTCTGTAGCATCTTCTGATGCACCTCATGTCTTGCTAACTTGTTTTAGCAGGCCACCGCTTTGCGTGGCAGGACGATGCTTTTCCTGCTTTATGAAAGCAGTGGTAGAGCATTGGGAGAATGCTATATAGTTACTCTGTATTAATTATACTATAGTAAGATGTTGATTACAATAAAACAACCCACACTTAGAGAAAAATCAGAAAATGGAGATAGTGGTGGGAGGGGCAGTGACATCAGATCCTACAACCACACCATGTACAACCATATTGTGATTAATGGGGTTGGCATTAGTAAGTTCATTATCATAGATGCACAATACCCTGTCTTATTGAGTGATTTATTGTACTTGAACTTCTGATATCAATTGTTGCTTATCTGGGTCTGTAAAACATTTATAATACAAAGATGCAATCCACAATATATCTGTGCAAATGGCTACAATAGAAACCCACATCAGAGAGCTCAAGAATTAGTGTTTGAGGGTTAGCTTAGTTAACTGGAAATTAACCAAGACCTAACCTGGCCCTAACTGCAAATAACTGGACTATGGTTAGTGGTTAGCCTAGTTTGAACTTCAACTAACAGGTCTTTTTGCAGTCATGAGACTGGTAAGTGACTAATTAAGACCAGTTAATGTGCAGCCCTAATTCTACCCATCAAAACAACCCCAATATCATATTTTTAGGCCAAAAACTCATCAAGTTATGCTAAAAACTGTAAAATATCAGCCAAAAGAGTAGATTACCAGTTAAAAATTCATAACTCAGCCATTTCTTAACCAAATTTAATGTTATTGAGGTCATTTTGAAGCTTACAAAAACTACAACAAGTTATCCTGAGTGACAAAGATGCAATTGCCAATGGTTATAGCTGGTTATGACCAGTTTTTAATATTTCAGTCTTAACCTGTTAGTAACTGTGGTTAACAGTTTTTTTGCAGTTATTTTCAGTTATTTTGGGTCTGGGAAGAAAGCCTAACCAGTCTTGGTCTCAGTTAGCAACCCTGGGACCCAAAAACCAGACCTAACTAGACCTTCAAACACTACTGAGAATTGCATCAGGGAGCTTGAGTCATCAAAGATCTTGAGAAATAAACAGCAGTGATTCACTAAGAGAATTTGACTTTGCAGTTCAAAAATTTTGCACATAATAACCACATAGTGGAGTTAGGGGACTTCACCAGAGTGCTTGAGAACCACATCAATTTCTTTGATAACCACATATCAGTAAGTTGTTAAAAGCAAGTAACCTTCTAGTTTATTACATTGAGACACACCTATGGAATGAGGTTACCAGAAGCAAGTTTTGTCTTTCATATAACCTGAATATCAAGATTGATGAAAGAATTTCCTCATATTGTGGGTGACCTTTCCAAAATAGGCAGTGTATGGAATGGAATGGAAGTATTCCCTGCACCTCCCAGATGCTCATACTATATTTACATGACCTAGTTGATTTGTTTATGTAATCAGTTCCAAAACCCTGATTACTTAGCCATCAACTGCTATGCTTATATAATCGGGTTTTCAGACATGATTACTTAAGCAAGCTCAATGATGAGAACAATTAAGTAATCGGGTCAAAAAACCCAATTACTTAAGCAAACCACTTGATAAATATAATTAAGCAATTGGGTACAGTGAAAAGAAAAGAGAAGCTCAAGCCAATGACTAGCAAGCTCTGAGTAAAAGAGAAATGGCTGAGTGCACAAAGGGCTAATATGACAAGCTGAGCAAGTATGGTTATAAAGAAAAGAGGGCATAAGAAACCTATCTAGGGGGGAGGTGATCATATATATGATGACAAGACAATGAAGAGAGCAGGCCAAGGCCCAAAACCAAATGAATATAATCTACGTGAACTTTCACATGCATCTGCATAGACCTCAGTCAAATGAGTTTGACTGCTGCATTACTTAGCCATCAACTGCTATGCTTATATAATCAGGTTTTCAGACATGATTACTTAAGCAAGCTCAATGATGAGAACAATTAAGTAATCAGATCAAAAAACTCAATTACTTAAGCAATTGGGTACAGTGCTGCCACCTTGCATGGGAGTAGCATTTCTGAATTCAAGGATGTCTGTCTATTTAAATTCATTTGACAGGAAAGTGTTTATATGCCACTCAACACTACCACAGTTCCAGTCAAGCACAGCAATGATGACCTTTGTTTTAAATTGTTCAGTTTTGTCTGCTTTGTTGCAGATAAAATAGCATCAAATACCAATCTGAGTAAAGTATACATTTATTATCTAGGCAAAATTTATATTTGTCAACACAATCATACTGGACAATACAATTACCAAGTATCCAATGGCTAGTTAATTATAAGTCACCCTAATTATAGATAAATCACTTAAACACCAATAAATTGCTTAAGTAATCGGGTTTTTGGACTCGATTACTTAAGCTAAATAATTGATGGACATGAATGTAGCAAAGTAATCATGTCCAGCACACCAACCTACCCACCTTACCTGTAAATAGAAATGCTAAACCCAACAAGGATTGTCCACCTGACAAGAATATTTGATATGTCCACTCACTGACACTACATTTCCAATCAAGCACAACAAGGATGACCTTCATCTTCAATTACAGCATAGATAAAACCTATGTGCTATATAATAACACCTACTAACCCACCCCACACTGGATTGATAGAACATTTCACTTAAACAAAGGTCAGGGTGTTACTATAACACAATTGTCCCAGAAAGCATGATTACCAAGCATTCTGGCTAATAAAAATCCAGGCCAATTATAGCCACCTCAGTTAAACAGCCAGCAAATGCCCAGCAAGAATGTAAAAATAAAACACAAAGGAATGTAGATCAAATATAAAATACAGGAATTACACATTATAGTCATTTACAAACTAAAACTATAGTGCAAGCACACAGAATACAGTACAGCATCGCCACAGTGATCAGACTGGCCAGTTCTAATAATAGAAAGTACCAGATATGTCCCGCCCAAGCACACCATTTGCTCTGATTGCAGAAATGTTGAGATGTTGTGTGACGGCCAGGCGTTTCATCAAGGTCCTCCTAAAAGAACAAAGTTTTACTTATGTAAAAGCATCGTAACGGGCGTCTCCTGCTCATCAATGATGCAAGTCCCTCAGCATCAACTGGTTCCACCGGCATGGTACCCATGGTCTCTGAGTCCATGGCATGCCTAGTTCTACTTATGAATCTTCCACTTGCCATGAATGTCACATCACAAGAATCCATCTATCAGCAGATGATGGAAGATTTCACCCGGCAATATACAGTGCCAGAAATGGCACTGAAAGACCTCTTTGAAAGCATTTGCACCACATGGGCTGCCTGATTTGGGCACCTTAAGCAGCATGAGCAACCCAAGTGTGGCACATTCTATGTGCCAAAGCAGCTCAACCCACCTAAGGACAGCTGGCCCAAAAACCAACAGGCTGGCAATGCGAATGCGCAGCGGAACACTGCAATCAAAGGGAAAGGTCCCGAACCATACCACTCTGATCAGCAGAACACTGGTAACCCCAGCAGTTCGCAGAAAAAGGAGTACCCTAAGAGGAGACCCCGCCGTGCTGGCTTCAAACCAAAGTCAGTGTGCTTTGTTGAGGACTCTGATGAAGAGCCATTCACGCTCACATCCACGGCGCATTTCCCACCACTGGAGAAATTGCACCCAGTCCCCACTACTCACAATGTTGTTGAGATTAGTGGGAGAGGTACTATTACCTCTCACAAAGTCCACAAAGGTGCCTGGAAGAGCCCCACCTGGGGAATGGCACCATACCCCTCTTTTAGGAAATCGTGGGACCTGATGTCTCGGATCAGGGTTACCCTGACTATTGCCACCTCGAGTAGATTCAAGGAAGTCACCCTTAATACAGGTGCAAGTAGGATTGCCGAGAATGTGGAAACAAGTAGCACTGTGCATATACACAGTAGCACCACCACAGAGGATGTTGCATCAGGGTCATCAATGATGACTGAGATCTATAATGATCTCTTTGGTCCTGAGCCCTATCAGGCACCGACCCCAGATCCTTCTCATATGGCAGTCAATTCCAAACTGCTTATGGCAGAAGATTGGAATCAAATGAATGGAGTAGTTTCACAAGGTGATCTGGCCTATGTGGACAATGATGAGGAGTATATCTCCTTTGGGGAAGAAGACCTTCCGCTGCCACTGCTGATCGGTGAGTCCCTTCATCTTGGATCGCACTATATTGGTGCAGATGGGACTGTCATCACTAAAACAGCTCAACAGAGCTGGGACGATATGTACAAGATGATGCGGGATTCGGACCCGATCTCCTATGAGGACAAGATTGAGCAGAATTGTGGCAATTCAGTGCTCCTCCCTCATCCGGACTGGCAAGTACCTTCCTGTTCACATGTTGACAAGACGCTAACTGATCAACCCACAGGTATTAACATACTGAATGGGGTAGATAGTAAATTAAATTTATTTACTATCTACAATATATATCTTGATCATGTTGTCTCTTGTGTGAACTGTAAGGGAAAGGAACATCAGAAGACATTTGAGGAATGGCTTATAGATTCTGGAGCATCCATACATTTTTCTGGACAAATCTCCGACTTCTCGGAACTTACCAGATTTCCAAGCAAAGAAAGACCAAAGGTCCAAACTGCTAACAGCATAGCCTTTGTCGATGGATTTGGTACTGTTTTTATTGAAACAGAAGTTACCGATAAAGATAATACTGTGATGCACGAAACATTGTGACTTCATCCAGTATTCTACATGCCTGCTGTGACTGTACGACTTCTGTTGATGGGTCAAATCCTCAGCGCAAACAATATTGTGTTAGGTGATTCATGATCACTTAATTTCATATCCAAAGAGAATAGCTGCACCATTCTAAATGCATTGCCGAAGCATTCTCATCATGACACTATGTTTTGGGTTAAGTCGCAGATCGTCTCTGGAAAGAACTTGATCGTGATGGAATCAGTACATGCTGAAGATTATGATCTATGGCATAGATGACTTGGACACCCTTCCACTCAAGTGTTTGAGAAGTTTAAGGCTAATTCCAAGAACTTCCTATCTATTAAAGTCCCGAAGGATGCTGGCATATGCGAAGGTTGTGCAAAAGGAAAGATGCATTCACGCTCTTTCTCAGACAATGTCAAACATGCAATCAGACCATTCCAGCAGATCCATTCAGACCTTAAGGAGTATCTGGTGACTTCATATCACCAATACAAATATTTCATTTCCTTTATTGATGATCGCATGTCAAATACTTGGGTCATGCTCCTCAAATGAAAGAGTGATGCGAAAGACGCTACCAGGCAATTTTTAGCCATGGTAAAAACCAAGTATAATGCCAAAGTCGAAGAATGGATGAGCGACAATGGTGGTGAATACATCGATAAGGAACCCCATGCCAGTCCATCAGGGGGAGCTGCCAGTGATGCTCCAAGAAGGAGCACTCATGAGAGTAAAAGTACGCAAAAAGAAGGGAATGTATACCCTCCTGGTACAGCCACCAATAGAGATTGCCAGCGCAGATTAGACATAACCAGATCCACTCCAAATTTGTCTATGGCCTCTAGTGACCACATGGCTGAGTACCCATACAATCCCAATATGGGAGCGGAAGGGGGAGCACATTGGCATGCCTATTTACTTTCTAAGGCAATTTCCAATAGTGCACTTCCAGATCCATTGAACATCCAAAATTGGACTAGTAAAGATCTTAGACGGCTACCTGCCGATCAACAACAGGAATGGCACAAGGCTCAATTCGAAGAGTTAGAGGCCCTTTGTAAATGAAAAGTTTATGAGCTTGCTGACCTACCTCCAGGCCAAAAGGCCATTAAAAATCATTGGGTTTTCGATATTAAGTCCGATGGATGTAAAAAAGCCCATCTAGTTGCCAAGGGATTTTCCCAAATAGAAGGCCTAGACTATGATGAGATCTTCTCACCGGTTGTCTGGTTCGAGTCAGTCTACACCATCTTAGCCTTAGCGACACTTGAGAAATGGCGTATAGAGTCCCTTGACATCAAATCAGCTTTCCTATATGGGAAACTTGATGAGGAGATATATATGGAACAGCCTGATGGCTTTACCATAAAGGGACAAGAGAAGAAAGTACTCCGCCTGCTCAAAGCTATCTATGGGCTAAAACAAGCTGCATGTGCATGGTGGTCTGAACTTGATCACTCCCTTAAAGAGCTCGGTTTCACATGCCTATATGCTGATGCTGGCATATTTGTCACAAGACATAGCGACAGGACCCTTGTCATTATGTTGGCATATGTTGATGACATTATTGTCACAGGTCCTAACACCGAATTAGTCCAACAAAAGAAACAGTTATTTATGACTGCATGGGAATGTTGAGACCTAGGTGTATGTCAGGAGTTTCTCCACATGAGAATCAGGTACATTAAAGGCAAGACCTACATCGATCAAATGCCATACCTTAATAAGATTCTTACATGCTTCGGAATGACAAATGCGAAAGCAGCACAAACTCCATTACCTACCGGGTATAAGCCAGAACCCTTTACAGGCACGAGTTCGGCTTCACTTCGGTCAGAGTATCAATCGGTGATCAGTTCCCTGCTATATTTAATGCTAGGAACATGACCTGATATAGCCTTTGCTGTAACACAGATGGCTAAGTTCACTGCGAACCCATCTGATGAACATCTGAATCATGCTAAATATATCATGTGCTACCTTGTTGGTATGTGCAACTATGCACTTGTGTTCGATGGAAACAGCAATAAGGGCTTGTATGCCTACTGTGATGCCTCATATGGTGATGATAGAACAGAGCCTGATCGCATGTGTTGATCTACGCAGGGATACTTCTTTTCCCTTGCTAGCGGGAGTATCAAATGGCACTCCAAAATGCAGACTCTAGTATCAATGTCATCCACAATGGCAGAATACATGGCACTCTCTGACTGTGCACATGATTGTGCATGGTTTAAGATTCTATTTGAAGAACTCAGGATGTCAATCCCATATGTTCCCTTATATGGAGATAGTCATGGAGCTATTTTCAACTCACAAAATCCCATCACCCAAAAAGGGATAAAGCACATTGAAATATGCTACCACTATATCTGGGAACAAATAGAACTTGGGAACATTAAAATAGAGCATGTCCCTATGGACAAAAATGTTGCCGATATGTTCACCAAGAATCTAGGCCCTACCCTGTTCCTTAAACATAGACAGGCTCTAGGCATAGAGTTCTATCCCTTAGAATAGAATACTGACACATCATGTCAGAACAAGTATGTGCGCTAATGCGGCACTACTTGAGGGGGAGTGTTGACATGATAAGTGTCCATGTGACTACATCACATGACTCACATGACATGCATGATCAGATGCATCTATACGCAACTAGATCCAGTGACAATAGAGTATCACAGTCATCTTATATGACTAAAAACATGTGATCACTTAGTGAGCATATTACTCATCTTATGAGTAGATATTAGTAATTACATAGTAATTAGCTGAGTAATTGCCTTATGCATTACTCATACATAGTTAGTCACTGCATGTCCTGTAGGTATATAAGGATGCTCTAAACAGCATCCTAATCCAAGTCATTTGTACTTCTGTAGTAGCCTAAGTAGTCACCTTAGCACTAGCCTCTAACAACCCAGGTAAGCTAGTAGCTACATCGATACTATGCAGAGTGCACTACATTGCTGCTCAATACTGATGTCAGGGTATGTATTCACTGTGCTAGATGCAGTGCAGTATGGTCTGTAGTCTTTGAGGGAACCTTCTGAGTCCATTCAGGGTGAATCCGGGCATACAGTTTTGTACCTCCAGACCCACGGCGAGAGCAAACATAAGCAATGCATGAGACATAACACCCTTGCCCAGATCTGGTGTCTTTTTTCAGAAACTCCACCACAAATTTAAGCTCTTCCTCATGTAAGAAGTCCTCGAAGTCAAGCCAGGTAGGCCACTTCATATTATATTTTTCTAGGCAACAATCAGACTCAAAGTCACCATGTTGTGGCAGAGGATCGACATCCACCAGCGGCGGGGAAGACACCCAGAAAGTCGAGTATGAAGGCTCAGGGCTAGAAGCCTGTGGAGGGAGTTTTGGCAAACCAGAGCCTTCGACACGGAAGCGACCTTTCATCCTTTGGTAACAAAGTGCTGCCTGACAGCATGGCGGGGAGAAGAACCATCATTTAAGTCTGAGTTTAAAAATGGGTGTCACTCTCTGGATCGAATGGTGAAAAGCTATCCGCTTTAGGACAACTGTGAGAATCGAGGGCTCTCTCGAAGAGCCGATAAGAATGTGACCGCACTTGGACCGCGACGGCGATGGGCATGTTCATCCGTGATTTTGACTGCACCGACTACAGGCTGTTCACCGAGGATCTCGTCTGTGAGGTAACTTCTCCTTAGACTGCCCCTTCTCCTCTTACTTTCCCCCAGTTCCTCGAGCACCTCAAGCCCGTCCCCCTCACTCATCATGCCCTCCCAGAATACCCCTTCCCACCCCTCTTGGAGCCATATGACGAGCGCCCTCATACCACAACAGCCACGGTAGACTATCTCCGATGCTTCATGCACTCCCTTTGCCAACCCCCCAAGTTCACAACCCCCCTGGCCTGAGGACACCTGTGAGCGTCCTTGCTCCTGCTGAGCCTGCCTTGCAATTCATCACCATCAGACCAACCCCCTCCCCCAGAGCCTTTCTTCGTAGCCACATCCCGCACAGCTCGTCTGCAAGCCACCTTGGCCGTCCCCGTCGGTCCCCACCCAGAAACCACCCAGATCCCAGATCCTGTGTGAGCCATCTGCCACCCCATTCACTGTATCCACTCATATCCCGACCATTCCCAGCCAACCAAATGACTCTAAAACCCTTCACGCTGTCTATCCTGTCATACATCCGACATCTGACATCCCCCCTTTTCCTTCTCATACCACGCGACCCGGAACAGGGTCCAATATCGATCCCGCCCAGAGGTATCCATTGGTGAAAAAAAACAGCAACAACCCTCGACTGTCCTCCCCATCTTCCCTCCGTACTTTCCACCCAGTCCGTGAACCAGGTGAATCCCTGAAGATCCGCCGGCGATGTCCATCACAAATGGACACCTTGATGGAAGAACAGTTTGTGTCGTCTTCTTCCATCCGCCCTTCTTTCATCCTAATTGGAACTGTTCAAAGCTCCTCCCGGCCCCAGTTGTCCTGGGACAATAACAACAGCCACAGTCATCATGGTGTAGCATAACCTCGTCGAGATTCACAGTCATCGTCGAGCTGGTTCCCTCCCATCAGTCATGCCGCCTCTGCCCCAACCTCCAGCAGCCCTATCAAATGTTTGTCAGATCTCCCTTCTTGACAGGCCAGTTGAATGACTTTTGTTGATGGTCAGAATCCTCTCCATCAGCAAATCCTGCCCTTCTATGCCTGATCTACCCTCAGAAAAGAATTTTCTCTGCTCATCTCTTGGCGACGAAACCACTCGTACTCATGCACCCATGGTCAACTGGAGAGCCCAGGAACACTGGGACAATAGCAGCGACATCAAAACGATAGTTCCGGGGGTGTTTTTCGATTCGATGGCTCTAATTTCGAGAGCTCACCTGAGGAGCCAAGTGCGGCCTTCGCCAAACCAGGTACTGAACAATCAGGGGAATTTTGTCTTCCCCAGTCCTCTTCTCCTGTGAATACTGATGGCAGTCCTCCTGAGGCCAGTCGTTTTGCGGATTACTGGCGCAGCGATCAGGATTGGACTCTCTATGACATTGATGTTGACTATTGGATACCGCCTGGTCACGACATAAATGCCACGAGAGTGACTTTGAGCTGCGGGTCTTTACCTCTCTGTATCCTCCGGCACCCATTCCTATTGTTCAACCTCCTTCCGATCCTATGAATTGTACTGAAACCCAGCCTGCGTCGGTTCTTCTGGGAATCGAAAGTAAATTTCTACAGGGACGGCTTGCTACCGAAAATGGCAAGGTAAAGTCTGATTCAGTTCTGACGAGTGCTGGCCCACAAAACCTCCTGCCTCGGCTCGAAACCAAAGTTTCTCATTTCTCGCCTTTTGAACAGCCACTGGGAGTTTTCTCTTTCGCTCAATTGCGCTCCTGCATGGTCTCGGAACCCACTGTCCCACCTCCACCTCCAGCTCCCGTTCCTGCATTGCCGGCACCTTCAGCATATGAAAGTGAAACATGCGGCACACCTCGGGACATATTTGACTTTGATACAGTCATTCTTCCTACGCCAGCGGCAACCTGTAGCCTCGTTTCTTCTACCCAGGTCCATCGATACTTGGCTTCTCTCAACTTCATCCAAAAACATGCCCTCATCCATGCGCTTTGCTTCGAAAAAGTTGAGCTTGTGGAGAAGCAAACACTAGGCGGCGTTGATCTGATTGTAGATCCAAAATGCGTGATCATCTTTCATTCTTTGTTCACCCTGCCAGCGAGATGCGCTGCATATGTGGAAAGAGTGTCAGAGCAGTCGTGGAAGTTTGAAAATTTACTGATCATTTTTGAGGCATTCCCAGAAAGCTCCGCAAAGCGAGCTCATGGAAACTCACGGATCTCACTCTATGCATACACACCACCTATCGTCAAAGCCTTGAAGAAGTTCAGATGGGACATCAGTATCGCTTCCAGGTGTGGGGACAAGCCCGCTGCGACGAAAGTGGAACACGCTTTTGCCAATGACGTAAACAAGGCCGCCGCATTCATGAGGTGGTACGGCGACAGGGCAGAGGAGCAGGATGAGATGATGGGAGTAATTTGGGGTGAACGGCCATGGTTGGATGCAGATTTTGTTCAGGTGAGTCACTGCTAAACGATGTTTCAAGCCTCCAGGGCTGATTTGTGCATTATCGACCCAAGGACGAAGAGCGCTTGGTTGGTATCAAAGGCGTAAACCACTTTATGGCATCAGTAATCCTCGCCCAGATCACGGCCAAGGATTTTGTGAATCTCCTCCCAGAACAATGACAGGAGTTTTGTGAGGGATTAATTGGAGCTGATGCGATCGTGCATATATTTCCCGGTCTAGTGTTTGGGTTCGATGCTCATCTCCTTGTCCTGTAGTTCACGTGTAATGCTGACCTCGAAAGTCGTGCTCAAGCTCTAGTGCTTGCCTCGAATTCAGCAGGTGAAGAACCAGCGGCTACATTGCAATGACTAATAGGTCGTTTGTTCGGGGCTGTTAGCCAACCCCTTCATGATAGACTCCATCGTGTAACGGACTTGCCGAAGTGAACCAGTTTATTTGTACCATGTGGCAGACACTCTGGGGGAAAAACAAGCATTATTTTTCCCTCACAACCTCTTGACACTCGGTGAACCAATACAATTGATGTGTCCAACAGCTCCCTAGTGTATGGCTCACCGACTTCAACTCCAAAGTCAACATGCAGCGCTGCATTCTGTATGAGGATGTTGGAAACATAGGCTAGGAGAAAAAACTGACGAGCCCCCAATCAATTCTTGAATATCAAAAGAAATCATCATGTACTAGTACATTTGAAGGATGGTGATAAATGCGCAGGTAATAATCACACGTGCACATTGGAATGTGAGTTTCTGTATGAGTACCCCGAATATATATAGAGATTGGCCTACTTGGCTATTTGTAGTACTTAAGAGTACCAAGCCTTGCCGCAACCACAGTAGTTTTTTTTGTCTAATTCTGCAAAAATGGATCAGTTGGTGGGCTTAGACGAGGGTGGACTTAATGACAGTTGTGATTAGTGCTGTGTTGGATTGCTATTTCACCATGTTACCAATGTGAGATTGGTTTGGGGTCTGCTGTGACGTTAGAAACCCATGTTACTAACTGTTATTTTGTTACGTAATCATCCAAAATAAGAAAAAATTTCGGCGTTAGATAACACGTAAATAACGTCGGACTGAGGTAAATAACACATTAATAACCTACGACACCTAAAAGAAACTGTTGACACTACACTCGCCCAGTTTTCCGACTACCTTTGCTGGTTTATCTCAACAGCCCTGACACTATCTGCGCCAATCCTTCGCTTCCTGGCTATCATTGTCGAGGATTTTTGCTTGCACCAAGTCAAGGAGGTGAACAAGTGTGATGTCATTGCCAGAATTTTTGAACTTTTCAGTGAGATCAAGGAGATCGGCAAGATCTCCTTGAGATAACATGTCCAGGAGTTGATAACAAGGTAGTCGTGTTGTTATTTCAAAGTTTTCGAGCAATACAGCAAAATTTCGAGTGCCGGAGTAATGCCGGAGTTGTCTAATTTGGAGGCACGTGACGTCCGAACAGACGCGCGCACCCAAAAAATCAAGCTATACTTAATGGTCAAATTCAATGGGTATCACTCTGCCAAATTGCATATAATAAATTATCAGAATGACTCGACAGCTCTGCTGATGCTTTGAGAGTTTCTCACAGTTTCTAACATGCAGTTTTTGACCCCCCCATGTTAGAAATGTTACTAACATGTTATTAACACGTGATATACTGGTCTGTTACTAACATAGAGCCAACCAACACAGCACTAGTTGTGATTGTGGACACTCACGTGTATGGTCTTTAACCTCTGGTATCCATTGTTAAGGTCAGCCACCTCTTCGACGAGATATATGGACGATGTTATGTTGCCATTGCAACTCAACATCTTTCCATCGGTGTACAAGCACAATACATTGCCCACCTCCCAGCTATCACACTGCTTTTATATTCTATATCAATATCGCACCACATCACAATATTGACACCGGCCTCATAGCACCATCCATCAGCAAAAAGGCCGGGAAATCATTATAACATGTGACTGATCACGGAGGCTATGATCAATGAGAAAGTCACGGCTTACCTGTAGCCGATTGCATCACGTCCATGATATGCGTGGTTCACCATGCTTGTTTTGTCCACATCACCACAACAGCGATCAATGACGATCAATTTCGCTCATCACAATGCGATCCTCGACAAATTATGAGTAGATTACAGGTGTATCATAGGCCGACTATGGATGGGTCATTGGTGGGGTGCCGGGGGTTGCTGGGTGATTGATCTTTTGCTTCCTACCAGTAAGTACTTGTCACTTCTCCCTCAGCAGATGCCTGTCTGACCACCGTCCTAGTTCTCTTCATGTTTACATCATAGATCCTATCTTACGAATGTTATTTATCTATTGAAAGCCTATACAACATCCTTCCTTGTCCCCCAGCCATGTTCAAATGCCGATGTGCATGCAGCTTCCACGATGTGGCTTGCCTCTGACAGCATGAAGCAAAATGCAAGGTTGTCAAAGAACGTGACAAAAGGGTCTTCACAGCGATATCTGGAGGGCCACATATGGCGAGTGGGTCATTGGGAACGAGTTTGCAGCTGTCTGATGATGATGACTCCAGCCGTTTCATGGGTCACAGTGGCAGTCGAAAATGCCGGAAGAAAGTGGCGAGTGCTCAACCGCAGCAAGATCTCCCCGCCTCCAACTCTAGCCTTACCCAGGAGATAAGCACGAGTATGAGCATGGTATGTACTTAGACTGTCTAGCTTTCCTTCAATTTCCTTACATTCGCTATCCAGGATTGCGGCTCGCTTTCAAACATTGATGATATTAGCATGGCCAATCCCCTAGTCATCGAGGACCATTCAGAGATTGCAGATATTCAAGCTGATAGTGTGGCAACACCTGTTCTTCCTGCTCGATGGGTTATTAAGTTGACGGAATGTGCTAGGGCAATGCTCAAGGATAGCTTGCCAGAGGGGCTGGGAATTCTGGAATCTGACAATGAAGACACTCGTTCTCCAAGCCCTGAAGAGAGCCCACCCCGGCCATCTTCCCCTCTTCATATCCATCTTCGCTGCATCTTCAGGACAGCCACCAACAAGTTCAAATTAGTGCGAACATATCACGGACGCCCAGCGCGATCCCTCAATCCAGCCTTGCTGATTTCTTGCTGGAAGATGTTCAAACTCCTGACGCCAACTCTCAAATACCTTTGGGTGAGCCAAGACAGTCAAGAGCATCATTCACCCATATCCCAATTTGTCGGCTTTTATTTTCAACAAGCTTCATTGGAAGGGAGGGAAGAAAACCAAGAGTAGCCAGAAAGAACTGCAAGAAGCTCTTTTGGACCCCGGATTCCACATTGAAGACCTTCAAGGTGTTGATTTCGACGTTTGGATGATGAATTGGCTAAAAAACCAGGCAGTATCATGGAGACTAATGGATGGAAAGAGTCAGGGTCCCGATTGTCATTCCAACAGGCAAGAAACATACCGCAGCTTCAAGGTGCGAGGATGCATCCTGAGGCAAAGAGACCAAGCAGCCATGGCCAATGTGAATGTGGCTGCAGAAGATGATGCAGCGTCTGATGACGAGTATCCGTCAGGCAGAAAGTATTATGTGTCTGGTCTTCACCACCGCAGTCTTGTCGACATCATGACTGAGGCTTGCTCAGGACCTGCAGCGAAAGATTACCACTGGCACCCTTTTGAGGAACATTGGACTATGCCGTGGAATCCCGAGCAAAAGGAAAGGGTCTACTGCAGATAGCATCTTCAAAAGCTTTTCTTGAGGCTGACCATCTTCTCCAAGCATCACCGTGGGAGCCTGGATGTGACCTTCCATGGTCAGTGGTGTCTCTCATACTTTATTCAGATGCTACGCATGTTGCACAGTTTGGGCAGGCAAAATTGTGGCCAGTATATACTTGTATTGGCAATGGTTCAAAGTACGTTAGAGCGCGCCCATCAGCAAATGCAGTGTATAGTACTGCCTTCTTACCATCGGTGAGCTCGTTTAGCTTCGTCTTATCCATGCCTGCTTATGCTTACTCAAGTTTAAAGCTCCCTGATTCTGTTACAGATTTTATATTGAATGATCCCTCTGGAAAGATATCTGCACCCCTACTAGCACACTGTCAGCATGAACTCTTCCATGGGTGCTGGAGGATTATCCTAGATGATGAGCTTCTCAAGGCATATGAACATGGTATTGTTGTTCTCTGTGGGGACGGTATTCTTTGTTGACTTTATCCTCAGATTTTTTTCTATTCTGCAGATTATCCTGAAAAGTAGTCTCTTCTTTCTTCACTTGACTTGTGTCCTGATTCAATCTGTTACTTAGGGTTCTCATGGCTACGATCTGCGATATGGGGCAGTGTCCGTGTCCATGTTGCAAGGTCAAGAAAGACAAGATTAGCGATGTGGGACTGCCCTCAGATATGGACATTAGACAATCTGTGGCATGACAAGATAATGAAGATCGCCAAAATCGAGTTCAAGAAGCCCGGTCCCTGATCTATGAGAAGGGCTATGTCATAAATAGCGCTCTTGTGGAAGAATTGCTCAAGGCAGATTCATTAGTGCCAACAATGGTAAAGTTTTGTCACCGTGCTTGTAATTGAGTTGGAAACTCAATAATTCACAGAATGCTTTTTCCGAGCATCTACACAAGTTCGGACTCAATTTTTTTGCTTTAATTGTGGTCGACCTCATGCATGAGATTGAACTCGGCATTTGGAAGGCTCTTATCTTACATCTCATTCGGATTCTTCATGCCCACAGTCAGAATGTTGTACATGAATTCAATGCTCAGTAAGTTCATGCAGTGCTCCTAAGAACTGGACATTTAATTCCACACACATGCAGTTTCCGTCAAGTTGCAGCTTTTGGTCATTCAACCATTCGCAAGTTTCCTCACAATGCTGCCGATCTTACGAAGCTTGCAGCTCGTGATTACGAAGACATTTTGCAATAGGGTTGTTCAGAGTAGATGATTTCGACTTGATTTCGAGTTGATTTCGAGTTGATTTCGATTTGATTTGAGCTTTGATTTCAACGTCGGCAAGTGCGGCAGTGAGAGTGATTGATCCGACAGAAGGTCTCGGCATCAGCACGTGCACATAAACAAAGTGGCACGTCATGCGCCCTCCATGATCGATAACGCCTGCAGGTACAGATGATAATCTCAACACTTTTCTTTGCTTTCCTCCCCCCTGTTAGGCATGCCAAACCAGACAAACAGGCAGCAGGCGGCAGATGCACTGCACCAGGCCTTTCTCGTCAATCTGATAGCGGACCTGGAGAGCAGGGAACTAGACTTCACCTCGGACTCAGAGTCGGATTCCGATGAGTCTATGGACAGCGAGGATGATAGCGGCTCTGGTAGCTCTTCAGGCTGGTCTGGAACATCCTCGTCCTCCATGTCATCAGATAGTGATGATGCAGAGTCCATGACACCTGCGGAATCTTATCTGTTCCATATGGCCAACCTTTACTCTGAACGCTACCTCGCAGAACGCACTGAGATCCCGAAAACTCAGGACCTGATGGAACTGCTGCTTGGCCGATACAAGCGTGACTTCCCCCATATTTTCTGGTCATACCTGCATATTGACCCAGATTGCTTTGATGCTTTATGCGAGGCTATTCGGGACGACGAGGTCTTTCAAAATAACTCAAATAATCAGCAAATGCCAGTTGAACGACAGCTCATCATCGCTTTGTATCGCTTTGGGCACTATGGGAATGCAGCAAGCACCATGAAGGTCGCACTGCAGTTTGGTGTTGGCTTCGGTACTGTCCAGCTAGTTACAACAAGAGTTTTGAAGGCATGTTGCTCAGAATGCTTTCGTGCAGCATCAGTACAGTGGGCAAATGAAGAGGTGAAGGCCGAGGCAAAGGCTTGGGTTGAAGAGAAGTCTTGCCCAGCTTGGCGAGATGGCTGGCTTATGGTTGACGGCACACTTGTACCCCTTTTCCATCATCCAGGGTACTTCGGAAATGTTTTTTTCGACCGTAAATCAAATTATTCTCTTATGGTGCAGGTGAGCAAAACTTCTTGGCCTTGACAAAGTCCTCATTGCACATATTGACAGGTTGTATCAATGCCAAACTGTACAATAATTGATTACTCAGTTGGCCTTCCCAGAAGCCAGCATGATGCCACTGCCTGGGAGGAGACATATACGTACCAATGGCATGATACCCTTCTGAATGAGGGAGAATGGGTCTGGGCTGATTCTGCATACCCGCTGAAGAAATGGTGTCAGGCACCATACAAAAAGTGAGCTTTACGATACAATTTTTATTATTTTTGTACTGAGCCAAGTTTGGCAAACTTCCAGACCCGAGAAGCTTATACCAGAGAATGCAAAGTACAACTACCATGTCTCAGCAGTTCGTGTGCGATCTGAACACTGCATGGGCTTCCTCAAAGGCCGCTGGTCATCACTAAAGGGTCTTCGAGTCTCAATCAAAGGTCAGAGAGGTATCCAATATGCGACATTGTGGATCATCACATGTATTAATCTCCATGCCTTTGCGATGCGACATGAGGCTGGTGATGACATGAGAAAGGACAAGTTCTATCGAGATGGAAAAAAATATCAACAAAAACAAGAGCGCTTGGAATGAATGTGGAAGAGGGATCGCCAACGCAGGACAGAGGAGGAAGAGGCAGAACTTGATGAAGATGATGATGTAGAATTACTTAGAGGTAAAATTAAGCGGGAGGAGCTCAAAGAAGAGCTACTTAGGTATTTAGATGAAGATAATTAGAGGTAGAAGCATATTAGAGATTAGTAAAGGAGTGGGAGGGGCTTTACATAATGAGTGGCAGAAATATAATGAATGGCAGAAAGATTAGACTTAATGAAGGTGGAGAGTTGGATCCAGTTGATAAAGAGCTCCGCCAACAGGAGGAGGACCACCAGCCTGAGTGTGGACAGGTGGGGTGCGTTGAAGGGTAAGGAGATTTTGCTGACGGAGCTCCTCGAGACGGAAGTGTCGCTCAGCCATTTCCAAGTCATGCTGACATTGCAGGGCAGCTTCGCCTGTTGATGGGCCATCCACGCAAGCTCAAGTTCCTGTCAACTGCTGAATTTGTCGCAGGTGCGGCGAGACCTCTCTTTCTCTTTCAGTGCGATGACCTTGAGCCAGTGAGAACGGTCCTGATTGGCAGCCTCAGTGATTTGCTCAAAATAAGAGACCTTACGCTTCGTTCCACGAGCTTCCGGGGCTGCTGCTGGGGATTTGGCAGTAGCCAAGGGCTGAGCAGGGGTTTGAAGGATTGGCGGGGAGGATGAATGACTGCCAACCTCACTGGACTGGTCTTCAGTCTCATGATCTTCTTCAGAGAAGGCTGACATCATCTCATGAGAGCTTTGGCCATTGAACTCAGTGTCGTCTTCATCATCAGTTGGTGTTGAAGCGCGTGCCTTTGATTTGAGTTTCACTGCTTTCTATTGCAATAGAATCAGTTAAGTATGGAGCAATAGGTCAGATCGAGCACTACATACCTTTCCTACATCAAGGATACTGATGTCCACAGCAGTCTGGCTGTTTGCAATGGCACTGCGGTCTACAGCAGGATTGGTCCCAAACAATTTATTGATATGTTGGTACCAGGGAAACTTGGCCTGGATACGATCTAAATGGATTATGAGTCATGGACTAGGTGTAAAGGAAGATGTAACACACCCCAAATGTTAGCAAGAGGCGTATCGGCTTGGATTTCATCCGTCTTGTCACCATCAACCAATCCTTGACCTGTCTCCCTGAGTTCCTCACGGTGATCTCTATAACCCTTTTTTAAGCTATAAAGAATAGATTACATGATGCCAAACATGTATAAAAAGACAGCTTATGCAGCTACGCGATTGCTCACTACTTTCTGAAGATCCAGAAGGTCTTCTTCTTCGAAAGTAGAACTGTCAGGTTCGATGAGCAGTTCACGGGCGATTTTGGTGTAAAGGTCAGCCAGGGTTTCTCCGCGGTGGTAGGAGAGGTTCCTGCCTCCTTTACGAAGCCAAAAGCCTGTGTAGCAGGCATTTTCTTCGATAAGGGTGACAAGACTGTCGGTAAGGTGAAAATTTTTGGCCTTGGCCCACCTGGTACCAAGCAGCAGTGATTAGCCATGTTCACATCAGAGAAGTGGACTTACTGTATGGCAGCCTTCTTTCTCTCCTTCGTGGCCTCCTCTTTCACCTTCGACGGCTTTTTGTTGGCATTCTCCTTGCCTGAAGGAGGTTTGCAGCTGCCCTTGGCACCTGCTGCTTTCTTAGCACGTTTTTCCTTTTTATCTTTGAGGACGTTCTAGAGGCGATCTTGAAGAATCTGTTTCTGAGTCGGCATGGGTATATGAGGGGTATATCGGGCAATTGGGGTGGGTAATGCGTCTAATTGAAGCTGTCAAAGAGTACGTATGCGTCTCCCCATGCATGCAGTGCGTTCAAGCTCCGCTGTTTGTTGATCAAAGCAGTCGCAGCCATCTCGGAATTATGCGAGCATGGCCGCACTTGCCAACGTTGAAATCAAAGCTGAAATCAAATGAAATCAACTCGAAATCAAGTTGAAATCATCTACTCTGAACAACCCTAATGCTGCATTCCTTGCCTTGAGGGCCTTTTGCGTCACCTCATAATGAAACCATTCTCGACCTCTTGTATATTTTAAATTACTGGCACTCACTTGCTAAGCTCCGGATGCACACCGACACCACACTTCGGATTTTCAGACAGGTTACCACTCTCTTGGGTGATGCGCTGCGTTACTTTGCAAATGAGACATGCAAACATTTCAATGTAAGTGCCTTTCTCGAGCACAGCTACTAATTCAGCATGTCTGACTGATGATGATCTGATTAACAGGAATTCCTGTCTCGCCTAAAGACATATTTCCTTCTTATGTGATCTGGAAATGCAATTCCAGGAGAAGATCCAAAATTCAGTGATGATGAGCTTTCACAAGTCATCATAAAGGATGACTTCATATTTGCACATGCAACTGCGGCTTTCAACTATACGACATATGACATATGATGAGATCAAGATACTGTCAATATTAATTCAGGTCGAAGGGATATTATGTTACCTTCCTTTGAGGATGACAGTTCGACACATCCTTACTGGTATGCTCGTGTTCTTGGAATTTACCACGTGCATGTTTTCTATGGTAAGGCACTAAAAGCAGAACACGTCAACTTCCTTTTTGTGCAGTGGTTTGGATGTGATACTGAGTGGACTGGTGGGCCCTCTAACCTTCGTCTTGATCGTGTTGGCTATGTTCCCAGTAGCGACCGTGATGCCTTTGGGTTCCTTGATCCTAGACTAGTTCTGCGTGCCTGTCACCTAATTCCTGCATTCTCTCTCGGCAGAAATTTATGGCTGCTGGGGCAGTCTACAGCATGAGATTCTTTGATTGGTAACTGGGAAAATTACTATGTCAATCAGTATCTTTTTCTTGTTTAAATGCTCAAGTAAAAATACTGATTCTCATGTGTAGGTTTGTGGATCGTGATATGATGATGCACTATGTTGGTACTGGGGTGGGTCATCGTAAAATGGCAGATTTTCCACGAGAAGATGGTCAACTCAAGACTTCTCTTTCCAGTGAGTTTTACATGGAGAATGACAGTCACAATGAAGAAGCTATCATGGCACCAGAAATTATCACATCCATTCAACCATATGATAAGGTATACAATGATGAGGAAGAATTGGAAGGCGCTGAGGACGATGATGATGAAAATAATTTTGAAGAGGAGGTTTATGAATTGTAAAGTCCAATAATTAGTTCTATATTTAGGTGAACGCGTCGTGGCATGCATCACATGACATGTGTACATATGTTTGGAAGCATTCAACAAACCTTTGTTTATAACTTCCACTATGTTGGCTAACTTCTCATCCCCCCTTTCGTTGTTTCAACAACCTTTCTTGCCCAATCGCTGCCATGCCTCACTCTTCCCTACAGCCTACTTCAACATCACGATCTCGCAGGATGTTCAAAACCTCCCATGTCTATCAAAGAGTGAGAAACAACCAGAGTCAATCTCCACCTCGGGCATCTTCCTCTGAGACAGGGTCATCGAGATCTTCCCCTTTTGTGTCGAGGTCCTCCAGCCCTTTACCAAGGTCTTCCAGCCCTCCTCGTAGCATCTTATCTCATCATGACTCACCAGATGAAGAAGACATTCTGTCTGATCCAGAGCCAAACACAACAGTTGATAAGTATGTGTTTTCAATGTTGTAAACAGCCTGTTATTGATCTATCAAAGTGTCTCCAATGATTATCTAGTTTCTAAAGGCTGCATTCTGGGCCGGATCAGACTCATGTGGGATGATCTCCATCCCATCCTTGAAGAAGGCATGCTTATCGATGCCGGCAAGTTTGTCAGGTGAGAAGTTGCCATACTATCCATCTTTTGCAAGGCATGTGACACTTCCTAGGCATCGCCGATGGGCATCAGAATACCATGACTTAATCTCAGTCATTCCTCTTGCTCCTGATCTTGTCCTTGCCTCTGGTGAAGGTGGACTCCAGCACGTTGCAGCTGAGGTATGCCAGCACCATGTTTTTGGATTATGTCTGATAACTGCTCAGCTTGATTTCAGGAGAGGAAAAGCTTGCGCCACAGATGTCTCCACCATCAAGGCCAACATCCACCAATGGTATGAATTCCAGCCAGCTATTGATGCAGTTGGTGGGCGTCATCTCTTGGGCTTCCACCATGCAGCGATTGGTCGTATGTTATGTCCTGCAGATCTTGACTGGGATGACCCAAGGTATGTCATGTTTGTCTAATGCTGGCTGCCTTTACTCACTCTATCCTTACTTCATCAGTGTCAGGAAGGCACTACAAGATGGCAAGAAGCAGATCTTGCCAAGCAACTTCCCACGTGTATTTTGGAAAGATGAGATCATTTACGGTGATTTCTTTGAAGGATTCATGCAAGGGGAGCTGGTTGTCAAGGTAAGTATCAATCATCAACTCCAACTTGTGTCTTACTTTCTTTCCTTAGGCTTTTCTACACATTTTTATTGGGCCCAGTGCAGCAAGGGACACATCGACTAGTCGCTCAACCAGACAAGGCAATGCCGCAATTCATGGTATCACAACTGTTACTGTATATGCTATCGCATATGCTGCAACAATAGTAAGTCTTTTTCTCTGGTCATCAGCACCTGGGATTAGAACTGATGTCCTACAAAGCTTCGGTTTGTTCTCTCAGGGCAGAGCACCATGAGCTGTGGTGCTCGTACCAAAGGAAAATGGCCCTACAAGGATTTCTACAATGAGCTGGTTCAGACAATGCAGGGTATGGATACTGATGATCTGGAGGATCTCATGGGATGGTGGCAGGAGTGAGCAATCATGGTTTTCTTCCACTGGCTGTACTAATTGACTATCATTAGCACAATATTTGGTGGTTATGATGATGAAAACGATGATGAAGACAACAGAAGTAGTATGGCAGCCAGGATGCGTGCACAGGCCAAGGAAAAGCAGGCACGCAAAGCAGCTGAAGAGGCTGCTGCCACTGCCACTGCTGCTGCTCAGCTCACAGCATAGCAAGCAAGTGCGAATTCTGCTGCTTCTCCTCCTAGTGCCATGGTACCTTCACAATAATGACAGTTACCATAATATATTTTATTAATACCCTAATTTACTTCATTTGAATATCATAATTGTGCTTGCCCACTAGTCATTCATTAAGTAAATGATGGAGTACAACCAGTGGTGTGGATAGATTGATGTCTTTTCAAAGCTAAAATTTATTCATGATTCGGCAGTAGATGCACTATATCTTGTCCTTGGTCTGATCCAGTCTAGTCTACAGTTGGACCATAAGAGATGAAATTGCCCACATCATCAAAGATAACTTCAGACCTTACAGTTTAAATAATATAACTCAGGAATTATGGAGAGGACATAACTCGTCCATAAGGTCTATCATGCAGCAATATACTATTATGAGGAATCCTACAGATTATGAGTGATCATGAATGTTGTGATTTGATCATAACCGGGTATATCCATGCCATGAGAGCTGAACCATTTTGCTGATGTCACCACTCTTCATATCATTAGCACATCTACCGGTCACTTGCTCGAATGTCCATGCCTACTTCCCGCTTTTCTAGAGCACAGAAACGTCCTACTGTTACTCTCATCGAGCTGGAGCACTTCATAAATGAAGGGATCCAAATAACTGAGTGCTTGACATCTTCTCATTGGTTTCCGCCGCAGGTATTGGCACCTGTGCTTGATTTATGTTGGCGAATTTTGAATATATCTATCTATCTCAGGCTCATGAGCCACAAAAAGACACCCCCACCCTTTTTAATGCGAAAATGTCACATGAGACAAATGTGCTATTGCCCCCGCAACTTTACAGCCAAATTTTGGTCCCATTCAATACCTCAGTTATGACCCCGTCGAGCCTGTTCCGGGAATTCGAAAACCTAAGGGCATCGGATTTCACTTCATTCTCAGCCAACTGCACATCTGCAAAATTTCCCCGCTCGAATTGGTTCGACAATTCGCACATCAGGGACACATTGCAAAACGATGACAGGTTCAATTTATGCTCCTCTTCGAAGGCGCTCTTGCCCTTTCATTCAGCTGCTCTGAAAGTGCCTTTATCCTCATTGCTGGGTTTGGGGCAGGGCCTTGGCATCTCTGGTGTTACTCGGAAAGATGAACTAGGACCCTTCGATGGTCTTGGGCTTCTTTCGATCCAACCTTCTGCTCATGGCCTTGTTTCTCCTCACGACTAACTTGTAGCCTTCTATGACAGCCCACATGGCTCCGATTGCAGCTCTTCTTTCATGCCTAAAGACTCAAGTGATGGCCTCTCTGCCATTATCCTTCTAGAAATACAATACACTTTTGCCAAAAACCCTCCTGACACCTCAACCTCCACATATGGCCAGGAGTGCATGTGTGGGGCAATATTGACAGCTTTCCAGGACTAGCACCAGCAGACCGCCTCTATCTCTTTCAATGCTCATGGCTTGGGAGGAGGGGAATGGAGACCGAGACTGAGATGTGAACCAAGATAGAGATAGGAGAAATGGAGGTTTATACACCTACAGCAAGGCCAAGTGAGTATGAGATGAGAAGAATCTTTTCTCCTGAAAACTCCACCTAGTGGAACCTTACGGGTTCGGTGTACAGAAATGACAGCAAAGGATTTATTCCTTTGGATATCCGGGTCCAAATATGTGTCCGGTGTGCATAATACCGAGCAGATTCCATGTGATGATGGTATCGAAAAGCTGAAGAATGAATTATGGGTGGTATAATGGAAAAGCACAAACCCCTTCAAATACAACTGCCAAACTCTCCCCATCCCAACCCTCATCGGTTTTGTTGAGGAACCAGCTCTGCTAAATTATATCTCTTCCCCACATCCAGTTGTAAGTTATTCCACTGATATATGTATACCGGGGCTTCGATGCCAAATTTTAGATATGCTCCAAAGTACTCATTGTTCAGGTTATATGAGCAAATACACAAGAAAAAAAGAATACCTATCTTAGAACATTCACTCCCTTAGTGAGTATAAATTGTGAGCATCTTTCATTTGATAATCACTTTAAATGACTTACAGAGCGTAGCTAGGAAGAATGAAATGAGAATTTGTGTTGAGTTGTAAGCTGAGGTCTGTATATTTCTCTATCTACTCTCATACTTTAATTCAATGTACTAAATGTTTCATAAACAATGCACTATTGATAAGGATATAATCTCGAAGTTGAAGGTTGAGGGTGATGCCACCATACATGAGCAGGCAGAGGGCAGGCAGGTGCAGCCTGGTGACGTGAATGGCCTTGAACACAGGTGGGTGTTAATAGCACAACAACATCTCCACCACCCTTATTACTCCAGGACAAAAGAGAAGGCCAGTCAGTCATAGATGAGAGGGCACAAGAAAAAAGCCGTGGCATGCCTGTGGTGTGCATGGTGTGCATGCGGAGGTATAGGCATCAAGTAATGGTGTGTGTGCATCACGGAATGATGTGTGTGCATGACAGAAAAGGGTGCGTACATTACAAGAATGTGTATGTGCACAGCGGGTGTGCTATGTGAGGTGGCGTACATCACTCCCAATGCAGTGTGCAGCATTGTTTTGGGCAGTAACCTATCCAAACGGACTCTTCGAACTGCAGGCGTGGTATTAGCCTTTACCAAACAATTTCCTTATTACCCATTGATTAAGCAGTAAATTTGATCTTTGGATGAATATAATGGTAACAACAACGATAGAATTTCTTAAAATGTAATCAATATTTACATGTTCTTTTTCGTGGGCTTTCGATTTTGAGGACATGGTTTCGGACGTGGTTTTTGTTTCTTCAGTTCTTCTTTTACCTTTTCTTGATGAATATAATCTGGTCCTTCCTGTTTTTGCAACTGAACGAGCCATATGTAGATGCAGAAATTAGAGCGACTTACCTTGAGTCAAAATACCGAAATAAATATTTGACAAAGTCCTCGAGTGGTTTCTTAAGTCGAGAATAGAATGGGCCACAAAAAAAAACACTCACCATGAACAAAAACAAGGATATCGAGATGGATGGGAGAGATATTATCTCAGTGGGGTGCCAGGCTTATCTTATACTGCATGGGCATGCCAATAATTGTGTGAGCATGTTGGTGAGTGTCTTGTGCATGCCACAAACATATATGTGTGTGCATGAATGTGCATGCATGTGCATGGCAGCCCATGGCGGGGCATGCATGTGCATGTGCTTGACACTTGGCTGTGTGTGCACCACAGAATATGCCCACTAAGCACCGGAACAGCCTGAGCTTGACCGAGAGGGGTGCTAATTCGAACAATTTGCTGACTGAAGCCCGAAACAGTGCCTCAATGTGAACAGAGGTGATATTAGAGCTATTACTACTTAATTAGAACTTTGTCTACTTTACTTTTGTCATGGAGGTAATACTGCACACTCGAAATAGCTCTTACAGGAAATTTTTGTGTTTTACTATGATTTGTCGGGAGTTTGAAATGATGGGAGTTTGAAACGACCCTGCTCCTGCCTCTCTACCTCACTCCTTTGCTGTAGAAAAAATCACATAAATACTAGACGTTCTGGCCTTTAAGATGGTGCAGAAATTTTCTCAGAGAATGCTCTGGATGAGAAAGATATCAGACAGATGAGAAGTTTGTTACATCAAAGCAGTCAATGTAATGAGATCATTAGTTAGATCTAGTCAGATCCTGAGGAGTGGTCATGCCAAAATTTTACAGGCAGTTTCAGTACCTTTAGGCGAGCATCCAAGCCAAATTTCATGTCAATTCTCGCAATATTGCATTCAGAAAACCTGGAGGACCATTCAGAGTCTAATCCAGAGTGACAGACATGATGAGCATTCAAGCTCTGCTTAGACCTTCTGTTTATGTGGGCAGCACTGATGCTACTGCCAGCATGCCGTCCATTCAGCTTGTCAGTGGAACTTCAAATGAACTGTGACTGCTATGTGACTCTTGTTTCAACACCTAGGGCAGCACTTCTGAGAAGCCTCAAGGTCGGGTTTAGTGCCCAAGATCAACCCACCTAAATGACCATCATCTCTGGAGCCCAAAATAGACCCCCACTGGGGATCATCCCAACCCATCCTCAGAGGATCAAGTGGTAGCCGACTTGATCATCTCCCACAGAGGTCAAGTCTCAGGGTGCAGACTGACTCTTCCCTCAATGCGTCCTCTCTTCCACTATCCTTCACATGCCATTCACTAGCATACCAGACAATTCCTCCCACTTCACCAATGTTCACTGCTCCCAGCATCTCGAGGTACTGTGCATGACAGCCTGCCACAAGCACAGGACTAGGAATACATCTTGTCAGCCCTGAAAAACATGCACCAAAATGGAAAACCCAGAAAAAAGTGGTCATATCCTTGGATCAGGCAAACAAAAGGCATTGCCTTGAGAGGGATTTCCAGAGTCTCCTTGCCGGATGCTCCAAGACTGCCAATCCAGTGTGCGAACCTCCCAATGACACCCATGAGGGCTCTACACCTGAGGAATTGACCTCCTCCCTGGTGGGCATAGATGATGAATGGGAGGATGTACAGAATGATGGGGACAGTATGCTCCCCATGGATGCCTCAATGGTAGATTCACTGCTGATGGGCAACTCAACAGGAATCAAGCTGGGGAAGACCAGGCATACCACCCCTAACCAAGCAGCTGCTGCACTCTACATGAAATGGCAGGCTCTGCTACCTACGTTACTGGAGCCTCTCTTACGATACATGTCCGACATGATGGGAAAACCACTCCAGCCTTTGCCTAGATCCATGAAAGGAGTCTGCGATTGTAAGGATACACCCTGCGCCATGAAGCAAAGCAGTATACTTTGCCTTGGCTTTGATCATGCATGCTTGGGCCATCCTATTTTGCTCATACCCTGACTATCTTATCACAGATTTCTTGAATGTTGAGCTATCATATTGTTCTTGCCAAACCCTAGCCCAGATGCTTGTATGACATGGTCTATTTCCAACTGCTCCCAACCAAATTCACATGGCAGTGTCTATAGACTTCCTCGACTTCTATGGGGTTCTGTTTGAGCACTCCTGTGATGCTATCAACACATTAGCCAATGCTCTGAATAGTTTCTACAATAAAAGGGGTTATTTTCTTGTTGATCCAAAGGTGCTGTCAGCTCTAGCGACATCTACACCATTTTGCTCATGAGATGTATATAGGGCATGAGATTTAAGGAACCCTTCCATCAGGGATTGGGGTATGCTGCTCAGTGGCTTGACAGCCTTCGAGTACTTGTGGAAAAAAGGGTGGATAACATATTGGCAAATGTGGACCAGTTTATACAATCCCAGACTAATGCTCCCATCTACCCCCAGCCCCATCTGACCAATTTGCAAATCCTTTCTGCCCATAGTCTCCTCAACCCTCACTATCAAATCCCACAGTCTGGTCCCTGCATCACTCTCCCCAATTGCAACCAGCTCCACCTCCTGCAGTGGCTTATCCACTCCAACCTACAACACATCTCTCATTGCCTGCCAAAACTTCGTGTCCAGCAGCATGTCCACCCATGCAACCTGACCCTCAAAACAGTCCTAAAGGAGCTATCCAGCTAAACGAGTGCTCTCAGATGCTCTGCCAGCTCTGTCCAGCATGCTTTGGAGGACAAAGATTCAGACAGTCACTTCAAGAGTACATTTATCTCCCTCATCTATCCTTTACCTACTGAACAGATGCATCTACAGTGGTGGTGATTTTCAAGTTGTGACGGATGGAAACTTTCATCATCACCATCTTGTCTCAGGCAGCGAAAGCATCGCGTTTCATGATCCAAAGCATATAATCCCAAAAGCCTTCGTCGATGAAGTTGGAGCAGCAATCTTGTCTGCAAGGAAGTTGGGACCCAAATCTCGCAGTCCAAAAGTTCCTGATTTAGCCATTGATGAGTGTGAAAAATCATACGAAGCCACCAATGGAGAGAAGAAAAAGTCTTTGAGCAATGACAGGTGATATGATGACATGGGATGGATGTCCCTTGTCTGCTGCCATGATATTCCCATTCTTTTTGCCAACATTGATACCCCCGGGGAACAACAAAAACATGCTGTTGCTCTCATTCTGTGGTTTTTCTCAATGGTACCTTTGCATGCCATGATGACAGTTCTGTATGACATCAGTTGCATTCTTGATCGCAGTGTGCAAATGGTGAGTGATTCTTTCCATAGGGCATTGCAATGTTAAATCGCATCACTTAGTTCGACATCCTGCCACCTCACATCCTACCATGGATCTTATTTGTAACGACAGCCATGCATGCTTATGGCCATCAGTGGGCATGCCAGTTGATGTACAATCCCCGTCTTTGCCATGGCCTTGGACTTACAGATGGGGAAGGCATTGAAAGGATGTGGGCTCATTTGCGGAAGCTCATATCCATTGTCAGGATGTCATCTGTAGGAAGTTTATTCAATACATCCTGACTAATTCTAAAAACATACCACCAGCATGCTCACCAACTATGGCTCACAGACCATCAGCTCTCGGCCATAGCATTGGAGCTAAAGGATGATCTCGGTGATTGGCTTCAAAGGCAGCAGCGATGTGGCATGCAAGAACAGAGCAGAAAGGCAAAGGCAATCATTGAGAAGTCTGGGATGATGGAAGCAGAGCTTCATGCTCAGTGGGAGCTACAAAAATCAGCCCAGATATCTGTTAGAGCACATAAGTCTAATCACACACTGCATTATCATGTCATTATTGATCTGTTCATAGATGCACCATCATGTATGAAGAAAGAGCTCGAGGCGATCCTGAGCCTGCAAACAGACCTAGAAGCAGTCGAGAAGGCCAAGAACACTGCAAAGACCATGTTAGCTGCATCATCTGCCCCAGATGAGTCGAAGAAGATCCTCACTGCCTTGGAGGAGGTGCATTCCCTATACACAACTAAAGTCAAGGCTCTCTATGCATCCTTGAATATCCACAATACCTACCCAAACCTCAGGGGAGCAAATTTGGAGTTTATATGCACACTCCTTATGGCATGAGATCTCAAAATCAACATCCGAAAGTGAGCTATCAGCTCCTTCTTTGAATGGGACCACTTGGATCAAGCTGTAGGCAGATGGAATCAGGTGCTAGGTATGTACACAAAAAAACCTCCATCGATCTACATATTGAATGATAATCAGGCACCAAGCTTCATTAACAGACTCATAAAGCAATCACCAGATGAGCCCCTGCCCTCACAACTGCTATTAAAAAGTTCAATGCATATTGCGCCAAGCTCACCAATGCTCATGATCCATCCTGGAATGTACCCCTACCTATCCCCCTCCCAACCAAATTGGCGGATTTGCAAGACAACCCAGGTCTCATGGAAGACATTTGGGTTTTGTCATCTGACATGACCCCCCAACCCTGGCTTGATGATCCAGACATTCGAGCAGGTATCCATGCTGTTCTCAAGCTGGATTGCTGCACAGAAGAACTATGTCGGCTTGGTCATGAAGCAGACAACCTATGCTCCTGGTTTGGCCAGGAGCTACAAGCTGTGGAGCTTGCTATGTGCATGCCGAATTGTGAGTACTCCTGTCTATGAGGACTTTGTGAGATGTACATATTGACATCTGCAATTCATGCAAGCTATTTAGCATCCAGCTTCGACAATATCGTGACCATCTACTCCATCTGAAGGGGAGATGGTCTAGTCCTTTAGCTTCGACAATTCGGTTTGATGCACACATTGCTGATGCTTCACAATTGGCATGCCGTTTGTTGGGGTATCCAGAACCAATCAATTACAAATGGATTTACTTAGCAAGCAATTTGGGACATGCATCAGCATGCCCTGACAATCCTCCCTGTGTCAACAATCTGGATGAAGATCCAGACATGGTGCTGGACCTGTCTTTGCATGAGGAACCATCCAATGAAGATGAAGTCAGCGGCATGATGGTCAGTGAGATCCTCGAAGAGGATAAGGAGGACATCAATGACACATCTTGTATGGATTATATAGAAGATGCTATAATGTTGCAGTGGGCTGCATTGGTAAGTGCATGTCATTATTCCACTTGATCTATTTTAATCACACTTTCAGCCTCTCAAAGAGGACAAAGGTTTGAAGTGATTCATTACAAGCCACGCATCCCTGCCCTTCTGCGGTCTATTACACCAGAAATGGTGCTTCAGGGCCTATGAGTTTGACTGGAAGGAACTGTAAATCATGGACTCACATGGCGCTTTGCTCAACGATATTTGCTTGAATGGATTGACTGCGCTTCTCAGCTCAGAATTTGCAAAGGATCCTCAGCAGGGACTCTATACAGGTCAGTGTGCATTATTTTCGACATATGATCTGAATCGCATTTGCTACAATGCTCCAGATGCCGATCTATGGCGCAATATTTGCTGTACAGAACATTGGCATAAGGATGTCTGGATACTTCCGATCCACAGGTGCTCATTGTCCCACTGGGTCTTAGCTGTAATATATGTTTCTTGTAAGGAAGTCCATCTGTTTGATAGTCTGGCAGGGAAGAATCCATGGATCCGAGATCTTAAGGTGAGATTTCCAGCTCAGCTTACCTGCACAATTCTGATGACTCTTCTCGCAGAATATCTCAATATTCATCACCAGAATACTCGAGCTTGCCAAACATTTGGGCTATCCAGTTGCTGCCTCCATGACTGGCTGGCGTGCCAGACCCATGGTGGTGTGTATCACTTGATAAAAAAAAATAGATGTTAAATTATTTTCAGGTTCGCCCATTGCAATCAAACAATTATGACTGCAGGCTGTGGGTTCTGGCTTGGACTGCTGCCATCCTGAGGGGATATGAAACAATTGGGAGTGACATAACACAGGATATCATGCTCACCTGGCAGAGGGTTCTAGCAAATTTGATTCATACAATTCCATCTGCCTGATGTCTCTTTTTCACCCTTGTCCCCTGTTTAATAGATTAAATAATGCATCATCACTGAGACCCATTTTTGGAAGGCATTGCGGATCCTCTGTAGCATGTGCATAAGAATTCAAATACTGTACAGGATGTCAAAGCCCCAGCTCACACGCCTAACTAACCAGTTGTCCACCTTGTCTAGCACACAGATGTTGTCATCTGCTACAGCCTCCTCTGACTTTGTGCTGGCTCATTGGAGATATGCCCAATGTGCTGCCCTATTCTACCACCAGGCGAAGTCGAGGGGTGAACTTCAGCCATATTTTGACCTTGTGGAGGACATGTATCACCATCCTTGGAACTGGCTGAAAGATACTTCAAAGGAATCAATGGTTGATGTGAGTATTTAAGAATTTAGAATGTATGCTTAGTGGCTTACTGATTGTGTTCTTAGTTGAAGAAGAAGGTTCAGGCTGCTGCACTGGGTACTGTGAATGCCAATCCTAAAGTCCATTGGCGCCAGGGCCTCACAATGGACAATTTACAACTCTACATGGTTTGCAATATTTGGCTGTCTTGTATGGAGAGATTGCTCACTTGCTCGATTTAGACTCATACACACAGTGACACCAATCTGCTCATTTGCGGAAATCCTTTCCATGATTATAGTGTGGGTGCGAATGGTGGTCGTGGCCAGCAGACACAAGACAAAGATGGTGAATGTAGTGGAGATAGCAAAGATGGTGAAAGCAATGGAGATAGCAAAGATGGTGAAAGCAGTGGAGATGATGAAGATGGCAAAGGCAGTGGAGATGACAAGGATGGGGAAGGCAGTGGAGATGGTAGCGATGGTGACGAGGAAGGAGAAGGAGGCGAGAGTGAAGGTGGGGGCAATGACTGATGCTCTAAATTTATATTTACATTGTCATGTCAAATCTTTGTGAGATGAATACTATTCTGAGAGGAGCTGGCAAGATGTCAAGACAATTATATTCACAGAGAGAAAATGAGTATTCAAATACATAAAAAAAATGAAAGCCATAGATAATCTAGTGGGTCGCATCTCCACGAGCCAAGGCACCGGATACCCTCTTAACATAGAGAGATCACAGTCTGGGCTTCTTGTGAACCCTTCCTATCTCCCAAGGATCATTTGCAATAGGCTGATTCTAGGGAATGTAGATCAGTTATCACAACAGGAGGAATATGTCCGAACACACCATCCCAAAGGCATATCATGCATTGCTGATCCTTAGAAAAGTTTGCCAGGAGTACTTGGCAGGGCCTTCAGGCAAGGAGCACATAGCCTCCCGAAGGCACATTTTAATCCACTGAGGGCTGCATTAGCATCTTGATATCACAACCAGATTGAGCACCATACCTCCTTTGTCTGCTTAGTCTGTGCTCAGTGAAATTCCTTGTCCATGGCACGACCCTGGGCTCGGAGGGGCCAATGGATAAACCAGATGCAAATAGTTTTGCCAAGAAGGAATTAGCCTTGCAGGCACCCTTGATGCATCTATAATAAAGTGCGAGGTCCTTGATGAAGGACTTCTGTTGGAAAAGCTCCATATTTTCCATAGACATCCTGACCTGCGGGGGCACCATGAAAAAGATATATACATCAGCTGCATCCTATCTAATGTTTGAAGAGGACTTACGATGGCAGTGCAGGATGGGCAGTTGTTCATGTTGCGGGGAGGGGGGAGGGATGCCAGCGCAGGTAGCTTGTGGTAGGTGGTGCAGGTCAAAAGCTGAGTCAGGGGGAAAGGGAAGGATGATATGGATTATTTAAGGTTTGAAGCAGTCGAGTGGAGTTGCTCGACATCATGCTTCTTCGGGATCCTCATTACAGTCCCACCACATGTTGTTGCTCCTTTTCCTTATTTGCAATCTTGACTTCAAGAAAATGGGGCATCCTCATCTATACCACAGTCCGGAAGAAAAAGCAGCAGCTAATAGAGTTAAAAGCAAGCAACACTATGAGAAGTAAATTACCTATGTGATATGGCTGTATAATTCTATTCATGCATTGCCACAGGAATCAGAAGAAGATCAACAAAAAACAATGGAAGAATTATAGGAAAAGTGCAAACCACAATAAGTAAGATGTCTTAGCAAGTATCCCGGAGATTCTGATGGTGCTGAAGGGCTTTCTGTCAGGATGCCAGATGATGGCTGTGCAGCAGACAGAGAATCACAGACCTCAAGCTTCAAATCATCAAAATCCCTGCTTGTGACATGGATGGACACCATAGAGAGGCTCAACTGCCTCTTCATGAGACATATCAGACTGAACACTAGGCAATATGTCGAGAACATCTGCATTGGCTACATTGAGAGCAAAGAAAAAGATGACATATATGAGCACATTAAAAAGCTAGGCAGGTTTCAGAAGTTTGCTTACAAGTATCAGAATGAAATATATGCTCTTGAGGGAGCCAGTCAAGAGTACAGGAGGGCTGAAGACTTCAGGAAGGAGGTTTGCGAGGTACTGAGATGGGTCAAAGAGATATTCTGTCATGCAATGGTTGATTTTACAGAAGTCAGAGATCGTTACAGAGGAAAAGAATTCATGTACCAACTTGAATAGTATATTTCCATTTGAATTGAAAAACACAACATATCTAGGAGGGCTTGTCTGAGGATAGATAAAGGCCATCTGTATGGTGCAGGATGAGGATATGGGATGAAGATAGCCAATGGATCAGCGTGCGAAAATGATTTCAATTTATGAAAAGATATTGTGACAAATTGAAAAAAATCCTGTGCAATTCTAGCATTGTTTAGCAGACAGGTGATCACAGTATGTGAACTGAGAAATTTCCAGCTTTCATACAATATTAATTGGACCAGGGGTTTAGAACCAGATTAGTAAAAGTCAGACAACAACTTTATGCTTAATGGTACTCAAGTGCAATTCACAGCAGTTGACTGTCTGAAGTCCCCTCTCTATATGTACACACCTTACATGTCCTTCATCATCTCAACTGCATTGCTTAGATGTCACAGCAGAAACATTGGTTTGAAAAGTCAGAAAGGCAATCCATGTTTAGGGATTCCATAAAGAGGATACAGTAGTACTTGTTGTCGCTTTCATATCTATGAAACCATAGCTATAGACTCTCGTATATCCAGCTCCTATCACCAATTTGCAAACACCAAAAAGTACCATGGCTGAAAAGAATGTGCATGTACCAATAGCATTGCAAACATCATCATAACAGCTACTGGAAGCATGCAGATGGCAGTGCACCATATGTTTGCTTTCAGCACATCTGCTGAAAAGATTCATGTTCAGAGGAAAACAGCACAAGTAATGGAATGCTTACCTTTCTGGAAACATATTCTGACAGCCAGGGGATGCATCGCTTGAGAAAAGCAGGTAGGCAATATAGTTCGTGAGCAGCAGGGACCAGAGATGCATCCTTGGCGTAGAGAGGGGGTCAGTCTGAGCTTGTGGCATGAAAAGGAACTTTGATGATAACAAACCGAGGGGAGAACAATGAACATACACCAATGCCAGTGGTGAGAGCATCAGGAATGCAGGAGGGAGGGTACAGGTGACAGTATACCATATGTTTGTTTTTGCTGCATCTGGTGAAGTTGATCAGATCTAGAACATATCAATGCAATCAACAAGGTACTTACTTGTCTAGAAATGATGCCCAATGTGGCATAAACCTGTTGCAGGCAGAGAAGAAGGGTAGCAAAAGTGACAGGGACTGCTGTGGTCATAGATGCATCCCCAGTGGAGAGGGTGGGTATTTGTCCACTTTTGCTACATGAAAACAAACAGTAGTGAAGATCACAGCAGCGAGGAGCAATGAACACACACTGATACCAGTTGTAAGGGCATCAAGAATGCCACTGGGGTGGTACAGGCAACAGTGCATCATATGTTTGTTTTTTGCTGCATCAGGTGAAGTTGGTCAAAATTAAAACATACATATGATGGCAATCTATAGGGTACCTACTGGTCTAGAAACGATCTCCAACAAGATGTGGACCCACTGCAGATGAAGAAGAAGGGTAGCAAGAGCTACAGGGACTGCTGTGGTCATAGATGCATCCCCAGTGGAGAGGGCAAGCATCCGTCCAATTTTGCAACATGAAAATGAGCAGTAGCAAAAATCACTGTAGTGGGGAGCAATGAACATACACAAATCCTGGTTGTGAGAGCTTCAAAAATGTTGGTGGGGGTGTACAGGCGACAGTACATCATATGTTTGTTTTTTGCCACATCTGAAGAGGTTGATCAGATCCAAGACACATTGACATGATCGACAAGGTATCTACCTGCCTAGGAATGATCCCCGATATGTCCTGGGGACATTGCAGGCAGAGAAGAGGGCCTGCAAGAGCTGCACGGGATACTGTCATCAATGATGCATCTTGGGTGGGAATAACGTCACATCTGGTGCAGTTAATCAGATTTAAAATGAATTGATGTTGTAGAAAGAGTACCTAGTTATCTAGAAGTAAGCTCCAACAGTATCTGAAACCATCACAGGTAGAGGAGATGGGCAGCAAGAGCTGCAGGCCCCAGGGGCAGCTGTGGTCAGAGATCCATTCTGGTGGGAAGGGTGAGAGCCCTACAACAGAAATAATGCTGGAGATAACAGGTAGTGCAGGCAAGACTGATGTCGACAAGGGGATTCAGTTTCTCATACCCACAGGACTGCAACTGGAGGCCTGGCAAGGACCGTACAAGACCGTGCACTGTATGCCTGCTTTTGGCATATCTCATCAACTTCGATACAATTTTTTGAAAGTTTGATACTAGAAAACATACTGATTAACAAACAGCCTGCTACATGTGCTGAGTGGACATGTCATACCTGGAGAACCAGGTCTCAGAAAGCCTCATGAAGGCCAAGGTCAATGAGCTATCATAGGTGGGATGTGGCAGAATGCAAGAACATAGATGATTACATAACATCAAAGCAACTAAGATGATCTATTTTCAACATCAGTTTTTCAGTGTTTCTCAAAACACATTGCAACAATTCAAATATCAATCCAGAGCATCAATGGAATATGTATTGCAAGTCAAGAAAGTACAAGTGACATAGAAAGGTTCCCTGCTACTACTGATATTTGTCAACTACCTCCAATTCTGAATGATAGACCCTTCTCACCCTTTCCTCCCATTTCTCTGACTGCCGCTGTGTCAGGCGAGCATCTTCCTCTGCTCTCACCATAGTGTCCAAGATATATTCATGAAGAAAGAGGTGACAGATGAGTGTGGGTATGCCGTGCAGCATAGGCTGGAAAGTTGGCCACTTGAAGGGGTGTGTAGCCATAAAAATGCACATAGGTCCAGCGGGATCGAGGACTGCATAAGTGATACATACTGCAGGAAACAGTCATTCAAGCATCGGCGAACAGTGGCATGATCACCTGGAAGCTTGTTGATGTCAATTAGCTCTGCTGACTTGAAAGTCAGTCGATTCCATTGTCCAGGAGCAGGGTTGACTATGGGTTCAAGAGTGATGCAGAGGCATGTCTGATGGAAGCAATGGAGCCAGGATAAATGAGCAGCTCCCTCCACATGAGAGAAAGTTCGAGAGAAACAAAAAAATTCCATAGCGAGCTTGATGAGATCATTGGCGAATTTTCTATCATAGGCTCAACGTTGTGCCACTTGTCTCCCTTGGTGGCGGGATTGACACAGTACAGCCAATGGATTGCCCAGTCCTTTTTCTGACACTGTCGTTCTGGAGTCAAGGAGGATGGGTTAGTGAAAGAGGGGATGGTGGGGAGAGGATGACTCATGCAATAAGAGCGATAACTGCAGGCTGTGCAGCGCAGGGGTTTCATGAGTGGCTTGCTGCAACTGCCACATGCAATCTTCAGAGCAGGAGCAGGAATGTTGGATTTGGAGGTTGACATGGCAAATATCAGAATGCTGAAAGGTGGGGGTGGGATGCTGGAAGGCAAAGGGGGTACCTTGAGGAGTCTGTCCAGGATGGGGCAGGATCAAAGCCATATCAGCTTTTCACAAGGATGTGCAGTTGCATCGAAGGACAGGAAGTCCACATCTCAAGTGACCTCATGTCAGAAGCTTATTTGACTGAGAATCAGGCAGTGACAGCTTCAGAACAGCAGGCTGCTATCATGAGGGGATGTCCTGTTATAATGCAATGATATATAGTCGTTGACTCGAGAGGTGGTGTGTAGCCCTCTGGTATGTTGACACTGAACATCATATGTCAGAGGTGAGATGTGAGAAGTGGAAAAGTGAGGAACATAAGTTTAGTTCAGCACACAATCAGAGCTATCGGTGATGACAAAAATACGACAATGTGATCATCAATCCAGAAGGCTCTTTTGAGTCTAGACCTAGCACATGATGCATCATGCCTCCTTGGAGGATGTCTACCTGAGGCACAGCCTGCTCCTTATCATGTCCATCTCCTCTTCCATCCTGCTAGCATCTCCTCAAGCATCCTCTTCCAGGTGATGTCCCTCTGATTTCTGCTATGCAAGTGATGTCCCAGCAGAACTATAGGCTTGTTGCATCTATACTGTCTCATACTCATGCCTTTTGAGGAGCTGTGTTCATTCAAGTTTTTGGTAGAGAAGAGACCTCAGGATTCAGGTCACAGCTGCCATTGCAGAAGTAGAAGCAGGCATGGTTCTTTCATTGTCAATAAAGGCCGTCCATATTGAGGATGCAGAGACGATGATGTGCCTTACCTGTCATCAGAAGGAGGCATGCTTTCGCCATCTTTAGAAACACTACCCAAGTTTGTCATGGTTGTGCCTCTCAGTGGTATCAAGTGCACTGGTGTTGGCAGCCTCAGGTTGTTTTCATAGCAGTCTTGCTGTGGCCTACTGTATGAAATCTGGCTGAGATTAATCTTAATGCATCTACAAAGACTGGCATCATGAGCATCTGTTCAGTATCCATGAAGATGCTGCTCTTACTTTCTTGTCAGTTGAAGTGGCTCGAATCTGAAAATGATTAATGAGGTCTTCTAGCAATGCAAATTTATGTGCCTGAGCTCCAAGGATGTACACATACACCCTATCTTTCATCAGAAGCTGGATCTGAAAATTTCGAGGCAAATGACCAGATTGTTGCTATACCCTGCCTCTCATCCATAATGCAGTCTATCGCCTTCCCTGGTGCCAACATTGCCATCCTACTGATCCTACTGACCTGCCGTTTTTGTATCCCTCCACTGTAGAATACCGTCTCCTCCATACATTACAGTCCAAAAAACTGTTGTTTCACAACAGCAGTAAGTAAACTTCAGCCTCTATCACAACATCCTTCTGACATATCTCAGGACATCTTCTCTCTTTCTCCCAGAATTTTTTATTTTTTGTCTAGTGACAGTAAGTCAGTTATGAGGCTGTCATCTCCCATTTTCACCTAGTCTGTACAGATGGTAGACCCCTCTACTCTGGGGGTGCATCCCTCTCTCATGGATCTCAAATACAATGATGATGATATGCCTCTGTCTTGGGAGGAGATCAATGCTCTCAAACAGGCCGAGTCAGGTGCAAAAGGTTCTTGTGCTTCTACCAGTCTGCCCCCTGCCTTTGCATCCAATAGTACACCATCTCATGGTCGTGGAAGATGTTCTGATACACCCTCCCATTTGCCAACTGTCATGCCATCCAAGAGTCGAAAGACAAGGTGTTGTGCAAGTCCCCATGAAATGCAAACTAGACTTCAACCTACACCGCAATGAACAGATCGATTTTTGAATGCTGGATTTTCTGCAACAAATGACCATGCCCTTCATCAGGATCGTACCGGAAGTTCGACTGCAGATGATCCATTTTGCTCATGGTCTGTCAATCCACCATCTCATTCATTGCATCTGCCCTCAGAAATGGAATGGTGTTTGCAGTCTATTGATAGGGATGCCGGGGCAATTGCCCAGCCTGCTGGACAGCATCTCCCCTATCATCCATTCTATGCATATCCTCCCACCAGGCCTCATGGTCAGATGAATCTGCAGGCAATGGGCCCCCCCTCCCACCAGCAAGTGATGGCACAATTTCATCCACAATCTATGGCACCCCCATTTCATTATCCCCATTATGTGGGACCACCTCTGCAGAGCATGCAACATCCAGAGATGCAGCTGTACCCTCAATCTGGAGGTGGCTTTTGAGCTACTCCTCCTTACACTGGTCAGGCTTACCTCCATGACATGCATCTGCCACATGGGCAACCTCCTGGAGTGACTGTGCCCCAATACTCAGTACCTGGTGGTCAGCTCCAATCTCACGCCCAAGCAGAGGGTCCAAGCAGTGGATCTGATGTGTCCAAAGGCAAACAAAAATCCAGTACTCCTAAGCCAGAATTTGAACATGTATCGTCCACCAGCCAAGTTCCCTACCCTCAATCTGAAGGACTCCATATGACACACACAGACCCATCATCCAAGGATGACACTGCCCCATCGGCATCCACATCTGTTGTGGTTCCGACACGTGCATACCCATCATGTGAGGATGACAGTGCCTTGTCATCATCTACCTCTGTTGCAGTGCATGCCAATGCCTCCATGTCTGACATGAATGTCCAGAGACCGTTGACCTCCTGGCCAATGCCTTCCGTGCTGATGCTTCCCACAGCCACAACCCAAGTGGCTCCTACTACAACCACAACCCCGCCAATTGCACCGGCCACTGTGGATGGGAGGGCTGTCAGTTCCAACCTGCCTACTGTCACAACCACGACCCAACAGGCATCTACTACAACTGTAACCCTGCCGATTGCACCAGCTGCCATGGGTGGGAGGGCTGTTGGATCCAACCTGCCTACCATGCCTGCCCTAGATGACATTTGCATTACCCCAACATCCCGCACTCAAGCAGATTCAGCAGAAGTGGAGGATGCTCTCGAATCAGAGTCACCCACTGTTGGTCGCATATCCAATGCTGCTCACCAAGCCCTATGCAAGGGATTTCATGATCTTGACAAGCTGCTCAAGTGAGTCTCTGGGGAAACCGGTCTTAGCATAGTCCAAATTGTCGAGCATTGGGGCGTATTAAAAAATAGAGGCATACACTCATGGAACATCTACCAGGCTTATTTCGAAGCACAAAAAGATGAGGAATTACAGTGACTCTCACCAACTAAATGACCTCCCTGTGAGTTGTCAGAATCATTTTTTCTTTCTTAGTCACTGAAAATGTGTGTAGCTAGAGGGCTCATAAGTAAGGGCGTGGTATCAGCCTGCTATGAAGCCTTCAAAGCGATGAAAGGCTCAGGGTATGACCAAGTCCTGAAAGCCTGGTATCACCTGCACTTGATGGATGGGGCTCTGATATGTCATATGCAAAACATTCAAAGGAATTCAAGAAACTCATCCAGGTACTGGATGAACAGGTGTGTTTGTTATTTCATCATCAATGAATGTGCTGACTCATTCTGCAGTCCCGACAATCTTCCAGCCACTACAGGTTTGAAGTGATGTATATGGCAATAGGCGGGGTAATAAACCAAGACCAGAACTTAGTGCTGCTCAGTGGAAGCGATGCATTCATCGATGTAAGGATTCATTTTTATCATGTTCTTAACTTGATTGAAAAATGATTTTTCGACAGTTCTTCCTTGATCAATTCAATTGCATGAGCGATCTAGCACTCGCACAAGGCAAAGCCCATGTGTAGTAAGTCACTTAATTGTTCCTTAATTGTTAGCTATGCTAATCATGCTCTACCAGTGATCATTTGTCTAAGTGTATGTTGCAGAATGAAGATATTGATATGGCTGCACAGCCTCCATCCCCATCTAGGGGGCAGGCCACCATCAAAATGAGCATGCTTCCTCCATCTCCATCTAGCAGTCAGGTCGCCATCAAAATGGAAGCAACACCCTCTGACGAGTTTGACTTGAACATAAATGAACTGAAAGCAAGATTCAAGGCACTCGCAGGTCAGTTGATGTTTGGATTGTCAACAGAGTCTATGCTGACCCACCTGACTAGATGAGCACAATGTTGAGCTGATAAGCAGCAGAGGCAACTTCCAATGGAAGAAGCTTGGCCATCTCTTTGCTGCTGCAGGATTTGTACTGCACAACTACCCTGAGGGTGTTCCCTTTCCCTCTGATACTGCGGGCTCAAAGGGAATTGCTGGATTAAAGCATAAAGAGGCAGCCATCCTCCTCAATTCTTTCACTCATCCCACCCACCCCCTGATGTTCAAAAGAATGTACAAAAATGGTATGTATATTGTCACCATCTTCTCGGATCCTCACTAATATTTTACACAGGTGTCCCAGTTACCGAGCCAGCCATCATTGGTATTCCGCCTGACTATGACTCCCCATTCAGACATGGCCACTGTAAATTTGTTGATGAGCAGATGAACACAGATCAGAATGGCCCTTCTTGCCTTCTGCTGCTGTCATCTGCTACCACCAAGAAGCCACCCTCGAAGAAAGCAAATCTGTGGTCTCGTGCCCTCAGCACCAAGCAGAAGACTACTGAAGATGCCACTTCACAGTCTCGCACCTCCACCAAGGATGCCGCCACCACCAAGGCATCCAGGTCGAAGTCCATAGCCCCCAATGTCTGAGGTTCAGATGATGAGATGCTTGCAGAAACAAGGATGAGGTGCAAGATGAAGGAGTCATCTGAACATAAATCTGCATCTGCTACTCCAGATGGTCCTGCAGAGGAGGAGATAGTTGTGGCGAGAAAATTGAAGATGAAGCCCAAAGCGAGTTCCCCATCCAGCACCCCCGATGAGGAGGAGATCATTGTGGCAGGAAAACAGAAGGCAAAGGCAAGAGCGAAAGCGAGCATGTCGACAAAGGGTGGAAAAGTGAAGAAAGCAAGGTTCGCAGAACCTCTCTTTCAAGAGCTGATGGAATCCAAAGATCCATCCTATGCATCAGAGGATGGAGCATGTACATATTCCAGAGATGACAACAAGTCACTGGCCACTGCTTCTCCTCATCATATGAGGCAGAGGACTTGAGGTATGATTACTCTGCTCTAGCCTCCAATATGTGTCATACTAACTCCATTCTCTTCAAGTTCCTTCTAGGCGCAGTGCTCCAGTAGATGAGGAGAGTGACACAGCCTCAAGTGATGGTGATGGTATGTTATCTTCCATTCTTTTTCATCTGGATGATAATCTTCTTGGTCCATTTTAGAAGAGGATGATGCACAGCCGACCATCACTGCTGTTAAGCAGCACCACACACTCAAGTTGGTGGATGCAGATGACCACAGTGCAACTGGAGACAGTCTGCCCTCAACCAAATGCCAACATTGTGCCATCCCCAGTGGAAGCAGGGTCGATAACAGAGAGGTCAGCACTGGGGAGTCTACCCCCCCAAACCAATGGGGCAGTGACAAAGCTGGCACCAATGAGTCCACCCCCAAACCTCGACATGTTGATGCAGTCTTGGGGTCAGGTCCTTCTCTCAACCCAGTTGATCCACCTCCCCAAAATGCAACAGTACCTTCATTTGCTCCTGCACACCCTGGTCTGCCTCTGTGGCAGGGCTATCCACAGCAGACCTGGCTTCCCCCTCCTGATCGAGGTCAGCAGCCAGCATCTAATATGAGTGCTGGATCAAACGAGAGGCAGTCAACAGCTGAGTCATCTCACGCCCCTTCTCTTCCACCTCAGCAATTGTGGTATCCACTGCCTGACCATCCCTCTCATCACATTCCTACACAGATAGTGGCCCATCACCCAGGCAATGCGCCATATCCGAATGGATATTGGCCACTGCAGCCTCCTTACTATAATGGTTATTATAACCATTTCACAGTGAACCCCCAGTCTCACTGGATGCAAGGACAGTATGGCAATCCAGGCATGTCACATGATGGAGGGCAGTCTGGAGGACAGACAAACATGGCTGAGGATGATGGGGGCAGAAAGTGAATATTAGGACAGCTCGCAAACTCGAAAGTTGGCCATCTTCAGTACATTTTTTATTTGTCTTGTCATCTCTTGTCATCTATGAGCATGGCCTCCTTTTACCCCTTGTTGTATCTTGTTATAAATGACCTCTCATACTCGCATGTAACCTTGATTCATATTCTTGATAAGCTCTAGATATCTGCAATGAATGCTGTATTCAAAAAGTTTCAATATACAAATGAATACATGTATTTTACTTCTTGAAACTACATTGGATTGGATGACATAGATGACATACTGGGCAGACTTCATTATTGAGGGCACTTACAGGATGTGCGATGCAGTTGGATAGGGAGCATGCACACAAGATGCTACCCTTTCCCCATCCTTTTGAGATGTGGAGCAGTAGAGGGTCATGAGAAGATGTCTGGATATAGATTTGGCTGAGAAGCATCTCCAGGGAGATAGGACTGCTTAGGTCTGCCCATCACAGCAGAGAAGGTGGCCTAGAGGTCAGAAAAAGTGCTGCCAAAGGTGTGTTTCAATCTCCCCATCCTTTCACTTTTGAGATGCAGAAATGCTCCTGTTGCTTGCACTTTCAACTTTTCATTAAAAAAACTTTGTAAATCTAAAGAGAATGTAAAGTTGTACATCTCTGTAAAATTTTAGCTCTCCAGAGCATATGCAAGATTTGATATCGATTTTTCTATGTTTCCATTTCAAACTCCCAACGAATCATAGTAATGACTGAAGAATGCTTGCAGAATTCATTGGCAACTTCCACTGATGCATCAACTGCACATGAAAGGTTCCAATACCCAGTGATGTGCCAGCTTGACTCAACCCGAAAGTCACAGCTTAAGCTCAGTATTTTCGGTTGACTGCCCATAGTGCTGGGTTGTTATCTGCCCGGCAATGTCTGAGACAGTAGGCTGCTTGCCATTGTTGTCAACCTCCTGAATGCAAATGAGATTTTTGGGATACAAGGACTTACAGGAGCATGTATGAGTATATATCAATCAAATCTGTCTGTTTAGAATTTTTTATCAAGGCCTTGACGAGGCATAAAACATCGAAATGTTATCTGCCACACCCAATGGCAGATAACATTTGCACATGTTACCTTCATTTTCACCTTCTTGGATGCAAATGTCATCTTTAAATCTCTGAAATATTCAGGCATGTGTAGATACATATAATAAAAAGAACTGTCTCTTTAGAATGTTTTACTGTGATCATTGAGCTATGTAAATCATCGGAATGTTAGCTGCCATGGCCAATGTTATCTGCCATATTACCATATTCAGCCACAGGCTGGGTGCCGCCGCTTGCAATGCTCATCTCTGAGCTTCGGGCATTTCATGAGCATGGTTGACCAATTTTGGAGCTCAGAAGGTCTCTAATAATGCATATGCTATCAACAATTAATAACAAAAATTTTACCCATTTTTTCGCACTGATTTGCTGTTTGTAGAGTTTTGGGTGGGCTGCAGGGAGGCGACCTGATTTTCCTGACTCATGCACACAAAGTGTGCCAGAAAAAAAGCAAGGAAAGCAAGGCTTGAAATGAGTTATAATTGTATGCATTCTTTGCATGAAATAAAGGATCATGAATATTTCTACTAATTCTCTCTCTTTTTCGCTCTTTTGCCTCCTTTTTCTGCTTTTGGATACCCAGTACTATTGGGGGAAAACTGTATTTTCAGGCCTGTGCTTCGAGAATTGGAGCCCAAGCCATACCAGTAGGCCTAGGCCAGCTTAGGCTTGCGCCGCAGCCTATGGGGGAAAGCGTGGGGCTGTTTGTAAGTAGTGCCTGTCTGTAGTGTGAGAGCCTTTTCTTGAAATGGCTCTCGCAAGCTTGGACGGAAAAAATGTAATCTTGAAAATTTGTAGCTAGATTGGTTATTATAGTGTATTAAATACATCACTAATATATATGTAGTCACTGTAATTATTCTGGGGCATCTGACAGTCTGAACTCCCTGAGACAGATGATTTTCAACATTGTTATCTCCCTTTACATTTTTGGCTTGATAAGGGTCTTGTGATGAGGCATCTGTCCAAGTACCCAATGGCATTGCGTCCTGTGTGGCTGCCATGCAAAATCAGAAATGGATCTGGAAACGGAGGTGGTGTCCTTGTTCAGTACATGCCTATGGTATATTTTAAGTACTACATTTACTGCAAAAACTGAATGTATAACATAGATTATTGATCACTCCGACCCTTCGAGTTGCTCTGCTTCAGAGATAGAAGAGTTTGCTCATTTCAAGTGAGACATATATCAAAAGGTCTTAAAGATCATATTCCAGTCATTGAGACAGTGATCACACATTGGTGATGCTCATCACTGTGGAGATGGTGTCAATCAGATTCTCTATCCTGGAATTCTGATTGAATCACAGGACACAGAAGAAGCCACCTACTTCTGTGGATGCCACGGTGCCAGTGCCACACATCCATGCCCAAAATGCCTTGTATCGCACTCAGAGTTGCATGATATTTTTGGTACCTTCAAGCTGCACACTCTGGTTGACATGCAGGCAGTAGTATGAAAGAAAGAATATAACAAGGACAAATGAGGTTTGATAAGCCTCTGCTATGTCTCATTGAACCTCATTTGTCCTCGAAGATACTGGTGTGGGTGTTGATTTCCCTGCATCAGTAAACGAACCACTTCCAGCCCACTCTTGATTGCAAGGGAGGTCATAGTACAAATGCAGCAGCAAGTAAGGGTGCATCGAGCCTCAAAAAGGCAAAGATATGGCACAATTCAGACATCTTTGAAAAGGCTTGATGTAGGGAGATACACTCCCTATGTCCAGGTGACACCTCTGGCTCACTTTGCATGCGAGGGAGGAGGTGCTGCAGATGTGGAGATTGAATGAGGTGCAGATAACTGTCGAATGCTATGCTGTCTGCAGATGAGCTGTGCAGGATGTGGCTATGAAGAAAGGCTCTGGGGGCGGGGGTTGGTCTGATGGCAATGAACTGCAAGGTGGGCTCAGCAGGGGCAAGGACACTCACAGGTGTCCTCAGGCCAGGGGGGTTGTGAACTTGGGGGGTTGGCAAAGGGAGTGCATGAAGCATTGGAGATAGTCTATCGTGGCTGTTGTGGTATGAGGGTGCTCATCATATGGCTCCAAGATGGGTGGGAAGGGGTATTCCAGGAGGGCATGGTCAGCAAGGGGGATGGGCTTGAGGTGCTCAAGGAACTGGGGGAAAGTAAGAGGAGAAGGGGCAGTCTAAGGAGGAGTTACCTCACAGATGAGATCCTTGGTGAACAGCCTGTAGTCAGTGCAGTCAAAATCACAGATGAACGTGCCCATCGCCATCATGGTCCAAGTGCGGTCATGTTCTTTTCAGCTCTTCGAGAGAGCCCTTCCTAAAGCGGACAGCTTCTTTTTTCGATTGAACATGCCATTCACAAATTACTGTATTGTGAAGTTCTTAAGGACCAGAGGGGTTACTATAAGGGGTATTTACATGGAACACTTTATATCTGGTGACAAAATTGGAAGTAAGATAGGCATAAATCTCAAATTCTTTTTTTTTCATATTTCTGGGCTACAGGTCATCTCTTTCGACCACTCAAATCCGTGCACCTGGGCCACAGGTTTTGGCTTTCAAAACTTGATGCCTGAGCCAATGTGTCAGCATATTTGGCTTCAGGCTTTGAGCCCCAGATGGCACATTGTGTTGCGCACTTTATTTTCACCTTTGTGCCACCATATTTTATTGGAAAACACAAAGTTAAACTGCAAAACTGCAGTTCAACACTCAGTATATTGTCGCGAGATTGTTAATATGTATTAACAACTGGAAAAGAACTCATGTCCACAGCCCACCAGGTTTCTGCTGTGTTTGGCTCATCATACAGGCAGTCCTCATTTTCCCCAGAGCAGTAATATTTCTTGACAGAATTCCACATACTTATGGAAGCTAAAGATTCATCTTGTATGAGTGAAAGAATCCATTCCCATGGATCTCGATATTCGAAGGTGAAGTCATATACCTTCCCTGCTAAAGTTCCAGAAACTGTGGAACTCGTGAACTGTTCGAAAAGCAAACATTGATTGAATATCAAGATTCAAGAGGACTTGAATTTTAGTACATACTTGAACAGTATATTTCCGAGCCTTTTCAAGAGCCAGCTCCATTTCCCTGTAGTTCTTGATTGAAAGTCTACTCCCAACTGCCCAAGTGGAGTTGAGACTAGCTAGCTGTTTATTGACAAGTTTTTTAGATGGTAGACCTTGTACGGCAGTTTCGGTGTATTCAAAATCTGCAAGGGTCTTGAAGGGAGCCCAGGGCCAGGGGACAGATTGAGGCTGAAAGGCAGGTCCCAGAAGTTTAGTAGGGGCATTTTCGGATGAAGAAAACGTCAGAGGAATGATTACTGGAGTTGGATCATGAGAGTGAGGATGCGGGAGAATTTTAATAAACTCTGGTGGGAGATTCAGTCCTTCGACTTCAGGAATTGTAATTTAAGTCAGAAGTTTACAGGATTTGGAACTGCTAAATTTACTCACTAGGATCAGGTTCTAAAACACCACTGGCGAAAGGTACATTCTGCAAAATTGCTGTCTTTGAGTTGGCAAAGTTGACGTCAATTTGCATTGCACTGGAGCCCTGAACAAATTCGTCACAATCCATGCATCCCTCCAGCTGGCTCTCTGGTTGAACAGTGGCTGTATGTTGTCTAGTGGCTATACTTGATGCTATGATGGAATGCAACTGCTGGTCTTCATTTTGAAATTTATGTTTCATCCTACAGGCAGCTTTATGTCGATCAAAGAAGTATGTAGACCAGTGGGTGTTGCAATAGCGGCACTTCCAATAGAAGTGCTCAAGTTCAGCCTTAGCTGATTTTTGCTTCCCTTGCTGAGCCATAAAGACAGTCAGAGGAGGGCTTGAGCAAGTTTATTGTTAGATTAGAACTTAAGACTTGTCAGAATCAACTTAAACTATGATATTGTTTGACATATTCCGTCAATTCCATCATCATTGAAGCTTTGTGGAGCTTTGGGCACATGACAGTGGCTCCACAAACTGTCATGCAGCCATATATATAAAGCTTGGTTGTAGCACCACAGGCTGCCAACCACTTCGCTTCTTCTCTCAAAATGCCAACCCAAAGTCATTTACGGTCAGAGCCTCCATCAGACAACGAGATATTGGGGAAGTCCCATCCCACACTCCATAGATAATATGAGAGCGTTCACTTAGTAATATTAGTAATAACATTAGTAATTAATTAACTACTGTAGATAACTCTAGAATACTGTAGATACATAAATTACAGATATATAAGAGCTCTGTAGGAGCTAGTAAATAACAATACAATAATTCTACTTTAATACCCGAAGAATAATCCCAACATGAGAACACACCAGTAATTTCAATAAACACCAGCACCAACCCAGCTGACTTGGTTAAGGTGCATGTTGAACATTATATCATTGAATCTAGGACTTCAACTCGAAGGTTGACACGGAGCTGATTGCGTCATGTGACCATGATTCCCAGATTGTCCACAGATATGAACTTGAGAGGAATACTGCTCATGCTGAACTGAAGGCCCTCTGTCACAAGTTTGTCGATATCACCAATGAGGAGGAAGGAGATAGGCCCTGTCAATTGAACCACCCAAGAATCTGTCATTGCTTGTCATCCTCCAGCAATGAGGATGAACTTAGCTTGTGGGCCATTGTACAGCATGGCATGCACGAGTCCTCTTCTTTTCATGGCTGAGACTTCAGTGACCATTGCGCATGGGCTGTGTAAATGGTGAGGAGAATGGCAGGGGCGGGGGAACATGATCAATCAGAAAATCAATACAGATACAAAAAATTATCAGAATGCAAATACATATTACGTACCATGGCATAATAAGAAATGACAAGAATTTAAGAGGAGGAAGCAAGAGTGGCACCGGATAGAGCGAGGAAGGAGAGGACAAGGCTGTGGTGGCTCAGAAAAGCGGCTAAAAATAGAAGGCGGGTTTGCCGGCTCAAGAAGCGTTAACACCTGGTCGATTTTTGACCGCTCCAGATCGATAAAAGAACGAGTCCTATAAATAGGACTCGTAAGAAGGTCTAGACCAGGGTAGTCAAGCAAACGACACCTTCGTCTACCAAGCCGGCCACAAGTTTTTTCTTGTCTACAGTGCATGGATCCGTCTTGAAGGAGGCCTCTTCGATGTCGAAGTCGACAAAGCCTACAACGCAGCAGAAAGATTTGAGAACGACAAAAACAAGGCCCAGGGCCAGCTGCAAGAGGTCTGGAGCCTTCTTCAGACAAGGTTTGAACGCCAGATTCTTCAACAGAATTGGGTGCGGAGGATGGTGTGCTTTATTCTTTTGCTATTGTAAAATTTGTGCTGAGATGTTGACGTTTATGAAAGAAATCAAGACCGAACGTTACAATATGGCTTCATGCATCCGTAACCACTGCGCGGCCATCCTGCAAGTCTCAGAAGTTGACCCCCTCAGTGCTGAGGCCCAGAAAGCCAAATTTCGTCATCGGATTGGCTGGGTTGAGAGTGCTCATGGAGGTTCTTACTCGACTGTTGATGTCGAGATTCTTCATAAGGATTATGGTGGAGAGTACTCACTCTCATCAGTGTTTCTTAACCCGGTTCGCATGGGCATGAGTATTCTTTATAGAGAGGATAATATAGTCCCATAGTACTCATTTTTATCTTTCTAGCTCTATGTTGCCCTCATTCGTGGCCCGAAGGCTGGGAAGAGTTTTATGGCTGGTGTTGCATATCAGCCTCAGACCGAAACAATGGCTAAATTCATGGGATCCGGCATACAACCTGGGGGCGCCATCGCGACAATTAGTATTTTAGTGAGTTTTTAACTGCACGCTATGTATACCATTCACTGACTTCGGATTTCAGGCTCGTTGGGCCCTATCAAGTGACGACACTCTTCAGGCTGTAGGAACAAGCACTGGCATCCACTACTTTGAAGACTACGAGGAATATTTGAAGATTCTCGAGACTGGTCTCCGCCGAAAGAAGAAGAGTACTATTAAGATTATCAAGGAATGGGATTCGCGGATCTTCGCCAACTCCGATTCAAGCTTAGTCGGCAAAAAGGCAAAATCTAATGCAGATGATGGGGGCGTGAAGCGCGCAATGGATTTGCTGGAAGCTGATTCCGAGGAGGACGAAGAACCAGTCAATGAAGCGGTAGTAAATGGTGATGTCTAGTGCTTAATATTCAGTTGTCGTGCTCGTAGTAAATGGTGATGTCTAGTGCTTAATATTCAGTTGTCGTGCTCGCTTTGTAAATAAATTCTCACCTGAAAACGATTATCACTTCTACCCTCCCCTGGCAGCTACTTGACTGAGAACGACTACATGGTATCAACACCAGTAAGTACGGTAACTGGCTGCAAGTTGCTGCCATACCTCTCGGCACTCGTTGGTGTGATGAGCAACTGTTGGACCTATCAGTGACAGTTAGTCCAGATAAAATTAGTCAAGCTGGTGAGCAATTATCAATTTGAAAGGCAACACCTAACGCTCATAAAATACCCTCCGAGCTGACGGTCTAATACGTACTCATTGGCACACGCTCGTACAAATTCGCCGATCTTGATTTTTCCGACATGACGTCTAGCCTCTGCAGCGAGTTTCCGTTGGAACGTAGTTAGTACATACACCGCACATTTACATTACACGTACATAGAAGATGTATTTTACATTTGAATGAATTTGTATATTTCTCTCTCGTAAACTCGAATACACAGATTATGGATGCTAATGAGCCATATAAGTACCTCGGGTGAGCTTTCGTAACGATCCAGGAACGTCAGGATATGGTGATGACACGGTAGGTCAATTATCGGGATCAATATGAATGTATTTTGTGACCTTCCTCGAGCGTCATAGTGTTGGATGCCTTTTACCATATAATCTCGAGGAATGGTGCATTGATGTGAGACGCTCGTGGAGCGTCATGGTATCGCAGCAAACTGAGTTTGTAAATGTTCGGGGTCATAGTCTTTTCGTAACATTCGTCGAGCGTCATGCTCGTGAGTACCATTTATTTTTTTAAAGCATCTTGATTACTTGTAGGACCTCTCTTTCACTTTCGAGACCTCGAACGGGGACGCTACGAGCTTGGCTTGCGGCGATTACTTCATGTACATATCTCTCGGCATGTTCGCATGAGACATTTGCAGAGCATCAACCCTCCATTACGATTTACCTCTGATCCGAGAGGCTCCATGAACATCATGCACCTTTCTCTAGCTCAAACTATTTCTATGGCGGCGGCAGCGGCAGCGGCAGTGGAGTCGAGGGTATCAGCGCAGGAAGGTTGCGATACATCCCCCCTGGCCCGTCGGCCGATTGGCTTGTGAACATCTGCGGAACAGAGACCCTGAGGGGGAACGAGAACGAGGAACTCGGTGGCCCACCGCCTCGGGATTGGGGGAAGGTGATGAAGGGTACGGGGTGCGCTGCCATAAGTTAATATATTTCGCGTAGATTCACAGTATACATGGATGCATATCTACACCATCAGCCACGGGTGTCTCAAAAGCTCCTGAGCCGTTGCACGGTTTTGGGGATCAAGGCGCAAGCATTTAGACATGACATCCGTCGCACCCGCCATGTCCACAGGGCTTAAGGTGCATCCCGAATCCGACAAACATTTATCAAATGGTTTGCGAACAAAGCTCTGAAATTTCTTGGGTCTACCTGTATGAGAAGTGCCAATGAATCGCACAAAGTATATAAGCCAAGATGAGGTGACATACAGTCCAGCTGAAAATAATCCTGGCTACGAGGGCAACGCCGAAGAAAATCTTCTTGGAAGAACTCGCCACAAAAAAGGATCATCTGATAAAGCAATACGTCGAGTTCTGATGCGTCATGTTCTACCGACACCATTGGTTTAAAAAGAGGCCGATTGGTAAGCAGTGTAAATACCTTGGACATGTACAAGTTAGGTGAAGATCGCGATTGACAACCAATAAGAACAACCTACCATGCAACCGAAGGTCCAAATATCGACGGATTCATTCCAGTCTCCGCCTAACACGACTTCTGGGGGTCGTAAGCCAAGTGGCGTGATATCATCCGTGGTTTGATCGGATACGAATTGTGCTGGACGTAAATATGAGTGATAGATAGCCAGGACTTTTAGAAGTGTGCCTGGGACGTACCAGTACTGAAGTCCGCAAGTTTAAAATTACAAGACGGGAGTTCTTCAAACGTGGGTGGCGGGAATGATTGAGAGAGAAAAGCGGAAACCATCTTATTCAAGCTGCGCTCAGGTGGGTAAGTACGAGGGGGGTTTTCCGTGACCCAGTTGTTGATGGCGTCGCTTGTCCAGTGGCGTCCTAAATCAATCATGATATTGTCGGGCTTGATGTCTGCGAGGGGGTGTGCAAAGTCAATATGTATTGTCGCAATCTTTTGATAGTTGAAGCATGCCTGTATGTGCGATCCCGCACTCGTGCAAGCGCGCGATGCCTAACACCAGGTGCCTCAAAATCCGCTTCACAGTAGGGACGGGAATGGATCTACCGCGCAACGCCGCTTGGTAATCCTGAACGTTGCACCAGAAAAGTTCCGTCACAAGACAAAGGTGCTCTCCATCCTCGTCGATACCGGGGTGGACGAATTGGGCCAAAAGGCGCGCACACTGATCGGAGGAACTCTCTGAAGGGACCGACGATAGACGCTGGAAGACCTCCAATTCACGGAGTTTATGGTCACGATTCAATTGCGTGGCATATCCCGTGAGAATTTTGATGGCTACATGAGTGTCGTCGCTTGCAAATGTGTCGGTGATCATACGGCAGCAAGGTGAAAGATGGTCTTACATGCAGTCACGAGCCAGCCAGACACTCGACGCTGTGCCGAATCCCAATTTGGCTTGAAGATAAAAACGATTGGCGGGACCAAAGGAGAGTCCTGGGCTACCTTGAAAGTAACCAAAGCCTTCCGAGGCTGGCAAACCCAGAGGCTCTTCAGAGAAGGTAAAGTGCGGGAAGCTAGGTTGCTCATCAGTAACTAGGCTTCGATTGGCCACAGAAGACATGAGACGCATTTGATGCACAAGATGGATAAGAACGGACGGTTGGTGTAGACTGTGAAGGAGCCTTACTAGCATTTTATAGGTAAAGCTGTCGATGATTTCAAATCAACCATCATTCATCTTGTTTGGTTTTACTTCTTTTGTTCGAATCTATACACCAGAGGGCTGTACAGTTTGCAAAATTGATGGCACACGTGACTTTCGAAAAACATTCTTAAAATAAATGCCTTAGCCAAGCCCATGCTCTCAACCACTGAGCCACAAGTAATGTACATATTGCATTTACAATGATATTTCCTAGTTAGAAGATGGCAAAGAGATTATCTACAGGGTAGTTTTCATCAGTGGGAGGGGGGCTGAAGTTGGAAGTGACTATATGTGCCCTTTTCGATGACAGTAAATGCCCTCAATTATTCTGGTAGTTGCTATATCTCTTACAGTGTATGCTTTAAGGCCCTTGAGACCATGCAAAGCACTGAATAGTGATTACAAGGCAGTATTTGAGCAAAAGCAAGCCCCAGCTGAGCCAAAATCTGGTGAAGTTATTTATTTTTAAATGTTTTGAAAAGCAGTGAAAGTGCCATCAATTTTGCAAAGGGCTATAAATGATTGTCTACATATAGGCACTGTGGATATAAAAATTTCAGGCTTTCTACAGTACATACCTGGCAGTGAGATGTTGGTCGGGCAAAAGCCTGAAATGTCTTCCAAGTTTAATCCATTACCAGATGAATGTTGCCAAAAGGGAACTCAGGCATGCTGGATGTGGGCTTCAGTGCAAAACAGTTACTCTCTGAACATGAGTTCAAACTTGAGGATTCTACAGAGTCTTGCAGAGTTTGCTGCCAATCAAAATATCTTCGGGGAGATAAGGCAGAATACCAAACATTATTTTATCATTCCATAAGATACTGCTAGAAGATTTGTTTCAAGTATCTATTTGTACTGATAGCAAAAGCAGTTTTAGGATGGTGCTGTATCTGCCTGTTCACAGTGATAATCATAAGCCCCTATCTCTGCCATTTTGCAAGGGAGTCCAGAATTCCCAAGATTCTGGACTTCCTGGTCTGAGATGAACTGTGTATTTGGCATACAACAGTTGTACAATCTATTGAAAATTTTTTGAAGTAACCATGTCATGTGATAAGAGGTCTCTGAATCTCCTATATACAATAGGCAACATAATGGCCAATTCACTATAAACCAAAAGTGAACTTTTTGAAGCCTGATAGTCCACAGTCCATGTGTAAATGTAAGAATAGGCAACTGAAAATCCTGTGAGGCTTTGGTGCCAGGCATGTGTGCATGAGGTCATGAAAAATTAAGGACATCCTGTGAAAAATAATATGTCATCAGGCGGAGTGGAGGATATACCAGAAAGCACATTTACCAAGGGTATATGAATTATGGGGCATGGTTTGTCATTTTGTATGTTGAGGGGGATCAAGCCCTTGTGCTGGTAACTTTTTTTTCAACACTAGGTCTGGTGAAGATGGATGCTTCCGGCAGGGAGCAAAGATTTGTCGAGGAGAAATGGACGTTTTGGAAGGCGAGACCGATAATATACGTCGCTGCAGCATTGGTGAATGTACCAGCACTGGACTTGAGCTTTCATTTGACGGGGAGCTCGAAATAAAGGACAGCGATGTAGAAAGGTTGCTAGCGATGCTTGAGTGTGTTGTGTGCCTGTCGAATGAGGGAATGGATATGGGATACATTGACGGCATCGGAGGTTCAGGAAGGACGCCACAACCGTTGGTAAAGGGGTGAGTTGCGAACGGGTTGAACGACTCGAGTTCAGGTGAGCGTGGCATGCTGAAGGCAATAGATGTATTTTGGCAATGCTTTTCGCGTATAGTGCAGAGCTGGGGAAGATGATTCCGGGGTGGACAGGCCATGTAGAGGGTTCAGTTTATATACCGGATCTCAGGTGTGGATGCCCCAGATGGTGATGCATTCATGATTCCCGCTCATCCGGCGACTCACGAATCAAAACGCGAATCAATTTCAAAGCCTCAAGGACAAGTAGGGATAAGTATGGCTGAATTTTTAAATGAAAGCCGTCAGCACCTAGAAGCTGAACGGGTGATCCGTGAAATTGTCACATGATAAATTCCCCGCAAGCGGAGCAAGCATACTTCGGAACATCGTCGGATTACCGAGAATGGAAGGGAAGTCGGAGAGAGACGGACGGTTTTCCCCCATAGTACTGGGTAATAGCAGTGGGTATAGACGGGGACAGCCTAGACCCTGATTAATCTTGATCGATACATGTACATACACCTTAGAGGTTGATCGTTTGAAGTTTGAACCCCACGGCAAATTGAATCAGCAGTACAGAAATGAGTTCAGTTCACCCGGTGCGAAATACATAGTAGGTCCAACAAGCATCAGCCTATTACATGAAATTGCTGTCGAAGACGAAAAACGCTCTAATCAATACCAAGTCTCAGATAATGCACTAGTAGGCCGAGTTCGAAGGAGCTAAGCACTTACAAATAGGAACCAGGAAGTCACCAGAACCACGGACGTCTGGGCTCTGAGAATTGGACGGCTATTCGTCTTTGACCTAGATCTACTCGAAAAGGATTCCTATCAGTGTGCAGTGTACATAGGTTATTTATTCCTAAGAAAGAGGATGACTTCCTGAAGCCTTAGTATCCGTGCTGATGACAATGAAAGTCCCGTAGTTCAGATGTAATTTGTAATTTGCCGTTGATGAGCAACACATTAAGGTATTCATGGCCACCGTATTGTTGAAAAGAGTCAACAACGCCACGTCGATTTACTTCGTGCTACGCCATTCAGAAATATATGCCAACGGAACTACAAAGTTGACAGAAGGCATGCAGCACTTCCAAGTTGCCTCCTGATGTCATGATAGTCCACATCATGAGCTACCAAAAATCAGACAAATGGGGCATTCAAAAAGAGAACGGGCTTACTATCTTCAACCTCACCCCATCTCTCTATCTGACTGTTTACTTCGACGGTTGCAGCTAGGGCCGCGTCTTCTACAGAGAGGTGCTTCTTCACCAGCGCTAAGGCAATAATGAGAGACTTCGTCGCGTAGGTTGCTCTCTCGAGTGCTACAAAATATGTCTAATCGTTTTATGGTGAATATTAAAGTGATTACACTAACCAGCCATTTCCCATTGGTCAAAGGATTCCACGACTCTCGCTAGCTCCTCCTGCGTTTCGGCAGGTTGGCGTACAGACATGATGGAGTTTGAAACGTCTATTTTAATGTCAAATGTTTCCCTGGCCCAGTCGAGCAGAGGGGTCCAGTGTTTGGTCTGGAGTCTCTCAAGAGGTTCAGGATTGTTGTGGAAGAAGCTAGAGGATATTAATTCTGAGAAGTAGCATAAGATTGACAGCATACCAGATTGTATCTGTGTGAATAAATTTCACCAAAGCATCGCGGACCTCAGCTCGAGTTTGTTCCTCAACCATTGCGTCCACAGCTCTTGAAACGATAGATGTCTAAATTATTGTGAGTTTATTGGCATTCTTCGGTGAATTAGCTTTACCATGGGTAAGGCGTGAGGCTTCAAGAGCGTTTCTTGGTGATCCCATTCTGCAGCAATCAGTGACGCAGGTAGGGACTTGTTCCATGGTAAGAGCAGGGTCTGTCCACCAGGTGTTTTCAAGGCGCGGTTGTCTAGGGTCACTGCTAGAGAGTCACCGCGGCACTCAATTCCAACGTTTTTCCAGAACCTCTTTTGGGTAGCCTCCGCACCTAAAACCGTGCGTGAATTCAAGGTAATCACTGTGCGAAGACGAAGGCAATACGGTTTGTACCGGTTACTGGAGGCATATCCCTTGTGGCAGCTGACAGCCATCGAGAACCGTTCCTATTGACATTGAGATTTGTCCTCGGCAGTAGCCCATAAACCAGCCGTGAAGGTCCACGGCCGCACAGGTGCTCCAAGAGCATTTTGGCAGTAATACTAAATGAGAAATTACACTGAATAGTGACAGATTCAAATTCTGCAGACGCCATCACGTGATGTGGTAATATCACAATTGGGGTAGTGACTCTTGAGTGACTTCGCATCTGGCACTACATACTTTTACACTTCGCCACCTACTTCTTTACACTTCGCTACTTACTTCGACCCTCTACTGGATAGCGCGTTTTGCTGATGAATTATTCCCATAACTCCCCACATTCATTCATAACCATGCCGCTTGATGCGCCTACCCAGTCTAGCATTTCCTCTTATTTCAGCCAAAGTACAACTACACCAAGGAGGACAGGAAAGCGTATCAGTTCGCCAATCGACTTGACGAGTGATGTGGAAGGCAGTGCATCTCCTATCAAAAAGCCTCGCCTGACGATTCAAGGCGTTGAAGCTAATGAACATTCTTCTATGTCTGGGGCGTCATCCACTACGGTTGCTGATCAATGGCGTTTCTCTCCTGAAAAGATTAAGCAATATACTCCAAATGAGCATCGCACGGTCGCCGAGAAAGAGCGTCATGAAGCTTTCAAGAAACGGCTCTTGCGAGATAACAGTGATTTCTTGTCGAAGGCACCTGAAGTCATTGACGTCGACCAGAACCAACCAATGGAAGTGGACGAGAGTAACGAAAATGATGATTTGTCGGGAAATGAATCAGATTGTTTTCATAAGTTGAACAAGATGTTCTCGAACGTGGGTAAAGGAATGACAAGACCTTCTGGAAAACGTACATCCGGGATTCCGAAACGCAAAACCTTGGAGATTGGTCCAAGCGGGCAGACATATACGTCTCTGGAGAAGCAGGTGACTATCACATACACGACGTCCTTCATATACGTGTTCACATGCCCCATACACGCTAGATACTTCAATTGAAGAAAGAAAACAAAGGTACCGTTCTTTTGGTTGAAGTTGGTTACAAGTACGAATTTTTTGATGATGATGCAAAGGTAAAAGAGTTGCGCCCGTGAAGAAATGCCCAGAGACTAACGTATAAGACTTAGATAGCCGCCCAAGAATTGGGCATGGTTGCCCACATGGTCCGAAACTTGCTCGTTGCGTCCATCCCAGTGCATCGTTGCAATGTCCATCTCAAGAAGTATATATAGCATCTTAGCTTGCTTTTTCTTATTGAACATCTCGCAGACTACTTTCACGAGGCTACCGTGTTGGCATTGTCAACCAAATCGAAACTGCTGCCTTAAAGAAAATCAGCGACAACCGAAATACACTCTTCGAGCGTAAGCTGACCCACTTATACACTGCAGCAACGTATGTGCCCTCTTCACAGACCTTTTTTCGGGCTTTGATGATTTCCTAGCTACGTGGATGGTCTTGACTCTGTTGACGAGGTGGAAAAGTATGCTGTCTCTCCATTCATGTGCCTCGTCGAAACAAAGAAATCAGACCAACATGCTGATGTATCAGTCGGGATGATCACTATTTGTCCTAGCACAGGCGACGTCGTCTGGGATAATTTTGATGGTAATGTGATATCCTTCGTTTGCTGTCATGGCTTTACCCACTCTGCTTCAGATACAATCATGCGGTTAGAACTGGAGGTATGCACATTTTCCAGAAAATGCATCGCACTGGCTTCAATTGAATCGTCAGACCCGACTTGTCCATACACGACCCTCCGAATTACTGATCCCAAAACATGGATTAACTGAAGCTACGAGCAAAATGCTGTCGCACTTCACTGGGTAAGTTTCGATCAGAAATGATCCAAAGTCTTTACCTACGGAAAACTCTAGTCTCTCATCAACTGGCCACCTAATTCGAATCGAACAAATTAAAGAAGTTATGGACTATACAGAGGCCTTTTCGGAAGTATCAAGGTTTTATACAGATAAAAGCAAATGTGGCGCCGCATCGGATAGCTTCAAATCAGGTGGGAAATTATGATTTTTTTAGCAATTTCGCTAGTAGATATCTTTCCAAATTTCGTAGGGCGACTAATGGCAGAAATAACGGACTTACCATATCAAGTGGTGATTGCGCTCGCTCATGCGATCCAATACCTGACAAAATTTGGTATCGCCGACGCGTTTTTAGAAACAAAATTTTTCACAAAGTTTAGTACTCGGGCCCATATGTTATTGGCCGCAAACACTTTAACGAACTTGGAGATATACCGGAACGAGACCGATAACACAACGCGTGGTTCTTTGATGTGGGTGTTAGACCGAACAAAAACCAGATTTGGTGCGAGACTTCTCCGAAGCTGGGTGGGTCGACCGTTAGTGGATAAACGGTATGCCTTGCCTTTACATTTCACGGCTGTGTGTGTGACGAGTGCGATTTATACAGGGTATTGGAAGACCGAATCTCGGCAGTGCAGGAGATCCTCGAAAGCACCTCACCGACTTTGGAAACACTCCGTCAAGTACTAAGGGGTCTGCCCGACCTGGCCAAAGGTTTATGTCGAATACAATACGGCCAGGTGATTAAACCGTCCTCGAAGCAGCATGAATTGACTCCAATATTTCTCAGTGCACACCTAAAGAGCTGTCCGTCCTTCTGCCGGCTTTTGGGAAAGTTGCAGATGCTTTTGATGCTGTAGGTCGACCCGAGGATGTCGGTTTAAATTCTACCGTCCTGAACCAAATTATCTTCGCGCTCCCGAAGCTGAAGGAACCCATGAAAGAACTTTTGGGGGCTGTGCGACTCAAAGAAGCCTCCGAAGGTAAAATGGAATCTATGTGGACCGACATTGAAAGGTACCCAGATATCATTGGAATTAGCATGGTATGTGTACGTTCTGAGGATAGTGACTAGAGCTAATGCTTTTTAAAGACGCTACAAGCACTTGAAAAGGAGTTCGAAGATGAATTGAAAGCCGGTGATTTTCATTTTTTGATACAATCTGGCGTTGTCTCTAAATAATGTGCTAGTACGGAAACGATTGCGAATGCCGTCATTGGAATGGACTACTATCGCAATAGATGAGGTTGGTCTTCGTTTTGTTAAGTACGAGCATGGCATTCTCATTGATCGTCTCATTATTCCAGTATTTGGTTGAAGTCAAACGGAGTGAGAACAGGCCAATACCAGACAGCTGGATTCTGCATTCAAAGTAAGGGCAGGAAAAGAACTATGAATATTGTCTTGACTAGAGTGTTCAGGACAAAAATCTATGCCAGATACCAGCCTCCGTCCGTTCAAGAAAAGTTAGAAGAACGAGCCCAACGCCGTGAAGCACTTGAGGTCTGCACATACCCGGATTTGCTCATATCATGTTAACGATTGTCACAGGCAAGGGCTAATGAAGCATATCGTTCTTTTCTAAGTGAAATAGCTGAAAACCACTATGGAATCCTACGAGATACCGTCAATAAGCTTGCCATTGCAGATTGCCTGCTGAGCTTGGCTCTGGTTGCTCTTCAAAAGGAATACGTCCGTCCTGAGTTCACTGATGACGATCGTCTTGAAATTGTTGACGGTCGCCATCCCATGATTGAATCTTTTAGTGACGATCCCTATGTACCCAATTCTATTGATATGGGTGGTAGTGACACCAAGAGCAAAATCATCACCGGGCCTAATATGGGCGGGTGAGTGGCTAAGTTACAAGGAGGATTTCTCTGTTCGAACATTAACCACTGTTCTAGGAAGAGTTCGTGCGTAAAGATGGTTGCTCTTATTGCTTTAATGGCCCAAATTGGGAGCTACGTACCAGCCGCCTCCGTCAAGATGGGGCTCTTGGACTCAATCCTCACGAGAATGGGAGGTAATGTGAAGTTTTTCAGTTATCTGATTCTTCTTTTCTAATGAACTTGAAGCGTCTGACGATCTGGCTCGAGGACGTTCTACATTTATGGTTGAGATGTCAGAAACCAGTGAAATTTTGCACACTGCGACAAGTAAGAGCCTTGTAATTCTGGACGAGCTAGGTCGAGGAACATCGACATTTGATGGGGTATATTGCATCTGTCTAGTTTGTAATAAAGACTAAAATGCAGACTGTAGATGGCTATAGCGGACGCAACATTGCAATACTTAGTGCAAAAAACCAAGTGCAAGACACTCTTTATTACACACTATCCTCTGCTTGCCACGAAACTCGAAAAGAAATTTCCCCAGGACATCACAAATCTTTACATGGGATACATTGCCGAAAGTCGGATAGATAGCACTCGCGATATCACATTCTTATATCGCCTTGTTGCAGGTCTTGCCAAAGGTGTGTTTAAGTTCCCAAATGCGGCATACAAACTCGAGCAAGTAAGTAATTGTTTTCCAGAGTCCTTCGGCATTGAATGTGCGCGCTTGGCCCAAGTACCTGAGGTGATTCTCTCTGTAGCAACGGAGCGTGCTGCTGCCATGCAAGCAGAGGTTCAGAAACGTGGACAGAGAAACAGGTAGGAATATATATTATTGTCGTAGATCAAGCATTCTTCAACATCATTGCAGGTTACAAAAAGCGCCATACCTCATTCAAGAATGTCTCACAAACAAGGGCATCGTGGCAACTGCGTCATTGGAAGATCTACAGATAATGAGGGAATCAATAGAAAATCTTATTTAGTCATGATTAATTTTATCCGCTTTGACTTTTTTCCGCTTTTTGGGTTTGGCGCCTGCTTCGACTTCAAGATTTTTAGCCTCGTTTGCCTTTCGTTTTGAGGTTGTAGGCTTTGAAGTTGCTTGTTGACCTTCTGCATCTTCCGATGTCTCCAGTAAGCGCACAAGTTGTTCACACATTTTAAGTGCCGGTGATGCCTTGAAGCGTGACGTTTTAAGCAATTCGTGCAAATCCTTCCAGCTTTGTGGTTCCCATATTGACTGGACACTCGTAGGAGAAATGCGCTTCGTTTGTTTGATTGCCAATAAAGCTAATTTAAACAGTTCCTTCATTTGTTGTGAAGTGAGTTTCGCGTTTTCGCTGCATGAACCCTTGGCAAGGTCGAGGAGGAGCTGCCTCAACAAAGACATGAATTCAATAACATCTTCATCCTTTTCATTCTGGATGAAGTTAGCCTTTTGACAATAGTGCTGAAAACGAAAAACCACAAACCATTGATGGTAAAAGGCCTAGGAGAAGTTCAAGGAGCTGGAAGACTTGACCTTGACGGTATGCATTGACAGACTTCCTACAAAGATCTAAGAGATCCCTGCCGAGCGGCCAGGACAGGGAAGGAAAACGTCGTATGAAGTCTTGGAAGAATTGTGAATTGAGCGAGGAGTTTTTACGTGTTAAGAAATTGGAAAGAGATTCTTTGTATAATTTCACCAATGAAGCCTCCGCTTTCAGGTGAAGAAATATCTTGGCGAGATACACGTTGCACAGGCTGAGTATTGACAAGGTCTCTGATGAGTGGGCTTTCCGCGCTTGGGTATGCAACGTGGTAGCAAGGGAAGAAAGCTCTTCCATGTCAACCGCAGTCGGTACGTCCTTCAGTCTAGCGAAGCGGGATCGGAGGATACCTCTTGCTTTGTCAGACAGTTGCCTTTCATCTTGACTTGAACCAATCATAATGTCCAATAGAGGAGTGATGAAACGCAGGGCAAGGGGATTTGAAGGCTGTTTCTTCAAATATGTGTCGACAAGGTCGAGCACGCGATTCTTGAAATGAGTGGCTTCTCGTTGGGCATCAACGTCTAGTAACAACCGGTGAGGTAGCACACGGTAAGAAAAAATTGGCGAGACAACTCACTTTTGCCACTTTTACGCTCACTCGCACGAGAACGAAAGACCTGTGCCAATTGTTCATCTATCGCCATCATTTGGTCGTCATCCATTAGTTCCTCTTCTTCGCTGTCGGTATCGCCAGTTGCGGGCTCGATGCCATTCACTCGCAGGGCCTCTTCGATTTTATTCCGTAATTCAAGATCGACTTCCTCGTCATCGCTATCTTGACCAGAATCCTCATCATCCACTTGACTGCCGTCAGATTCCTCAGCCGACCGCAAATCAGCGTCCTCCTCCTCCTCCTCCTCCTCCTCCTCATTCCCAGTCGCTTCTGTATCCATTTCCTCGTCATCCACTAAGAGATCGGACGGGTCCCGTCTTTCAAGTTGCTATGAAGCAATAAATACATGCTCGAACCCGTGACGCAAGTGACACTCACTGCGATGATGAGGTCAATGGTTGAAGCTTTGGCTGACCCAGATAACCAAGAGAAGACTTGGTTGCCGACTGTTCGCATGTAAGCTGTTGGTTTTTCCAAAAAGCCAATGACTGTGTCAACAAGGATATCAACCGGCTCGTCTGAAGGTTCTTCTGACGGTTGTTTCCCCTTCTTCTTTGTCTTGCTCCCTGACAAGAGCATGCGCGTAGCAGCTTCAATGCACGCCTACAAAGGAACGTCAGTGGCTGTAAGATATAGCACGGACTTAATTACTTCGAGAGCCCCCGAATCCACATTTTCATCATCAACAGTAGTACAGTAATGCTCAAGAAGAGATCCCAACAACAGCAACTCTGCTCCTTTCGCCGAGTCTGATTGTTCCCCATGGATCTAGCGGTCAATCAGTATATAGGATTAGTGAAGCTGCTGGTATGATGACCTTTCGCAATTTTCCAATAGTTTCGCGAGCTTTAGCCTGAAAAGCAGCGACATCCTCATCCACATCGGCCAGGAGCTCGATATGCCTCTCGTCTGCCTCAAGCACTTCAATGGTTGAAAGGACTTTGGATATCCAAAATTCGCCGTCTGACGCCACGCCAGTCACTTTTGTCACTTTATCATCTTTCATGTATCAACTTTAGCAGGATGAAAGATAGAACAACACATCAAAAATACCTTGTTTTAAGACCACGGTTTGACTGCTAAGGTCACTTAAACATGCCAGGAGACGGTTACGACAGCTTTGACGAAGGTTGTCAGAAAAGATGGGACTGGGTATTGTGTGTATCTGTGGCTCGGTGAGCTAATAACATTTTCAGAGACAGAAAATAACTGACAGGAAGTGCACTTTTGCTTGACTTTTTCTTGACAACGAAAAGCCCATTAACAACAAACCAACTAAGAATGAACAGTACCCATTCATCTTCTTTTGGTATCTTGCCATTCCGAACCAAGGTTGCCAGCTGTTCGATCAGCCATGCACGTCGTGAATTCGTTGCAGCGATTTCCGTCCTACATGATAGTAAACGGGCATCAATAGAGCAGGGAAATAAAGAGCTGCCGAAAACACTTACGAGCTACCTTCAGGTTCGTCGATCTGCGACAACAAATAGTCTATATAACTTTGGATCCCCTTCGCATCTAAGGTTGAGAGGAGGGACTCGACGGTTTTGGTTTTTGTCAACTTGTCAAATTGCTGGCTGCCATTCACTCCAGTCAGTTGCAATAAAAGTGCAAATCCTAACTGGGGCTTGCACTCCGCAAATGTTTGAACTTCCGATGCCTGTATAAACATGTTAGGGATATGCCAACAGATGGCATGGCAAGCAAAGCTTACAGTCTGTTGGGCTATTTTGTGTAAGTATCTATCTTTGTTGGATAAATGATTGATCCATGAGCGCATGAAGTTCTTCGTAAATAACATAGGCATGTTTTCCTCTGTGACCTTCTTCAGTGCTTTTTGGAATACTTGGAAGCCCCAATACTTTCGCTGTGGAGACGATGTCGATGAAAACAGTGCCTCTAATGTAAAGTCAAGTAAACCACGGAATCACGTTCAAGGAATGAACATACCATCAACTACCACTCTGTAAAAGTCCTGGAAGGATCCCTTAGGCTTTGTTTCTGAATTTGGACCAGGTAACATTTGATCCAGAATGATATCCCAGGCAAAGTTGAGTTGAGGTTTCCAGGTTCCGGAGGGCGCCTTACTAGGATCTTTTACGCCGCCTCCATCATTTGTTGATTCCTGGACAGCATAAATACATAAAAGTGGAGTGTTAAGCAGAAGATTTGACGAACTTTCAGAATTCGAGATATTGACGGGAGGTTCGCTGAACTGAGGAGATCGGGGTTTTTGAAAGTAGGTGCAAGGAGTGCTTTCCAGTCGCGTTGCGGATGAAAGTCTTGCAATTTCAAAGCTATGGCAACTTTCTCAGTGGACCAGGTTGTGTTTTTAACAAATAACAAATCAAGCGTCGAGTCTACAGCATTTTGCTTCCAAGAAGCTTCCGATGCATGGAGAGATTCCACTGCCAAACTAAGGGCATACCACGCGATCTCACGAAGCCAAGATTTCTTTTCTCCCAAGTCTACCAGTTGGGAAATGATTTGTTCGTAACTTTCCTCCGATGAAGCAGAAGTCGAAGTCGACGCAGAAGTGGCAAGTGGTTTTGTCCGCACAGCAAGGCCAGATTGTATGACCGCCATTATCCCGAATAATCTTCCAAAGAGCATATCGCGCTCTTCTTGACCGGTCATGGATCCTTGATGCTTCGTGCTTTCTAAGACGATATTAAGTATTTGCATGCATGTTACCGAATCAATGCGAGATAATAGCTATAACAAATAGGGTGGAGTAAAAGATTAAATCCAAAGGAAAAGGACAAGAAAAAAAACGTGCAGCGCATACCTCTGTAAGAGCAACCGCGAACCCTAGCCTACTGCTCTCCCTAGGGCTTGCCAACCCTCGTATAAGCCTCCGTATTGAGTACGATACATCTTGGGCATTCAAGGCGTCCAGTCCATCAGATTTTGAGGTATCCTCATCCTCCTCCTCCTCATCCGAGCCAGACGTGTTTGGTGCGGCCTTCTGCGTGAATTGAGCCTGAAATTGTTCAAGGGCCCCGACGAGCTTTACTGAAGCGTCTATGCGCTCTGTTTTTGAGGCTGAAGAAAGATGCCAGAAAAGGGGAAGAGTAGTGGTGGACATTTGCTTGGCCAACGAACGGGTTACGGCGTCACTCAGACTGCAATAACCTTTTTTTTTTTGAAACGGCTGTGATCAGAATTTGGTAGACGTGTTTGCCTTTGCTTGGTTTGAATGGCTAAATAAGTGTAGATCAGATGCTGGACACTGGCTCTGTCGCGAAGTCGTCACCCAACCACTGCAGATTCTATCGCAACTGATGACAACAGCCTTTGGGTGAGTTATATGTCAGAGCGACATTCTTCCGCGCCAATGCTCTTGACTGGAGGACAAGCAGCATGGCAGTACAATGCCAGATGACAATGACAGATTTACAATCCTGGTAACTTGGAAGTTGAAACGGACTATACTGCCCGCCCATCGTAGGCGATAGTATAGAATTTATTACAATGTAAATAGCATAATAATATGATCATCGACTTCGGTGTAGAACGCCCGTCGTGGCACCGGATTTGAATTTTGAAGTGAATTTGAATTTTTTGAATGGAGCGGCTTGGCATATGGATGGCCGGCAAGTTCCGTAGAACAGTGGTTTGTTTGGTTGCCAGGCGAGAACAGGTCGGCTCAGTTCTCCTCAACTTCGACATCCTTCCTCCTGCTCTTGAAAGAGCAACACACTCTCTTATTCACCCACACTCCTTAAGCCACCTAGAAATTATGTTTTCCAGTCTTTTTGCCTTTTCGCTCCTGGCCCTGTCCTTGCCCATCGATGCCCTCGCTGCCGCGCACGGCAACCATCTCCTGAACCGTCATCATGAGCTCGCAAAACGTGCAGACGGCAATGTTGAGCTTTTCAGGCGTTTCAGCAATGCTCGATGGACTTTCTACAATGCTGAGACTGGTAGCCAGTAAGTTTTTATGTGTACACTCCTGGCATACCATGTTCCGGGTGTTCATTGTGTTCCGCTCTACAGAGGATCCTGTGGTACATGGCTCACCAACTCAGGCTACGTAAGTTTTCTCAATATTTAGTTTCTTTGTTTTTTTAAAATTTGTCCATCTAGACCGTCGCTGTGAACCAGGCGGTATGTTCATTACTCCTAGTAAAATTTGCGGGAGCAGGTTGTAATTAATATATGCAGGAAATGAACTCTGGTTGGTGCGGTAAGACTATTACCATGACCTATAACGGAAAGACCACCCAGGCAACCATTCAGGATACGGTGGGTCACCTTTTTTTCATTATTTATGTATTCAGTGGAGCTGATAATTTTTTTTCTTAAAGTGCCCTGGATGCCCTCCTGGTGGTCTTGATCTCACTCCAGGCCTTTTCTCGTTCTTCGCCGATCAAGGTGAAGGTGTCATCTATGGTGAATGGAATATCGGTGGTTCTGCGGCACCACCCCCACCACCCCCACCACCCCCACCCCCACCACCTCCTCCTCCCACCACCCACGAGACGACCCCTGTGTGGACCCCTCCTCCCCCGCCCCCGACCCCGACTACTCACAGGACGACTTCTGTGTGGACTCCTCCCCCTGCTCCCACCACGCACTCAACGACGCATGCTCCTTCCTCGAGCAGCAAACCGCCACCGAAGCCAAGCTCCAGCTCCAGCTCCTCCAAGCATTCTAGCTCATCTGCTAAACTAACCAGCACAAGCAGCTCAGCTCCTCCGGTCTCTACTCCCACCGGCGCAAATATTGCTGACCTCTACCAAGCCTATGTTCAAATTGGCGGCCTTGCTCAAGCAGCCCATGCTATTTAAACGCTGACGTCCCTGTTTATTCATTGATTGCTTTGAACGAGCGGCCTGGTTATGTTTGAGCGGTATTGTTATTACCTGCTCAATGCCGCGCTTTCACGTCCACTAAATGCTTTTTCTGTCAATTTTCCCTACGTATATTACGTTCTCTCTTTTTATTCAAGACGGTTGATCCTCCTAACAATTTGCCATGTATACCCTGCGGAGCACCGCCAGTACTTTGCACTAATTCCTTTCTTATGGGCCTGCAACGTACTTTTAAGTGGCAGTCAGCGACTGTGATCAGTAAGTGATCGACAAGAACGTATTTGGAGCGCGATGGACCGGATTTGGGTGTAGGCGCAGCAGTAACTTGTAGGCGGGCCCAATGGGGCGCGCTTTCATTGTCGACTTGAACATGTCAGCAACCCTTAATTTTCGTTTCTCGTCTGGGCCCCAAAGGTTTACCCGTTTCTTGACTGTCCTGGCTTCTATTTTTTTCCTCCTCACTGCCTGGGGGAATTCCGTCTCCACCAAGGAGAGCGCTCCTGCACAACCGCTAGTTTCCACTCTTTGGCCAAGCTACTCTAAACAATGCTCAAAGCACTCTCCACGCTCGTTTCTTTTGCCCTCTTATTCTCTACAGTTACTCCTTCCTTAGCCTCTAGCTTTCATTCGCGACCGCGTGCTGTGCACTATGCCTTGGCGAAGCGTGCCGTAACAGATATGCAACTGTACAAACGATTCAGTAACACGCGTTGGACGTTCTACGACGTTGGACTGTGCGTTGAAACTTGTTCCTGAAGTGCAGCTGAGGCTGAAGCAATACGTTCGTTATGCTTTGTTTTATGTAGAGGTGCATGTGGAGCTATGAGTGCTCCGTCCGACTGGGTATGTCCATGGCACCCTATCTACTTCTTTTTACTCATATATGGGATGCGACTTAGATTGTTGCTCTCAACTCCATCGTAAGTGCTATTAAAGGTCCTAACAAAACTTATCTTGTCATATCTTCCCTTTTGACCTAGCAATTTGGTCCTGGCTACCCTGGCCAGCACTGCTTCAAAAACATTGTCATGTCATATAACGGAAAGACAGCGACGGCAACGATCGTGGACAGTGTATCTCTATTCCCTTCTTTACTTATTAGTCTTTCTAATAATCAGCCTTGCTTTATCAGTGCCCAGGATGCCCGTATGGAGGTCTCGATCTCTCCCGTGGTCTCTTCAGTTATTTTGCCGATCAAGACACGGGTGTCATATCTGGCGAATGGTCATTTGCCGACGTTGCGACTCCCCAGGCACCTCCTGATCCTACACCTCCTAATACGATGGACCCCATTGTGACCTCCGCCTTTCACGCCGCAGACGCTATCTTCACCAAAACCGCCAAAACCAAAAAGAAGAAGACTAAGATTCATACACGGACTGGTACCGGAAACCATACCCATTCAGATATAATCTCAACACCGTGGCAAGTTGCTGCTGCCACTGTAGCTCCTACCTCGAAGAAGACACAGGTCCACCCCACCGCATCCTCTTCGACATCTCGACCTGCTCTTATTACACCCTCTGCTACCTCCTCGTCAACTACAGCCACTAACGGAGCTTTGGTTGCTCCTTCTTCCTCGCGTTATACATCCGTCCACTACAAGACGGAGGCTTTCACCGGGTTTCCACCCTCCAATCCAACTGCGGCAACCCGTAACACGTCAGCCACTTCGTCGACAAAATCGACAGGTGAAAACTATTCCGGCAATACAACCGCTGCTTTTGGAGGTGCTGACCCTACCGCTGAAATCGAGAGCAACATTCAAGCCATCAGTGCTCTTCTGCTTCGTCTCGGGGAACTGATTGCAGCCGGCGCCTTTCTTGGAAGGCACGACAAATAGACGATAACGAGCCGTGTTTAATTCATTATTTTTCTCACAAACCATCTCCCTTTTTTCCCTTTTACGAATCATTGCTTGTCCTGCATGGCTGGCCTGTTGCTGTCATGGGGCGAGTCTCTATGTTTACAGGGACCTGTAGCCTTTCCACTCGGACGATACTTGTATAGCTATATCATTCTCGAATCATATATTCTGCTAGCCAATTGAAACTTCGCAAATCTCTAAAAATATGGTGCGTGTCTATTCTTTCGGCGAGACGGACATTCATATAGCTCAAGTGACTAGATTCAAGTAATTGACAATATCACTGCATAAAATACGTAAATTTTCATGAACATCACAATTAACGTTACATCTACTTTCTACAACTACAGCTACAGCTTACAAGAGCCTATATGTATTTTAAGCAAGGCTTGTCAACCAAGAATACAAGAAAAAAAAGAGTCACGCAGTGGAGTGAAGGGACGTACAAGTCACGAGCAAAGCGAAGAAAGAGCAATAATCGACACGGGCATCTGCATCCTCTGGGCACAAAACGGTAGCGCAGGCTAACATAGAAAGAGGAAGCACGAGCAAATCTCGGGCATCAAGAAAGGGACAGCAAGGAAGGTACATTTATCTTACAACAATGTTTTCATAAGGAATGCATTTATACGGCGTCATGTCATTGCAAAATAAGTTATCTGTTTGTACAGTCGGAGTCGGTTTCGTTCTTCTAAGGATTAGCATGTAGGATGCGATTCAGTGCATCCATCCGACGAGCAACACTTGAAGACCGTGCTCCTTGACCCACTTGAGAGACACACGGTTGCGTTTCTTCTTAATATCCTTGATAAGGGCACTTTTGCTGGGGTGAAGCAGACCCCGCACTGCTTCGGGGCCGTGTTCACGGACAGCAAGGTACTCTTTGATATTTAGGAAAGCTCTGGACTTTAGGAACGCCTTGGCAGCTGAAAGAGACTCGGGTAGGGAAGGTGTGGCAAGACCAAGTTCAATGATGAGCGATTGTAGGAGGGTTAGTCGGCAGATGGTGTCGGTCTTCGCTTCGGGATTCAATAAGAACCTGAAACAGATTGTCGTAAATAATTATCGTCCCGAAGACAATTATCAGCAAGTTGAGAAGAGATAATGCATACCTAGATATGAAAGTAGATGCTTCTTCATACAAAGTCGGACCGACACTCTCATTGTCGCAGGAAATGATGGACTGCCTATCAGAATAGTCGTCGACGATAGGCCGAGCACCGAGGCCTATAAGCTTTACCAGTGACATTTCTTCAAACCAGTCCCGTGTCCCGTTCACAGGGAGTAGCGCTTGAGATGCCTTGGAAGTCTTGGGTGACGGAGCCGGGGAGGGATATGCTTCAGTCGGAGGGCGAGTAGGAATGGATTTATTTTTCTTCGCCTTACGCTTCCGCTGTTTGATGGAAGCAGTTGCGTGCTGCTGAAAGACTTTCTCGCCCTTGACCTCCTTCTTCGCCTTCTCTGGTGACGATTCTGGTGTGGCCAAAGAGAGACCCTTCGTCGCCTTCTCCAAAGCTAGAGATGCAGTGGCTGCTGTCTGGGCATCGAGGGTTTCTTCATCACTTGGCGTTGAAATTCCAGAGTTGACAGCTCCGACAGCTGCAGAAACAGACCCTGGCCAACTGAGAACGACATAGTCGTCGCCTGAAGCGGACGCGTTGTCCGATTCGGAGGGCCCGGGAGAGAGTGACCCTTCTGAGACACTCCAGACTATCTCGTCATCCGAATCGCCTTCGGTGAAGCGCAAAGACCCGGAAGAGTTTGTGGGAGATAGGTTCGAAGGCATAGCATAAGAAGAGGTGGAGGTTGCGGTAGAAAGAGACGGTGATTGTATTGCTTGGGGTTCGGACGGCACGGCTGGTGTCGGATAAGCCATTTTGCGTTGGAACTCCAGCACCAGGGACGGAGAAGGCAGCACAAGGAAGAATGGCGGAAAAGAGAATACAGTACACCTAGGAGACAATTAAGAAGCAATCCTGTCGGTTGCCTGGCAGATATGATTCTGAATGATCAATACCCACCCGCCCAAAGTCAAAAGCGATAGAACAGCGTAGTTACGGGACTTGACAGATGGGAAGACAGCAAGAGGCTCTCAGAACGACGGCAGGCTTTAAAGGCTGGAAAATGGCGTGTCTAAGAAGCCGACAGACAGAGACCTCATTGCATTTGCAATTGAATACAAAGTGTGTTACCTTCTTAACTAGGTAGTTACGATTACTCAACCCCGCCAGAACAAAAACGTAAACTATCTCAAACAATCTTCCAATAAACCGCGCTGTTTTCATAACCCACAACTTCGCGTTGTTCGACATCTACTCCCTTTTTCCAAATGTTACCGTGTAAATCCTTGACTTCTTTCGCCTTCCTACGCATCAGCATGAATCGTTCACCATCCGGCGTTTGCAGGCCAGTGGGACTTGCAATGGTGGATTTTTTGGCATTTCCAAGCTCGTGTGATTGATTCCTACCCCAAACCATAAGGTCACGTCCTCCAATCCCTGACTCTGTCGAGCTGTTCAGAGTGGCAAGAACGTGGCCCGTAGGGGAAATTGATATTGATCCTGGTCTGATGGGTTCAAGGCGTTGCGTGCAGTCGCTGTCTGTATGCCCCGAAAAGTTAATTTAATTTCCGTTTCCTTAAGATGCAGGACCTTACATTGCACTAGACCACTAATACCTTTCACGCGAGACGGAGTCGACTGTGCAGTGGTATAGGCATTGTTGCCGAGACCTCCGAACTGTCCATTACCAGACATAAGGACATCCACCAAAGTTGGAGCATTGATGTTAGCCTCCCGCTCAACAATAAATGAAGATAGGTCTCCACCTATCACCAAGAATGGGTTAACACAATTGTGAGTCCACGGACTTGGCCTACTGACCGGCGGATACACTCAAGCACCTAGTGTCAGTGGTCTCCGGAGTGAAGCGCCAAAGAATTACTTCAGTTGGGATCGTAATGGTATCCAAAATGATGTTGCTTCCTAAGCCGAGCTGCCTAGATCGACGTTAAGTACCTTAGAAGGCGAAGTGAGAAATTAGACAAACCCGTATTCGTTGGCACCCCAGGCCAACACTTTCCCAGAGGGTGTACGAATAAAGCTAGTTCTTGCTCCGGCAGCAACTTCTGCGACATCGGTGCCACGCAAAACAGGTATTTCAAGGAGGTGAGGACAGAATCTGATTGAAGTGTCATCGACATCAGCGAGATTAGCTGATGTATAACTAGTTGGTTTGAGGCGAATAGAAGGGGTGCTAGTGCTGTATGGGTCCGCCAAACTTTTTGGGACAAGCTCCACATGCAGGTGGGTGTCAAGCTGTGAGGCAGGACCTGGCATGGAAAATTTGCTGAAGCCTAATTGCCCGTAATGATTACCTTTTTTGTTGACAGGGTGGGCAAACACTCGCCCCTTTGATGTAAGAGCAAGAAGATGATTCCTGCCGGCTTTAATCGACACAAAACTACAAGAAGAAACATTATGAAATCTACTTCAGAGTGCATAGAATAGAAACTCACTATTCCCGCCACCCAAGGTTAGAGCCGTAAGCCGTAAGTTCCGTGAAATCTACAGTTTCATCTTCTCCCCAGAGCCAACCGGTCCCCCACCATCCGTCACTGGAAGGTGTAGGGGTCCCTGGACGAAGTTCCTGCCTGGCAACCGTGGAAGCCAAAGTATAGACTTTACCAGACGCAGAAAGGGCATAAACCTTATCCTCAGTAAGCTGCAGCTCGACTATATTCTACGAGTATGGTTTGAACAATATAGTCTCAATGCAATGTGGAGGAAGGACGCACTTTGCCTCTCAACGTACGCTTTGGGAGCCGGATGGGTTGAGATATATCACCGAAGAAACCGTCGCCCCATTGGTATACGTCTCCCTTGGCATCAACGCAAGCAGAATGTCTCTGGTGTAATTGTAAGTCACGAAGAGCGACACCATCAAGCCATCTAGCAACCGTCGGGGTTGGGATGGGGTCAGAGACTGCGTCCGGTGATAGTGTTTTATTTCTGTAAAATATTCAGTGTATTTTGAGGAAGATGCAGATACTTGCTCACGCGTTTGAGCCCCACACAAAGGAAGACAAGGTATTTGGATCCTTGGGCTTTTCCAGAGGAATCGGAGTAGTTTTGGGCAGATCAGCATTTGCGGACCGTACGAGTGCATCGTTATGCACTCTAGCACTCGTATACCAAAGTGCTGATCCAGTTACAAGAGCAGACGCAAGACTTATAGCCAGGCCATGACCTCGAGCACCTCGATATGCTGCCGAGCTGCTGGTACGGATTCTCTGCAAATGAGGAATCCTAAATGTATTGCGCGCGCTTCTGAACATATTATTCTGTGCTGAATTCCATGAAGTATTGAAGAGATATGAGGTTGAGCAGGTCGAGAGTAAGACAAGTTTGTCCATGTCCGAAGGGTGAGACCTCTCTGGACGCGCCTGTCACGTGACCAAGCCACCAGAAAGGTACCGATTTAAATCTATTTGAATTAATCCGAATCGACTACGTACAAGCAAATACCTAATAGGCGAAAGAAAAGCAATTCGGCCGTAGTGAGGTAGAGGAGATGGCTATCAAATAATGCGAAGAATTTATGAAGAGAAAGAGACCTTAGAATAAAAAAGGAAACAGCATAACAGCGTAGCGTCAATGTGGAACCACGTCCTGCTTGATCTCATCTCCCTCAAGTTGGTCGACAACGGATACTGCAACTGCGGGGCCTTTTTTGGATGGTGTTGGAGGTGTTAAAACCACCTGTATCGATCGTTCAGCATCCTCCCAATCTCCAAAAATCGTGGGCCGAGAAGCGGATATCTTAATCGACTCCGGCAGTGACCTAGAGCGCGCATGGATTCGCCGACCGAGAATAGCTCCGATGCCACAAAGAGGAGGGTTGTTGTCGTCAACCTGATAGATGAGGTGTCTGCGCTCGCGGATAGAAGTTCCAGGAAGGTCCTGGGTCAAAGGAAGGTTTTGATTCGAAGTAGAGGTGGGTTGGTTGCGAGGCCTCGAGAGAGACGACCGGTAACAGGTGCAAATGTACAGGCCCACGAGTGTTGTGAGGATTATTGCTGACCCGACGACAATTAACATTGTGACTAACAGTGCTGCATTAACATACGGCGGTTGTGTCCGGGGAACAGAAGCAACAAACCTGCAGATATTTCGGTTTTCGACATATTTTCTATCGGCTTCTTCGACCTATCTTTTGCACGACAAAAAGGAAGACTGGAGTTATTCCTGTGGAGAAAAAAGCGGCTGACGACTGGAGGAAACAAGCAAAGAGCAACCAAAGTGAATCAGACCGGCAGCCTAGTTATGAATTCAAGAATCCTGTAGATTGCTAGCACATGTAATCACAGTCATAAATAGACATCTGGCGTAGATAAGTTTCCAATGGAAGGAAATCAAGTATTTACGTTTACTTTTTTGCGGGTTGGCCGAGTTCGCTGGCGCGCTCAGTGGCAATTTGAATGCTTCGAGCAATAGTGGACCGAACCTTTCCATCCTCTAAAGCTAAGAGGCCTGCAATTGTACAACCTCCAGGAGCTTGACGAGGGTCGTAATAAGCTTTTGCCGATGGTGTGCAATGAAGAACGTACTAGTCACTGAATCCTTAATTTGGGCAGGATGTGTGCCGCTCTGCAGAACCATCCGAGCTGCTCCTTGCAGCGCTAAAAACACGACTTTGTATATGTTATTTTAAGAAAGCAGAGGGGGAATCTTACTTTGAGCCGCTAATTCCAAAGCCTCTGCTCTTGGCAAACCCATCATGACTCCGCCATCCGCCATTGCTTCCATGAAGATACACGCAAACGCAGGCCCAGATCCCGACAAGGCGGTACAAGCATCAAAGTGTTTCTCCTCAAGGAAGCGACACCGACCTATCGAGGAGAATATTTTCAGAATGACGGCACGATCACTCTCTGCATATTCCGACGCAAGAAGATTCGACACAACAGTCATGCCCTCGCGAATCTAAGGGCACGTAGGTAAACATAAACATTTCTGATCAAGTATACAATACTGCTTGCCTTGCAAGGAGTATTGGGCATAGCACGAACAACTCTCGTCGTCGGAAGTACCCAGTTGGTGAGCTGATGCATGGTAACACCAGCTAATATACTAATCAAAAGTTTTCCATCTAATGCCTCTTTGATCCCTGGCTCAGAGAGGACTATATGGGCCAGTTGAGGTTTGCAACTAAGCACCAAAGTGAATCAAGGCCAAAAAGGTAACAGTGTAGGTTAAAGCTCACCATAAGATGACAACATCCGCAGTTTTTACTGCATCAAGATTCTTAGATGCGAGAACTTCAACGCTCTGGCCGAGCTCTCCCAACGCGCCGAAAATTTTGCGCAACTTCTGCGCAGACTCTTCCCTGCTGACGCAGGCCGTAAATTGGCTAGGTACGGTGGCATCCGGGATGGGAGTCAGAGTTCCTGGTGTATGCAATTCCCATTTTTGAAACCCATTGGATAGCGATGATGTATGAAGACTGTCGATTACACCTGAGAGGATGGCAATCCCCATTGTACCACATCCTGCCGCAAGTGTTAGTTAGATTATGGAAAATACAGGCAAAAGATAAACCTAGGACGCAGAGAGAGTATCCCATCTTGATTTTTCGAGATAATGCGGAGAAGGCTCAGAAAAGGGTGTCATAATAGATCATGATTCATGTTATGTACGGCCATAAAATACACTTGGCCGAGAGTGACTGGACATATTAGCATCACAACGTCCGAATAAATCCGAAGCATCAACTATCACAATATTTTTGTAGAAGTTAAGCTGCAGCTCAAGAGCTCGGGACCTGAGGCCTGAGGCCGAAGTCATAACTAAGGATGTACCGGATGCTAGAGACAATATCGTAAGGACCTTTACACTGTTGCTTACTGTATCTTCGTGCTTCCACCTTATTCTAGGAGAACGAACAACAGAGCAGCCTCCCATCACTTCAAGGAGAAAATAAAAGGTCGAGTATAATCACACTAGTCATCTTGCAAAAACAAGGTCGGAAAAAGGAAGTAAGTATAGAGTATAGATTGGGAGTAAAATGTTACCTATAGCAAATTTTCGTACCCCTACTCAATCAAGGAGCACAAACAAGAACGCAGGCTCCATTATGAAGGACAGATAAGGTTCCATTTAGCTTCCAAAATGAGGACATGCGTGTTGCTTCTAACGCAGTCCAGATAAGGGAGGAAGCAGAAAAACTGGGTACAAATGCAAAGTGACAGGACGATAGCACGAACGCAAACTTGATTGAATGAAAAAGACTACACATAAAGAGCTGTAGTAAGGCTGGGATGTGACCCAGCATAGCATCGCAGTTCAATTTATCGAGAACAACGGGAATAAAGCTCAGGCACCTAACATCCTTCTAGAAAAAGAATGGTAGATATATCTTTCTAGCTTCTGTAAAATGAGAACGTGCGGTTGGGTTGTCAGCGCCGTCCAGAGTGTCGAGAAGCAGTCATATGCTGAATAGAAACAAGGAGAACGAGAATGGAATTGGCAACATTCTAGAACGAATACAGGAGACGTCAATACACAGAAAAGGAACCGAGCTACTTATCTTGACTTCGCCGAGGATGAAGATGTGACAAAATCATTCTCGGTGACCTCCACAAACAAATTGCTACCAACCCTCTGGTGATGAAGGCCAAGAATGAGAATGAAGATGGCTTATTCTTTTAATCTCGCTCCCTTGAATGGGCGCCAACCCGTAGGGTATGATCGGAAGGACGCTAAAGTGAGAGGAGCCTGGACACCTAAGAAGGGCTCGAGACACAAAGGAAGATAACGATGAAATTGTCGAAGAAGTGGTGGAGGGTAAAATACAAAAATAAAGACTGAGTAACGCCAGTCAGCATTGGGATACTCGTAACTTAAGTGCCACGTAGACTCACCACAATTACATCCAACAGAATTACCGATCTGGTATGAGTATTCGATAAGTGACCATCAAGAGCAAAAAGCTGCGGGCTCTTACAGAATTCGAGGGTTTCGTCTGAACGCTTGACAGTTTGCTGTGAGAAGAAGGAAAAGGAAGGTTGGGTTTTTAAGGTTTACTGTAAGGCCTATGCCAAACACAAACAAATAGCGCACCTTCCATGCCTCCTCGAAGTCAACTGGTAGAATGACGTAGCGATTCTTCCTAACGGCTGAAAACAATTGACAACTTAGAGATAGGATGAAAAAATGGAAAACCCAATACCTTGAAGGCCGGCAGCTTGCACAATGGAAGCGATCTCTGCAGAGGACAATCGGTCAGGCCGCGAAACATCTGTCCGACTATTAGCCTGTACTATGGCCACAAGGTGAACCCAAAACGACTTACAATCTTCCAGGTCTACGTCAGGACCAAGGTTCATTTTATTTGTCACAGTCTGAAAGATAAGGCGTTTCTCTCTCCGTGAAGGAAGAGGAAATTCAATTTTACGATCCAAACGACCAGGACGAAGCAGAGCAGGGTCAAGAGTGTCAGCGCGATTAGTCGCCATGATAACCTGCATAAGGATAAGAAGAGGTCTTGTGAATTTCGGAGTCTTCATACCTTAACGTTGCTGCCTTGGTCGAAACCGTCCATTTGATTTAGGAGTTCCAGCAAGATACGCTGGACTTCACGATCGGCACCCGTTTGGGCATCGAAACGCTTTGTGGCAATAGCGTCAATCTCGTCGATGAAGATGATAGCCGGCGCATTTTCTCGAGCCAGTCGGAAAACATCGCGAACCATACGAGGACCTTCACCAAGATATTTCTGGACGAATTCACTTCCGACCACGCGAATGAAAGACGCTGTTGTGTGATGTGCCACAGCCTTGACCAGCATAGTCTTTCCAGTACCTATAAGACATTGTCAACCTCATTTTTTCAGTAAATTGTATGAAAACATACCAGGAGGTCCATAGAGCAGAACACCGCGAGGTGGGTCAATGCCAATCTTCTTGTAGAGGTCGAAGTGCGTAAGCGGTAGCTCAACGGCTTCCCGAATCTCCTGCTTCTGAGAGTCCATCCCTCCTACATCAGAATAACCCACATCTGGTTTCTCCTCTTTTCCAAGCATGGCTATGGATGAATCTGCTTCTGGAGGCAGGATGTCTACTAAGGCATTGGAATGTCGGTGAAGGGCGACAGAAGATGAGGGCTTGAGTAATTCTCGGTCGAGAGTCGAAAGAATTCGGACAACGTAGTTCGAACCAGTCGTCGAACCCACTATGCCAGTATGTTGGTCGATGGGTTCTAGGAATTGGCCAATAACGAGAGGTACAGATTGAATGCGTTTTACTTCTTCCTGGGCACGAATAAGCTCTCGCTTGAGGTTCGCTTGTTCATCCTTAATATAGCCTTCTTGAATTTCGAGCATCTCCAGGTGACGCGCCAGCTTCTTGTACTTGATATACAGGTCCTCTTCCTGCAGTTCATTGAGAAGTGCCGACTTTTCTGACACGGCTGGATCAAAGACGGCCTCCTATACATTTATGTGAGGTAATGAAAACTCAGTAAATAGAAAATACTAACAACTGGTTGAATTCCTAAGTCATCCATGGCGATATTGAGAGTGAAAGTTGTGGTAGAACAGAGCTGACGCGGCTCGGACGCGTTGCTTCCCAATACGGTAAATAGACCGTGGGAATGCATTCCTTGTCGTCGACTGTGTTTCTTGCTAATTCCTTGCAGACTCGTTCAGTACTGTACCACAATGGCTCATGTAGTCTCTCCATTGGACCAACCTTCAAATTATAAGGATTCTCAGTCCCGCGTAGACCGTCAAAGGCAAAATGATCTCCTTGCTAAGTCTGCAACTCTTTATGTAGGTCACAGCGCTGGTATCCTCCTCACCGAAGCTCAAGGTTATTCGTGACATATTCTAGATTGGTAACTTGAGTTTTTATACAACAGAAGAGCAAATATATGAGCTTTTTGCAAAATGCACCAGTCCAGAAGATGGTGGAGGTATCAAGCGAATAATTATGGGTCTCGACAGAAATACAAGGTTTGCCTTGATCTCTGACTTCTTGCGCATGTTCGCTGAACAATTTATTCAGGACACCGTGCGGTTTCTGTTTCGTAGAGTATTATACACATGCAGAAGCCCTTGCCTCTATGCGTTATGTTAGCGGGACGAAACTGGACGAGCGGATAATTCGATGCGATCTCGACCTTGGCTACAAGGAAGGCCGACAGTTTGGACGAGGAAAGAGTGGTGGACAGGTAAGAGACGAACACCGCCAGGACTACGATCCAGGACGTGGTGGATGGGGTGCACAGGCGCAGAGACTGGAGATTGAGAGGAGACGCGAGGTCGAGGAGAGATATGCTGACGCTCAAGAAGGACCCGGAGCTGTTGCTGGTGGGGGTGGAGATTGGAAGCAGGAAGACAGCGCTGCAGCAGAGAAGAGTCTCAAACGGGCAAGGTCTGAGGAGGAGGACGCAGATACAAGACAGGCAAGTCTTGATGTGTAATGATTCAAGGCGTTTAGTTTGATTGACTGTTTTTTTCAGGGGCAAAGGGCAAAGGTGGACGATATCGAGGCAGAGAGAATGTAGAAAGTGCATCATTTTGTTGCTATTATTATACCTACAGCATGAGCCATTTCTCAGTTTTACGTGAAGCAGAATTACTATCATATATTAAACTCATTAATAGATTAAGTGGGCTCTAAGCAAGGGGGCTTCCTCCATGTTTTTGTACTTAGTCAGATGGGCACTTCTAACAAGTCTTTGCGCTTCGGATTCGGAATCCAAGAAAACGACGAATGCCGAATACAGTGTGAATTTTTTCATGGGTCTGTAGAGACAATTCAAATACGGCATAAGAAATTCATGGGTATGACTGACTAGCAAAAGGGACGTACGTGTGTATTAGACGGACTGGATATTGCCTATCCGGTGCCAGGCGGAAGCCTCTCAGCAAATACTGGATGTCTTTTATACTTTTTTTCCCAGGTACTCCAGAGATTGTAACTGTTTTCCGCTCGGGAACACGAGCAGCTGGTCCAGTCCCAAGCTGGCTAGGGTCCGTCACATCCTCATTTGCAATGTCGGATAGGTTCTCGGGAATATTCAGGCTTCTAGGTTCATCAATAGGATCTGCTTCGATATGGTGACCGGGAACAATGATCTCCTCAGCATCCCGGATAGCATCTCGAGTGTATTCTGGAAGTGACATTGTGAGTATAGCTTTCCCCGTCGGCCTGAAGTGTCTATAGAATAGAGACACTGGGGGTATGATAGAGCAAAGTCAGAACCAAGCCACGTCAATGAGTACAGTCTTTACCATCCACGACACCTTTCACTTCAGCCTTCTGGATCATCTTGCGAACGTCACGAGAAGTTGCCGAGATTGGCAGATCGCGTACTACAACGTGTTGGGCCTCACGGGTGACTGCAATACAAAGGGACTGAGAATTTTAGAGAGGATGTTGACACGGACCAAGCTTTACCGCGACGTATTAGTTGGGATTGGCGGAAAAAATTAGACATGGTTGTTTTCTGATTTAAGCCTCAGGGTGAAGCAACAGAGTTTTGTCGGAACAAGTTCAAAACAGAACGGATCGCCAAGCGGAGGTCACACAGTCACAACGCGTTTACTACACATTTACCTCGACCATCATGTCTTCTCGTCCAGATCCCAGGCGGCGCGACAGAAGTTGGGAGAGGGAGGACAGAGACAGAGACAGAGATAGGCACTCTCATGGTAGTAGAGGAGGTCGATCAAGAGGTGGTGGTGGGTCTTATCGTGACGAACCAAGGAGACGGTCCAGTCGCTCACGCAGTCCGCGCCGAGACAGAGATGGAGACCGAAGAGGTGATGTTTACGATATCTTTAATCCGGAGAGTCTGCTCAACACTTTTATTATAATAGATCGTCGAGAAAGAGATTACAAGCACGATAGAGATGACGATCGTCGGGACAGGGACAGGGACAGATACGCAGACGACCGTAGACGAGACCGCGAAGACCACAGACGAGACTCTCAGCGTAAAGATGATAGAGTTAAACCTGTCCGTGACGATGCTCTGGCCAAGGACGGTGAGTCGAAAGACCGTGTAGCCCCACGTACAGAACCTGGCCCTTCGTCCCAGCTAGGTGCGTACTTGTCCCTTTAATCGCTATTCAGCTGATTTGACACCCTTTTATAGAACGTGCAAATTCCAATCCGACTAGCTCATCCAGGCCAAACCTTGATCCTGACACTCCTCAACGTCCTGCTGAAGAAGAGGGGGAAGCTATGGACGACGACATGAACGATGAAGACGCTGCAATGATGGGTATGATGGGTATGAATGGATTTGGTACGACCAAGGTACTTGTTAAACCTCAATATTAAGCCGTGTCTGCTCATCCACTACGTAGGGGAAACATGTGGTAGGAAATCAAATAGGCGCCGTCAATATTAAGAAAGTCAGGACGTGGCGTCAGTACATGAACAGGTTTGCTCCATCTATTACTAAGAATCGTCTTTGCATTAATTCATTACATGTGTTACAAGGCGAGGTGGGTTCAACAGGTACGTTACAATCAATGTCTTGTATGCATGTACTGCAAGCCTCTGACATGACTGCATAGGCCGCTCGACAAGATCAAGTAATGTCGCGGGTGATTTTCTTCTCTGGTACGGTTGCGAGCCTCATCTGAGTGGCGACTTCAAGCAACCAACGTCATTCATTGTCTTTAACTGGCAGGTGATTACCATTTGTACATTTGTAACATTAAAACATCCTCAAAGGATCTCGATATGATACCGTCCTTACATTTTTTCTCGCCCAGAATACATGTCTAATTGATGCAAGACGACTTGGGTACATAAACATTTGTGCGAGTGCTTGTGCAAGAAAAAAAAGGAATACAGCAGGGAGGAAAAAAGAAAGCAGGAGATATTAAGTAAAGAAGAAAACTTGGGCAAAATTGTCCTGTCATTAATTTCATCCACGAAAGTAGATCAGGCCTTGAAAGCTTGAAACTCGACAGCAGACTTCCTCTCTCCCAGGATGAATCGGACGGATGGCATTATGGGCGTAAGCTTAGAATCCGTGAACTTTGATGGTGGATTTGTCCAAACCGTTCTCGACAAGGAAGGCTGAAATCTTGGCACGTTGGTCTCCTTGAAGCTGGATAACCTGACCCATCTTCTCGTCGTCGACAAGAGTACCGTTGCAGGCGAATTCCTGGGAAAAGAATCAGGGTTGACGCCAAAGATGGAGCGCAAGACGGATTACATACTTTCTTGAAAGCTTTCAAGAGCTTCTTCTGGTCATATTCTTTGAAACAGATGATGAACAACCGATAGGCGGCATTAGTCAGGGGGGAAGAGATACACACGTTTTGGTAGGCCCTGAAGAGTGGTCAGAGTCTTACGCCCATTACGTTGTTGAATACGGATATGAATATAATCGGATGTGGATCCAACGTCTGCGCTCTCGGCAAGCGGGTCCCCTTCGTCTGCAAAGGGATCTATAGGGCGTCAATTTTCAGTGAGAAAGATCGATAAGAGAGCGGCGAGGGCAAAAAGAGTAAGCGCAGAAGGAGAGAACATACCGAAAGTGTTGAGATTCTGTACGCTCATGCGATGAAATAAAAAAAAGACTGAGTGGTGGTTTGATGAAGAAGAGTGAAGGATGCTTAGAACTCAGCGCGGGTCTGATGATGGAGTCAATCCGAACGCATTACATAAGCAGCACAGCTCTGAATCATTGCCTACTTCGGCATATCCTGTTAGACATTTCCATGTCAGACTCGAATACGAAGCGCAAGAGGCCACCCACCTTTCAGCATTTTCCTATCAACAGAGGTGCTTAATTTGCTTTATTCTGTATAACTTCTGTTTCTTATGATGTTTGTTTCCTAGCCAAGGTTTTAAAGAAACAATGGGTAGAAAAGACGAAAATTAAAAGTAAATGGAAAGCCCAGAAGAAAAAGGAAGATCTGTTCTCCCAGTCCAAGCTGGAGCTGCCCATCTACAGTGACGATGAGGGCAGTGCGCAAAATGGCGATGCAGAGAATTCCGAACGTGTGAAGGAAGGGGCAGAGATGGCTCCTCGTTCAACGCACCAACACCAATCTCATCTGCATCCCTCTCGTGCGCATATCCACCCTGAATTGCCCGTTATGCGGCCAAAAGAAAACTCAAAGCGAACGAAGAGGTTAGAATCAGAGGTCAGGCCCACAAAAAAGCAGAAGTTCTCAAAGGAGGAAGAGGATGAAACTGCGTCTCAACCCTCCGTGCGCGAACTAATGCGGGAAGCGTATTCACGCTCATCATTGCATACTTACAAGGCCGACCCATTCAAGAAGAGGCTCGCAGGTCCAGGTTCGCAGCGTGATGGTAAATCTAGTGACCACGGGCGACCTCAGACCGGAAAAGGACAGCCTGATATGAAGCTCCGCATGAACGCAATGCTTGCCAAAATCAAACAGGACTGTACCTCGTAATTTTCCTAAGAAAGAATATGTTTCCAGGGTAACCGATTATTCTGCATTCGTCGAACGTCGTCTGATATCGCTTTCCAAAAGCATTCATTAGAATGATTTTGAATGCTCACAGTACTGTTCGCGTCGTGCTATCTTCCTTCTCATTTTTGAGATTGGATTCTGTCTTGCGTTGCGAAAATCAGGTCTGCGCTTGGATTGGCATGCTGCCGGGACGTTGCATTTGCGAACGGTCCAGTTTATGCAAGCCATTATCCTTTTCCTAGTCGTGCATGCAATATCAGGTCATTTGGCACTCGTGGCCTACAGTCATGTCTTCTGTAATGTACATCATACATATTTGTATTTGTACAACGAGACCGTTTACTTAAACAAGATCTATTCTCCCTGCTTATTTTCTTTGTCTTCGTCCATTTCCATACTGTCACTACTTGTGTCCATCTCATCCTCTGATTTGACAAAACGATCGTCTAGACTTCCCATAAAAGGCCTTGATTGAGGTGAAGTAGTAACTGCAGTTAGCGCAGTCGGATGATCGCTCATATGCCCTGGACTAGGGTCATCTAGCTCATCAACAAGACCTATGACAGGCTTCACATCCTCTTCAGTAATAGGCTCTTCAGTAATAGGCAGACCAGAATTTAGGGAGAGAGGTGTCGGAGGTGGACTGCGTGATTTTGATCTTCGCGCATCATCATGAAGGAAAGGAATAGGCGAAAATAAGGGTGTGCTCGGTGCTGATTGTAGCGTTGATCCGAGTAAGATCGCACTGCGTCCCGCGGAATGGATTTCGCTCGGTGTTAGGGGAGGAAAGCTGTCCCAAGTTGACGTGACTAGTATGGACTTTTCGACGGCGCGCAGGTACTTCCCAATAGACTTGTACTGCCTTTTAGGCTCCAAGCATAACTCGCAAAGACGCTGTATTGTGAATGGAGGGCTTCTATATCGTGGTGATTTTAGCGGTATCTTGAATCCAACAGGCTTTAACGCACCCTTCGAATTGGTCGAGTTGAGCAAAAATATTCTCCTTCATAGTTTTCGCCTCCTCTTCATTCATATAGCTCTTCAGAACCTCCACTCCGCCTATCTGACTGACTTTCCTCGGCAGAAATGGGGGTAGCTTGAGACCGCCAGCGGGAGTGTTTATCTGCGTATAAGGAGCGGGCAGAGGTGGCTGTTGAGTTGTTGTTAAAAACAGTGAGATGTTCTGGGGGAAACGCGGGTTCAGAGTAAAGCTAACGCACAGGCAGCACGGTCAATCCACCTTTTCGATTCTGGCTTTGATCACATTGCGTAGTTTATCCCAATCTGTGCTAGGAGAGCATTCAGGGTGGTTTCGAGGATATATTCCGGGAATGAGACATACTCTAAGGCATCATCAGACGCGACTTTTTGCAGGAGAGCATCGTCCTCTGTCAATGTCATATGAGAACGCCGAGAAGAGCGAAAATTGCAAGTAGATCGAACCGCTAACGGATGTGTCGGCCATGGAGGAAGGAAAGAGGCTCGGGTTACGTAACGAAGGATCGCTCTCCGCAGTTGCTGTAGCTTAATTTCTCTTAAATTACAATTCTTTTAATGCCCCACGATACCCCTTTATTTTGACTTGACACGATACGACCATGGCCTTGAAATTTCCTATATATTCCACCAACAGGCATCCGCCTATGACTGCGGGGCGCCTCAAACTGCTCGTTTACTCCTACGCTCCAGACTGGTACGCTTTTTCTCTAGTCGTGTACACTGTTCACGCAACTGAATTTGATGGCAGGATTTTAACCATTATATTGGCGTATGTCCTACAGAATTTAAGAAATACTGGGCGGCATTCTCAGGAGCTCACTTCGCTATCCAGGGCTATATTCTTCTCTCTCGATAAAGTGAATGGTTATCGTCGGGAGTTTTCTTTGGAGGATCGCTCGTGAGCTCTATTTCTGACTTGCCAAATCACTCCATCGACATTGACATCATCATCATCATCATCATCCAGTATTAGTTACCCGTGAGGCATTCAATTCATAAGTTAACTACCTGACGTAATGTGTCCTGTTGTAATTCTGGTTTTACAGATTCGCAGTTCACGAACGCATCCCTGTAAGTTGCCCCTACCAAACCATGCTATCTATCCATCTCACGCTAGTGTAATTACATAGAATGTAGCCCTCGTCATGATTTGCTTCGTATCACCACTTGTCATCATGCCTATCGTCAACTTTATCACTGTTCGATCATGGTGGGATTTACATAACAGTGAGCTGATATTTTGGCATCGTCTTCACGAGTCTGACAGGGTTTTTGCGGTGTGGAGGCTGGCTTGGATGTACGCCTTTCATTACATCCATACGGTTCTTACTCAACCCGTTGCAGTAATCCTTAGTCTTTCGTTAACTGGAGCTTTGACTCAAGTTGTAAAAATTACTGTCGGTCGCCCACGCCCAGGTATGCTTTATCCTTTTTTTTTCACTGCTCAGTAACTCATAAGCTGCGCTGTGAAAGACTTGCTCGACAGGTGTCAACCACCTGTTGGGCTAACGGATCCGCCACTTAGACTTACAAACTGGACCATTTGCGCGCAGACGGACGAAGCGATGATGATCGACGGATTCCGAAGTTTCTTTTCAGGTCATTCAAGCTGTGTGTTTCTTTGCATTTTATTAAAGACTAGGAATGATTGACCTGCCGTCTCTGCTTGCAGTGTCTTTCTGTGGAATGGGATTTTTGGCTTACTACTTGGCCGGCAAAATGCACCTATTTGATCACAGGGGTCATGCAGTTCGTCTCGCAATTTTTTCAGAAATCCGGTGCTTACTGCCCATATGATGTAGGGCAAGGCATGGCTGGCTCTGTCCCCTTTCATGGCTGCTGCCCTTGTAGCCATTTCACGAACCATGGACTACCGCCGTAAGTCAAAATTTCGTTACCAAAAGAAAATACCATCCCTAACATTCCGCGAATAAAAGACCACTGGCAAGACGTTCTGGTTGGATCTCTCGTCGGCACTCTATTCTCTTTCTTTGGCTACCGCCAATACTATCCACCCCTTTCCTCTGAACAATGTCACCGCCCGTTTTCACCTCGCATCAAGCCAGATGGCCAACACGAGGTCTTGCCCACGTATAATCGAGCCCACAGCCAGAACGTCCCCATGACGGGTAATGGACATCATTATTCCGATAGTTATGACGATAATTACGAATTGGCAGGCACTGTTCCCCGTCCGCCTGGGCCAGGACAACTGCGAGAGGTGTGGAGAGACAACGAGGAGGATCACAATAAGGTCGGCGAGGAAGCTGCAGGGACTGCTTCGTATTCGCCTCTGCAAGTGCCTACCTTGCCGCCTTTAAGAAATACTGAGACGGAATTGCAATAAGGGTCCTGGATTTTAGAACTCTTTTCTTCACGTTGCTATCTACGACTGGTTACTTCATGATTCTGGGACAAATGAACTCGAATCCCTTGCATTATCGTACTGAATATCTTATTGTTGGAATGCATATTCAATTTATTCTTTAATAGTCCTGGGGGTGTTTCAATTCTGGAAAATGAGCTGCAGCGTACGTATTGCCGAATATCTATTTCTTCTTGATCTGAAATTTCAGTTCACCGTCGGTCGATAAGTTCACAAGGTCTCATAGAAAACTGAATGGCCTGTAGACCAGCATCTCTGAACTTTACTCAGGTTTTGAACATGAGCGAAAAGTAACCTCATTTATGCCACCGCCTGACCTCGACGTATGGCCGATTCTGTCGCTAAAAGTCGTGGTGTTAACCTGTCAACGATGCCGTGCCATGCATAATCCTCGAGGCTGGGGCTGTGGAAAAAAAATTTGGGGTAGTAAAGTCGCACTGTCTGAAGACTAATGCTATATATTTACTTGGGCGCTTCATTCCAACAATAGGCAGATTGAAAAGGGAAAAGGGCTGGCAGAGTAGGATTCGGGAAACTCTGGTCCCTATCAGCCAGGGCTGGCACGACATAGAGCAGCCAGTGCAGTCACTTGGCAGAGACTTCCCAAATGCGTCCTCAGTCCCAGATCTATGCATGTGTGACGAGAGTGAATACGCTATCACAAAATTGGAACGACACAGCTAGTTCGGACCGACCTGGAGAACGAGGCGAAGATCAATACCAATATGAGGCGATAAAGTAGGAAATTTCACATCAGATTACTCCTGCAAGATTCATAGATGTTTGGTGGTGTCAATGGCAAATAACGACAAAATTTGTCCTCCGGCAACGGACCATTCTGAGAAGATGAAAGCCGGTGCACACGTGTGCCAAGCACATCAAAAAGCTTGTCGCCCTTCCCAGAGCTTCCCAAAGAAAAATTCAACTCGTAATACTCCTTAAGCAACAAAGCAATTTTAGAGTTGGACGTAGGTAGTTCCTTTGCTAGATATAGCTAGCATGGGAATCCAAATTGGTCAGCTGGACTGCTCGGTACCTCGGAACACAGAACGATGGCGGAATCGAGGTCATTACCCGATGTCGGTGTCAGCGACAGGTACGGGAAGTATATAAATCTTTGAGACGATCGTGAGCCCAGATGTTTGGAATCTTGGGATTCTCGGACAGGAGCGTGACAAAAAAAATCTTGGGGACATGTTCCGACCGACCGGATGAATGGAGAGAACAACACCTCGAAAGGACTGAGAATAGATGGGCTTGAAGATACATACGGGCCAAAACGAAAGCAGCTATGAAACACTGCATACAATTATCAAGTGCATGCTTTTGCCATCAATGAGAAAAAAAAGAAGTTCAATTTCATGGGTATAGATCTTGATAATAACGCGACTTACACAATAACTGGCGGACTAGGGCGAAATATAGCTCTGGTCAGAGCGTAATAAATGCGTCGAGATTGACCCCCCAAGAGTGAGAGAAGTGCCAGTGATGGCCGCTCAAGGGGGATGCCTGAAAATAATTCAAAAAATCTTTTCAGCTGAAGAGGAAGAAATTTCAGTCGTACTCTTCTTCGTATCGTGAATCAGACGCGATTCGTTCTGGTGTTGAAGGGCGCCAATTCTCGATGACAACCTCTTCATCACCACCGGCTCCTTGAGTCGTGTTCGAGTTTGCTGCGCTTGGTCTTGAGCAGCGACGTGTAGGGGTCATTTCCGTAACTATGGTTGTTGTGTCCCCATTTTCATCGTCATAATGGTTAAACACATCCTCTAGCCCGATCATGGTTGCGGCAAAGTCGCCTTCCTCGGAATCCTCGTTATTATCCCCCGCCATGAACTGGGCAAGAGCTTCCATGTTGAGTCGTGACTTTCTACTTGGACTGAGGGCGGTCCCATGAATGATATCATCCCGAGTGACTAGAGCTGCACGTTTGCGCGGCTTCTTCTTGGCTTTGTTCTCTGCTTCAACAAGGTCTTCCTCCTGTTCGGATTCAGTCCATCCAAATGTTTGTCTAAGCACCTGGATCTCTTCTTCACTTCTAAGGAGCTTTTCAAACTCCCCTTCTGCAAATAGGTCGTCATCAGGAATTTGAGTCTCAGTTACACCGCCCCGATCCAAGGCAAGAAGTTGCAAACGAGTAGGAGGCCTGTGGTTGGATGAATTGGTGAGGATATAAGTAGCGAGATGAAGGTGAGATGGAACGGTAGAGGCATTCTTTTTGTCGACAGACTCTAATTTAGTGCTAAGAGGATCTACAAGAAACTGCATGGCTTGAGTCATAGCATGATTAAGTTTCCGGCGTTTCGTTGGACGCGATGACAGGTTCGATAGAATATCTTCATTATTTGTTTCGTCGTCGTATAGCTCAAGTTCAACTGAGGGCTTTGGTTTTTGCTTCCAGATGTCTTCTTGAAATTGTATCACGTCTTTGATGCCTCTAGCGACAATAAGACGCTTAGCAACTTTAGCACGTCCCTGCTTGCTTTCATATTTGGTAAGCCACGGGACTTTCTCGATCCATGTTGCAATTTCATCCTGGATGGTTTTGTAACGAGCCATTACGACAGACTTTGAGACGTGACAACGAGAACCCAGAAATTGCGCCATGGCAACTAAAGGGTTCAATACTGTTCTATTTTCGGCTTCAATGGCCAGGATGAATAGGGCACAGGCAGTCGGAGGGACAGGTAAACGCAATACATCGTGTTCTGGACTGAGGCGTACGAGTGCTTCGCTTAACGAAGTAGCCGTATTCGCGACAGAGAGCAAAGAAAGCGCCCTGAGAGACTTGGTGAGAGCATCAGGAAAGCCGGTGTCCTGTTGGTTTTCATTAAGCGCAGAAGCGATATGGTTCTGGAGCGTGGATATATAAACGGAGGGATCAACAACGGACAAGGAAAGGCTGAGAGTGGAATTGATGTGAGTGAATTCGCGTATGACAGATGCCGTGGGTACGCTGAGGAGGGAAGCGATGTCACGAAGCGAATCAGGACGATTAGACTCTCTCAAGGCAATAGACAGACAAGCGGCGGCCACGCGCTTAGATTTTTCGCCCCAACGAAAGCTGTCGGCGGCTCTTATTTGATTGAAGAGGGTGACAGCACGCGGGGATAGACCGGAAGCGTTGAGGGAGACGGCGAGCGATTTAATGAACTCGGCAATGGCATACTAGAGAGAGAGAAGTACAATGAGAAGCAGTTGGTGACGGTGATGCCATAAAGATAGAGGGTGAGACCAAGGAACGAACAATTGGGGAAGAGGGGTGAGAAGGGTGCCAGGATACTGACCGCATTCTTTCTGTCTCTGGATTCCTTGCCCTGGCCTGCAAGATCCCAGTTGTTGCGGGCACGGAGACTCTTGAGGGTGGTGGCCGGGGAGGAGTCCCAGAGGAGGTTGTCGCTGTAGCCAGCGGTGAGGACAGACTGGGAGGGGTCAGCAAGAGAGGCGCAGAGGGTGCATACGGCGGACCCAACGGTGTCATCCCAGACGGTGGAGGCGCCGCAGTGGGTGCATGACATTAGAGAGGACAACAGCCGAGCACGTGGCCAACATGCGTCTGTAAACGCCACTCTATTTTTGCTATATAACCATGCCCTTCCCCTTTTTTTCATCTCTCTTACCCCAATCATGGCCCATCTTTCTTTCCCCTTTCAGTCTGTCCCGTCTGCTGCTGTCAGGCGCAGGCTTTCGTCCAGCGTCGACACCAAGCGCCCTCACATCACCTCCACCTTCGCCAGTCTCACCGTATGCCTCGTTTCTTCTCCTACCCCGCCGTTTCTCACTGATCCCCATCCAGCCTATGTGGGCTGCTGTCGCAGGTGGAATAATCAACAACAACACCCAGTATGAGATTGCCATATCCATCCACGACTCCGTCTATAGCACCGATTTCGCGTCCGCCGTCATTCCTTACAACCCCAACAATGCCGAGAAAAATGCCAAAGAGATCGAGCAATATGTTCTCCAGACCCTTCGCAAGTTCTGCGTCACCCATCTCTGCAAGTTCCTCGGCGCCGGTGTTACCCTATCCTTGCTCAGGGAGGTGCGTCTCTTCATGATTGTCCTCCGATCGCGTTTTCTCAAGCGTCATCTCGTAGACTCCAAACATCTGCACGCGCCTCTGGTTGGATATGGACATTGTGCCATTCGTCTTCAACATCAAGCCATTCCATACAGACTCCCTGACCAGGCCCAATATCAAGCACCGCATTTCATCTACCACCGGTTCTTATGTTCCATCTGGCGCTGAAACTCCGACTGTTTTCGTCGATTCAGCCCACTTGCAAGCTATGTCTGGCTTGCAGGCTGGTGTCACTGGTCGTCTGCCCATCCCACGCACTCTTGATGAGCAAGCCGACTCTGCAGCGCGTAAATGTCTCATGTATTTTGGACCGAATAACAACCCTCGTCTCAGCATCGGTCCCCGTAACCAAGTTTTGGTCGATGCTGCCGGTAAGGTTCATCTTATCGATGATCTCGATGAATATCAGAAGACCGTTGGGCCTAGGTAAGATCCACAAACGTTCCAAAGTAATGTTCATTCTTTACGTACTTCTTTTTTAGAACCTGGAACGCAGTCATCAAACTTGCTGATGAGTTGCGCGAAAAGAAAGTAAAGATTGGATTCTTCTCTTCCACTCCTCAAGGAGGTTTGTTCTGCTCCCCTCTTATTCACAATGAGTTCCGTTGACCCCGTCGTCGTTTAGGTGGTGTCGCTCTTGTACGCCTTTTAATTCTAAAAATAGCCCGACCTTAATTAACATCCTATTTTTATCCAGATGCGCCACGCTCTGATTAGATTCTTGACTGCCCTCGATGTCGATGTTGCCTGGTCTGCCTCGATTCTTTCGTCATGATTGTGCAGATCCTGACGCAAAAAAATTCTCTAGGTATGTGCCGAATCCGTCTCCCAGCGTGTTCCGTACCACCAAAAACAACCACAACATCCTCCAAGGCGTTGCCGCTCCCGATCTTCGCTTGGGTCAAGAAGCCAAGGATGGCTTCGACGCGTGGATCTTGAAAAACGGCTTGCGCTGGACTGCAGAGGGCGGCCCTCTTGCTCCTGGTGGAGTAGATGTGGCTTTCATTGGTGAATCCCTTTCTTAATTCTCATGAACAGTACGTTCTAACAACTTCCGTAGATGATCCTCAGATGCCTGGTCTTATTCCTCTCATCAAGAAAGTTCGACCAGACCTTCCTATTGTCTATCGCTCCCACATTGAGATTCGGAGTGACCTGGTCCACGTCCCAGGATCTCCTCAGGAAGAAGTCTGGAAGTACCTCTGGAACAATATTCAGCTTGCTGACCTGTTCATCAGCAAGTCTTTCCCCCGGTTATCTGAATACTTACACTGATAGATTAACAGGCCACCCTGTCAGCAAATTCGTTCCTAGTGATGTGCCAACTGAGAAGCTATGCCTACTCGGTGCTGCTACAGACTGGTACATCTCTTACACCGTAGCTCCTCGAAAGTAACCTTATTCGTTTTCCTAACAGGCTTGATGGTCTTAACAAGGATCTTGACCCTTGGTAAGTGTCTCTTGATACTTCCAATAAATTTGTCGTCATCGTTTATTTTAGGGACTCTCAATTTTACATGGGCGAATTCCGCTCCCTGTGCGCCAAGGAGAAAATGAACGAGCTCGCCTGGCCAGCTCGTGACTATGTTGTCCAAGTTGCCCGCTTTGATCCAGCGAAAGGTCTGTCGTGAAATAGACCACTGTTTTGATTCCTACAGCTCATCAATTTTACTGCTCAGGTATTGACAACGTCATCGACTCTTACTACAAGTTCCGTCAGCTCTTGAAGAAGAAAGCCCCTGACCTGACCGACGATGAACACCCTCAACTGTTGCTGTGTGGCCATGGTGCCGTCGATGATCCTGATGCCAGCATCATCTACGACAAAACCATGCAGCAGATCAACTCTGCGCCTTACAACGTTTACGCCAAGGATATCATCGTTATGAGGCTCCCTCCCAGTGACCAATGTAAGTCCATTCGCCTTTCCTCTGTGAATACAGTACTGAAAAGCCATATAACAGTGTTGAATGCTTTGATGTCCAACTCCAGGATTGCTCTTCAGCTTTCCACCCGTGAGGGCTTCGAAGTCAAAGTCTCCGAGGCTCTGCACGCCGGTAAACCCATCGTCGCCAGCCGCACTGGTGGTATTCCTCTCCAGGTGGAGCATGGCAAGTCTGGCTATCTCACTGCTGCCGGAGACAACGACGACGTCGCCAAACACCTCTTCGAGCTCTACACCGACGAGGCTCTGTACAGGGAGATGAGCCAGTATGCCAAGACCCACGTCTCTGATGAAGTTTCCACCGTCGGAAATGCTGCTGCTTGGTTGTACCTCGCTGTCATGTACAATCGCGGCATCAAGATCAAGCCCAATGGTGCTTGGTTGAACGACATGTTGCGTGCAGAGACTGGCGAAGAGTATGTAGAGGGTGAACCCAGGCTGCCCCGTGGCGGTTTGAAGATGCAGGGATGAACGTCTTTTCGATCTTTGTTCATCATTTCCATCGACATGATAGTGGTTTGCATAGACCTTTGTGAAAGGTTGTATCTTTTTTCATCCCGACCGTCGATTTTGACCTGCATTGTACTAGATCTACTAGATCTGTTGTAGAAATACCTGTTGTAATACCCTCGAGCCCCACTTGTACACCAAAAAAATCACTTGTTGCTTGCTTGTAGAAATGTAAATGATGTAGATTCATTTTGCCAGATAAATTTAGGACTTTCAACGCGCGTGAAGGGACATGAAAAGTTGTCACTCTGCACGATCAATTTCCTTTCAACTTCAACTCCGTTTGTCCTTGTCACTCTCAGGCTCTAGCAAATGTCCTATGCATAGACCCTCCATCGACCCGGCCTCTATTAATTATTAATTCGCAGCATGATTCATATCATCCCAGGAGAATCCCATTCTTTTCCTCCGTCTTTCAGAAGCCCGCGCCATATACCAATGAATACAGGCAAGAGAGGGCGTTCGCCGGAGGGGGATGGTAATTCAGGGGATAGGCCTTCGGTATGTCCACATCTTCTTGGTGTTCTTCCCATCATAGGAGAACCTCGGGCGCGTTGCTATCTTGTAAATGAATGTGCAATGCTTATGGACCGCTGGCTTTCCATTTTCTTATACGCAGAAACGTCTGTCGCTGGCTACTACAGATATGGACAGGCGCACCATATACCGGCAGATAAGCTCGACGCCGAACAGTAGTCGGTACCCTTCTGAAGATTGGGTCCAACAAGCTGGAGGCCTGCGAATTGACAGTCCCCTTTACCCGCCTTCAGAGTCTTATGCCACACCCCCACCGGATGGGGACGTTGACATGGTACGTGTATTTAAATGCCTGAAAGAATCAAAATGGGTCTGACCAAGTGAATGAATTCCTTTCTTGCGTTAAATTGACAGGCTATGGATTCGGATGAGCATGGCACAAATGAAAGTGACAACCTGGAACTTGAACCTGTTCAAATGGAATCGTCGGTTACTCCGCACTTCCCTCAATCACATCTCCCTATCCCTCAAGAGATACAACAGCATCAGCCTGGACCACCAAGCACTCCTAGACACAGCTACGCAACGCGTTATTCAGAACGAATGCAAGCATCAGCAATCATAAACGTCGTACCGGCCACACCACTCAATAGCCAACAATACGTCCACCATCCTCCTGAAGCTCAAGGAGTAGGAGCTATTAATCCCAACCCCGGATTGGTATTTTCAGCTTCCCTACCATCTACACCCCCACCTCCTGGCCCTATCCCTATGGCCATTTCTCCAACGAACACGTTTGCTCAACTCGCACCGCCTTCAAGCCAGAGGACGGCCAAAAGACGCGTCGTTTTTGGTCCAAGAGCCAATTGCGAAAAGTGCAGGCTTGGGGAAAAGCATTTCATTCATTATGAGCAGTGATAACACTGGTGTCATGCACCTAAATTCTACTTCAACCTCTTTGATCGGCAAAAGGAATCACAGCATAACATTATTTAAACCGTAACAACTCTCCATCTTACTATTGCTTTCGACCTGCTCTCCTGCAAGCTATTTCTCCTATTGTAATAAATAATTAACATTATTGATCAACTACATCCACAACCTTTCTTGTTTTTGGTGGCAACTTTAAGTCCTGGGCTCTTTTGCTGTGTAGGTCTTCCTGGAGGCAGTTCTCTGCAAGCAGCATTTTGATGATACAAAGTACAAAATATATTCATGCAAGGGGGGAAATAAAAAATAGTGCAAGTAAACCAACAAGTAATACAGACTAGCAACTGGAAAATCACTCCCGCTCAGAAGCCTTCTCCAGTTGTTGCCGCTTCCTTGAACCGCCACTGCAAATGAGGAATTAGCTATATATAAAAACAGTCCATAAAGGAAGAGAGAGACGGAATGCTTACGCTCCAGTATCCAGGCCTCTCTTTTTACCCGTCTTGGCTTCATCCAAAAATTGGTTCAAACCAAAGACATCACCAGTGTCCTTCTCGAACTGCACAGGACCTTCCCTAACCTCCTGGTCCTTTGCGCCCTCAAATCCAACTCTAGGAGCGCCGAGGTTGAAACGGTCATTATCGAGCGCCTTTCCGATTCCTTCCTCCGTGCCACCACCAAATGACTCCTCGTTACCCTCTTGAATGTTACCTCTTGCTTTGTAGATCGCAGCAGCAGCAGTTGAACCGTGGAAAAGAGGCTTGTCGTATAAGTTGTAAGAATCGTCGTCAGCGAAGTTACCAGACAAGGACTCTTGGTTGAACAAGCGAGAATCCAGCATCGACTCTTTGGATAGCGTAGGTTTGGCAAGACCAAGAGCCACCTTTTCTGAGATATCCCGATTCTGCTGACGTGCGAGCATCTTGGCACGTTGTTCCTGACCCATGTTGTTCATCCTCATCTCGCGCTCACGTTCCCTCCTCTTCTCTGTACGCATTTGGTCTCGAATCTTGCGAGCATCCTCATCCTCGGCACTGTCCACAGAAGCAGCTTCTGACTCGTTGTCGCTTTCACTTTCACTTCCATAGGCGGCCAAAGAGGACTTCATCGCTGCTTGGCTTTGCACTGTGGGTTTGGGGGCGACACCGCCACGTTCTTCGCGCGCACGCTGGGCAAGCAGGCGAAGATTTTCCTCTTTTGCTTCTTTCTCCTTCTGGGCCAACTTTTGTTGCATCAATGAACGTTGACGGACTTCCTCTCGAGCGTGGCGGTCGGCGACGAAGAGAGCTTCAGAGAATTTGGCAAAGTTGTCGTTGATGTGGATCTACAATGTAGTATTCAAGTTGGCATGAAAAAATAAGATGAAATATGGAGACTGCTTACATCCTGGAGACCACGACCGTCAGCAGCCAAACGCTTATCCAAAGGGATTGTGAAACCCTTGTTGTTCTTCCAGTTCGAGATGCAAGGAGGGATCATCCATTCTTTCTGCTCTGCCGCTGCCGCTTTTCGAGGAGGGCTTCTGAGAACGGGAGGTGGGGGGCTGGGAGGACCTCGTGGGATCTTCTTGTGTTTAAACCTGGGAGGCTCCAAAGGATCTTCGACGACCTCTGACATTTTGATGATGCGCTGTTTGAGAGCACCTTCGCCATTCTGCTGACCAGGGGTGTAGCGAATGAAAGAAGTCTTTCCCTGACTGTCTGGAACGTTCTTTGGTTGTGCGGCCTTGATCTTGCCATTGACGAGCTTTTCTAGAGCCGCACGGGTTTTCTCAGCAGTCTGTTGAACTTCATCCTCAGATGGTCTGTCCATTGACCTGTCGTTCTCATCGAGATCCTTTCGCTGGGCTAGTGGAACAAGGTCTTTGAACTGTGATTGGACTATCTTGCCTTCTCGCTGTCCTTGATGAGCAATGGCATCATATCGAACATTTCCCTCGCTATCCACTTGGAGCGCAAGCGTATTACCAGAGGAGGCCTGCAAACATATTTCAGCTGTCGTTTTAAAACCATTTTTTGGACCACGCACCTTCTTCTTGCCCATTCCCAAGGGATACTGAGCAATGTGACATTCAGGATAAGCGCCTCCATCACCTGGAAAATAATGAGCTTTCGGACATGGGTAAGAGCATCACAATGACATACCAAAGTCCTCTATCGATGACGGTTTCCACCCTGACCGTTTGCCATAGGCAGGAATGGCAGAGCGAGTGATGATGGTGGATTTGAGTTGGGAGATGACTTGACTTGAGACGTGCTCATCGTCGTCCGAGACAGCCGGGGCATACACAGGTTGTGGAAGGAGACTAGAAAGAGATTAGCAGGAGTGCAACAAAGAGGAAGAGAAAAAGACGGACGATGCCAAAGCAGCCATGATGAATGTCGAGTTCAAGTCAACAGGCGACTGGACACCAAATGAGTAATGTGTTTGGTGTTGTTTATTTCGGAAGCAATCGCCATTACGGCTGCTACTTAAGCTTAACCTCATCCATCAGACTTCCAAAAATGCCCCAACATGCTCAATTGCAACCTGTCCGCACGCCTCCTATAGGCACCGCCATTCAGGTCGCCGCAGACTTGCTAATGGAGCTCGTCGCTAATGAATGTGCAGAGGCAAAACAAGACACCGATCCCCGTCTTGTCCATCTCACAGACTACATCGACGACTATAAGAGATCCGTCCGCGCCACTCAACAGAGGGAAGCCCAGAAACTCGCGTCGGCGCACAGGCAAATTCATGAACTCGAGCACCGATTATCCGATCTTCAGGGACTCAAGCGCGCGGATGAAACCATGTTGCGTGATCTCTCTGGACAGGTCCAGTCTCTACAGCAGAACGAATGTATCTGCACACAGAACTCTCAGCCTTGACCTCCCAGGACCCTTCTGCACGTAATTCTTCCTCACCTGTTGATATTTCTGATCTCGCGAGATATGGCATCATATATTGTGGGCGGAATGCTCTCTCTTTTGGGGACCAATGGCTCCAGCTTTGGAATCAATACGTCTCTGAAGATCCTCATGACCCTGGCCTATCACCGAGCGACCGCATAACCCCGAAAGAACTGATAATTCTCTTGGATAACTTTTCGAGCCAAGTTCGTCGGGGCAGGAATACTATCGAGTCACAACGAGAGACGATTGCCAATCTTCAGAAAGAACGAGCGTATTTATTCCAGCTCTGCAGTAAAGACCCAAAGCAACAAACATACCCGGCTGCCGTGGAAGTGGATGTAGGTCCGATCAGCCAACATCAAATCCAAGGTATGGTGGATTAGCTATGGTGAAATATCAATTACAAAATGCTGTCCAGGAATCATTGAAGATAATCAGTCCACCGACTTGAAATCGGAAGGGTCATCCGAATCCTTGAATTCTCCCGGTTCTCATACATTAATCGACCCTCGGTGTACGCAGCCTTCATAAGAGGGAAATGTCTTGGTAGTCCCTGGTACTTTCATTGTTCTCTTCAAGGCCTTTTTGCTTATTCCATTCAGGGATGTCTTCAACATCATCGTGTCCCCCCGGGAGACCGTTTGGTTGCAGTGCTGTTTGTCCTGCCATGTTCCCGTAACAGAGAAATATCTCACCTTCTTGGACTCGCGTCCTGTTTATCCTGGCGCGACGGTGCTTTATTCTTATTGTGCATATGCGGCTGCCACAGGTAGCGATTGCGTTGCTTCCGCACCCAGTGTCTTCGCCCTCCAAGGGACAAAACTTCTTGTGGCATGTCACACCGTCTGTGACTCCATGGCATACTTATTCTGATCAATGTAATATATTTCATTGATAATAATGTAACCCCAGCGCACTAATGTAGTGTACACGCACTCATAGTCACATAAAATTGTACAACAAGTATTACAATAATAAAGTACAGAAGATAATGAAATTATACAACAACATCGGGATTTCCAGGTTTTATCCTCCACCACGTCCACGCTCCCAAACCAACTAAGAAGTTGAAAGTACCTATGAAAACTGACCCGGCCCCCAGAAGGGTGAAGAGCCACCAGACAATTCCAATTATGCGATCCAAAGCTCTTCCTGTGTAACGTTTAATCGACGCATATGGGTCGGGTTCGGGCTTAAAGGTGTCAGGCAGATGAAGAGTAGGTATACTTGAAGGAGCGTCCACTGGACGAGAAGGGAGGAGCAGTAAAGCTACAACTGGTTTCTGTTGGATAATAAACATTAATTGGTGTGTTAGGAAAAGGAGCAACTTACATGGTCAGAGGTCGTGTATGACGGAATACTTGTGTATAACAAATTGGTGATGCTCGACTGGTCAGGGGTATCTGGTGAATCGGTATATGTCGCGTATAAAATGCGATCTGTCCATGAAGGCATGCGCTTCGTACTAAACGACTTGTCCGCGAAGGCATTAAGAGAGTGACTAGGAAGTAGAGACGTACCTATACTGGTCCACTTCGCCAAGGTGATACTTGTAACTGCACTTAAACTTCCAGAAATCACCCTCACGGAGACCAACAAAAATAGTGCCTTTCCGCTTTTCAGTCGTAAGTTGATCGAACTCCTTTAACTCTTCCCTCGTCTTTTCAGACTCGATGGCTTTTGAAAAATCGTGCGTGAGTCGTTTAAAGTGAAGGGGATGGGTCTCGGGCATTTCGAGTCGGAAGTTCATATCCCCAAAGATGAAAAGATGGCTGGTATCATATATGGTACTTGGCACCTTTGAGTTCCCAGTCAGAGGAGAAAATAAAAGTGTTCCGATGATATGACGATAGTTCGCTACGCGAGCCTCTAATTTGTGGTCGTGTGCGGTCAGATGGCAATTAACAAATCTAAGAGTAGGGAAATGGTCAATATTTTTTAGCATTCCAAGACAGGGAACGTACGTGAACACCTCCCCAGCAGTCCCCTCGGGTCCATTGACGCTGAACCGAACGCCGACTGCACCTTTATTCCCCATAAACGCGGGACCGCACCCAGTCCACGAGGTCTGTACATCAACAACTCGTCGTGCAACGTCATCATCTCGTCCGTAGACGAGCAAAGCAACGCCTACGTTGACGACCTTGGCAATAAGCGAATAGGGCTCCTTGTTTGGCGCGTGCTTTTCAATCTGCGAGAGAATGTGAGCATCTCTGCTGTCAATGACGGACTTGGATAGTCCAGAGACTGCATTTAATGATGTCAGAATTGATTAAATAAACGCGTCGGTCCCAGCAAAGACATACGTCCTAGATGCAACGGAAGAAGCTCTTGGAAGCCCACAGCGACAATGTCAGGAGCACGCCTCTCGCGCGACAGGAAGCTCGATACCTGCAGGGTTGGAGCGAGCCAGTCAACTAAATCTTGGGGCAGACCAAGAATCCCTTGCAGGTTTGTGTTATATGATGCAATCTGGACCAACAGGCGGTCAGGGGACGGGGAAGAGGACCCCTCCGCCATCGTTGGAGGTGGTTGCAAGTTGGAAACAAGAGAATGCCATACACACTTCGAATACACATGACTTCAGACTCTAGTTACGTCAATACTACTACTAAAATTTCTACTAGGTATATATTTATTCCTGTTCTAATTTCAAGCTGGTCCACGAGAGATGTTCAAGTCTTTCAACAAGCCTGTGCTCAAATCATAAACCCATCCGTGAATCTGGACTTTCTGTCCTTTAGGAGTGCCTTTAGTCCATGCGCTGCGGATGACTTCAGTACTTGCGAGCTTCTCAACTTGGGCTTTCACGTTCGCTTCGACAACCAACTGGAGGGCTTCAGCCTCAGACACTGAAGCAAGAGGTAAAGACGTAGCAATCCTCGTCAGTGGCTCCAACCAACGATTGAGCTCAGAATCAACAGGCTCGGAGGATATCGTGACGATAGGCCCATCGTGGTTGGCGGATCCTGATAGGGCAGCAGCTAGACAGGCGCCGGCACCTCCACAATTCGAGTGTCCGACGATGGCAACTACGACGACGGGGGAGAGAAAGACGGGACATGAGTTGGAATGGTGGTCACACTCTTGACAAGTAGAAAGAAAGCACCGTGTTCGACGCCAAGATGATCAACGGCGTACTTGAGGACTGCAAGCAGGCTGAGATCATCCGTGTTGAATTGACTGTAGGGATAGCGGTCAAAAACCTTTCTTTGAACAAAGTCAAGAGGGCTTACTTGGCTACATTTCTGTTGACGAATATGTCGCCAGGTCTGGCCCCAGTGATGACGGTCTCCGGTGCCCTCGAGTCTGCACAACCAATCCATAGGGTCTAGACCGGTCTCGAGTGAGATCACGGCGCCAAAAACGACGGAAATAACGTACATGGGGCGCTTGTCCTTTGGCAGACTCTTTGAAGAAACCTGGCTCATGTTTTGAGACGTCTGAGGCCCACTGGGCATTGGCGGCGAAGAGACGGTTGACGACAGACATATTTTGGGGAGAAGAGAAGCAGGCGAGGCGGCTTTTAAGTAGTTACCGGGAAAGGCCGGAACTCAGATAATGGTTAAACAGAATTGGAATGACCCATTGATAGGTACTTAGTCCCATAAATTCCCGGTCACTATGTATCATGATCAGGCATTGTCATACTGCATGGCATAGATTTTGCGACAGGCATATCAAATCAATCGGAAGAAAATATAGACAATGCGCCTGTAGTAATGCTACAACTCGTGTACACCAAATCAGTTCATCTGTCTGATGAGCTTGTTGATATTGGTCTCCCGGTCACCAAAGTCACCACCCTGCACAAAGTGCTTGAACTTCCTTGTCCTCCATCCACCGGTAGGGTTCGAAAGTTTGAAGGGCCAAAGGAAGTTTGAGGCCTAGAATTCCAAAAATTAAGCAATGATCCGACATTATCCGCCGGCCAAGGCACAAACCTGTTTGAAATTGGGGCCAGCGCTGATGATTTCGTGCACGAGATCCTCAACGCAGAGAATGTCGTATTTGCCGAGGGCTTGCTCGATGACGGCGTTGTTGGAGAGAGGGATGCGTTGCTTGTCGACCTTGCCGTAACCGCGCTTGTAGATCAGTTCACGGACGGACTTCAGGTTGGGTTCACTAGAAAGCCATTATAAGAATCCCTGACAAGCACAACTACAATTTGAAAAACGAACCCATAGGTGATATATGGTTCAACAAGACGGAGCATTTGTTGGGTGGCCCGTGTAGCCTTGACGAAAACACCATTGTTGATCTGGAGGAGTCGAAGAAGCTGCAAGATTTTTCGGGGTTTGGGGGCAATCTCGTTAATACTGTGAAAGAGATTAGAAGGCAGTCGGGTCAGTGAATATATATTGACACTACTCACCCTCGGATACGAACCACAAAGTAAACTTTGGGTTGAGCGGGAACGTAAAAGTCTCCAGCAGTCCGGGCAGTGCGCTTCAGACGGACCTCCTCCTTCTCCTTCGCCAGGTACTCCTTCACGTATGACTCGGCACGCTTGAAGATGACCGTTCGCTTAGCTCTTGAGGCCTTAAGAGAACAGACGCGTAAGTAAGTTTAGCCATGTTGATCGAAAGCACAGAAAAAAAAAAACAAAAAGGTCAGTCCCGAAAGATGGTTAATTGATTGGCAACATAGAGAGGAACTCTCTCTAGCCATTCGTCGAATGAATCGTATGCATCATAAACAAACAAGGTGGAAATTTAAACACCAAGAGATTTGACCAAAGTCCTCACCTTGCGGGCAGCCGAGACCGCGGCTAGGCGCTCCTCCCGCGCCTTTTCGTTTTGTTTTCTCTTCTTGAGGAGAGTCTCCGGGACTTCAATAGCCTATTGAGATGTTGGATTGTGTGATCAGCGACACAAACTCCAGCGACGATAGTTCTGACTGACCGAAGCACTCGGGACGCTATAGAAATGTCGAGGGACATATCAGAACATAGCCCAAGAACAGATAGGTGACGGACGTACGTGGTGGACGGGGCCATTGGGGATCTTGAGGACGACGATAATTTGGAGGACGGCCGAGGCAGCAGTGACGGCTCCGGACGGTGGCTTGAACTATACAGTCTGACATAATCAGCTACCACGGTCACAGCTCGTTATGCATGCCGTCACGGATTGATGCCGGTGTTATGAGCTGTGCTGAATGTTGATTGCGATGAAACCACTGAGCAGGCAATGAATTGCTTTGTTTTCCAACTTGACCTTCTTCCAGCTCGCTGGCCATGGCCGCTGTCTGTCCTGCTAGTTACAGCTGGGTTATTAGGCGAACTATGCTCACGGCGTCTTCTTTGCTGATCCATTGGGCATGTACAGGCGCGCAATGCACAAAATCTTGACCCTTGTGAACTGGCTTCGCAACTGCTTCGTGTCTGCGATCCTTCAGGTAGATCCACTTGCGTGTGCGCCAAAATACTAGACCCTTTTATCTGATCACAATCCTACGAGCCGGTTATTTACCCCCCATTCAGGATGAGGCACAATATCTGCACCCTACTCCGCAGACCGTTTGCTCCTGTTCGAGTCCTATCTACGCACTCGTTTCTGCCTGTGATGATTGTCAGGGCGCCTTGTACCCCACGTAAGGTCGTATCTTGTTAATGGGTATCCCGTTTTAATGAATGAATTTATTTACCTGTGAAGCTGGAAACAATGGACAGTCGCATGTCCAAGTACAATCACAAAGTAAGGTTGCCTGTTCTTCCTCTTCATAGCATACATAGTAAACCGTGATTGTACAGTGTCTCAGTTACTCTAGCGAGTACGTACGGGAAGCCATTTTCTGCATTTCAACTTAAAATTCAGAACACTCCGACAGATAAGTATTCCATACCACAGTGGGCCGCTAGTAATGTCAGTGCCTTACTGAATGGAAAGCTCTTGTAATTAACGGCCTCTTTATTATCAGATGCAGCCCTCCTTTGACCCTGTTACTGCACGTCAGATAGCTTCAGTGGTTACCGACACAATTTCTACCTCTGCATCCATCACACTTTCCGCCAGTGTTACGCCTTCGAATACTGATCCCACAGATCTGCCTTCCTCCTCATCACCTAGTACAGAATCAGATGCATCATCTAATTTCACAGCAATAGTGGACACCACACCCCCTGCACCCACTTCTGCATTTACGCAAACCATGTCAATTTCCGATGCAACTTCTTCAAACTCGCTTGCTGCTTGGTCGCCCGACCCTTCTTCAGACAGCACCGCCTCTAGTCAAAGCGCTAGTCAGCCCACTGGATCAAATGGCGAAGTCAGCTCCATCACGTCTGCAAGCAAGAAGAGTACCAACAAAGGCGCTATTGCTGGTGGGATCATTGGCGCCCTCGTTCTAGTCGCAGTCCTTGGTGCTGGTGTAATTTGGTGGCTGATCCGTCGAAGGCGTTCCCAAATGGCGCCGTCAGCTTTGTACAAAGCTCAATACGGATCACGTCCTCCTACCTCCTTGAGTGGTCAACCATTTAGGGAACGATCCAACTGGGTTGTGGCATCACTTGTACACAGCAATTCGGGTTCGAATATTCTTTATCATGTATGTTCTCCGTGTTTTATGCACGAAATTATGCTCAAATGGCTTTCCAGGACGAGGAATCAACCAGCAATACGCCCCCGGCCAATTATGCTGGGCCCCGTTACTCACATGTACCCCAGGACTCGATTTCTGAACCTCTTGAGATCCCATGAAGCTTTTTGGCTGGATTCAGAACTTCGCGTATAGTTAGCGCCCAGTCTTATATTCTTTAGGGTTTTCGAGTCTACATTTATTTAACAACTTCGCGCTGAGTACTTGGTAGTTTACGTACCGGAATGTGTGTCAATAGAATTTCGTGTTCTTTATAGGCGGTCCGGAGATTATCCGCCACTTGCCAAAAAAGTTTGCGAAGCGAGGTTGGTTGGCTTTGTTCGACCAGCACGCGTTCTGAATGGCGACTTCGCCTCCGCCTACACAATCTGGAATCAAAACTGTCCTGAGATACACCGGAATACCACCTTCATGGCTTGACAAGAAACCAAAATTACCTTCTAGAAATTGGTTAATTTTCCTCTCCGTCACATCTTCTGTGCTTGGATTCTACCTCTACGACCGTCAGCAATGCAAACAAATTCGCCAGTCTTACATCGACAAAGTCAAGCACCTTGCTGAAATACCTTCGGATCCTCTTGACGCTCCACGTAAAGTGACTGTCTTTGGAGCCAAATGGCCAGCGGACGAGGATTACGACCAAGCCATGAAGCACTTCCGGAAGTATGTCAAGGTTGGCCATGCACTCTTATAATGCACATGGAATAGCTAATGACTCGAGTACAGCCTATTCTCGTAGCGGCCGCTGTAGACTATGAAATGGTTACGGGCAAGCGCCACGGCGACATTGCAAAGCGTGTCGCCGAAGAGGTGCGCAAGCGCAGACGGTTGGACGCCGGTCTGGATCAAGACTCTGAAGTGGTCAAGGTCCTACCTACTTATAAAACTCCAGATGAACGGCGGCGGCGGGAACTCGACGGTGGCATCGTCATCATTGGCCGTCCAACGTTCAAGGAGTTCATGGCTGGATTGCAAAAGGGCTGGTCGGGAAGCTTGGAAAAAATCGACGCTGAAGAGGAACTGGCGCGTGAATTGGAGAATGATACCCACTTTGACGAACCCGAAGACCCTCGAGACTTTGCCGACCATGAGCCAGCTACAGATTCTAAACAATCGCCATTAGTACTTGCACAGTCGACTCCCGTTTTTTCGCCTTATGCCCAAATGCGACCCACGTCACAGCAGCCCTCCCCTTCTCCTGCATCTTCATCAAAGACCTCTTTAATATACTCTGATTCAACTTCTACCATCCCTCCTCTACCTCCTCTGTTGCTTGTACCTTTCACAGATCTTATCGGTTTGAAGCAAATACCTCTTATGATTTGGGGCTTTTTCAACCAGAGACACAAAGTCCGCTCAGGTGCAGAGGCTGGTTACCGCCTAGTGATGAAGCAGACGCGCCCCATCCAAGTTCCTGATACCTTGAATGAAAATAATTACCAAGCTTCCGAAGAGTCCTCCCGGGAAGAAGCAACTCCCAGTTTGGGTGATTTAGATTTCGACAAGGAGTCGGAGGGTTACTACAAAAAATCAATGGATGAATTTCCAGACGAGGTCGAAAACAATAGGCAAAAATATTATGATGCTCTTCCAGCAAAACTGGCGATAGCCCGAGAGTTGGCCCGTGGCACACGAGAGCCCACCAAAGCCGAACTGGAAAATCCACCTCCAACAGAAGTGGAACTACGTGCCGAAAGGCTGAAAAAGGAGAAGAGATGGAGAGATGATCTCGAAGGATGGAATATCATCAAACCGTCCCAGAATGTCCCTTGGGATACCCGATTCAAAGATGCAATGCGGGTCTTTGTGGATCCTCCCCGAGATGAGGATGATACGATTCCATAGACCTTATGGTAACCCGTTCCATATACTCTTATCTATGCTTATAATGTAATACATCGTCTGCTCAATAATGACATGCGATACAGGGTCGAGATTCCAGAAATTTACAGAATGCGCACGGAGCCGCTTTGAAGCCATGCGTCCAATTCTGCGAACTCGTTGTCGTCTGGTGCAGATGATTCATCAGGAGTCGGTGCGTTATCGTTCTGGTCGTCGTCGTCGTTCCCTTTTATTTTTGGGCCTGTCGACTGCCAAGTAGCTTTTGGAGAAGGAGGAGACTCTAGCGTCGAACTTCTTGGCTCTTCGAAAATGGTCTCGGTGTACCCTTGATCCAATTTCTTGGTGCCAGCGGATTTGGCCTTCACAGGGGTCACTATCTCAATGCAGCTCTCACTATCTGACGATCCCAAAAACAGATCCTTTTTTGTAGCCGCAGCGTCTTGACCAACCTAAGAGGCACTCAGAGGGTAAGAACTATCGTAGAAGTAATTGACTCACTGTTTTGGTAGGACTGTGCTTCATGCGTTTCGGCCTGGGTATGTCCCTCGCTGCCTCAGGTTCCGTATATCGTCGAGACTTGCTTTGGACAGGGTTGCAGCTAGTGTTTCGACTTTGCGCCGGCGTAGGGGCTGATAAAATGGTCAGCGGGAGTTCCTCTGAATCGCTGTAGAGATCAGGAATATCATTTTTGGACTCTAGTTCTGGATCCCCGAGATCAGCAAAAGAAATGTTATATTCAACAGTAGGTCGTCTTTTGCGTTTTGTGGCTGTGGGCGTGACTCTACCTTCAATCGTCTACCATGGCTCAAGCTGAGATTGCTGACAACCTGAGCATGTTCGTGAATCGAGTCAAGTGCTTTAATTGCGAGGTTTTGCTTCTGTTTCTGGGGTCTGCTGCCTGGTGGAACATGAAGCCTCTGGACGGTTGACTGCATGACGCTGTTGACTTGCTGAGAAATTGGTTCTTCCGCATTCTGGCGTTTTCTCTTTGACGCATGAGGCGGCTCTTCTAGCCCATCCCTGCAGCTAAGTCAAGCACTGTAAGTAAGGAAAGGAATTGAATGAAAACGACAACGGACCAAAGATGCCGACATTTGGACTTGTCTTTGCAAGAATGATTGCAATCGTATCGCCCATCGGCTCGAACCTTTGCTTCGGGCTTCTCAACGTTACACTTGGTGTCCACTTTGCCCGTCGGTTTCTTTGCACGTTCCTCCTGATCACTTGGTCTCGAAACATTTTCTGGGCAAGACACATAACTACCATGCAGGTGAATTTGGTACCAATAATACCTTTGAAATCCTTCACTGCATGATCTTCGCCACTGTCCAAACCCATGTTCCAGAAATCAGGATCATCTTCAAGGCCAACGAGATCCATTTCCTGGGAAGGCTTTATAAGGTGACTAAATGGAAAAAAACTGCCCATTACCACTGAAGTAAGGGGTCGAGTGTCCAAAGTAGGATATTCCCGGGCGGAACGTCGGGTTTATATACCTGTTGCAAGGCTACTCCTGCTATGGTTTCCTGTGAGGTGTTCTCAGTCATTGCGACAAGTGCGTTCGCGCAAGGGCTTACAGATGTTATGATGACTACGACATTCTGACTCGGCTTGGTAAGTTCTACATTGACCTCAAAGGATTTATCTCCTTTCAAGGATTTGGTCCTATTGGACAAGTGCAATTAAATATTAACACTTTTCGAGAATCAAGGCGACGTCTTACGGAATGCGACGAACGTCGACAAAACCCATATCGGATGTCAAGGTCAGAATTGTTGTCATCTGAAATGTTCGATTGCGTTGCTTTCTTGATTTGGCTGTGCAGAACGTCTCTTCAACCAAGCTACATTTTATCAGAAGTTCGACTGCGACGGGATTCCTTCCTCCATCAGAATGCACTCCGATTTCTTCGATTGTGAGGGCGTATTGAGGAAGTTCCGCTACGGATGCAAGGACCTCTAGACCAAAAGGCGGACGTCGATTTAATAACTGCGCAAAAAAGCATCTTCAGATTCGTGAAATAGTACGATGTGATATCTGTACCGTTTCAATTCTCGACGGACTTTGTCTTTGTAACAATGCGAAAGAAGTTATGCCGTGCTCCGCCAAAACCTGTACAAACGAAGTGATTGGTGAGCATTCTGACCATTCTGTCTGATTACCTTTATGCTATCGACGGAGGTTATTAGCTAAGTTTCCCCTCTGCACTATGGAACTCACGATTTCTCCCCAATCTGTTCAATCTGTCTGAATACGATGGGTCTATCTTCCCATGCTTTGGCAGAAAGGCACCGTAAACTATTAGGCAACTTCAGATCACAGTCAGTCTCCTTGAAGCTGCAAGATTGGCCATACAGTTCAAGGCCGTTTTTTATTTGGAGCCCGTCTTTTTTCACGATTGAGACATCTAACGCAGCTATTGGTTGCCATAGTAAGTGACTGACCAGTGACAACTGAAGCAAGGTTACCTCGGGATATCCTTGCAATGTGTTTAAATACGGAAAAGGCTTCCATGTGAGGCTGGCTATCGGCATTCTTATAATCTGCATTGGCCAATGAAATACCAGCCAGGACAGCCTTGGAAATGGAAAGTAAGACTTCTGTCTTGAACATGTGAACCAGCATACCTGCACAAGAAGAAAGACTTTGTCCGCTGTTTTTTCAACCTTTTTAATCTCAAATCTAATCTCAATGTCTTTTCGGAGCCTATTGAAGACCTAAACGCGTCCAACAGATAAGCAGAGATAATAAGCCATGTTGAATTATATAGCTCACGGTCTTTTCTGAACTCCTCAGTTTGACATCCTGGAACCTGACAAGGCCTAACTTCTATGAGAGCTTTCAAACGCAAGCAAAAGGACACACTCGTCTGCACCACAGATCGACTCCAGCTTCAGACGTGGTCAGTTTCAAATAATAATAATAATAATGCGGGAACCGACTATTTGCCTCAGGCTTGCACGTTCTGGGATCGCAAGGATAAGATCCATCTTTAGATAGATCGTTAACAATAAAGAGCATCGAGTCGAAAGAACCTGCCGTTGCTCGTCGAATGTAATACTGTAATATATCAGATATGACGCTTGACATTGGAGGGAAACCTACTTTGCTCATAATTTCCCCGTACTCTGTGCAAGTCAATTTCCCTGCATCCTTTCCTTGTTCGTCGTAATCGATCAGGAGGGTTTTCTTCAATTGAGCTATACTATTCATGACGACTTCGTCGACAACTTCTCCTGGCTTTTGACCATCACTAGGACTTAGTGCATAGTACCCCTGATTCCTTTGCATTCTCTGGTATAGGAATGTGCTCCGAAGCCATGACGTTGCTGATTCAGTATCGTTGATGGTTCCCAAACAAATTTCAGAATTGAGATGTTCAGCAAGGTTATTGTGAAGAGAACTCTCAAGGATTGTCTGCCCTTGGACGAGGTTTCTGTATTTCTGTTCAAGCTCGCTTTCGCAAAGGATGACGGCAATACCGTCTTTGTCTGCGGAAGTAAAATTTAATGGTAGTAACATCTAATATGAACAAATAGTTCACCAAATTGTGGCCTTCCCTGTGCAATGTCAGGTCCTGCCATTCTGAGAAATTATCACACTTACTGCACGACCGAGCATTTGCATTATGTCGAGGTCGGAGTACTCTTTAGAAACATTATTCTGGAACATACGAACGCCCTTGATGACGACCATGTGTGCAGCTGGAGTGATTTTGGTTATTTTGATGATGTTTCTGCAGTTGACAACTAGAGCTTACGCAAATTTACCCCCACTGCTAAAGTCTTCCTGTTGAGTGAGTAGGGGAGATCAAATCAGGTAATATCCATACCGAAGTGGCCACTAGTACGCGTAGGAGCTTCTTTAAGTAAAGCTGTTCCGTTGCTCGCCGATCATCGATCGAGATTCCCGCATGATGGACCCCAATGCCAGCGAAAGCGAATTCTGAAGATGAAATGAAGTTTTGGAGAATGGCAAGATGATCCGGTACGCACCGTTCAACCGTTTATCATGGAAAGAATGTTCAATCCTTATTTTGGTCAGGTGTGTTTGCTGCAAGTCAGAAGTAAAGCTAACCTTGGAGGGCGAGACCAAGGCAGTGAGCTTTTCTTGCTCTCGGTTTCGTTGTATTCTTTGAGCAACTGCTCAGCAGTGTCGATTACGCCTTAAGAACTTGGAGAAATGCTCTTGGGTGGAAACAGTTCCTGGGGACCTACCTTTCCGGGTAGAACAAAAAACCAAAATTGGTTTCCCAACCGAGAACTGTTGCAAAACTGAGAATAATCTGCAGTCCAAAACTTTGGCGAATTGAAAGTCGTTGGTTCCATTTCGCCGGTGCACACCGACGACATGCCTCGTAAGTTGACAAGGTCTATACTCGTCGCCAAACTGGTTGACACAATTGTTCGAATTTGTCAATCAATAAATGGTACAAGATAGTCGGAATGACAGTACCTCGAAAACTTGGGCTACTTCTGAGCCACCAAATCCGCCGCCAATCCACTTGGCAAGATCCTCGATGTTGGGTACCGTTGCTGATACCACTATAAAGCGTATTGACGACCCTCGAAATTTCATCCTTGAGATGACGACCTCAAGTGTACTGCCTCGGGATTCGTTTAAAATGTGAACCTACAAAATCTCAGACTTTTTCAATGTTTCTAATGACGGCAAACCTCGTCCACCAAGAACAGCTGTATCTGAGATAGGATTTGTTCATGATCATGCCTTTGGATGCAAGTTTAGCTGTACATTGAGGGAAATAACTTAAACATCAATCACCAGTTCCGTGTGAGACTGTCCCATTTCTCGCACTAGCTTTAAGTTAGCGCAAGTTCTGATATACGTCAGGCACCATACAGTCGTTACACTGAAAACAGAAGATGAGCGATACTACCATTCCTGTAAGAAGACGACAGACATAATCGACGCATTTTTAGCATCACCCCAAGTGTTATGACCGAAGACGACAGTATCGCCAGTCAATTCACAGCCTAGAGAACGTAAGTCTTTGGTGGGAACGGTGAATGCATAACCACATTTTAGTCCAATGGGTTCGAATTTCTTCACCCAGTCTTGATACTTTTCTGTGCACAAAGCCTACTTATTACATCAGCCAACCTAAGGCTTGGACCAAATGTCAAATACCTTTGTCGGAGCCACGTAGACGCATTTTGCTTGCATTCCATTACTTTTATTTATTTCGACCATCCGAATAATTCCTAATTCAAAGAGCACAGTCTTTCCACTTCCAGTAGGTGCTGTGCTCATCAGAATTAAACTGTTGTCAACAAGGAATTGAGCGAGACTTACCAGTTATCGCCTGAACGTTGAAAGGAAAGACGTCATATACACAAAGGAAACCAAGCCGACGGAAAAACCCACAAGGTTTTTGTCCCCAGCAACGGCCTATATGATTACTGGCAGGTCAAGTACTTGCAATAAAAGAACTCACCTCATCAAAACATGTCGATTGGACTGCGTTGAAAACGCCAAATTTAAATAACGTCCGATAAACGTCGGCTACAATATATGAGTATTTGGTAAATATATGCTTAGGTGAAACATGCGCTGACGCAAATCCGACACTGGACGCAATCTGATGCCATGCGAGTTCCTTGGATTAGATGCTGGGGTATTTTGCATAATGCGAGGGGCAGGAGATGGGTTGTTGTTATATTCAGCATGTCTTCCCGAAGCTAATGCCATCCTAGGTCCTGAGGTTCGGAGCATAGGAACATCAGAAATGCCCTTTAACCTTGAATAGAAAGTAAGACGTCGACTCACTAGTGTCAAAAAGCGAACGACGGGAGAATTCCATTGAAGTGTTTCGAATTTGAGCCGGAGGTTCCGCCAAATAAGCGTTCGCATTACTATGGTGCATATATGCGGTATCCAGGTATCTCATGGGCGTCGGAGAAGACAGTTCTGAGAATGTGTGAGTTCAGGTAATCTTATTATTGCGCATTTACTGACCAGGTTCGATGTCTTCGTAATAGTCATTAAAAACGGGACGGCCTGCGAGATCACGGTGAGTAGCATAATCTGGTCTCCCAGTATCGTAGTATTCAGCTCTATCGACATCAAAATCCTCAATAGAATCTTCGTAGTAAGTGTCACTCATGTGCAGAGTAATCAAGACCAGTGGACGAATGGATAAGGATTGTGGTTTGAGACGAAAAACCCAGTAAGTCACGCTGGCGTTCCAATCAGCGCGTCTATCACGTGATCTTGTGTTGACGTGTGACAGGCGCGTCAAATGAAAGAACCCGTTACTTGCACTCAGCGCACTGATCGATTTACCCGATCTTTACTGTACTATACCCAACATCTCTCTATTACCAGCCATGGCGTCAAACCAAGCATCACAGACAGCGCAACAGAAGGAAATGGCACGCAAATTGGAAGAATACATCGAAAAGTAAGCCCAGACGACCTTTTCTTAGGTCCTGTTTAAATTTCCATCTAGAATCCACTACTCGGACAGATATTCTGACGACGAATTCGAATACCGCCATGTAATATTACCCAAGCAACTTCTGAAGATGATCCCCAAAGATTACTTTAACCCCGACGAATCCGGTGTACTCAGATTGCTCACCGAGCAGGAATGGAGAGGTATTGGTATCACACAGAGTCTTGGTTGGGAACATTACGAAGTGCACGGTGCGTCCATTTACTTGTATTTGTCATCTTTAGCGTCCTCATTCTTTGACTAGCTCCGGAGCCGCATGTATTACTCTTCAGACGCCCAAAAAATTATGTGGCACCAACTCAACCACAAGCGCGATTCAAAGATGTGAGGCGGAAGTAACACGCTTGTGCGTTTAGCTCCCGTGCCATGTACATCTTTTCTTTCCTCGACTCCAGATGGACCTTTGTAGCTTGCTTTTTACCCGCACAAGTCGTTTGTTCGTCGTCGCATTTCCATGACTTAATTGTATATTCATTTACATCCCCTCGCTTCAGTTTGCATTATAATGGTGCTTCTTAAGGAAGCTGGTCATCGAAAGCAATACGATTTACAAATCTAATATACACACTATGGCTCGAAGTGATACGTAAATGAGTTTGAATCAGTCAAGATAAATCAGAAACGAGGGACGGGGAGGTCATTCCATTCCACCATAGGTCCTGGGTCAATCGAAGGTTCCAGAGTGTCCTTGAATGCTTTCATGTCCTTGATATATGTGACGCCGCTTAGCTGTCCATCGTCGTGATCTTCGTCTACAGGATGCTCCTCCACCAACCGCGGTAACTCGGCCAGAAGTTTTTTACCCTCGTCGGAATTCAGGGCTTTTAACCAATGCTGGCCGAATTCAATGATAGTGGGTTCACCGTCACCGACATAGGGCTTCCACGTCTTGTCATCAAGGTCGGGGAAAGCTTGGCGAACAAGCGACTCGAATGCTGCAGCAGCAGGGCGGCTAACGCTTTTCGGGCGCGGCTTCTGAGAAACCATATGCACTGAAAGTTTGGCACGTGTCGTAGAGGATGGGTGGACCTGGGACATGAACAAGTGGAAGACATCATTTCTAGTGACCGTTCTCAAAAACTCTGCGTCCTTTTCATCTGCAACGATACTGTTAGGTATGTAAAAGAAGATGAGCAAGAACTACTCACTCCTTAAGAAGTCAAAGTGACCCGTGTTAACATGGAAGAGAAACTTGGCCACTTCGTCTCCCAGATTTTTGTCAGCCTCGAGCCATTTCTTTTCTAAACCACTTTTGTGCGTTTGGAACTCCTCGTCCGTCATTTCTTCCAGCTTGTTCTTCATCTCATCCAAGAATGCTTCAACACGACCTTCTAAATGCGTTGGCTTTTTCTCGCTCTGTACGACGATACGAACACCCTTTTCACTCGAACCTGGTAAGGTCCAAGAGGAACAGGAGACAATATAACCAAGTTGTTCCCTCGTGCGCAGAACATTGAAGGTAGGTTCACTCATTATTTGAGTAAGCAGAGCAGATGTCACCCGTAACTTTTGATCGACGACCGGACCATAGTAGGTAAAGTAGGTTAAAGCCGAGTTTGCCTGATTAACATTAGGCAAAGCAGTAGAATAAGCAAAATTTGATCCTACAGCAAGCAGCCCCAGTCAGAGTCATATATTCTCAAACAGCAGTAAAGACCATACCTTTAGGTAGGATAAGGCAACGGTCATTTAATTCAGTCGAGGAAAGCGACGAGGCTCCTAGGCCTTCTTCCGCCATCTCTGCTATCTTGATTGCTTCCTGAAGCCACAAGTGATAAGGTGCCTGGCCTAGTGATAGAAATAAAAAGACAACTAACATCCTTGTACATGTTACCCGCAGCCAAAATACGCAAACTGACTTGCGAAAGTAGCTGCTTGACATGAGCTTGAACGTCCTCGGGCGTGATAGCTAACTCGACATTAATTCAACGCCATTGTTTAACACTCCAAAACACATACAAGAAAGTTCCTTTAGCTTCTCATCTACTGTCCAATGTCGTTCGGCCATAAGATAGCGGCCATAATAGTCAGATAGGGAATATGATTGTCCGAGGAAAAAGTTCTCCCATTCTCTCCGAGCCTGATCCTAGTTGAGCCGTTATTTCTTCCAAAACTGACAGAAACGTACTTCTTCTTTAATGACGGCGAGTCTCTGGGGATCAATCACAAGACCTTTGACCTTCTCTAAAACATGCCGTACGAGCACTATCATCTTATCGTTGTAGCCGTTCATCGAGACAAATAGGCCAGTTGTATGTGGTGTGAAATTGTATGACAGGCCTGCAAGGTCTGCATCATAAGAGAATTCTGTCAAGGAATCGTTGACTAGGTTCGAATAAAGCCTGGCCAGTGGTATGTGTTATCAAAAAAATTGAATAGAGATCCAAGGAACAGACCTTGTGATGACGGCCGCCCTAGCAGAGGCATTTGCAGATGGGCTAGCAAATGGTTAATAGATATCAGCACGGGCAAGCTTGAATTAAAATCAAACCTTCGGATGTCAATTACAACATGTGCTTTGGGAACCCAGAATCTGTCGTCTTTCTTATGCCAAAGTGAAGAAAGTCGAGTTTGACGAATAAGGTGAGGTCGCTTTAAAGGCTAGAACAGAATATAAGAGATACGACGGATAGGAATTTCGGCTGAACGTACCTCGATCCCCTCCTTCTTTTCAACATCCAAGTTCGAGGGAATAAACTCGTTAGGTCCAGGAAGGAAGAGTTCGGGTATGTCATTAACGCCATTGGCCTAAAAGTATGTTACTGTTGCCTGATATTCATGTATAGCTATAGCAACTTGCCTGGTTCACAAAGTCATCCTCAAACTTTTGTACAGCGTACTCAGTCCCATACCATGGTTCCTTATCCCATGTTAGGTCTTGCTGTAGTTTGAGATGGTCACTGCGGGAAGCCATGAGAACAGCTCTGCTGTTCTCTATTGTGAAGTGATTGAGATATTCCATGATTTTCGCCTCTCCCTCTTGTTTATCGGCCTCGCTCTCCCAGTCCAAAGTAAGACGGGGAGCAGATAGCAACAAGTCTTCTGGTATCGGCCATGCCATATGTTCAGATATCCATGTGGCATAGTCATCTGGGCGTTTCTTCTCCGCGAAGCGGAATCGAATAGTAGATAGCTTCGCTACCTCTTGATGATGAAACGGTTCAAACTGGGTTGACCTTAATAAGGCAAGATATTTGTGGGTCGCTAGAATGACAGAACGATAATTTGCTGGAAATTTGATTAGATTAGCTGCATATGACAATTGAACATGTCACATACCAAATCCATCCGGGGTGAGATGAATCGTTACTTTGAACATGGCAAATCCTCGGGCCAGATTCTGAGGACCAGAACTCAAGGACGTCACCCAGTGCTTATTTTTCAAATATGAATGCAAAGAACCAGGTCCTTCATGGCCAACAAAGTGAGAAATGAGATTGATTGGTTTATATCGCCAGAAGGGAGGCTGATATTCCAGCGGAAAAGATATCTCCACAGCGTAGAACGACATGATTGTCTGCACAGAAACTAAGGTCTGTAAATAAAAGTGTGAATTCTGCGTGGTAGGGCAACTGCTGATCATAACACGTACCCCTTTTTGTTCTGGACCGAATGGGTGTTCGTGTATCATTGGCAGCGCCTCTTGTCCTCGATTCGGGATAGGAGAAAATAAAGTATTGGCGAGGTCGGCGAGTTCATCTAGCGAATCTGAGGGAAACAATATAAGCGAATGAAAGTTTGCCTTTTGCGAAGTACTGTCACCCTTCCCAACGATTGCCAAACGCATCCTACTCGCACAATACTCCTTACTCCACCATTCTACTAGCCGGCGTCGAATTTCGCGACCAACTAAACCACCATCGGCCTCGGTTTCACTACTGCTTGAAGGAGCTGGAGAGGCCTTACGAGACGGAATGGGGGTTGCAATGGCATTCGCTTGTGGTACGTGTTCTCCCAGTTCACCTTGTTCCTTGAGTTCCCTTGCGGCTTTCGACAAACTATCACGACTGCCACTGCCAAATTTCGACCATACATGATCCGGCCGAGTGAGATGTTTGTTTAATTGGAAAATTCGCCACATATCCGCTTGATGGTTCTTCTTGTGCTCGGAATCTACAGCATTAAGTTCTCGCGAAGTGCACGACGGAGAGAATAATGGAGAGTGAAAAAAGGCCGCGAATCGTTCCAATGCGCCAGGGAGAGCAGAAGTGGACACATTGAAATAATAGTTTGTGTTCGACGTCGAAGTATAAGCATTGGAACTTCCGTTATTCTTGGCGAGATACTGTAAGAAAACGTCTTTGAGAAAGCTCTATTGGTGATAGAAATTACATGAATTACTTCTGAATATTCATTCTCTTGAGGGAATTTCTCAGTACCCTGACAGAAAAAAGGTTGGTAATGCGAAGAATGTATTTGTCAGTAAAAAAAAATTCACCATGAATAACAAATGCTCGCAAAAGTGAGCCAATCCTGGCATGTCGTCCTGTGGCAAATAGGTCAGATGTGAAATGAAGAACGAAACATATGAAACATACAGGGTCATAAAGATGCCCTACTGCGACATCGAGGCTTGCTGCTGCCTTGTCGGCTTTCTCGTCGTGCACTAAGGTAGCTCTCAAACCATTCTCTAGTTGTATTATCCGATAATCTCTATCGTCTTGTTCCGATCTGACGATTGGTTTAGTGAAGACACGATAAGGTTTCGCACCGGGTTTCTCGACTAGTAACCAATTTCCCTCTGCGGTTGTGGCCATGGTCCTGTATGTATTATGGGAACAGAGTAATGCCGGTCGTGGTCGTTGTGAGGAAAAGACACGCAAGATATTGGGAGGCTTTGGTTGTGGTCGAGGAATGAAGTTGAACATTCCGACAATGGAAGCAGCAACTCCCAAAAAAGCAAGCAACGTGAGGACCTTACCAGTCACGCCATCTAACGCAAACTCTCACGGCTCCCTAACTTCCTAACAGGTCTACAGTAACATAAAAATGTAAGGAAAAAATCAAGCGACGCCAGCAAGATTTGAACTTGCGCCCTCAAAGAGGAACAGATAGCAGGTTTCGGAAGGTTGGAATCCCATTCTAATCTGTCGCCGTAACCACTTGGCTATAGCGCCTATGAAGGGCTATTTTTAGCTTGCACCTATGTTGCTGGTGCCCAACTCGTACCCAATCAATTCATGTTAATGGACGCTGAACGATCGTCTCTTACATACAGTTGTGGCATCTAATGTTAAATTCGACCACAATAAACTACCTTTTTAAGTATTGTAATCTTCGAGGGTAACTATTTTCTATTTTCTACTCGACCTTATTCTCGTAACAAATCAAGTTGGCCTGGAGTTAATAATGATAATAGAAAGCCATGATCTTAAGACACGGCTTCCCTGCTCATCAGCCGCATGTGTGCATTTGAGACAGGGCTGACAATTGAGGTCTCGCCGCAAACTTGAAATCCCAGTCACTTGTAAATGTTAACCTGCAAAATAAGAGTGTAGGAACCAAGTAGAGTGTCATTATGTGGTGGAAAACAGCTTACATCAAAGTTCAGTCGTAGTCTCTAGGACAAGTGGTTTGTCATCCTGTCTTGCCTGAAAGCCGACGTGTTCATTAGGTTTTGTTTGCTTTCATCACGCCAAATATATGGAGATGCCATGAATTAAGGAGATATCCAGAACCAAGGGCATCGGTGGATAATTTGGAGACTGGGAATAAACTGAGCAGTCCTCAGTTTGTCTTGGAAAAAGTAGATCTTTCGACCTACGTAGTCCACCCACCACTTGCGGAGCGAGTCAGGTATGGTTTCCAGGAACTTGTTCCATCCTGCTGCCCGTGCTTCCTCGCTTTATAATGTCTTTAATTGGTACGTTCCTTTCGAATATAAAGAGGACCAACTTACCTCGAAAAAGCACTAGATCCCCGGGGACACCAGATCGCCACACCAACAATATCGATTGCCTGAGGTCCGATAGCAATAACATGAACTTGGCCTCCAATCAATGCAGCTTTCACATTGGCGCGTAACTGTTGATACTCCAGATCTAAATTTTCGCCTAGTAAAATGGCCGAGAAAGGATCTCCTAAGTGGACCCGGATGGATGCCTATATTTTCGACCATTTTGGAGATCAAATGAAAGCAAACCATACCCTCAAATGCGTCCATAAGAACGTGCACGGCTTGCTCCACTTCAGCATCTTTCAAATAGTCCCTGCTCAGAACAATCAAAGCATCAGATGAACATTTCCATCATTGACCACTTGGTTGCAATAGATTTTTGATAAGAGGGTAAGATGGCTTGATCTCAATGGAAGACATTGATGATGAGACGAATGACGAAAGCTTAGAATTTAGCATACTGAATCCAATCTTTGCATCTATGATTGAGACGTCACGGACTTCTGATCATGTTGTCAGCTTTTCCGTTTCATTATGATCACAAACCGCTGAAAATTTATTTTAATTTCACAGAACCAGGAGACACGAGGCAGAAAAAGCCAGTGCAGTGTACGATCGTTTCCCTTAGGCTAGTTTTGCTGTAATCATCATTCTAGTAAAGCTGTTAATGTCCATTGCTTTATCCGCAGAGGTTGAGAACATTTCGAGCATTTCCAACATCTGTGATTAATTGTTCATCAGAAAATGGACGACGATGAGTAAGAAAAAGAAATGGAAACACCTCGTCTCCCTTTATTTTTTCTCCTAAAAGCTTAGACACACGTTGTAGATCGGCAATTTTTATTTTCTGCCCTTCCAAAAATTCAGGCGGAACATCTGGGAAAAACAAAGCGAACGCATCTAAGCAAGTTTGCCGTTGACGGCTGGTTGGGTTCGTTGAAAGAAGGCCGGATGATTTGGCATGATTCTTGCCTCGAGATTTCTTTGTATGACGGACGCGTGAGGGCGAATTGCCTTCTTGATATTCGTCTGAACTGTCATCCATAGAGTTGTCGCTAGACTGTTCTTCGGCATAGTCATCACTAGGGAATACCCCGTCCTCTTCAATTTGCGACGTGTTATTTTGTTCGTCACTTTCGCCAGTATGATATTCAAGCAAAACGGCGCAGACAGAGCGCCAGTCGTCTCTACTGACGTATTTTGCTTGAGGATCAGCATAAGCCACCCCAAGCGACACAGCTGTCCAACCAGACGCGGCGTTGTTGAAAACTGATAGAACCTCTTCATCATCAGGTGGAAGATCGAGGCGTTGGAGAGCAGAAGGTATAAGGTCAAATAGTATCTTAGACACGTCGGGCTCCGTGTTAGAGTCTGTCACGGTATTCGAGAGAAAGCCGCCTCCAGGAGGTTCAACGATAAAACCACCTGCTGCTTGAGGTCTTTCGGACTTCCTTTGATGAGACTGTGCATCGTTGGAGATGACGGTGTTGGTAAACGCGTCGTCAATCGCGTTTTGGACATGATGTGGCAGGGTGTTGAATAGAGAGTCCGAAGAAGACATGAGTTAACTTGCAACTTTCTCGCCGACGTCATGTCTAGGGACAAGCCACCAAACAAAGATTGTTCAGACGAAAACGTCAGTATCTTTACGATAGGACTTTCCAAAGTTGTACACGTGAAATGAAGACGAGAGTCGGAAACAAGCATCAATCTATCTATTAATTATGAGGTGTCCATCTCATCTCCCCCAATCAACGTCAGCTGCTCATCTACAACGAATTTTCGAACATCTTCCTTCTTCCACGCCGTAGTTCCCCTCCTGAACTTGTAATCCTTTTCTTTCTGGACTCTTTCGTTTGGCATTTCCACGTTTCGGAGCATCTCTGTGTGGCTAGCAGTGATGATGCATGCATCTATGTTGGAACCTGAACCCAGGTCGTTGAAGATACCAGCAGCAATAGCGGCTTTAACCAGATTCAAAGCATCTTCGCGCTATAGAGTAATCAGAACAGCCCAAGGCTAAAAGAGAGGCACAAACTTGCCTCCATGTTGGGCTTCCAACCACTTTCAAAGACAGCCATTGCCGCTAAGCTTCCTGAACCCATTGTAACATATGGCAATTTGTCCGTTGAACCATGGGGGTGAATGGTGAATAAATGGGGTCCAGTAGAGTCAACTCCTCCAAGGACCAGGGCTGCTCCGATGTTGCCTTGATATCTGCAATTCTTTAACGTTCACTAGGAGTAATGTCTCGTCCAGTATATGGGACAAACCTGAATAGCATTTGCTTCAACATGGTCATTGCGGTCACAACGCGAGGCTTGCGGCCTGTTTGCAAAGCGTGAAGCTCCATGTTCGATGAAATGAGAGCAGTAGTAAATTCGGTATCTGCTGCTGTTCCAGCACCGCAACATCTAATGGATTCGGTGATATAATGGATCTAGAATAGGCCAGGTAAGATCATGCATGGATGGAAAAGATAGTAGTAACATCGTACCTTCTCGCAATTCTTGTCTGCCACAATGGGACCTTCCGTTGCTCGAGTATCTGCACCCAGAACGATTCCATCTTTGAAAAGACAGCCAACGATTGTTGTTCCCGTGCTGGTAGCCTTAGGCAACGGAAGACCTTTCTCCACCAGGAAGGAGTTTCTAGGACCAAGATTAACTTGGCAAGTTGAAGACGACAAGGTTCGTTCAATCCCACCTTATCTCATTCGTAAAATCAAAACCAGGAGAGCGGTATACATTTGGCGTGGCCATTGCGAGTTCAAGGTAGTAATTGAGAGGTATTGAGTACAGGCGACCGCGTAAGCCTCAGACGTACGCGTCTTCACGTGACTTTAAATGGCTACTCATTCTCGCTAATTATAAGTACTGAAGGAGATCAGTTATTTGACTGGAGGCCATTTTTCCTGGCATAAAATCAAGACGCCCTCGTACTAGCGCGACTCGATGGTAAGACCATTACGATTGAAGATCATCGATCATCTAGTTATACATAATACACACAACATATGTATAATATAAGCATTAAATATCAAGGAGTTCATAGCAGGAGTCCTATGGAGGATCCAGTGGGTAGTGATACACTTTTCTAAAGATATTCCAGACGGCTTCCACTGTTCCAACAACCTTCTCAAGAGCCCGCTTGAGAGCATCAAGATGTTCATCAGACCATGTGAATGTAAATAAATTATCTATCGGGGCCAAGCCATATGTGTCCAAGATTGAGAATGTAGGGGCACTCATGAGAGTCGTTTCCATTATGGCCGTGGGTGATGGTTGTATTGTTGCTATTACTAATGTTTCGACGTATTCGGTGCCTTCCATGGAGGTTGTTGGAGGGATTGAAGCTTGTGAGAGGGTGGAAGAAGGTAAGCTTTCGGTAGGAGACTCCTCGAACCACCAGCGTGTTCCAGAGTTTGCATAGACGGTCATTGTAGCTGTCACTGTTGGAATTTCTATCCAATGGTCCAGTGAATTGAACTGTCGATAATTGGGGTTCCGAGACCGACGCATGTCAAGTAGCATGCCATATATAGAGAAAAAGGCGACCAGAAGAATGGCCCATGTCAGTATAAAATACCACTTCAACCCGGGTAGAAAGAGGCTATGTTTGGTGGTCAATCTCCGCATAATAAGAGATAGCTGCGGTTGAGAATGCTCCTTGACAGAGAATCGCAGTAGCCGATTGCCTTCTGGTAATGCATTATGATAATCAAAATTGGAACGCAGAGAAGTGATTTCTATACCTAAATGACAGATCGTCAAGTTGAACTTAAACATGAGAAAAGGCGGACTTACCGGGGATAACATCCATGTAGACTTCTAATCGTCCGACAGAGACAAAGAACGTCGGTAGAAGAATATCGAGCGCTGATGATTCTCTCCATTTTTGCTCCTTATTCCCATAGACACCATCTTGCTCCTTTACAATATAATCTATAACCATCGGTCGACCGGCCGATGGGCTGGCATAAACTCTGCCCCAACAGAGCCATTTTTTGCTGCCAATTTCCTCGAAAGGTGCGGCTCCGGCAGTAGCACCTAAAATCCCTTTTGCTGCAGTGGTGATCTCAGCTTTGACTGGGACCCCATCAACACTCGCGCATATGATGTGTACTTTAGGCGGCGCGTTTTCATCAACATCTGAATAGAGACCACGTTTCGGAATTGATGCAATGCCGAATTCTAGCCATTCAGAATCTTCAATCGAGGGTGTTTGCAGCGTGAGCCTAACGGCGTAACCAGTGGGGAACATGTCTGCACCCGGTGCAAAAGCTGTAACAGTTCCCTTCACCCAAGGAATTATAGGAGGGCCGTCACGTTGGTTTCGCGTGGCAATCGGGGTTCGTGGAATAGGAATATTGGAAGCAGACGCACGGTTGATTATATTATTACTTGGCGTCCTGGGGCGACTTGTTGGTCGTGCATTCCCGTTTGTACTGGGCGTATTTTTTGGATCGATGTAGTTAACCAAAATTCGCGCGCCATCTTCCCCACATCTTGTAAATCCGCCCCTTTGCAGTACAGTCTTCCTTGTTTGAGGATCACGATTAATATCTCCAGTGGGGCGGAAGACTTCGACTATCGCGCCCTCAACATCATGACGGATCTCAATGGATGTAGATTCGGAGTCGGCCGCAAGCGCAGTAAAACAAGGAAGTGCAACTGGGTCAAGACCAACATTCCTATCACTCGTGGTGGAAGATGAGGATCCATTCAAGCGAGTCGTCTGAGTTTTGCTAGAAACGAGAATGGTGCCAGAGATATTAAATGTAAACGTGCCTTTCACCGGCGGGTTCATTTCATTCATGTTTATGTGAAGGGCGATCGGCGAACTAGGCGGACTCGCAAAAGGCGGATTTGTACTTGAGGAAGGAAGGGACGAGATCGAGGACAACATTTCAGATGATGTAGGTAGATTCGGCTGTGATACTTCAAAAGAATAATCTGGGATATTATGGGCAGGAAGAGGAGCACGAAGAAGCGAAGAAGTTGATGAGCCCGGGTTAGTTTTCGAGATGAGATGTGTCGTTGTCGAATCTGTCTGAGTAATAACTCCTCTGCCTTCAGAACCTAGGGAAGGGGTCCTAGAAATAGTGGGGGGCATTTCCTTTGAGTTGTTAAAACCAGTGTACCCGTCTGACCCAGAGACCTCCCATTGGCTCGGGTAGCCTTTGGGCCATGAAATATCGGAGCCTTTCGCTCGCAAACTCATGTCCAGACCAAGCAGAGTTGCAACCCCTGGAAACCAGATTCCCTTGCATTGACCCTGGTACTGAACCTGCATCAGAATGCCCTCCACCTCTGGATTGTTGACACTTCGGCCCTGTCCTCGTACGATACAAACCATCTCTCCTTTGACATCCTCAATACCAACTCTTCGCCTGTTGCCGTCATGGTCGCTAGGAATATTAAGGATTTTGATGGGTTTTGCCCATCGGATCCTTATACGTTCAGCACTTGGAAAGGTTCCTTGAATGACGCAACCCTCAGTGGTGTTGATAACTGACGAATCAGATGACTCATCATCAGCAAAATGGCTGTAAGAATTTGTACGACTAGGTCGCGTAGAAGCCGTTCGCGTGACATGAGGATCGGATGTGAGGTCCCAAGTAGCATTGTCGTCTTCAACAGAAGATAAGGAAGCGAAAGATGACGACGTATTCTCAGGAGGAAATATGCGTAATTTAATGTTGTTCGATAAGCAGCGAGGGGTTGGAATGGAAAGCTAGAAAGTTTCTCGATATAGAGTTAATTTGCAAAGAAGATATTACTTACGAGGAATGGAAATCTCGGAGGTTTGGAGAGAAATGGAACCCACATATTAATAGCAGCCATGAATTGCACTAGGTTTCTTTCTGATATTGAGCGTCTGCTGCGAGCCGGCGTTCGAGGCGCAACACCCTCAACATCGGACGGGGAATCATCCCTTGGCCTTGAAAGAAAGACTTTGGGAAGAACAAAAGATATGGCGTAATTACTGACCAGAATATGACCTGTATACTGAATGTCAATCGGCGCTATGCTGTCACCATTTTCAGTTCTGTAAGATCGGCCAGACATTGACTGTCCATCGAGCATGAAAGCGGAATGGAAGGTTTCTTGCGACCGGGGTGGAAGATTCAGTGCTCGGGCTGCGTTGTGCAGTAGAGGAGACACCGTCGATGAAAAATTATAAGGCACCGAGTTGTGATTCAGCAGGTGGACTTGAGAGCTATGTATTTTCACATTTTCCTCTGCCGGAATATTAGATAGACAGAGGAGCCGTGTTGAAAGGATCGCGCACCAGGAAAGAGTGGAATAGTAGATCCAGGCGTCACAGAGTCCAAAGGAACGGACAGCTGTATATGAAAGGTCGATAAACGAAAGAATCAAGTATAAAAAAAGGGACCTTGAGAAACATTCGGATAGATGCACCATCCTGATGTCGCTTGGCTTTGCCTTCAATTGCAACTTTTGTGACTACATTCAACTTTTGCTGGCCACCCGATACAATAGTTGGAGAATAGCTTGAATTGGCTGTGGGAGTGCGCAGATAGCTTGATCGTGAGGGCGTAGGCATGAGGGTTGAAGGCGGGCTCAACACTTGTTCATATCTCGAGTTGGTAGGGATTGGCATGGAGGATGGCGGATAACAAAAACGGGTATATATGAGAGCACGCGAGCTGCCAGTAGCACTTGAGCGCAAAAGCCGACGAAATTGGTGCTTTCAGGTTGTCCAGGCGCGACAATAAACGACGCGTACACAGACACAAACAACCCCATTCGACCGTGTCGGCCATTGTGAAGTACTGACTCCGAATGGGATTCTCCATATATGTAGCATCGGGATTATTTCACTGCGACCATGGCCATACAGGCAGCCTTGGCCAGGAGTTTAAGATACCAATCTTATTGACGGAATAAAGGGGACTTACATAGCTGAAGCAGCAACTAGCACCAATGACAACTACTACATAAGCAGTCCTGATGGCTTGACGAAGACAATAATGGAGATAATGAGGCAAAATAACTAGCACGCAGTCATCGGAAATGAAGAGTCATCTTTTACAGGCAAAGGTGTTGTACAGAGATAGCCTGCCCACATTAGTGGGCAGTGACAGTAATGGAGAAAGGAAAGAACTAATTTTCATGCTTGGCTCAGTCTACCGTGCCCATGGAGAGAATAGCAAGTCACGCATGGCCATCGCTTCTTCTTTGTAATTCAATGGTTGGATGCGCGAGATGCCATACCGAATACGAGTGTTCTCCTAATCGATGAGACCAATTCAGAAAAAAATGTGCACAGTGATCAGCAATATCCAACTCACATTATATGTGTCCTGTTTGGCGCGGCAAGAGAAATTGAAGGTGTTGCAACTAGCTGTGTGCATGATTTCATTATACCTTGAGAGATTGCGGTCCTATAATAGTTGTAAATCAGAGATGGCCAGCCTGCACTTGCTTTGGGCTTTACCTTGGTCTCCAGCAATTCATTAGCAGTCATACCGAAAACAGCAATTCCGACTTCATTGAATCCTTGAAGCCATGCTTGACCAGAGTAATCAGCGACAGCCATAGACATGATATAACTGTGAGATCCAGAGATCAGCTGGCCAGAAGGACCGGCAATGGCAAAGAAACCAACCGATGTTCAGGTGCAGGGAAACTTTTGTCACACTTTTCGCACCTCCAGGACCCATTCATCTCTATCACCTTTTTGTTACAACTGGGTGTGGGACATGCAGGATATGAAATATTATCAGACTTGATGTGCATGATGGTTCCTCGTGCTGAAAAGGTCTCAGGTTTGTCGGGCATGCCAAATCCAGTTTGCTTGACTTCATCGAAACTGCGAATTTCGGCGCGGTTGAATCCGAATGTGGAGGATGCACCACTCGCGATGGAATGAGCTTTGAATGTCTGATCTGATCCTGCCGAGTCATACCAGCCACGTAGTGCAAAGCATTCATCAATATCAGGATTGATATGCATTGTACTGGAGCTGTACATGGACAGGGAACGGCCTCAAAAAAACCCGCAATCAGACAAATTCTCGGTCATGGGGTGTAAGGAAAATGTACCTCCAAAATCACCAACTTTGACCCCTTTGAATGCAATGACAGGGCTCGGCTCGGCAGCGTTATATTGTTCCGCTTGCTTTCCCCAGAGGGTCATGCGGACGGAGAACCCCGACTTGTCCACCAGTGTCAAATCACGTTTAGGAATCTTGAATGGGTCAGTGAAAGAGAACATGAGAAGAACGGACTGATATACCTGTCTATTCTGCTTTGTCGACGTGATTTCGCTCAACGGCGAGGCCTCTTTTACAACACCAATGACATCTGCAATTGTTTTCTGCAATCAATATATTACTGGAGGCCTGACAGTTTGACAACCTACCGCAAATGGCATCTTTGTTCAGTTCCTCCAAAGCATTGAGAGGGACAAAGTTGTATTTGATTGTGGGTACATTCGTGATTTCATGACACTAAAAGGGATCGGGTTAACTGATAATCAACCATATAAATGACAGAAATTATTACCTCTTCTACTTCTGTATTTCTCTCGAAGCTGAGCTCATAGTCATTGTTGACATTGGAGAACTTCTTTTTGGCAAGGTTGACCCGAGCTTTCGAGATGTAGTACACCTTACCTTCCTCAAGCTTCGGATATAATTCGTCGACTGCGAGATTGAATCCAGTAGCCCGGATCTCGCCAGAATCATCCATCAGAGTGACATTGAAAAGTTTGCCTTCACCGCGAGCATTTGACCATGTTTTGATATCAGATTTTTGCATGACGCGTGCTTTGATAGTCCAGTTGTTTTGATAAGGGCTGAGACCCTCTATGGGATAGATATTTCCATGACGGCCCTTTGGTGGAGGAGCCTGCTGGCGCATTCCGGATGATGTGCCAACAGAAACAGGTTTCGCAATGGGCGTAGGCGTGGAGGCGGAAGTGGCAGAGCCTTGGTTTCCTGCAGCACCTTCAGCAGTGTCAGAGGACTCCAGGTTCTGGGGGTCGCCGATCTTTTCCGCAGAGTGTTGCAATACACGGAGGCCCAGGACAATGATAAGCCTGGAGTGATATTAGCCATCAAACTCAAAATAGCATGTTGGGACGCGTACCGTTTCTCTTGAACATAGTTACATGTGAGTTTATCAATCAACGCGATGGTATTCTTGCCAATAATATTGTCCTGTACGAGGCTATTAAGCTGCGTAGCCAACATGGCTTGCATATAGTGAACGCCATCAGACATGATTATACGGTATCGGTCAGGAGGGGTGGCGCCTGTTGGATTTGGCGTGTTACCAACTCTTTTAATGGAGAGGAACTGAAGAGTATGCTGAGACTCGAATACAGTAACGTCGTCGGGACTAGCGGTTTGGAGAAGTTTGATGCTCCCTGCAGACAGTTGGTGGGACATGGTGGTCGTGTCGAACAAGGAAGTTAATGCTGTGACATTCCGTGACTCAACGCGTTTTCGCGTTATCGCGCACCAACAAAGCTCTTTTCAGTTTCATGTCGTCCTCGGCGGAGATCGTGTGGTCGTCGTACCACTCTGCGGGACTGGGCGAATAGTTTATCACTGCATACATCATACTTTGTGTCTCTGCTCTGCCTCACTGACAGAACTGTAAAATTTCTGGCGGTGGCATGAACTAAGATGAACTCAAGATGAACTTCCCGATCCTAGAATGGACGATCCGAACGGTCTTGTGATGGAAAGGAATTGTGGAGTAAAAAAAAGCAACTATATCATATGGGTCATTATATTCCTACGAGTATGCTAATGAGTAGACGTCTGTCGCTTGTATGGTAAGTATTTATATGTATGTAACTAGGGAAAAGCAATTAGCAGATGTCAGTCGAAATCGAAAGCAAATAAAAAAATGATGTCACAGCAAGAATCATTTGATGTCGCGCACATACATCCCCTCTCGGTCTAGCGTCCGTTTGGTCTCAAGATCGCGCGTCTGGTAGCATCGCGTCCTGCCTTTAGGAGGACAGATAGTTCATTGCCCCCAGTACCACGGACTGGGCCTTTCCCAGAGGTCCTGGCAGCATGAAGCCGATCAATCATGGCACTGGCAGGACATCCCCCGCGTGCTCCAGTTGTCGATCGTGACATCGTTACCACATAGAGGCAAGCAATACGTATGTGGTTGTCTCGCAGACGTTTCAAGGCAGTGACCGCCGAGTCGTATGGGTCACGAAGAGCTGGTATAGATCGGGCAGCCTCACGAACAGAAAGTGGGGTAGCCGACAGAAACTTGAGATAGTCTTGGTGTTTTCCAGGCATGTATCGTCGCATTCTCTCCATGAATCCATGGTCAGCTCTTTTATTCTCCGGCGAGGGAGCAGGATAACGTTTCTGTCGCAATTTATGGTCAACATCCAAAAAGATGTCAAGAGCATGCATGACGCTACTTTGGCCAGCAGAAGGACCACTGAGGTCCAAGGGTTCTGAGGCTTCGACTCCCTCATAAACCCAGCCGGGTTCTGTTGGTCCTCTGGCATCGCTTCCTTCAAACCATGGGCGAATGTCCCAATAAAAGACATGTGGGTCGCATACTGGGCGAACAGATTGAATTACATCGCTGATGCTGTCAATGACTCCAGCAAGGCGGGTGAGATCTCTCCCGACTTTCGAAATGGAGGTCAGGTCAGAGATATTGGGAAGAGAGGTGTAGTCATCGATGATGCGTAAGATCTCGACCCCGCGTAATTCGGCCCTGGCAGACGATTCATAAAAATTCCGCTCGTCATCTGTTCCTGAAAATAAATTAAGAAATCGCATATTGTCGATGGATAGGGGTCGTTCTGGATTTATGAGTTCCCAGTTCCAGAGCACTGTGTCTGCAAAAGTGAGCACAGGAGCGAAGCGCAGATGTCGAGATATCTGGACCAGTGGGACCGCCAAGGCTTTGGGCACTATCGAAGGGGCTCCTTCGGGACGGGGCATAGAGTGAACATAGAAATTAACAAGCCATGCCAGCACCATATGTGCGCGCTGGGAGCGACGCAAGTCACTGTGAAGAGGAGCTGTATCGAGGACAGGCCACTATGAAAGAAATGAGTATGTATAGGCGAATGAAGGATGAAAGAGAGACGAACAGAAGTTATGTTGGCCCGCCATCGCTCTCCAAAGGCACGTTTATCAACCGCCCCTTCAGAGTCGTCCTCTGCCAGACTGAGGTTGCCGTTGGCAGCAAGGAGAGCATGCTCCCAGATGTCATACCGTCCAGACAGACGTTCCAGTGGTCTGGAAGGGAAGAAACCCGACCGAGTGTCGATGTCAAAGGAGCTCTGAGAACGCGTGTCGCGGGGTGCCCTGTGGTTGAGACTGATGGTGGAGGTGAAAAGAGAGAGGGCGAGGTTGAAGAAGAAGCGAAAGAACACGGGGGGTGTCTGGAGGATGTCTACGGTATCCATGGCGCAGAGAGAGAACTGGGAAATGGGCAGACGAATGGCATAGAAAAGCGTTCTTATAAAGTTGGCGCCACTGGATCAAAAGAAAAAGAAAAGGATTCATCTTGGGACCGGGATTGAATCGATTCAGGAAAGCAGGCCCCTTGGCGGAGAAGGATCCGGGAGTGGCCATAAGTGGAGGGCGCTGATATCTAATCGCAAGGGACAAGGCTTAGGTCCGTTGACTGGATCTTTCAAGGGCTCTATCTCAGATTCCCACGTGCATCCTCCATCGCAATCAATTGTTGACTGGTCCAAATTCAAATAAATCCTGTCAACTCTGACTTGCTGCGCTATGAACTGACAGATCCAACACCGCCGATATTTCGACCGGGGAAATGACGCTGTTCCTTGTTCTCCATTATTTTATTTCGGCCATTCGCTTTCATCTGCCAACTCAGGAACACTCGCCATTCCCTCTTGCGCCCACAAGCCGTGAAACTACATCACAATATCTGCCTTCTCTATTTTCGACCGTTGCCCTTCCCGTTTCGATCGCGTTTGAACTCTCAAGGGTCCCCAGCGCCCATCCTTCCCCCTTCTTACCTGCGGATCTTTTGACTTTTTTTGGACAATTACTTGCATGTTGCATCTACACTACAACAACGTCATCTCTGGTGCTTCCACTTTAGCCATACCCGGTTGCCGTCATTGTTGTCCGTCAGTTCACACTTTCGTTGAACAACCTCTAGAACCTTTTCCTTTACTCCCATCTTGCCAGGCCGCATCTCCGCGAACCTAGTCAGTAACTCGTCCAGAGTGAACGCCAATCCTCCGCCGGACGCGTGAGAACCCGTGACTAGTGAGCCAATCTCTTCCTCAGTAGGCAAGGCGTATTTCCATGGGTTTGAGACGGTGCCTGAGGTCAGTTCCGCCGGAAGGCTAAGGGAAGGCACTTCTGTCAAGAAAGGCGATTTCGGGTCGAAAAACCTAGCAACAATTTCCGCTGTAACCTCCTGAAGTGTGGCAGGAGACCAGTTAGGACGCTCTTTAGACTTGTCAAGAACTACGGCTCGAATGCCAGTGAAAAAATCGGTGCTTGCGCCTCTCTTTATATCACAAATCAAATGAGATGGTGTCAACACTGGTCATTAAAATAACTCACGCAAAAGGCCGTAGCTAGCTGAAGTTCCATTTCGAGTGTTTGAAGAAGGGTCAGTTTCTTTCCTCGGCGAATAGCCTCCAGGGCAACCTTCAGACTTGTGGGGCTACGCATTCGGAGCATCGACAGGGTATTAGACGCCCATTTTGCAACATCTGCATCTTCACTCTGTGAAAACACTTCAAGGTCCTTGATGATAGGTTCAACAGCATTATGACGGAAGGCATGGTCCAGTGCAACCCTCCTCGCTCCCGTCAATGGAGACGACGGTTCTGTGGGTTCACGCTCCACCGAAAGTTCTTCAATTGTCCGATCTACGAGACTTGAATGAGGGTGGTCCAGTTCAGCAAGCCGATCAAGGAGCATAGGAATCCTTCTCGATGGAATAAAATGTGTTGCGAGCCCGTGTTCGCTGGAGGACACGCAAAATTCAATGATCAAAAAAGAAAAGAGCATTAATTTCACTTACAAGACGGCCCTTCCGGACACCGTATCCGCAGTCAGGGAAAGATATGTTCCAATCTCACCATCCAGCCTTGACAAAAAATGGCTCCCACCAACATCTGGGCAATAGCCTATTTTCGTTTCGGGCATTGCGAAGGCAGTTTTCTCGGTAGCAATCCGGAACGGGGCATTAGCCGCCAACCCAACCCCACCACCCACTGATAATCAGCATGAGTCAGGGTTTGTTATTTCTGTTCCTCGAGAAGCTAAAACCTACTTGTCAGCCCATCCATTATTGCTACGTAAGGCCTTTTGAGGGCAGCCAGCATAAAGTCTAATTCAAATCTACCAGCACCAAAGACTTCTTAATTTTCGGATGGCTGCGAATAAAAATAACGGACATACTCTCGTTTGAAAAACTCAATCGCCAGATTAAGGGTGGCAGGATCTGCCGCATTTTCTGCAACACCTAGGTCCGTCGTCAATTGGGGCTGTGACTATTTTTTAATAGCTAATGTTACGCTCACTTGCTACATCACCTCCGGCGCAAAAGGCGCGACCTGCACCTCGCCCAACAATGGTACCGCATAGATCGGAGATACTCCATTCCTTTACGAACTCGAATCAATATGGTGTACCAAACAGTAGGCCATTGAATGAACCTCAATTTTCGGTCGCAAGGCAGACAACATAGAATCATTGAGCGCATTGAGTTTTAAGGGTCTGTTGAGTACGTATGCACGAAGGGTGGAGTTGGATTCGAACAAGACTGTCTCCTGTGAAAGCTGCAGCTGAGACAAAGAAAAACACGTTTGATATAGTGCTTGCCTCAGGTGCTGGGTCAGGGGAAGTACTGGCAGAAGCAGCAGAAGTAGACATGAGATGCTGGGCGATGGCACTTGTTCTCTGAGAGGCAGCGCGACCAGCACCTTGGGTCATATTTCTGCGGAAAGTTGCCGCCAACATGAAGGACTTGCTCCACGAGGAAGAAGACGCGATAACACACGGCTTCCGACGGACACGAAAGTACGAAGATGAAGTTGAGGTCGCGAATCGAGACTAAACTTGAAGTTGAATCGGAGCTCCGACCATCCCTCCCATCAATTGCTGTGGTTAGGGTTTGCAAGTCTTGAGCCCTCCCTTATGGACGCCTTTCTTCCCTCTATTGGTACCCGTATCAGTCTGAATGGACACATTGGAACTATCAGATATGTAGGGCCAGTCGATAAGACTCATGGACTTTGGCTAGGTATCGAATGGGACGACCAAACTCGCGGTAAACATGATGGCAGTAAGGACGGCAAACAGTACTTCACTTGCCGGTAAGCCTCGTATCCCGCTTTATCATCAAATCTGTTGCTAAAGATATTCCTCGGACTACAGCTTCAGGACGTCTGGATCTTTCGTCAGACTCTCACAGAATATTCAATACGGAGTGTCATTCCTTGAGGCTCTGTCAGCGAAGTACATTGAAGCACTGCATGGATCAGACAGTCAGGAATTGGTCACTCTCGGATCATCTCAAGGCGCTATTCAGGTGGAAGCAGTGTCTCTTGACAAAGTCAGAGAGAAATTTTCGCGTTTAGATCGCTTGCGTGAAGTCAGTTTAGATGGAGCCAAGGTTGTCAGAGGAAATCCTGCTGGTCAAATCCTCAAAACATGTCCCAGTGAATACTAGGTTCTCCAATCTTCGTAATCATCAATTCATCTGGAATAGATGTTCGCGGCTTGGATCTCTCTCGGAATCTCTTGCCAAGCTGGGAAACGGTCGCGCAGATTACTCAGGAACTGCCTTCTCTCGAAAGGCTTTCTCTCAAGTGAGTATGCTGATGATTATACTCGCAATTTGCGTCTAATCTGCGGAATAGTTTTAACCGCTTACAAATGCCTGCTGTTTATGAGCAATTCGCAAAGTCTTTTCTCAGATTAAGCGAGATTTTATTAAATGATACACTCATTAGTTGGACAGATATGCAAGCCGTCACTTCCTCTATGCCCCAACTTCGAGTCATTGAAATGGGCTATAATCAGCTTACCCGACTCTGCGGTGATAAGTCTCCGGCACTCGAGGAGACTTCTATCGAGGTTCTCAATCTCGACACCAACCTGTTATCCGACTGGGCGCACATATGCACTTCTCTAAGTGTGTACAAGTCGTGAGTCTCGCTTACCATGATGCATAGCCAGTATGTCACATCATATGTCAAGTTTACAGCGCGTTGTCTTGACTTATAATAATATCGAAATTATCCCCTTTCCCGAGTCTCCCCCAAAGTGCCTGGCCAATATCAAATATCTTTCCTTATCGCAGAACCGCATCAAGTCGTGGGAAGCGATTGACGCATTGTCTTGCTGGTTTCCTTCTCTGGAGACTCTGATGATGAGCGGGAATCTCCTCGTGAATGGTGAAGCCACTTGACCCGCTCCTTAGAGCTATCAAAACTAAAAGCTATCTTTGCGGAGATGATGTGTCCGGAAAGAAATCCCGACCTCTCTTGATTGCCAGGATTCCTTCTCTGATGACATTAGATGGAGCAGCTGTAAGTTTATCGCAAGGCTCTTTGTTCAGGGTGCTTGAGGTCGATCTAGATATCATCAAGGGAACGGACAGACTCCGAGCTTTTCTATATGTCTACAATCATCCAGGAAGGCATTGCTTCGGATGATGTTAGGAAGCGAGCCCACTATCATTGGGATGGCTTGTGCAAAAGTGAGTAATTTTTTTATTCCTCCATCAATATGGTTTACAGCAATGGCAGAGCACGGTAAACCGGATGAAATTCAGAAACAGCCCAAGGTTCAGAACAAATTGAGTAGTCAACTCATAGGTAAGCCAGTGTCTTGTGACTATCGCAGTAGATTCGTATCTGAGATCTAGCAGACATACAACTCTATGCTTGCACTGCCTCGATGGAACACAACTGGGATCCAGGCCATGCTGTACCGGAGGTTGTTGTGCGTGCCCTTCCCAGTATGACCTTACGTGTCTTGCGCTTGAAAATATGCAAAGTGCTAAAATATGATGCGCGTCGGGTCAGCATCACCCTTTGGCTGCGTATGGCTCATGGATCACTCGTAAAGTTGGATGATGCAGAAACTCGAGAAATAGATTGGCTTGGGATTGAAAACGGGTCACAAATATTATACGAAGTGCAATAGTATGTACAACAAGACCACATATGCATGATACAGGATGGAATCTTTTTACATTAGCCTTACCTGAGCAAGCAAGTCCACGATGCGATCATATTTCCGAAGCTTTCGCGACTCTAGGAGTTAATGCTACCGGAAGAAATTTCGGTCGTCGCTCAAAGGATCACGTGAAAAGGTCACCATTATCACCTTCGACCCAGTTAGTTGCATGGTCGCCTTGGACAAGCCTTGAACTGAGATCGCAGAACGCCATCAAGCCTCTCCGAGAGGTGTTGACCAACCAATAGAAAGTACACGGTCCGGGTAAACGACAACACCACAAAGATCGGAGAAGTCCAGTAAAGAAGGGAAAGAAACCATGGCTGCCTGAATTTCCTGCAAACGACCTAAGCAATACATTCCTCAACGAGACCATCCTTCGCCATTCGCGTGCCTTGGTCTGTCATCGTAACGATCTTCTTTTTCTTCGCGCCTTCTGTCGTCTCTGCGGCGGTCTTGATCATCCCTACGGCGATCATAATAATCAGGCGCTCTGCGGTCATCAAAGCCTCCGCGCCGATAATCATCGTACCCTGCAGGCCTTTTATCGTCAACCTCCCTCCTGGAAGGCGGAGACCTGGGAGGACGGCGATCATCATATTCTCCACGGCGAGGAGGCGACCTAGAGCGATCACGGCGGTATCTGTCATTGCGGTCATCCCTATAACGATCGTCGCGACGATCGTCACGACGATAGTTGTCGGGTCCAGAGCGCTAGCACGGAGTCGTTGAGTTCCAACATCATAAAAGGCACGAGTGAAAGCATACAGAATCGTCAAAAGTCACGCGGACAGGCCTGCCACGCAGATCCTTCCCGTCGAGTTCCTTAACTGCACGATCAGCATCATCTCTGGACAGATACTCAAGTATTCTATGATGTTCGAGCATCAGCATGACGAAATAGTCAGGGACGCAGACATACCCTTGTCCGGGAACATCACGATCAATATCAGCGAAGGAGACGCTACCAGCATCACGTCCGAAGTCTTTCAAGTCCTAGGGGCAGCAACGAAGCGTCAGGTCCATCCATGCGTATGATTGTCAGGGTCCTTAAATCCGTGGTCAAAGCACACAACTAGGCCGCCCGGAAAGCCAATGACAGTAGGTATAGTAACATCGACGCCTCCAGGGTGTATCGAAAATGGCAAACACGGATCCGATGCAAGGCCACTCAATGAGGAACTTCCGTACCTGCCAGCTTGTGTCACGCGAGACACCGGATACAATCAGGCGAATACCAGGGGGCCTGCGAGACCTAGGAGCACTGGATGATACCCGATGTGAGCAAAAACTTCATGGGAATTTCATCACCATACCCATAACCGCCTCTGTCTTCGTGAACCTCGCGACGAGGGCGACTTTCTTTTGCAAACTCGACCACGATACTAGATATGAGTCAGGTACAGGTCGATTTTGTGACGAGAATGCTTACTTCACACCCATGAAAGGCTTCCCATTGAAATTGTGAACAGCATCCTCGGCGTCCTGAAAGACATGAAGCTCGTGAGTTTCAGCGAAAAAGATGCTATTTACCTTTGCATTCTCGAATTCAACAAATCCGAAGCCTAATGCACAAAACACCTCGATGATGGCAACCAATAGACACACCATTTCCACGCACCAGTCATGACACGGCAGTCGATGATACGCCCGTATCCTTCGAAGAATTTAGAGACATCGTCAGAACGAGCATCGGTCGGCAGCCCTAGCGAAAGGTGAGTAACATAACTGAAAGGCGATACAATTCTTAGAATCTTACTGCCAAGGTAGAGACGCCTGGACATTGTGGTAAGAGGTTAAGATGAGTGGGTTTCAACTTGAACTTGATCTGAGTTTCAATTCCCATCAACTTCAATCCGTAATCCTTCTCAGTGCACGGACCACCCTGGATGAGTTTAAGTACACAACAGGTTACAGCATATAAGATAATATGTACAGAAAAAGAAATAACAAAAGATTATTCTACTAATGCTGCGACTGTGACCAATCGATGGAATTGATGTCGATTCCCTCCTGTACCATCTCCCATAGAGGACTGCAAGACAGTCGGTAAACCTTACAACTCTGAACAAAAAGACACGAACCTCATATCACGGAGCTTGTTTACCGTTCTTACAATATGGTCGACAACGAAGTCAACTTCGGCTTCAGTGGTAAAACGACCAATGCCGAATCGAAGAGATGAATGCGCCATATCTTCTGCAGCGCCTGTAGACGAATATAAATATAAATATAAGAAATTCACGAAAAATGTGATAACATACCAAGGGCCCGAAGAACATATGATGGCTCGAGCGAAGCCGACGTACAAGCGCTACCAGATGACAACGCAATGTCCTAAGAAACCAATGAGAGGCCCTCTGTTGGGCTTAGTTAAAAGGACAAACCTTCAGCGCCATTAACAAACTTTCGCCTTCGACATACGAGAAACTAAGATTGACGCAGCCTGGATAACCATATGGATCACCATTTCTCACGACGTGTTCAACTTGAGAATTGATTTTGTTAATAAGGCGGTCGGATAATTTCTTGATATGGGCAGAATCCCTCTAAACAGGACGAGACTCAGAAGTCAGCAAAATGTCTACTGAGCTGGCCCATAAAATTCAGCACCCCTGCACGAATATCACAGCCGAGCTAGTTCAATACAGGTAAATCAATGCCTGCGATGCCACCACTCGGCTCGGCGAATTTACGCCATTCAAGTGCAGATATCCATCATGGATTGTATAAGGGATGGACGTGAACTTACCGCCATTTCTTTTTGTGCAAGCCTGGCGGCCTCTCCCAGTCCCACTGCTAAAGCTGCTGGAACAGTACCACTGCGCAGGCCTCGCTCCTGGCCACCTCCACTCAGAATTGGCTCCAGTCTGACTCGAGGTCTCCTTCGAACATAGGCAGCCCCCACACCCTTAGGGCCATAGAGCTTGTGACCAGAAAGGCTCATCAAATCAATATTCATTTCATTAACATCCAAGTGGATTTTTCCGACGGCTTGAGCAGCGTCTGTGTGGAAGTAGACACCGCGATGTTTTCGAATAATTGCCCCGATCTCCTTCAATGGTTGGATAACACCAGTCTCGTTGTTGACAGCCATAATTGAGACCAGCGATGTCGTGGGTCGAATGGCTTCTTCAAGATCGCTTAGAGAGACCACTCCATTCGACTGAACAGGGAGATATGTTACTTCGAAGCCTTCCTCGCCGAGCTTCCTGCAGGAATCCAGAACACATTTGTGCTCCTTAAGGTAAAGATCAGAATTTGACTTTACAGTCAAGTTAAAAAAACAAATTTACTGTTTGCGTCGTGATGATGTGGTTTTTTTTCTCTTTGTGAAACCGAGCTACGCCCTTAACAATCATGTTGTTCGATTCGGTAGCTCCAGATGTGAACACAATATCTTTTGAGTCTGCACTAATCAAATCGGCGATATGCTGTACAAAGCTCGTATTAGACATAAAGCACAGAATCATCACCAGTACGCACCTTCCTAGCATCATCAACAGCCTTTTCAGCTTCCCACCCATACGCATGAGTTCGACTATGGGGATTTCCATATTGGTCTGTCAAATATGGTAGCATGGCGTCAAGTACTCGTGGGTCAACGGGGGTAGTCGCCTGAGACTTGTCAGAAAAGCTCGATTATGCAGGGGCTGGGAACACACCTGCATGTCAAGATAGATAGGTCGAGTTTTGGCTTCCACTGATCCTTCACGGCGGGGTGCTTCAAGCTTAAAGCCGAGCATATCTGCTCTAAGAGTCAGGTTGTAGAACAAGCTGCATAGGCAGATACTGTACCTGGCCGAGGCGTGAAATGATGGTCTTCCTGATATGTTGAAGGAACATCGACAACACTAGCCCTGTCCGCTCCCGAGGGCTGTACGAAAGTACGGGCACGGTTTGCCTGTGATATAGAGGATGTAACAGGTCTTTTGGGCACCGTTCTCGATATTCTGGAGAGCATTATGGAAAGAGGTGGTCGAAGTCAAGGAGAGAGCCCGTTGCCGATGACGAGCTACGGAAAGCCGAGGGTGAGTAAGTCCACATGATTCATCACACAACATTCCCACGCGATGAATTGTGATTGCAAGTTGAGATTAGACCCTCAACTGGCGCTGGCCTGACTCTGTAATACTTTGACAGATTGTGACAATTTCGGGTAGCAGTCTATTCCCTTCAGAATTGGAATTGATTCAAACTTCTACGCTATGGCAAAGAGCACTACTTGGTACTGACTGCTATAGCGTCACACTATTTTTATTCTGTAGTACAACGCAGCGTCATCTATGTACAAATAACAGAGACCCGATATTTTCAAAGATTAAAGTGGTGGGCTAGCGTTCTTGACCAATGTAGCGAAGTATTCCTATTTATGGAGTTAGCGTCTAGCTTAAGAATACGTCACTGCAATTGTGCCCACCTGGAACCAGGTACCAGCCTCAGGAGCTGGTTGATCAGCGTCACTCTGACCGCAGTGCGCATCGTATCTGGGGGACGAGGTGTTTGATGTACCGTCGCATTCGCCTCCAGGCTTGACCCACACAACGGAGTCGATAAGGCTGGACACAGTGCTGGTGGTAGGACGAGTTCCGAAACCAGCACCCTTCACATTGCACCAGTCACCCCATTGTTGACGGAGGTTCTGAACACCAGAGCGACCTTGGTCGACGATGAAGTGGGCCGGGAAGTTGGATGAAGTAAGCATGGGAGCAAGAGCCTAGTCCTTGTTAATATTTTGCCGCATGAAAGAGCTTCTGAAGTCTTACGTTGATGTAGTGCAACTCATCATAGTTGGGGTTTCCTTGGGTGATAGGGTCGGGCGATGCGGCGGCTCCAATAATATGAATGTTAGGACACTGAATATAAGTGAGACGACTTACATATAGCATTGTAGTTAGCCACGTTGGTGGCCAATCCGCGCACGAATTGAGGTGATCCAGCTCCTTGGTAGAGTTGTCCAAACAGTTGAGCGGCAGGGGAAAGGTTGGCGGGCCATCCGAGCCATCCTGCATGGCCGGCATCGAGATACATGTAGACATCGACACTGTTGAGTTGTTGAATTGCGTATGTAACACATGCCTAACCACAACTTGAGGGGTGTCTCTTTATAAACTCCAATTTCGGCGTACCTTGTATGTGGTGGCAGCATTGGCACACTTTTGAACGTTAAGGTTGGTGACCAAGTTCGCCAGTGAGTCTGGTTCGATGACTGCAATAACACGGACATCGGGGTATTCTGAAATACGAAACTTAGTGACAGGCCTTATTGTATGCGAAATAGAGTTCTTACTCTTGATCTGAGCAACAAGCTGATCGATGTAGTTGAAATAGTTGGCTTGTCCATTGTTGGCAATTGAAAACTCTCCGTTGGACGCAAGGGCAGCACAATCACGATCTGGCAAATCGTAGACTACAATTTGGACGACGTATTTGTTGCCAGTGGATTTTTGCAAAGACGAGGCATCAGCAAGGTAACTTCCAAGATCGGTGACCTTTGCAATGCTGTCGAACCAAGTGAATGTGGGAATGTTAGCCACGCTCAAAGCTTTGGATTTTTGAGTAGAATCGGTGATGAGAACTGCTGCTGCTTGAATCTCAGATGCATAGTATGGCGAAAGGTAGGGCTTCGAAGTTAAATTAGTAGATATTTCCATTCAAAAGGTGATTCTTGCTCACAGTGAATCCTACGAACGGATTTCCGGGTGCTGGAGTACCAGTAGGGGTAGGAGTAGTACTGCCGCCTGGCTGCGAGGTAGTAGTAGTCCCTCCAGGTTTTGAAGTAGTTGTTGTCGTGGTCGTCGTGGTCGTAGTAGACGCACCAGGCCTACAAACGTCGTCAATATTTGAGGGGACAATAAATAGACATCCTTACAAGCACTGAGAGTAATAAGGGTTCGAAAAGACACAAGATGATCCAGCGGCACAGGTTGTAGGTCCGGCTTGGAAAAATGATATCAATACAAGCCACAAGAGATGAAATATAAATTTTGTGAGACTGACACCATCCTTGGCCTCCACATTGTCCCCAGACGGGGCTCTGCGCCGCTGCAAAGGAGGGAATTACGGATGCAAAAGCAAGGAGAGCTGCGAACTTGGACATTTTGAACTGCGCAAATTTGAGGACGGAGTTCTGAGAGACACCCAGAACAAAAGTCAGTTTTATACTAGTCGACGCGGGTAAAAATGTGAGTAAATTCGGGATTTGGGTCTACAGTAAGTCAGGGGACATCGGTACTTCAAGCGCGAAGGGCATTATACTGATCACAAGGCGGTCTTTTCGCGACGGTGGCCAAACCTTCAGGCAAAGGTGCACTGCCTTGGCAGACGGCACAAAGTCGGATGTGCAGGACAGGGCATTGCAACGTGAAGTAACTTTGGAAAAAAAAACAAAGGTTTGCACAAAATAGCAGAGAACAAGCCACCTCAAGCCCCAACTCGACCATCCGCGCCAAAACTCGTGATTATGCTCGGAGTCCTTCGCTCATTAGAAGACATCGGAATCTTTATTATCGTCGAGTAGGATCGGAGCCAAGAGATTTATGACAATCGATGCCAAGCACTTTTCTTCATAGGGAAGGCGAACAATGACAAACATTGGGCAATTCTCGGATTCAGAACTTCTCTGCACAGGCAACCAATTACAAGCGGGATAGATTACCGAGGTACAAAACTCGGATGCACTGTGGGAGAGACGGTATAGACTGTCAAGACGGATGAAGGTCTGCATACTTCCACGAATCCGCATAACATAGATGACGAAATTCGCGCCGAGCAGACTCGGAAGACAGCACGAAAGTATAAATTTGGAGGTCAATTCTTTGCCTCACCAAAGCGCATTGGAGCGGGAAGGAAGACAAAGACTGTGACTATTATTAGTCCAGAACCTTCCAAGAAGTTCATCCTGATTCCTGAAAAACGTTTATTTCAGATTGACCGAGGTATCGACATGGAGAAACAAGAAGCTTTGAAAGAATGGCTTGGCATTTGGCGGCCACGACTCGTGAGATAGATGAAGCTGAAAAGTGGTGGCGAAACCTTGTACTGCGAGGTGGAGTTACCATTATATTTTGACCAAGTTTCTTAGTTTGATGTGCTTCAGCTCCGACACAAGAATATAAACCTTGACCTCGTCATCAACAAGCAAGCTGCGACAGAACAAAGCGATGTTGAATACGATACATCAATGCCTCTTTGACGCACCGGGCGGAGGCGGGAGTAGAGGAAAGGACGACCCGCCAGATGTTGTTGAGGACGAAGTGTTTGTGACGCCTAGAAGACTGGTACTCGCGGCTGGCTTGTTGCGACCTGGAATCGAAATTGTAAAGGTCTGTCCCTCTTTCAAGCTGTAATCTTTCTTCGGGCCAGCTGGAATGTGGGGAGAATCTTCGCTTGAGTCCGAAGTGGGGTTTAAAGTAGCCCTCCTGCGTCTGCTTTATACATCAGCTCTGATATGAAGTTCTGTGGAGCCAAAATGCCAGACTTCGTATAATCCTGGAGAGCAACGTCTGATATGTTCATTTGTGATGAGCGTCATCAAGTAATCAATCATTGAGCAGACTCACTGAAGTCAAAACTATCCGTCCTTTCTGCGAAACCAAGTCCGATGTAGGCCTTCTTTCCTGCATCTTCAACTCGGATAACGAAATAACGAGAGGAATCCAAGACAGCTTCTACCGATGGTCGGGCTGGATCATACTCGGCCCTAGCGAACACTAACATGTGTCAAGATAGACTCAAAGTGCGGACAGAGCCCCTACATTCTCCTGAATCATTTAGAGAATGATATGAGTATTCAAAAGTAAACTCGAAATTTAGGCGGCACCTGTCTGAGCATCTTCTAGATTCAAGGAAACACCTTTCGAATTCTCGATGATGCGAAGCCTGCCTTTCCAGAGAGGAGCCGCAAGGTCACCCCAATCATTGGCACGATATCCCTCGTTAGCAACTCGAGGTGGGATCCTGTAAACTACAGCAGACGAATCATAATGGTACAGTCATCCCAGTAATTGAAGTCCAAATCGTACCCGAGATTTCTCTAGCAATGTAGAGGATGGATTCGATGTCGTCCTCCATTTTCAAATTCCAGGCGAGAGTTGGGTGCAAGTGGTGCTTAAGCAAGTGATCAACTGATTTGCCAAATAAAGCAAGTCAGACTCTTCTTTGGCCGCGGCTAATACCAGTGCTTTCAACCTTGTATTGTACTATGGTGAACGGGCCCCCAACCCCGCCTGCAACAACCCCTGCAGAACTGTATGATGAAGGCACATCCGCTGCAGAAGTTTTTCCACCCCTTGCAAACAGGCCTGAAATGTATCAGACTGTAATTCCGCTGATGGGCGAGGCCATAGCGAAACATGATTATCAGAGCCTTGTGGATCTGGCTGAAGAAACAGATATCAGTGTATTGATTCTATCTATTCATCTTTGTCTCTGTGCTCACCATAATATGCTAGACTCCCAATGACCGTCATCCTTCACGTTTGTTGATCGTCGCACCCATGGTTCTCGGCTATCTTGTACGAGATGATGTGTGAGCTATTCTGAAATCAAATCAAAGTAGTACAACTTTTCATCGGTGTTCTGCAGGTCTCTTGCTCGATTCGCCCTTCTCAGATTACCGGACAGCATTGCCTCTCTACCTTTACCGCGAGCGCTCATGGCTCTTGTCACATCAGCTATGAACAGGCATGCCACCATCTACGACCAGACAGCTGCGCTGAGCAATCTTGTTGCTCAGCCGGACTTTGTGGAAAATGGTCTAGGCTCAACTATTTCTACCCTCCTTTCTGCATTCATCGGTATTCTAAAAAAATTACTTTTGCAACTTGTAATTCCTTAATGACCCTCGCCCATAGATCATTTCCGTCAAAGAACATTCGAGTTGCTGTCAAAAGCATATACCTCGCTTCCTCTGCCCCTGGCATGCACTTATCTTGCACTCGCTCCAGAGCAAGTCATTAGCGGTAAGAATAGTTGTCCACTATGACCTAGATTGTTTAGTCGGCCTACTTGCAGCTGCTCAAGAGCGCTCTTGGTCCTATGATCCATCGACACAAATCTTCAGCCCAAAAACGCACGTCAAAGCGAATTTACGAACGGGGTCACTTGCTCTGAGTAAGTGAGACAATAAACCCATTTACATGCATTCATTGTGCAATCAGGTTCTTCCTCGCTGTCCACGTTCCACTTTGTAGCAGACAGTGTTGCCAGGTTGGAGGGATGAATGCTATTTGTACGGTGCCCATGGAATCGAAGTGTCCAGGTAACTTGTCTCGACCGACAAGGGTTTGCTATCCCTGAATGATTTTTGTATCCTTAACGAATAAGTTGCTTGAATTTCTTAACGCTGATAGGGAGACATGGCGCATAGTATGGCCTCGGAATTGGAGCAAGCCGCAAAAGGGTGTGGGGTCGATGGATGAGTGATTTCGATCCATTAATATCTTGATAGAAATATTGCAAAGGCCATTTAATGTCATTGCGGATGGGCATTCTGATGCGCTTTGGTGTAGAAGGCGAAAAAGTCGAGCGGAGATAGTAATTGTCTTCTAAGTCATCTTCCTCCAAAACTATAGAGTTCATCTTTTCCATTGGTAAAGGTTTGAAATCATCCACGTAGGAAACTGGCGCTTCTCGTTTGTACAGTTGATTTCTCATCGCTCTCCGAAGTTCGGCTTGAACGTCGGGTAGCGCCTTAGATGGAAGGTCGTCAATTGGCGCGAAGGAGATAAAAAAGGCTTAGCTTGCCTGTAATTTCAAATGGGAAAATTTGCGCAACCGTTGCAATTCTCCGTAGGGCAGTCGTGTGAGCGTTGGAAGGTTAGGACGCTCGATGACAGAGATGGTCGGAATAACAAAAGCAAAGCTTGCTTTCTCTCTGCCAAAAAGAGGAGGAATAGTAGCAAGTCCTGGAGTATCGTCAACCCACTGCGTGCTTCCCATTGGCATTCCGAAGTAACGCCCCATCGGGCTAAGCTGGACCTCATTTTTGGCACCTCCAAAGGTTGTCAACAGAAAAACCTCATATTTCTGGCCTTCAATATGTCTGTTCACGATACAATAGCGTTTCGGCACATCGCCTCCTGAGGGCATCTCTCTTGGTAGTAATTTGAAGCCCATTTCGAAAAGGCGAGAGTAGAAAACGGCTTCGATGCTACCCTGACCATAGGCAATGTGGCCAGGTTGAAATACGTGGGTCCTACTATATGTAAACCGTGAACGATAGTAGAGTTGGACATATTTGAAACGAATTTGTTCCCATGTAGGATCAAAACCAATGACTGTATAATGCGAAATGATCAGGGTATTTACAAGGGATGTTTAAAAAAACGAACCCTTAGTCATAAAGAGCTTCAACGGGTGGAGTAAGCTTTATTCCACCAGTAAAAGCAGTCGACACCTTTTCATATACGCTACAGAAGCATGTTAGCGACAAGGTATGAATCGGAACGGGGAGTTCATAAAAAGTTTCGAAGTACGTGACTATTGTTGCTGACATAATCTGCTCAGATATTGAACTCCTCCCACCCTTTGCGCTGTATATACATATACTTACTGGAGCGATCACCAAATTCTTGCGAATAAAGGGACTTACAACTTCAGGCCTTCTCGGGAGTACTCTGGCAAGGAAATAGAATCACCTTTCAAGCATCGCATTTATAATTATATTATCCTTTTTATTATTTTTCTACCAACTTCAACATGGAAAGCTCGGATGCGTCTGAACAAACAATTCAAGTTCCTGGAGAGGTCTGTGTCTCGACCGCGTTGCTATTGGAGCTCGGCTGATTTTTGCTTCGATGTTTAGGAATCCAATCCAACACTGTCAGAGGAACGGTGGACAGAAATCCACTTTAATTGGGGTGGAAAGCCCTACAAGGTCGATGTCGCGGATTCGGACAGGTAACCACAGCCTGTGCAATTTATAGATCTTATACCATGTACTGATTTTGTGCCCAATGCCTGCAAGACTTTTTGATCTCAAAACAGCAATATATAATCTGACAAAGGTTCCTAGCGAACGTCAGAAGATTCTTGGTTTTGTCAAAGGGAAGTTACCCCCGGATCAGACCAGGATGTGAGTAACAGGTTTCTTTGTCCATGTTTTGGAGCGTTCATTCAAGTCAGCCGACGAAAATTGACTGCGCCAGTTCTGAGTTGTTCATTGTGCCTACTAAAAGGTTTACACTAATCGGAACGCCTGAAGGCGATGAAATTAAGGATCCTTCCCGTTCGTTGTTCTCCAATCTCTCCCAGTATATTCATAACAGTACATCTCTAGAGCTGGAGTCCCTGCCAGATGTAGTCAATGACCTTGATGTCGATTTCTCAGAAAATTTGGTAGCGAGCAATCGCTATCAACATGATGCAAGGAACATCCGCAAAATCTACGAGGCTACAAAGAATTTACAAGTCAATATCATTCACCCCCTTCATCAAGGGAAAAAATTATTGGTCCTTGACATTGATTACAGCAAGTATTTCTTGTCAGTCGCATTTCATGGGATTAACATGCCATGCAGCAATTTTGGATACCAAGCCCTTGACTTCCGGAAGTCTTCCGCCTGCTGAATGTGCTAGACCAGGCCTCCATGAATTCCTTGAGGCAATCTATCCGTTTTACGACAGTAAGTAGATCTTTTCCTCCCGTCATGCCTATTTCTTACTCGTTTATCCAGTCTGCATATGGTGGCGTCTGTTCCTTTGAACCTCGAAAACTTCGACTGATTATAAAGTCAGGTCTCAAACTAGCTGGATATGGCTAGAGACTAAGTTGGTTGAACTTGGAATGGTCGGCTCTCAAAGAAGTTATCAGGTATTGGCTCATGAAATATTTTTAGTGACTCTCCTTGACATCCATTTAGATATCTTTTGGTACAGATTATACCAAATTTATTTCTTGCTTGTGGTCTGATCAATATTTACCTCTAAAGTTTTGGACAAGACCTGCATGTTCACTGTCTTTACAGAAAGGGATAATAAGCCATGGACCCATTCAGTGAAGGCACTACAAATCATTTGGAACCATTTCCCCCAATTGTAAGTGCTCAGTGCATTCTGTACATGTGATACAATGACTGTTTTATAGTAATGCTACGAATACCATACACGTCGATGACCTGGTTCGTTTGCTCCTGTATTACTGTGCACTGCTAGGCTGAACAGTTTCCAAGAGTCGTAATTTTGCTCTTAATCCCAAGGAAGGTCTTAAAATTTCTGCCTTCAAGAATGCTCATACTCCTGAAGCAGCGGCAGACCGAGAATTGAAGAAATTAGCCCATTATATGATCCATATTGCGGGAGTCAGTGACTTTACCACACTTTCTCACAAGGTACGTCCGAACTTGTTATATGCACTGGATGCCCTCACTGACCTCATGAGCAGAACTGGAAAAACACAGTTAAACTTTTGGCAGGGCCATAGATACCTGGTGGATGTTGAGTGGATACCACCGACTTCCTTTGAGATGGTCTATATACTCCCATATCCAGATACGACACCCTTAGATAATTCCCCTTGCCTCTGATGATTTCATATGGTACCAAGTACATGTAAAATATCTTAAACTACATAGACTTAGGCTTAAGCCTAACTTTTAAGCTAACTCAGGGGGCCGGTAACGTTGATGTGACAAGGAAGCGGAAAGAGTTCGCGACGAACCACTGACGACGATGCCTGACTGGCGGAAATATCATCGCTCAGAAGCAGCAAGTGCAGACCCTCTTCCTCTTAGTCCTAAAGAGCAGTCATAAAAACGAACGAAATGCCACCGGGTGGTATCATGACATTCGCTGGTGGCTGAACTTCTCGGAACAATCACATTCTTTAACCGGAGAACCAATGCACCACACTCGGTCCTCTGCACTAAGTAGGATATTCCGTACGCATTCACCTTTTCTTATAAGTTTGAGGCGGCCTGGAAGCCTTGTTATGTCTACCGTGTCCGCAATGACCCCTTCCGGTGCACCGAACCCACGCCCCTCAGCAAGCCTGGTCGTTGTGAATGAACTCAATGAAATCCTGCTGGTACACCGAAACCCCAAAGCGAGTTCTTTCGCTGGGATGCATGTAAGCTTTTCTGTACGCCTAGTTCGAGTACACCTTTTGACTCCTGCACACTCTTTGTATAGGTCTTTCCTGGAGGAAATTTTGATTCGAAGCAGGATCAATCTCTTGCCATGACTGCTATTCGAGAAACGTTTGAGGAGTCCGGCTTGTTACTCGCCACCTCTGTTTCTTCGAAACCCAGTATTTCCGATGAGATTTTGGACAAAGCCCGCTCTGCCATCCATCAGCAGATATTTCCATTCCATGAGTTCCTCCAAGCAGAAGGTCTTCAAGCCGACGTTGATTTATTATTACCGTTCACCCAATGGGTCACCCCTATAGATCAACCACGGTAAGAATTAACAATTCCTTACAGGAAAGTTTGCATTCAAGTAATGTCTATTTTAGGCGCTTCCATACCCAATTCTTTGTAACCTTCTTATCGAAGGCACCTTCCGCAGGTTTTTCATCCGGTACCAGACAAGAAAGGATTCCCAAGCATGGTTAGTAGCCTTATCATCTTACCTTAAGATGCTTCAATCTAATATATATTCCCTGCATTAGATGGTGGCCAGGAAGTCATCGAAGCACGGTTCGTTCACCCAAAAAGTGCGCTCGCCGAATGTCGGCAGGGGAAGATCAGCTTTATGCCTCCACAATACTATATATTGTCAACTCTAGCCGATATATTGCACGGCTCAGTTAATACCCCGGAGCAGCGAGAGCGAGCTCGGACTCTATCTTACGGGTTGTTTGGACGAATGGTGATCAACCCCCGGCCATTGGCAAAGGACGCAAATGGTCGCACGATCCTGACTTATGAAGGCGATGAGACCAGGGGAGGATCACAGGGCCGCCTGCATCGGGCCGTCGTGAAAATCAGACCGGGCGTAAGTATCCGCAAGCATATCATGTTCAGCACCGTTGCTTACATTATTTTTGGGACAAGGCTGCAAGCGAAATCACCCTTATACGAAATTTTGACATCTTCTCAGAGGTTGAAGCTCAGGTTGCGGGCTCGGCAAAGCTGTAGATTTCGCCACTTTCGTTACTTCCAGCGCCTTGCTCATTCGGTAGGGTTTTTGCGGTGTTGCGATTATTTAACTCAAATTTACTTTCGCATTGCAGAATCTGATCTTCGACATATATATGCCTGATGTTCTGTGCATTCCCGTCTTGCAAGATCAGCAACTCTGACCATCCACCAGAGACACAGCAGTAGACTGCACAATTTTGTTTCTGGTGAAAAGATGGAATGTGTATAGTTATCAAATCTAGCAAAACACAATTTGGGTACCTATGGATACAGTAGCGGGTGATGACGGAATGAACTCGACTATGGCTACATTACAACAATTAAGTAGGAGATAAAAAGGGGAAAAAATTAGAAAGAATTGAGCGTATTCTAGTCATACTGGAGAAAGGTAAGTAGATTGGAGGGTATTATGGATGCAACGTGTTCATTCATTCATCAAAAAACTGGTAGTCATATTGCACACCAGATCCCCAGAAAGCTGGGGTACATGCTCCGACGGAAACTTCGCCCGAACCCCCAAGAACAAGAGCATGAACATCGGAGTTGGTAGCAAGTGTCCAAGTGGCGAAACCGGGTGTATTGGGATTGCCAGCAGAAAGGAATGCCTTGTATCGCGCCTGCATCTCAGCGACAAGCGCTGATTGGGCACTGGATGGGCTAGGGACAGTGCCAAACTGGGAAGAAAAAGAACATAAACGATTAGGAACAAGTACTTGACATGTGAGATGCAATTAGGGAGGGAGTTACTTACGACTATCTCTATGTCGTCCTGATGGCAGACAATACCAGGCTGCGTACAATAGGGTACAACCTCGTTACCCGGGTAGGTTGCCCCGACAACAAACTGGCCAACATACACAGAGCCTCCATGCTGAGCCCAGTTTCTGGCGAAGGTCCAACTAGAGCATCTCCACAAATAGTCTGTGCCAAGTGTCTGCAGCTGAACACGGGCGTCAACAGAACCGTCAGACGGAACAGGTGTGTAGAAGCCAGAATTGAGAATGGTCGCTGTCCGGGCTGGACCGAAAGTCAGATTAAGGGCGGGGGCAAATTCGTCCTCAGGAACGGGATCTGGAGAGTTGAGATAGATGGCAAACCCAGCATCTTGTGCGACTGTAGTGACCAAGATAGGTTTATTGACGGGAGGGAATGGCGCAGTTGAGTCCAAAGGGGCGGTAATGAAAGAACCATCTAGGACAGGACGAATGGGCTCGCTGTTGCCAGCAGCGGGATCGAGATTGATTGCATTGTTGAAGACATCCATTTGGTTATCCAAGATGTCATCCACAGACAGTGACTTCGCACAAGCTGTATTGGTTGAACCGCAGCCGACACCCCCATTGAAATAAGCCTGCAGTGTTTTCTGCGTTGTCGACCTCAAGAACCCAAAATCCTGGATCACAAGACAGAACACATCAATGCTACGCAGTATAAGGAGATTTCGAGATAGTCACCATAGGATCAGACTGCAAAATAGCAGATCGGAAGAGGGAAGTGGCTGAAGGCACCGCCAGTAAAGCTCTGATCATGCTCGCGCCACTACTTTGTCCAGCTATAGTGATTTTCGAAGCACTACCACCAAATGCTGGGACAACCTTCCCCAAGAATTGAAGAGCATTCATGAGGTCTTTGACAGCAAGATTAGTCTGACCGTTCGGAGGTAAAAATCCCAACTGATTAATAGCAAACGTATTCAGATAAGATGTAGGCGATGAACGAAAAAGAGGCTTACGGCTCCTAATCGATACTGCACGACAGCCACTATGGAATTGGTGGCAATTGCAAGGTTTGAACCATTTAGTCCGGCACCAGTAGCTGAACCGACAATAAACGAACCTCCATGAACCCTTGAAAAATATTCACTTTGTCCTGTAGATGCCAGGAAGAGAGTAAACACGTACCACATAAGTGTAGACGCATTGCTGGTCGAATCTAAATTGGAGGGCACGTAGAGTACCATTGAGAGACAATCCTCTGTATAGGTTGATGGGTCCACTCCCGGTTGAGGGCAAGCGAGGGGGAGAGCAGAGACATTTGTAGACCCATTACTGTAAAGGTAAAAGTAAGTCTCTTGTAAAATCAATGAAGAAGGAACTCACGGAAGCTCCCAGGCTGTGACCAAGGTCGAGGGGGCCCATCTGCTTGCAGAAGCATACTTAACGGCGAAGCGTTGGACGCCTGATTGGTCGTTCGTGCCTTGAGCAGTACCAAGAACGGTTTTCTTGGACAGCGCTGAGATTCCGGTAGGTGGGCACAAGAACTTCTTGAGAATGGGAAGCTGGCAGAGGATCTTACGAGGATCAATCGGCGGAACAATGACTCGGTGGGTGGTGGGAACAGCGAACGAGGGCAAGAAAAGAGAAAAGAAAACGAGAAAAACTAGGAGACCCATAGCGAGAGAAACGCTGCCAAAGAATGTGTCCTCGCGTTCAACGCGGTTTTATAGGGAAACGGGAAAATCATCTTGTTCAGTACTAATGGCAGTCCAGGACAATGACAGGGAAGCGTGTTCTAAATTCGGCTCAAATTCGGCTTCATCCACTTTGCTGCGTTCACGTCGTCCTTGTTCCTTTTCAGGACTTTCACTGCGCCCTCCTTGTTCTTCCTTCCTCAACATACATCCTTGCATTCATCTTCATGTGCTCGGCGTGCCCCTGAGCTCTTGGCTTTCAACCTGATTTCTTTGTTTCTGATAGTCTTATAACAGTTTGAAAGACGGATGCATGCTTTTTGCTTAGGCCGCTCACCGCCCCGTCTCCTCCTGTTTCGTCGGCATCCATGTCTTGTCGTTATTTTTGCTTATGTGCTCTGTGAAAATTTCTTATACCCTTCGAGGAACATAGGCCTGCAGTCAGAATCTGAATTGCTTCCGTCAGTGTACTTACCCACATGTGCCCACCCAGGCTGTCGAAATCCATCACGGAGAAGCATGTACATGTACCATGTCCGAGCGCTTGCTCAGCGTAGTACATACTCGAACAGAAACGACCCTTTGATAAATAAAGCAATCACGCCAATTCTCTCACTGGCTGCTCATCAAGCTTTGGCAACGGAAAAGGCCTGCCTTACTTGTGTTATCCACGCAAGCTTGAAAATTTAATGTTGGAAAATGATTATGAGGCTTTCTTCCAAGTGGGGACCTGTAGAAGACGGAAGGGACTGCAGACTCCAGAGACCTGCACTTTCGAATATTATTCCCGAACCTCAACCGACCCTTGTCTGTGCCTTTATGCTGTTTCCCCGGGTCCTCTCCGGAGTGATTATCCCGTGCTGAGGTACGATATGCCATATGGCTATGCATTCTCTTCAATTTTGTCTGATCCAATCATCCAGGGCAGTCGATCGTCAAGTATCATCGGACAGTGCTCTCCGCGCCTGTCAGAAAAATCAAGGGCAAAAATCGAAAGAATCATCCTTTCAAGAATGCTTACAGCTTGTGAGTTAGCCTTTTAACCGAACCTCCTTCTATCGAAGTGCAGCTTTATACATAGTAGCTATCGTTTCCTCCTCTTCTTACAAATTTCCAGGATTTGTTATGATCACCAGTTCACATTGTTACTATGGATAGCACGAGCTGGCATACCACACAGTGCTCTAATATTGTAACAAGAACCAGGTGCCTCGTTATTTTCATGAAGTATTGTACTGAAAGCGGATATAGTCCTACAGACCAAATCTACCCAGTGGCCACGGTGCCCCTGACGTCCTGAGGACAAATGGATGTGATATTAATAATTATTTTGAAAATAACGAACGCCTCTCTTGCTAGAATAGTGCGAATCATGGGGTGCTATCTCAGAATCCAGCCGAGGCAGTTCGCTGTGAGTGGAGCAAATTAAAATGTTTTGAATGGGGAATTGCTTCGATTGAAACAAGACTCCAAGTCGGAAGGAAACCGGGCAAGTATTCCACTGATTTTGACAGGATCGCAGATAAATGGCGCGCGGTATTTAAGCAGTATTTAGGTGTTTACTGGACTTCTGAATCTAAGTGTTTGATTTGAGCTGACGTAGTTGACTTCAACTCAACTTCAACTAGAGAATAAGACGCGAATTTTATTTAACATATTTGGCAAGCGAATGACATACAAACACAGGTTGTGAGGCGCGTTTGGCTTGGCGCGCGCAGAAGCTCATCATGCATCATGGCTTCACCAGCACTCAAAATGTGAGTAGTCTTTATGATTTTACGGACTCGGTGTCCTAACTTTCCTTACGCAGATTGACAGTTGGGTCACCCGCAGGCTCTATTCGCGATCTATTCGCCAAAGTCAAGGCCATTGACGCGAAACATGGCAAATTCGATCTTGTGCTATGCACAGGTGACTTCTTTGGTCCACCAAGGGCTGCAGAACAGGCACTTGAACAGGGAGACGAGACAGAGTCAATGTTGAACGGGAGTTTGGAAGGTATTATCCTTACACTCACATCCTTTTGATGGACTGAGAGACTCCAATTCCATAGCACCACTTGAATTCTATATCATGCAGGGCGAACACCCTCTGCCGGCCAACGTGATTGAGAAGTTCGCAAAGACTGGAGGGGAACTGTGCAAGAATGTGTTCTTGATGAGTATGTTCGCGTATTGCTTTTCTTTATTACTGCGAATGAAAATATTGTTATAGGTAAATCTGGTGTAGTCACAACGGCAAATGGACTGCGGATAGCCTGCCTAGGCGGGATTTACGATCCTGAACTATACGATTCAGCTGAAGCAGCACCTGTAAGAGTTTTTCCTTGTTTATATATCTCATAATCATACCGACCTGCATCTGCAAGGGGTTCCTTTCTCCTTTTTTCTCGCATCACACAGTCGAGAGGCTCCTGTCGAATACTTTCGTAAAAAGTTCCACACCAAACCAAAAGAGTTATTCTTCGCTCGCATCGATTCAAGCTTCTGCATCGTCTTCGCAATACGTGGACATTTTACTGACCCATGTGTGGCCCACAGCCGTTACGCAGTTCTCCTCCGCCCCACTTCCAGACCTCCAGTTATCTTCTGTCGGAGCTCCGCCAGTGAACGACATCGTTTGGAAGACGAAGCCCAGATACCACTTTGCAGCAGGTGGTGGTCGTCCTCCTCACTTTTGGGAACGGGAACCGTATGCATGGGAGGATGAACAAGGTCGCGCCGCACGGTTCATTAGTCTAGGGGCGTTTGGTGGTGAATCCCCGAGTTCCGGAAAAAAACAAAGGGTACGCTTGTCTTCAGCTTTCGACAAAAGGAACAACTGAACGTCCTACAGTGGTTCTACGCGTTCAACATAGAACCCGCCTCTTCGGCCACTGCTCGCCCCGCGAACATTTCAAAAAATCCATTTTTGGGATTTGCCTCCCGACCGTCGAAACGACCTTTGGATGGCGAAGGCGAGAATTTTATTTTCGGAAAAAATGTTGAGCAACCTCAAAAACGTGTTCGGGTTGGTATGTAGCTCAAAATCAAATGGTATTCTGGATTGCTTATTTCCCACAGAAAAGCTGGGTGAGCCTGGAAAACCACCGCCTGGGTACAAGTGCCGACGATGCGAGTCTACCGAGGTAATTTCGCATTTCAAGCGTTATTCCCTCTGCCATTATCTGAGTCTTGTTGCAGCACTATATCAATGATTGTCCGGAACGTACCAAACCGCCTGAGGACTACATATGCAAAATTTGCAATGAGGTATGTTTTGTACATTCTTTCGCAATATCTCTTATCTTTGCAATCCAGCCTGGCCACTTCGTCCGTGATTGCCCAACCAAGGATGCTAAAGGCGACACCGGAGGCAGAAAGCCCAAGCCTGGTTATGTCTGTCGCGCGTGCGGAAGCGAGAACCACTATATCGAGGATTGTTTAGTGGCTAACCAACGCCCCCCACAAGGAGAACGACGAAGTGGTAAACGTGGTCCACCGAAAGAGATCGCCCGTTGGTTACATTTTTCCAAGTTTTTTGGACGTGGAATTGACGATAACATTGTTTTAGCTGATGAATGTTGGTTCTGTCTGTCAAATCCGAATCTCGCGTATGTCTTTATGCTATACTTTCCGCTGGTAATTGTCCCTCATACTCGCATAGGAAGCATCTTATCGTCGCAATTGGGTCTGAGTGTTATGTAACACTCCCGAAAGGTCAGATCGTTCCAACGCAATCGTTTACAGAGCACGTTGATATTCCCGGAGGTGGACATGTTCTTATCGTCCCCATCACACATTACCCTACGTATTCGACAATACAGCCTGATCTTGTTCAGTCTATTATGGAGGAAACGGAACGGTAAGTTGATTTTGCTCCATGCTATTCCACATGTCACCTACTTTGTTCGATAGATTCAAGGCCGCTCTTACAGCCATGTACGCAAAATACGGCTCAGTGCCTGTGGTCTTTGAAGTTGGCCGTCTTACAGCAAAGGGAGGGCATGCCCATATCCAAGTAGTACCAATACCATCGCGACTCGAGAATAAGGTTGAAGAGGCATTCATAAGAGAAGGTCAAGCTTTGGGTGTCGACTTTGAGGAGGATCCCGAAGCCGCAATTGCCTCGTATGCGAACGGAAAAGGCAGCTATTTTAAAATTGATCTACCCGACGGACGGAAAATGGTTCATCTGATAAAAGACCAAGTTCCTTTTAGTGTGCAGTTCGGCAGGTCAGTCCTTTACTTGTTTGAACTCTTTTCCCAGTTAACTGTTTTAAAATTAGACAAGTGTTGGTCGGTCTTCTAGGAATCCCAGACCGACTGGACTGGAAAGCTTGTATGTTATCAGAAGAGGAGGACAGAGCTGACGCCCAGGCATTCAAGGCTGCTTTTGCCTCTTTTAACCCCGCTGTTTAATGCATTCAAGAAAGTTTGAATTATATAAACGCAATTTCAAAACCTCGATTACACGCGTTGTACAGTTTGAAACAAATCTGGGCTTCTGTGCATATAATCAAGACAGAAGCTGTATTCCAAGTAGATCACACTTGGGCAGGATCGACGATTTCTACTGTCGTCTTGTATCTGAGAAAGGTCTTAGTCGACATGGAATCAAGATTTTCTGAATAACGACCTACCCTTGCCCGAAATCCCCCATTCCACTTTGCTTCGCCTTCTTCAAGACGCGGTCAATGGCATCAAGTCCTGAAAATAGTAAATTTGAAGATGATAAAACGCTCGGTATTTCACAGTCGCTTACCCATGTCAAGGTCCTTGAGAGGTGGGCCGAAGGAAAGGCGAACAAAGTGATGGCAAGGGGAATTAAAGAGGTTTCTGCGATGGGCAGGGTTGATATCGAAGAAAATACCAGGAATTACAATCGTCTTTTCCTTGAGTAATTCCTCAAAGAAGGTCTGACCGGCATGGTGTGTTAAGGTAACCTGTCAATGAAATAGAACTCGACGCACCAAACCATTGTTCAAAGGCGGCGGCAACTTTTCTAAGTTCAACCAGATGTAGAACGTGCTGCTCGGGGGTATAGTAACTTCAAGATGTAGCTTCTTAAGACGGGCAAGAACATGGTCCCGCTTAGTTTTGAAGTGTTTCTGGAGGGCAATCTGGACCGATGGGTAGCGAATGTTATTTGTGTCCGAAGTTCAATTGCGAGGGCGACTCGCCTTCTCTTGTTGGACATGGAGAGGATCTAACAATGGAATGGCTGCAAGTTGTAGGCTGCGCAGGAAATTGGCCTTTAACTCTTGTAAATGATTATAGCTCGACTTACGGGTGGTTAGCACCGCCGTCGAGGAAAGAACCTGACTGCGATAATGCAGTAATCAAGTTCTTGGGTCCGAGGACCCAGCAGACTCGCCACCCAGGGAGACGCCAATTCTGGAGTATTTACTCAATATTTCTTGCGTCTCCTTTGATAGTAGCGGGTATTACCTTAGTAAGACCGTCAATGATGACAACGGAATCCTGCAAAGATAGACGTCATTTGGTAAATTATGCTTATTGAGACACTTTCCTCATTCACGTCTTCGATATACGCTGCCGAGGACACCGATTTGCCGTAATCGCTGTCGTGCTCGGGATAGATATACCATGAATAGAACTGCAAAAGTAAGTAATAGTGGTTGATGCAGGCTGAAGGTGACATTTACCTCATCAAGAATAATTGTAGTACCTTCTTTGCTCAAAGACACGAGTTCTTTGAGATCGTTTCCCCTTTAATTCCAGTAAGCAGGGATACGTCAATAAACAGAAGGCTAGCTTCACTTGATAACCTAGCGCATATATTAGTATTCTTAATGAGAATGAAATGATTTGAAACTGACTTGGCCAGTGGGATTACGAGGATTTGATGCAAGTACAACTGCTAATCCTTGGCAACGAATGTCTTTCTATAGATAGCTATAAGGGTCGGCCAATCCCAGGGTTGAGAAAACTAACCTTGGTTTGCTCTATGTTAAGACTATATTTGTCCTGAACGGAAGTTGAATGTTATTCTTGGTCAAAAGGAAAGAAAGGTCACATTAGGGTCAAGGCTGCAAATTGAGATCAATCATCAATCACTTTAGACCAGGTTGCTTAGTCCGGTGGAAACTAATATCAGCTTACGTGGTTGGAACGGGTACTAAACGTTTGAAAGCACTCAGAACTTGATCATAGGCGGTGTAGTCGGGGACTTGGTAACTCTGTAAAAGTAGTTTAGCAACAAGCACTCAAGCTTCAAGTCTGGATGGCATACTTACCGTATAGACATCACCTATCACGGCCGCAACTCTAGATAACCCAGCACGCCCTCCCGGGACAATGCAGACATTTTCAAAGGTATACTGGCTTGCTGTTCCCTGTCGATAGGTGTGATTGTACAAGCTGGCGACGGCCTCGCGGAGGGCTAAAAATAGATAATCTATACTTGCCGCACGGCATGATATATTTAGCGTACTCGCCCTTCACTCCTGTGGTTGGGGCGTATTCCAGACTATCGAGAGGAAGGGAGATGGTGTTCGGTCGTTCGGACGCCTCAGGGATAGGACCTACTTCAGGGGCACCTTGTCCTAAATTGGCCCACTCATGAGAACTGGAATAGCTGAAGCCATTGGCCATAGCACGGTCGGAGCAGTATATGACGCCAGTGCTTCCTGGATGTTCGATACCTGGCACCGTCTCTTCGTCCTGCACAGTAGGTTAGATACAACTGCAAAACGAAGGATCTGAAGATTTACTGGGTTGGTTATGTGAGGCAGTCCTTTGGGTTGATGACCACCGGCTCTGCGGAAGATCTAGAAGAAGATTTAAATCACTGCAATATACGCAGCAAGGGGAGGCCACACTTGATGAGCCTCAGACTCTTTCTCATTCTTGTACTGTTTCATAACATCGCGAACCTGTTCAACAATGTGAGTGATAGAATGGACATGGGGGAGGTGAAAATGCATAGTAGATGGTGGAGAAAAGAGACCCTTGAGACGTACCATATCTCTGAAATGGGGCGTAGTGGTTCCCGAAGTAGAACGCAGTGTGTTTGCCATGATGCAAAGATAATATGGACAGTGGCAAGTGTGAAGGGCAAAAAGAGGACTATCGATTGAGATTGAAGCTTGATAGGATCGAGAGACAGGCAGAGCTGGCTGTGTTGTCAGTGGCGACGTTCTCTATTTATAGTGAATCGCCGCAAAGTTCAACCAGAGGCAAGCAGTTACTCCGACAGTATGTAGTGATGACAGGTGACGTCGTCCTATTTTTTAGAATTGAATCATGTGCGATGTGCAGCGGCGAGTCCGTGGAAGGCTAGGAAAAGCCGTAGATAAATCTGTTCCGTCGACGTCGTAGGAATCAGAGATAAGGAGGACCGAACCGTCGAACGCGAAAGCGGGCAGAAAGCCCTCAGACAAAGCCCCAATGAAGAGCTTTGTGATATAGTACTTGCAATGATAATCCATATTGGTGGACCATGCATGAACCTTTTGCGTTCTTCGGGATACAGCATATGGCGGAAGATGCCAAAAAATAGGTTGGAGCAAATTTCATCGTTCCAATACCTTGGTTCCCCTTTTACACTTGAGGGCTTCAGCGCTTACCATTGCCGGATCTTGTCGCTCGATTCCGACTATATATATAAGAGAAGACTGTGGAAGTAACGCCCTTGCATCCCCTTCCCCCTAGAGATAACTAGATGGCTTCCCAATCGCGTTTTATTATGGAGCCCAAGACGACAGCTGTAAGTCCCATGAGTACTTGCTTCCTCGTTTTCCTTGCTGAGTATATACGGTTTCAGATTGTCGGTTGTCCCTTTAGGCATGTTTTCCGCACATTATACACAACCGATACAAAGAGCTGACAGTAGTGTCGTTTAAGCGGTGGTCAAGTGCGTCAATTCCTGCGAATCGTGTCTTCTCTTTCTAATGCATCCGACAGCCCAAAGCAGGTGTTGATCAAGGACCCATTCGTCTCATCGAAGCAGGAATTATCAAGGATTTGGAAGGCCTGGGGTGGAAAGTCAAATTCGACGGCCACCACCAATTCGAAGATATTAGTGCTACCAACGACCCTCCGATCGGTATTCTGAAAAACCCAAGGCTCGTTTCTCGCGTTACCCAGTCAGTGGCCAAGGTTGTTGGAGATCATGTCGCCAAAGGGGAATTGCCCGTAACGCTCGGGGGGGACCATTCATTGGTAAGTGTTTATTGTTACTGGAATTGCAGAAGGCCTTTTCATTGGCGTGATAGGCTATGGGAACGATCTCAGGCACGTTATCGTAAGTGTGGTAGGCATCCAACTTTTCCTTCAACCTAACCCTTTTAAATCATAGAAAATACCCAGATGCCTGCGTCATTTGGATCGACGCACACGCGGATATCAACACTGCTGAAACGACGAAATCCGGTATTATTTTTTCCTGTCTTCCTTGATGTCGAGGTCGAACTTACAGTTTTGGCTCAGGAAATATCCATGGCATGCCTGTTTCATTCCTCCTTGGCCTGGGACCCAAAGTCGATGAGTTTTCATGGGTAAAGCCACTTCTGCGAACAGACCGTTTAGTTTACATTGGTCTGCGAGACGTTGACGCTGGAGAAAAGAAGATTCTCCGCGACAACAACATCAAAGCTTTTAGCATGCACGAGGTCGACAAGTACGGCATTGGCAAGGTTGTAGAAATCGCTTTGGACCATGTTAATCCAGGTAGAGACAGGCCCATTCATCTCAGCTTCGATGTCGATGCTCTGGATCCCAGCGTCGCGCCTTCCACCGGCACTCCTGTGAGTGAATTAATTGTCTTAAAAAAACATGTTCAGCTAATTAATTTTCTATGACTTAGGTACGCGGTGGCCTGACTTTCAGAGAAGGTCATTACATCTGCGAAGCAATCTACGAGACTGGCTTGCTTGTGGCACTCGACTTAATGGTATGCAAATAGCCTAGTTTCTGGTTCAGCTCTAACATACCTGTGTACAGGAAGTGAACCCTTCTCTAGCAGATCAAGCAAGTGTGAAGCAAACGGTCGCAGTGGGCTGCTCGTTGGTCAGATCTGCACTCGGTAAGCAGCCTTCATTCCTGATCAGCAATGTTTATTCATGGGTGGAAATTAAAGGCGAAACTCTTCTGTAGTCGCATACGTATGGATATTTCAAGAACTGCGCCTTATGTAATTTAGATGGCATGATGGAAGTATACATTAGTGTACATACTCATACTTACTGGGAACGTTCAAGGGGTTTATGTACCCCAATATTATGCTTGCTTGGGTTGTTTTCCATATCCACATGTCCCTCAGGAAGTGCGAGCTCCTCAAGTGTTTGTCCTTCAAATTGTAAATCCAGTGGCCGCTGAGCGCTCGTACTTGGCTGGTTGAAAATTTCGTTCAGCTTACTGTAATGCCTCGCTTAATGTGGAGAGGGTCGGCCATGTTGCTGAATAAGAGCTCAAAAGGAATACATAGAATCTGCCATCCAAAAGGAACAAGCATGCTTAGCGAGAGAAAATGATTGATGCAAAAATTCCACTGCACGACCTGACCGGGAATAAATAAAGAAACAGGATTCCTGGAAGGTGCGAAGTGGTGTCTGTAGTGAAAGAGAGAGCCGCCAGTCAAGTGTCAGGAAAAGAAGCCAGGTCGCAGAGATTTTGGATCAGAAAGAGGTCATTCCGCGAAAAACAAAACACATCAGATCATCTGACAGGGACCATGAGAAATGGGAATCCGGCAAATCCCGACCTGACCTTGTGTGAAGGCGACCACAATCCTGCGGACTAGAGCTCTCTGAGAAGAGCAGCCATGGCCCCCTCGAGCTCGTCGTCCTCTACGGCGACCTCGGTGCAAGTTGGTGCGTACATCCTGCAGCTCTCTGTTGTTCGTTGCTCTAATTATTATCCCTCCAGCTCTTCGCATTCGGCCCCCGACCACACAAGATTCTACTTCCATACCCCCTCGTTTCCAACGCTCAGTCATACAGGCTACTTCCTCAACCTCTATTTCCATAGAATCACCTTCAAGTGCATTGGCAGGCTCAGGCACACCATCCGTACCCGCGGGCTTAGCCTCAGGCGCCAAGAAACAAGTCTTCACTTTCGACCAGGTTCACCCCCCTCCGACTACCCAATATGAACTCTACGAGTCTACCGCGCGGCCTCTTGTTTCTCGCTTTTTGGAAGGCTTTAACTGCACCATTCTTGCCTACGGTCAGACCAGTAGCGGGAAGACGTTTACCATGACTGGAGTTGATCTAGACTTGGACCCCTCCGATCCTAACAACGGCATGGGTATCATCCCTCGTGCTGTTTCTTCAATATTTACCACTTCCAGACAACTCAAAGAAGAGCGGGGAAGTGCTTGGAATTATGCTCTGAAGGGCTCCTTCATTGAAATCTACAACGAGGATCTAATTGACCTACTGAGCCTGGATGACCCGACTGGCGCGAAGCGAGAAGTTCAAATAAGAGAGGACAAAGATGGGCATATTATATGGGGCGGTCTTCGCGAGGTGAACGTAAGAAACGCCAACGAAGTTATGAGGTACGCTCATTCTTACAGTCACTGAGGGAACCGAATTGTTAACGTTAACTCCCGCTCCAGCCTTATCAAGAAAGGATCTTCTATTCGTCGCACCAATGAGACCGACATGAACGCCCAGTCATCGCGATCTCATGCCATCTTTTCTCTCACTTTGACTCAGAAGAAGTATACAGGTTCGGGACATCCTCCCAGGTCATCATCACCGCTACCACCTGGTGGCCGTTCACCTTCAAGACTTGTCCGCCCAGGTTCGATGTATGCTGGTGGAGCATCTCCTGCAGGTAATCGGGTTAGTTCTCCCACTGGACGTCCTTCTACGCCTAGCTTTGCCTCTGCGATGAGTCGAGGTGGCCTCCGGCCAGCAAGTGCTCTCGGACACATGGGTGACCGGTCGCCCGCTGGGATTGATGAAGACACAGGCGATTGGGTCACCATTGTATCGAAGTTCCATTTCGTTGACCTTGCTGGTTCTGAAAGGGTCAGTGACATACATATGGCTAAATGACTTACCTTGTATATCTTATTTCTATCCCCCATACAGCTAAAACGCACTGCAGCCGCAGGGGAACGAATCAAGGAGGGTATATCCATCAACAGTGGTCTTCTCGCCCTTGGAAACGTCATTTCAGCGCTGGGCGATCCTTCACGAGCAAAATCAAACACCGCAAGCCACATCCCTTACCGCGACTCCAAATTGACAAGGCTTTTGCAAGACTCATTAGGAGGTAACGCACATACGCTTATGATCGCTTGTGTTAGCCCTGCAGAGTGGAATGCTGGCGAAACCATCAACACGTTGAAATATGCAAACCGTGCTCGTAATATCAAAAACCGTGCTGTTGTCAACGAGAAAGAAGATGGATGGGATGATATAGAGTGGCTGCAAGGCACCGTGGCTCGTCTACGCAAGGAATTGAAAATCATCAAAGAAGGCGGTGTCGTCCCAGCAACTGAAAGGGAGCCTGAGGTATTGGAAGGCGCCGGAAAGAAGGTTCTTGCCCAGATGACCGAACTCCAGAATAACTATGAAGACTTGCGGGAGAAATTCGTGGAACGGACTGAAGAGCTTACTCGGCTCAGACGTGAGCTCGGCGAGAAACACAGGTCCAGCACTGCCGGGGCTGTGGCGGGGACCGGAAAGTATGAAGAGATAGTGGGGCCAGTAATAGAGGAGTACGAGAAGACTATCAGCGCCATGGAGGCTGAACTTAGTCTCAATAGGGCGGCTTTGAGACATACCAATGAAATGGTAGAGGAAAGAGAGGAGGAATTGGCAGCTATCACAGAGCGTCATGCAGCCACGGAGTTATATGTTGAAGAACTGAGGACCAGAGTGGCCAAGTTGACAGAACGAGAAGCTTTTACTGAGGTGAAAAAGGCATTAATCATTTCGATTAGTTCGCTAAATTGTCAATAGGCCTATGTTCGCGACCTTGAAGAAAAGATCAAGGCATACGACGAAACTTCACTTTCGTCGAGCGAATCTATGACTGACTTCAAGCGGGAAATCAGCAGGCTCAAGGATGCTGAAACACACTCTGCCAAGTATATCGCAGACCTTGAAGCTCGACTCACGCGTTCCGATGAATCTGTCCTTGCTCTCCAGCAGACTGTGGAAGGGTTGGAAAAGGAGTGCGAACGTCGGCGTGATGAAGTTGAAGCGCTGAAAGCCCGCCTCGAATCGTTTAGACAGGATGGCGAAAGCTGGCGTACTGACCTCGAGGAGAGGGAGCTACGAGTCAAACAACTAGAGGAAAAGATGCAGGAATGGGAGCGGAAGAAGAAAGAAGCAGGGCAGGCTCGCATTCGGCTTGGGGAAGTTGTTGGAGAGGTCGAATCAGCACGTAGAAGCCTTCAAGTCGATATTACGCAAGTCCCTTCTCCTAGCGCTTCCTCTGGCACACCTTCGGACTCTCCATCCTCTACAGTGAAAGTCAATGAAGAAAATGTCCCCGCTACTCCTCCGAATCCCGAACTCGAGAGTCAACTGCTTGCTCTGCAGCAAACCCACACAGCCACTCTTGCAGACCTTTCCTCCATCACCGCTAAATACAGGGATGCTCTTCGTGAAATCACTGACCTTGCGGCTCAGATCCAGGAGCTGAAGCTCAATAGTCCAAGTGTCGTTGAAATCACTGCAGATTCCCCGTCTTCTGATAAACCTCAGGAGCCTCCCACCGTTACTAGGAGGCGAATGACAAATCCACGAACGAGAGATAATGCCGAGATTCAGGTAGGCTCCCCTGGTCGACGGCTTTTTTTCCGCCAAGCGGCCTCGGCGGAATCGCTCCACGCGAGGTAAATACTTGCTACTATGATCGTCAGCTGATCTCTCTTATCTATTTCTTCTTGCTAGGTCGCTTTCGCAATCGCAATCGCTGTCGCAGGAGCTGTCCTCAGTACACTTGCGCAAAGCTTCCTTCTCAAGTCACGGTAGCTCCCACTCTCCGTCAAGCTCCCATTCTGCGTCGCATTCAGCCACTGGTCTTCACGGTTCCCGTCCCAGTCTTTCCGTCTCTATGCCCAGCCTATCGCCCTCTCATGAGCGATCAGTTGCATCGTTAGAGAAGGAGATCATGCGCCTTCAGGAAGTGCTTAAGGAACGCGAGGCGGAAATATCTCTGCTTGAAGAGTCGCTTAAGGAGTCTCAGCAAGAGAAATCACCAATAAATGGAGCGGAAACCCCAGACCATGAGAACGGTGGGGTAAACGGTGTTGCCCTTGGCCCCGAAACAGCGCTATCTCCAAAACGCTGCACCAATTTGATAATATCCGGAAGACAATGGAAAATGGAATCAATGGCCATGCGCCACATACTGACACAAGTTCATCACTTTCTGAAGACGAGTCCTTGGACAGGCTCAATGAACTCATGCTGTGTGTATGCCTTCTCGTCGGTATGTTTTTATTCTCACAATTTGTGTATAGTTCCATGGCACAGAAGGAGTCTCATCATCGGGAAGTTGTCGAATCCTTGACATCCCAACTGACCTCTACTCGTCGCCAACTTGACGACCTTACCACTCTATCCCGTGACCAGGTGCGACTTCATACTCATTTTGAATTGTCAGCTGTAAGTTCACATCGCTTCCAGACACTCAATATGTCGATGGAGATAGAGGCTTTACAACAGAAGCGCAATGATGATCTCACTGTCATGGAAGAAATTCGCAAACGTGAGGCTGACCTTGTAGAGTCTCTCAGAAAAGTGGAAGAGACACACAAAGTCGAGATCGACGAACTTCGTGCTGCGCATGAAGAAGTCTTGAAGACGAAGGCCCAAGAATTAGAAAGCTTGATGGCTTCCTTAAAGAGTGAACACGATACTTCGATCTCATCTCTCAAGTTCAACTTAGATGAAAAGATTGCTGCTCTCGAAAAGGCTCAGCATGCCCACGAAGCTGCTTTTGGTAAATTCAAGACTGACCATGAGAAAGAACTTCTGTCCAAATCTCAAGAAGCAAGCTCTGTTCTTGAAGAAACTCGCCTTTCTTATCAAAAGGCTCTAGCCAAGCTTCAAGCTGAACATTCTGCCATTTTACGCCAAAAGGATGAAGAGCATGCCGCAGCCTTGCAGTCTACCGAGGAGGAGTACTATAATGCTCTCACCAAGCTTCGTGGTGATCACGCCGAAGCCATCAAAACAATTGCTGCGGAAACTAACGCAACCATTGAACGACTTCGCGAAGAGCATGCTGGTGAATTAAGGATGGCTGAGATTGCCAAGGAAGGCTCACTATCGGAAAGTGAGTCAGCAAGTGCTCTGGTCCTGAAGACTCTTCAAGAGGAACACGCTGCTGCTATCACTAGAAAAGAGGCTTCCTTTGCAGAGGAAATCGAGAGTATTAATGCTGCCCACATCCGGACTTCCAAAGCCAAGGAAGATGACCATACGTTGCAGATGGATCGCCTTAAGTTGGAACATGAGACAAATGTCTCCAAACTCAAGAGCGACTGGCGGACAGAGGCTGAATGTGTAAGCGCAGAATTGGCCTCGGTGAGAGACGAACATGCAGCGCAATTACAGGAGTTGCGTCAAGGTAACGAAACCGCCATTCGCGACGTTCGAGAGCAACAAGCTACGATCCTTCAGGAGATCGAGAAAGGTCATCAACAGGAAACCAATGCTTTGAAAGCCAAATATGACGGAGCATTGAGAGATGTCGTTTCGCAACACGAGCAGGAGCGTTCCACACTGCTACGGGCACATTCGGAGGCAATTTGTGATCTCCAGAGTCGACATAAACAAGATATTTCCAAATTGGAAGCCCAGCTGTCCAGCGTTGCGGATCAGCTCCGCAAAGCTGAAGAACAGTCCCGCGCTCATAACGATCGCGTGCTTCAGGAAGAGCAAGCACGGGCTGCACTTGTTCAAGCGCACTCAGAAGAAGTCCTCATGTTGAAAACTCGTCATACACAGGATATCTCGAACCTTGAAGCGCAGTTAGTTGTCCTCCAAGAGCAACATCATCAAACTCTAGAAAATGCTCTGGCACAAAATAAGGACCTCCTGCAGGAAGAGGAAACCCGTTTTTCTGCAACATTATCTGACCTTCAGAAGCAGTTTTCTGATGAACGAGAGAGTTTCCGCAAGGATCACGATCTACTTATCCAGGAAATTGAGGCACACAAGGTTGCAGCTGACGAGTTCGCTCTCCTACGTGAACAAAGCCGGAATAATCACGAAAAAGAGTTGGGTGCAAAGGATGTGGTCATTGCATCCATGGAAGAGCGTCTAGCCAGTGTTGGAAGCGAACGAGATGAACTCCATGACGAAGTCATTAAGCTGCGTGCGGAGCTCGATAGGACTCGCAATGAGCAGTCGAAACTTATTCAAGAAGCATCCAAACGCGAATCTCTTGTGATTGAACTGGAGCGTCATCGTTCAGTTCTTGCTGATTTACAGGAAAACCTTCAGAAGGTAAAGGACGAGAAGGATACCCTGCAGACAGAGAAGAACCGATCAGATGCACTTGTACGCGATCTACAAGTTCAACTGGCTCGCAGCGCATCTCCACCCAACGTACGCTCTCCAGACCGAAATATTGGGTTCCAGCGCGGTACGAATCTTCCTGCCATCAAACTACCACCTCCTACACCTCCTCCTTCTGTACCTCCTCCCCCGGCACCTCGCTCCGCTATCATTCAGCAAGTAAATGGAGATTCCAATGTCAGCACTTCATCTCAGGGCTCTTCTGCCTTCACATCGTCTGGTTCATCAAGGGACTCATCTTTACCTGATTCACCTTCTACATCCATCGGACATTTACCACCGATAAATGTTGACCCCAAGATCACTATCAAGGTGGAACAACAAGCGAAACTGATCGAAGAGCAAGAAGCCATGATTAAGACACTGAACAAGCAGCTTACACATTGCGAAAGCGACCTTCAGACTCATATGGACTTGGTTGCAACATTGGAGACCTCACTGGGTGATTCTGAAAAAAATTGTATGTTTTCATTTCTTCGCCTACCCTGAAACGGAACTCTGATCTTTTTTAACAGTGCGGAAAGCACGGATGCAGGCAACAGAGCTAGCCCGGGAACGCGACACCCTAAATATCAAACTCGAAGCTATGCGCAATGACCTTGCCGACGCCAAACGCGAGGTCGCAACAGTCCGCAGATCCATCGTTGAGGAGAAACAGACCTTGGAACAACGTCTGGACGAGGAGCGCAAAGCCAAGGAACGTGCACGTCAACAACTTGACTCTCGAACGGAGGAGCTGCAAAGACGAAAATCGAAATTTGCTTGCCTATAATTATTTCTTTCCTTTTGTTCGTCTTGCTTAATTGGTTACGGGTTAGCTTTCACTGTCTTTTATTTTCTGGAATTATACCAGATCCTCTCTTTGTATAGTTATTTTCTCTTACCTTTACCTTCGTAATGTAGATACCCCCTTGTTCCCCATCTTCTGTTCGATCTTGCATGGTCCGTTATATGATACGTCGATCTCTCTCCTGTGTTGGCAGGGTGTGCCTGTATATTGCGGAGTCATTACATACTACTTATATGCTACATTCTATGCTGCTGATTGCCGCGCATGCGTTGAAGGATAATGGTGTAAGTATAGACGTATGCATTAGAGGTTATTTGCAACTTTGAATGAACGAAAAATATGCCCTCATCAGGCAAAAAGTGGAGCCTTCAGCCAATCAGAGACCCGGTAGCTCCACTTTTTCGTTTGAACGGAATTTGCAAATAACCTCTATTTGGATAAGGTTGCCCATGAGGTCCAAGCTCTGGCCCTATGCAGGAGTATTTTATGCCGACAGATTTACGGGGACTTGACAGGTGCCGAGCGTGCCGAAAGTCACGTGCTGGTGACCTGCAGTCGACGCGTCGCGTTCGAGCGCCTGGCGTCCTCCAAAGTCGCAGGAGCGCCTTCCCCAACTCGCTCGGGATGGACACCGACGGCGGAGTGATGGGACTGATGCGCTGTGTGGTTAAAAATAGCCTGCTTCTCAACGCTTTGCACAATGCGTCTTCGGCGGCCGTCTCCGGTCTCGCTTGTCGTGTCTTTGACTTCTTCGCGAACCCTGTTCCCTGTTTAATTGCATTGGAAGGGCCATTATAGCTATTTATTCTCATTGTAACTTATTCTAATACATGTGTCTGCATTGCTGCGTAAATATTATAATACAGAACATGTCTTCAAGCAGGGGAGGGAGGGTATGCTCCTGAATACTGTAATTTGAGCTGGTTCAAGTCAATAACTGGTCCCTTTGGAGGACATAAGTTTCACTTGGATTTACACGAAATGAGCTAGTTCATTTCCGTTGTAAAGCCAGAGCCTCGGAGCGATCAGTGGCTCAAGCTCATGTGCACTCTATACACGTCTTCCATACCTCTGAAATTCAAAAAATTTCTCTGCCTCTCAAAAGAATGCTGAAAATCTAATATTCTATTCTCTTTCACTGAAAAATTTCCCCATGAGTCCCTACCTAGTCTCGTACCCATCCGTTTTGGGTAATGCCCTTCGGAGCAAAATCTAATATTCTAATCATTTTTTGGCGATCAGAGCACATCACTCTGTAATTGCCTAATACGGGTGGGTTTTCCGCAAGCTCGGCTACCTTCATGTGTTCCGGGGTACCCTCCTCAGGTCCGTGCTAAAAATATCCGGCTTTACAGGCTTTACAGTAAAGTTGACCAAATAACCGTACTTAAGGCTGCATGGATCTTTGCTGGGGCCTTATCTTTGTTTACACCATTCCCTAGTTCACTCATCAAGGTATAACTCTTTGTCAATGAGGCCTGCTCTCAGGCACTGACATTATGTCTTCTAGTTATGGCAAATCGTCCTTCTCCACCATTGACCCTGCCGTCTTTTTCCCTGGAAGGAAAGGTAAATTGAATTCGTGTATACACGGTAGAGGATATAACCCAGAGATTTTTTCAAGGTCTGTATGGTCACAGGTGCCGCAAGAGGGCTGGGCTGGAGTTCTGCAGAGCGTTCATCCAATCGTATGCAACCTCTGGTTCTATTGAGCACCAATCAATGTCTTATTACATTTTCAGAGGTTGCGCAGAGCTTGCCCTATTAGATTTAAAGCTCTCTGACACCGAGGAAGCCGCTATTGAGCTTTCTCTCTTTGCGCAGGGTCTGCATGATTGATTCTTGCTCTGTCCTACGACTAAACCACTAGATAGAACAGTGCAATATTCAACCCGACGAATTGAAGGTCGCTGCCATCGAATGTGATGTATCTTCGGAGGCTTCTGTACAAAAAGCCTATACAGAAATTCTAGAGACCTTTGGAAAGATAGACGTTGTCGTGGCCTCGGCAGGTACGTCATTTATTTCAATTGAATTTTCTTTCATTGCTCATTGAGTACTCATGATGTGTGTATAGGTATTGTAGAGAACTATTCTGCCCTTGAGTATATCCGACCATCCTTTGAGACATGGATTAATCTCACTTGATACTAGCTACCCTGCTGACCGTGCCAGACGCCTCTTCGATATCAACGTACATGGCGTCTTCTATACCGCCCGCGAGGCAGCGCGACGCATGATACCCAACGGTGGTGGCTCTATCGTCCTCGTCTCCAGTATGAGTGCCAATGTGAATTGTACACTTTCTTAAATTCTTCGAGGGGTAAATCTAACGAGCTTTGTCTTTCAGATCGTTAACATCCCGCAGGTCCGTTGTGGCTTTCCTGATACAGTACCGGCCTTGACTAGGGACTTATAGCTTCAAACCCCTTATAACGCCTCGAAGGCTGCTGTCAAGCACATGGCTGCGAGTCTGGCCGTCGAATGGGCCAAAGAGGGTGTACGCGTGAATGCTCTGAGGTAAGGATACTTCCAAACTGCTCTACTATGTTGGTCCGTCTGACTCATGGCAGCCCCGGTTATATGTTGACCAAGCTCACGAAGACAATCTTAGAAAAGGACATCGAATTGAAGGTTTAATTTTCATTCAAGTTCCCGAGTATTATCATAGTCATATCACCAACATCACCATTTAGAACACCTGGGAAAAACTGACGCCAATGGGAAGGGTAAGTTGCTAACCCTTCGTTTATCTCACTCAATTCTGAATGAATTATTCATGATTAGATGGGCGAGCCTGAAGACCTTGCAGTAGGATCTATTCTACAGTGTTCGTAACCTTTCTCACTGTTGATTTTAGGGTGCAATCGTTTTCCTAGCTAGCGACGCTTCAAGGTTTATGACAGGTTCAGAAATCCGTGTTGATGGGGGTTATTGTGCCATTTAGACCGGGACTTCACGGACTAAATTTATGTAGAATTTCTTGCATGTATAGCGACTTCGATGGGGTGGATTTGATACCCATTTACCTCTGTATATAAATATCTTTTGTGTTCTATCTAGTAAGGTTCAACCCCTATCTTTGTATCGCTTCCCTAGCACTCGTAAATAATGTTTGACTTTACGTCATGGCACGGTTTCTGCCTGTTTCTGCAACATGCCACCATCTCCCGCCCAGGCTCAAGTTGCTCCTCAGTCACTCGGAACAAAGCCCCCTCCATCATATGATTTCGAGAAACGAAAACGATGGGCGGACTTGTTGCTCACAGAATTTGTTGACAACGTACCTTTCATTTTGTCGTCCACATGTAAAATCTGGTTCTGTGGTGTTGCCGTGGTTGAAATTCTGGGTTGGAGGGATACTGACTTAGTTGACCTTGATTTTATTGACCTGATTGAAAGTACGACCCAATTGCCTTTGTTACTACCTTCATGGGTGCTAAAGCTGTTGAAATTGTGGCAGTAACCGACCAAGATCGTTTTCGTTTCGCCTTCGAGCAAGGCATTGAAAACGCGAGCGGGTTTGATATCTCAGTCAGGCTTAGAGGCTGCGATAATTCACTAGTATCATATCCAATTTCCCAGTCGAAGGCAATCGTCTTTAATATCAAGTGCCTTCCGCACATCATCCCTCCCTCCAGTAAAAGCGAAGTAGAAATTCGGTGCCTCATTGCAATGGTCTCTCCATATCCCAGTCGTAATACTGCGATGTAAGTTCGTCTCCTACATATATTTTGAGTGTTTTAATCCATTGTCCTTCATAGGCTGAATACTATGGTCGACCTCAAAATACAAAACGATCATTTGCAACGCAGACTAAGAGAACACCGAGAACGCGGTCCTCTGGAGTCTCCCAATTCAACTTACTTTCCTTCTTCTCAAGCAGGACCCATGTATGCAACATCATCCTTACATACTACGAAGAATCCTTTGATGTCTGGCTCAGCGTCCTTCAGGACAGGCAACTTTTCCAGTAGTTATCAATCAAGTATGGTTCAAATCCCGTTGGAAGGTTTGAAAGGAGGCTTTTCCCAAGCATCAGATATTGTTATAGGCTCAGCCTATCTATGTGGTCCGGCTGGTGCAGAGGAACGGGGCGACGAGAGCTCCAAAAAAAAGAAGGCAAGCTTTTTCCTGGTCACCTGCCTCAACCAACCTTACGAACATGCATTCCTCTAGTTGAAACGTTCACAGAATGCGGAGCAGTACGTTTGCAATCAATGTGGACGAACCGATTCTCCTGAATGGAGAAAGGTCGGTAAACTTTCATTTACGCTAGTTCCTTGGTCTCTGCTAGTCCATTGGTCTGACCATCTTCACAGGGCCCTCAAGGTCCAAAGACCTTGTGTAATGCTTGCGGACTTCGTTGGGCAAAGCAAATGCGCAGGGTAGATGATTTGGCGGTACCAGCCGCTTCTTCTTCTGGAGATATCTGACCACTGTCAAGGACAACGTCTGTATATTGTATTCATATCTGAGGGTTTATTCAGGGGACATTTTACCATTTGAGAAGTTGCTTGCGTTGTACATTATAATTATATTGCCATCATGACTGGTCGAATAAAGTAGAGTGTATTATTGTTGACGTAATGCTTTAAGTTTAACGCAAACACAGCCGCGCTATTTGATCCTTTTTCTCAACTTGACCAGAAACCTTGAAGCGCAGTAGTTGACTGCTAGTCCTCTGCAGTGTCTCCTCACAAACACCATGCCCGAAGTTTTCACCCTCGCTCAGACACCGGTCACTGCTCATTCCTTCAGTGCCGACCGTTCTCGTTCGTGTATTTACGTATCGCACATAATCGCATACTGATAAATTACCCAAAGAATTGGCGGTCAGCTTGAACAGCAACGACGCCCAGATTCTCACTCGACAGGGCTTGGAATGGGTCCCTACCGTGACCTTATCCGAGGTGAGTACATCTTCGTTATCTATGAAGAGAAAGTGTTGACATCTGTATCTCAGCACGATAAACTCATCACCTCGATTGACTGGGCCCCTAACTCTAACCGTATTGTCACTTGCTCTCAAGATCGGAATGCATACGTCTGGCAGGAGCAGCCTGACCTTGAAACGGGGAAATTGGTTTGGAAGCCGACCCTTGTGTTGCTAAGGATTAACAGGGCCGCCACTCATGTCAGATGGAGCCCCAGAGAGGACAAGTTCGCTGTAGCTAGTGGCGCAAGGCGAGCAAGAGCGTAGGAGAGACACATCATAACTCTAATCTTGTATTTCAGGGCTATTGCTATTTGTTCATTCGATCCGGAGAACAACTGGTGGGTGTCTAAGTTACTCAAGAAACCCATCAGGTCCACCGTGCTTTCTGTGGACTGGCATCCGAACAACGTCCTCCTCGCTGCCGGCAGCGCTGACATGAAGGCTCGCGTTTTCTCCGCGTATATTAAAGAAGTTGACGAAAGGTAATTACTCTTTGGTCCCGACGTCCTTTTCTCAAAGGCTTATATATTTTATTCTAAAGGCCTGCCCCGACTGCCTGGGGCTCGAAATTGCCTTTTAATACCGTTTGCGGCGAGTACAGCAGTCCAGCTGGCGGGTGGGTGCACACCGTCGGTTTCTCCCCTTCCGGAGACGTGCTGGCTTTCGCGAGTGAGCTCTATGGACACCTTTCCATTTGATTGGCATTGTTTACTCGTTACTCTGCAGGCCATGATAGTTCTATCAGTATTGTCTACCCTAACGGCCCTGTCATTCACAATATTCGGATGCCATCTCTGCCTATTGTGAGTCTGTCCTGGACGTCAGAAGATACTATCGTCGCTGCTGGACATGACTGTCGACCCTTCGTCTTCTCTGGTTCTGAGGGTGGGTGGCAAGAGGCAGGCACCCTAGACGACACAACTTCGCCTAGATCGGCCGAACCTCGTTCCGGATTTGGACCAAGCAATAGCGTGGGGCGGCTGAGGACGAGTGCCTTTGCCACATTCCGCGATGCAGATAGCCGCGGACAGTCTGCGATTGCTGGTTCAGCATCTCCGACGGCGGATACCAAGCTTCTGACGATTCATCAGAACACTATAACAGACGTGCGGCCCTATGAATACTCGGGAAGCAATGTCATCAAGGTCAGCACGTCTGGAGTTGATGGAATGCTGGTAATATGGGATGTCAACGCTGTTGTTGCTTTGACTGGCCGCCTGGGAGGAGCACACTTGATGTAGATGGTCTCGTTGCCCTGATTTCCAAACATACAATGGGATAATAGCAATACATTTTGTCAATGCCTAATCGTCATATCATTTGAATCGCTGTAGCTTTGATTGTGTATCGATGGGTCTGGCTGTTCGTTTATGACACCCCATACAGAAGCTTTGAACTAATACGATGTCAGCTGAAATGTTGAGATCATGATATTGAAGACCACATACCAGGGTTAACACGAGGCCCATCTTCTTTTCTAGTACACGCAGTTTGGCTAGCATTGCCTTGTCTGGTTCCTCATTAAGCAGACGGGTCTTCTGCGTGACCTGGAACGCGTCAATGATAAATTGCGATACCTGGTGATCGAAGGGATATTGGCATACCATTCGAACATTGTGAGCAAGTTTTGCATACTCCCAAAGTACAGAGGCCTCCAAAGGCGTCAAACTTGGGTGGGATTCATACGGGTTTGTAGTCAGAATGTCATTTGGCGATCCTTGACTGGTCATGGCGCCGCGACAAGCTGCACTTCCATACGCCGGGTCGTAAATGCCGGTATCATTTCACACGCTTGTTGATCCACTAGCTGCTGCAAAGAAAGAACGTTGGGATTCTCGTGGCAGATGTAAGTATGCTGAAAGGCTTTCTCTTTCACAGGATAGTCGAAACACCACAGCTCTGGATTGGAAGGAAGCTCGAGGTTCAATACACACTATCCCCCGATAAGAAAGCATGCAAGAGCGGTCATTGTCAAATGTCATCCTCTCAAGTCACACAATACATGTCAAAGAGAGGGGTTTTCCTCTCCCTCATTCTCTGGCTGGTCACGAGTGTAGGGTTTTTTAGCGCCAAAGCGGACTTGCGCGTATCAGGGTCCAAATGATCCATCTTTCATCGCCCATGCAAGCGGCATCATTCTTCGGGTTGAAGAAGAATTCGAAAATTACGGAAACAAAAAGGATATGTCCGTGTTCGCGGGAACCATGTGCTGCTATAAACTCAGCGAAATTGGGCATGATATGGGGATCTGATGACGGTTGTCTCAATCAGTGGGCGTGAGGGACAAAGACAATAAGAGCTGGACGGAATCCAAAAATAGCAAGCGGAAAACAATTAGAGGCCTCCCGAGCTATAAGGTTCTGTCAGGATCTCTCTTTTTCTTCCTCCCTCCTCCATCTTTTTTCTTCTCTTTTCAACCATATACCCTCCTCTTCGGGTCCATCTTACCATACTAAGCTGCCTATTCGTACACTCCGCCAATCAATGTCTATAGACAATAGTCTCTGTCGAGTCTGTCATTTAAAAGGCGCGCAGGTCGATTCTCTTTTGTTAAAGTGCTGCCGCGGGTCTGGCCAATCTATGATCCCTCACAATTCACCGGCTCCAGCTCAAGCCTGCAAGCCAACTTCTCCTCCCCAAATGCCTTCCTTTGAACCAAGACTTTTCCCCCCTCCCTCTTTGACTGGTGTTCCCATTGAATACATAACCGACCAACTTCATAATTTGGCAACGCATTTCTGGGATAAACCGGAAACTGCAGACTGTACCATAAGTAAGTCTCCCAGTCATTGACTGAGAGATTGCTCTGACAGCCACCTGCAGTCATTCCATTTCCTCATGCTCAAGGGATACCTGAGCTCCCTGCCTTTTCTTCAATTTCGGCCCTTGAACCTTCTTTCTCGTTCACGGCAAGTTACGATTCCACCAATTTGGGACGAAGAGCGACGCAACCTCCTTTGAATGCCGTTCCACGCATTTCTCTACCGGTTCGTCTAATTTACAACATCTTCATTATGCAAACCTGAACCGAGCCCATCTACAGCTGCACGCCGACTACCTGTCTGCGCACTCGAGTTATCTGAGAGGACTGTTCAGTGGTGCTCTATCGCTGGATTTAATGTATTCGGCTACTCCACCCACTTCCAACTCTTCCGTACCCGCTGATCGTCTACCACGTCTCATGCCATGTTCCCCTGACCATCCCATCCTCTTCCTCCCTGTTCCTGACCCGACAACATTTCATCTTATAGTCCATTGGATGTACTTTGGAGACTTCAAATACATCCAGGAATGTCTCCATCAAGGTCTTATTCAGTGGGAAGGTATTGCCCGGAACGTTGAATACTTGGGTCTGAGTGCCGAGCTCAAAATATTCCTCGGCAACTGGTACAATGCTTGGTTGGACCCCGATCGCGAGAGCGAGATGTGCAGTGACGGCGACGACTCTGACACGGTTTTCACTGATTCGGACGAAGACGACTGCTCAACCGAAATCGAACTGGAAGACATCATCGAAACCGACAACGAAAAGAATTTACGTGGAAAGATACCTGGCGCCAGACCTATATCATTCCAGTCATTCCATTCACTTGAATTGCCCATATCTTGAACTTCTCCACGCTTCTTTGGTTTTCTTGTTTCTCATTTCCCCGCTTCTCGTTGGAACCGGGTGGCATTGATCACACTCCTTTCGATCTTCGAGCGTATTGCATGCTGGAGTTGTCAGCAGTAGTCGCTGGACGCCGTTCTTTGATTCGACTTTCTTTTCTCTATTCTCATCGCGCTGCGATCTGGTGAATTCACGGACTCTAATGACGACGTTGACAGATTAGAAGTGCTGGTAGTGACAGACATATTTGTACAATATCTTTATTGGTAAAACCTTTTTCTGTGATGTTTCGTACGAATCTTCGTATGTTATTCCCAAAAATTTCAAGCTGCTCTTCCAATAATCAGCTTGTTAAAATTCCTAGACGCAGGGCTTTATTGTCTTGGGTTGCGATGCCAGCAGTTAACCCATTATTTAACCGTGGTAGAAAGATAACAAGAGCAATTGTTGTCAGAAGGGGACAGACGGCTGTCACATGAGTTTCTGCGCCTCATGTTTTGATCAAGCAAGTATTGAAACAAAAAAAGGAGGCACAAGCAGGAATCCGAATATCTGCTTGCTGTTAGCAGACGCATTCAAATGTCGATTCGTCCAATGCCCCGAATATGAAGTTTCCGTGCAAATCGCCATTGCCAATTTGAAAAAAGTAGGATGCCCAGAATTTGCTACATGGAGCTGCAAACTAAAACACGGCGGATGATAGACTCCGTCGAAAAGGAAACAGCCCCAAGGATAAGGATTATTGGATCAGAGGTAAGGCAAGCAATTGCCATGCAGTGAAGGCAATTAATCAGGGTCCATTGGGGCAGATAATTTAGTACGCAACAGTGCTAAGGCAGACAAATCTTGTACACTCCCTTCTCCATTTTTCTGCGAGTCAACTTTGGCGATCCAAGGACATTGATGTTTCCTAATCTGCTCCTGTAATTTAGGTACCAATGATCCCGGATTTTCTGGTACCTGAGGCTGAAGGATAGCTCTGTAATTATTCACAAAATGCCTACATGATCAGAGGCCGACTTGGCCAGAAGCAATACATTCAAAGGGAAGAAAATACGTTGTATATGTACCAGTTATCACGCAATATGGGAAGTCTTCATCTGATATTATCAAACTGCACTCTTGCGCCGTATAGAATGGGATTCGAATGGTATTCCTATTTCTTGCCGTCCACAATCGGGTCTGGAGGATGTTCCAAGATTCATGCGCAAAGGACCAAAAGTACCCGTCAACACCAATTGGAACATTTTCGGGCCTTAGGTCTCGGTAAAGAATGCCCTTCCATACAGGAATTCGAGAGCACATAGGATAGTGTTGAAGCAGAAGTCCCGGGCACGGTAATGGCTTGGTCCCGAGTGATCTTTCCTTTTCTCTGCATTCGCTGTCGAACGAGATCGGGTATGAATTCGAATGCAAATATACATGCAAGGACCTGAAATATTCCAGTTCCAATTGAGACCCACCTTAAGGATACTATGCTAGGACTTTAGAGATCTTACTGAAAATCCATATAAGGCTTCGAACAAGCCATAGCCTTCATGAGTCTCAAGTCTGCCTTTTAAGAATGACGACCAACCTGAAGTTCTGATGCCGCATAAGAAAGGGGACATATCTCGGTAGGAGGATTCGTCGTACCTCTTTGGATCGTCCAATGCTTCATATTTGTATTTGAATGGCTCTCCCAATTTTTGGTGTACTTGTTGAGGAGGTTAGACCTCAACCTTGGAGGGCTTTCAAATGGGACGAAGAAAAATATTTCGACAGAGGCGTAGGAGTAGCTAAAGTGGTCAAAAATGCATAAAAATAATAAGAGTAACACTGTGAGAGGCAAGCTAACAAACGCCGAAAGCTTTCGAGGATACGCAACTGTCCTGAGGAGACGACATCAGCATCTCCTATAGTTCTTCAACAGACGGCCGACGTTCGCTGTTGCACTCTGTCGCGAATCACAGAAAGAGTATGAAAGCTTTCTCAACAATGCCGAATCCAGACGACTCTTTACTGCAAATCCCTGTGTGTAAAGTAAGAAGAAATCGATTGTGATCAGCGCTGAGCATGCAGTTGGAAGTCACGGACATAAATTAGGCAGTTGCCGGACTTTGAGTTTCTACCGCCATGATGCTACCCATAGCTTTAACGAGTATATTTACCTGGATAAAGCACTGATCCCGTTCAACCTCTCAAAAATCCAATGCTCGACATTCGTCAGAGCAATCCGGGCGATTGGGAATATGTTTCTGAAGGCGCTGCTACGATCGTTTTCTCTTACAGAGGACCTCCGCATGCAGACTTCTCGGGCACAGTTCTGCGTTTACGGAAGTCGCCTTTGCTTGGTTCGAAACCTGAAGGATCGATAGGGGTAAAAAATATTGGAGGACGTCCAGAATTTGATGATCCAATTATCGAGTATCAGGCAAAATTCATGCAAAAGCTGATACCTCCTGAATATCTGCCTACCTTACGCAGTGTCCAGTTGGGAAACGTGTGGCTGGAGAATCTCGTCGCTCTCCAGAACTCTGTTAGACCACAGGACCGAATAAAAGCGAGCGAAATTGATTTGATGAGATCGAGGGGAGTTCTGGCGACGGATCTTGTCGGAGGAAATTACCTGGCAATCGAAATAAAAGTTAGTTTCCTTCATCGCTTCCTCAGAAATGTTAGAGATCTCACACTCCAGAATCTTTTTTTCATTCTAGCCAAAATGGGCATTCTTACCCTCTCCAGTTCATCTATCCCAAGAGACTAAGCCAATCAAGACCCAGACCTGTCGATTTTGCATGCATTCGTTTGTGAAAGTTCAAAAAGGGCAAAAAGTAGCAACGGATTACTGTCCTCTCGATCTATTTTCTGGAGACGAAAGCCGCATGACCAAAGCCATATCAAGCTTATGGAACGCATGGGCTGCGAGCAACGGGTCAATCAATAATCTCAAGATTTTTGCCCGCGGAAAGGTTGTTAAGCCTTCTGAAGTCAGTCGAAATTCTTGAAAGATGGTGTTTTTCTGACTCGTTATTCCCAGGCATGGCGTACGTTGAAAGATGAAGTTACCGCTGAGGACTTGGATTCGATTCGCCGTGCATTTACTGTGTCTCTGGTGCGACGTCTCCTCGCAACCCCTATTCTCAGTATTCTGTCGCAGCTTCAACGCGATCTCGATAGCCTTGACATAGAAGGCCTTTCCAAGTTGTGGCGAACTGCCGAAACATCATTGTATCGGAAAGCATTTGTGGCTTCTTCAGAGAACGCTATCAGCGATTCCAACTCAATATCTTCTGAGGCGATTGACATTGGCTCCATTTCTATGGGAGATCTTAGTATCTCTGACTGGATCGATTTCCTGGACACATACACGTCGCGTGACAAATTGAACTTGGATCATGCAAACCCGGCACCTGAGCATTTGAAGTATTATGCTATGGCCTATCTTCTCTCCGCTACCTTCAAGGACTGTTCTATCTTTGTCAAATTGGACTTTTTGGACCCTTTGCACACTCATGAAGCAGAAGGGAACTTTGGCTGTGTGACTGTTGTTGACCTGGAACCGAAGAACATGAAGAAAATCAGCGTCTGGCAGGAACTGGATCAGGAGATAGTACACACGTATGCTGTACAGGCTACGCGAAGGAAGGTATGCATGGATGCTGGACAACAAGGTCCCTATTTTCGAGTATCGGTGTCCGAGCCCGTCTTGGAATAAGTAATTGCTTAAACCGATGTTGTCTATTCTGCGGCGACCGACCATTTTATACTACGTTTATCAGGAAGATACTTATATTACATGACCACCTTATGGCTGCGATGCCTTGTAGATATTTCATATATTTCAAGTATTGACGTATAGTAGCAACGTTGGTAGCGCCTTGCCCTACTCAGCTGGACTCAACCCTAATATGGGATCAGACCAGCATCCGCTTTCGGATTAGTTCCGATTAGAGAGGGGCTGAGTTTGTGACTTTCACTTATACCCTCTATTTTCATTGAAATTCCGTTCTGGCCGTGCTAATGGCTTCTCTCAGAGTTATACAATGCATGCGAAACTCTGGACGCCCCTCCTTCCTCAGAGTTGCCACCCCTACGCCCGTTAATCCACTGCAAAGACGGTATGCCTCATTCTACAACACAGATGTTGCTGGTCTTTCGGAAGAAGAAGCTGAGGTATGCCAGACTTGCATTTTTTCAGGCGAACTGCTCATTCAACATGTCGTTCATTTTAGTTTCGAAATGCTGCTGTAGAATTTGCGCAGAAAGAAGTCGCTCCCCGAGCTGAAGAAGTCGACAAGACCAATAACTTTCCTGCCGTATGTTATATTACTGCTGATAATACACGCAGAACTTCGAATCGTCTTACATAGGATATTTGGGAGAAGCTCGGCTCCATGGGTTTACTGGGGGTCACTGTATCTCCTAAGTACAATGGTCTTGGTCTTGGCTACCTGCACCATACCCTTGCAATGGAAGCACTTTCAACAGCATCAGGATCAGTTGCACTATCATATGGTGCTCATTCTAACTTATGTGTGAACCAAATTCATCGACATGGAACCGAGGACCAGAAGCAGAAGTATTTACCTGATTTGATTGCTGGCAAGAAAGTCGGAAGCTTGGCAATGAGTGAACCTGGAAGTGGTAGTGATGTCGTAAGTATGCGTCTCAGAGCGGATAAAGTCGATGATGGTTGGTTACTGAATGGTACCAAATTTTGGTGAGTGTCTGCCGACATAACCTGGAGCAAGTCTCTTATTGTAGATGACAGGATAACAAATGGCCCCGTCGCATCCACTCTTGTGGTATACGCTAAGACCGGTCCCAAGAAGGGTTCCAAAGGAATTACTGCCTTCATCATTGAACGTGGCTTCAAAGGATTCTCGACGAGCCCGAAGCTAGATAAATTCGGAATGAGAGGTAGCGATACATGTGAACTGGTATTTGACAACTGTAAGGTACCAGAAGGTAGGAGGGTCCTATTATAGACATCCGTTTCTTACTCATAGCTCTGCCAAAGAGAATATCCTTGGAGCCGTCGATAAAGGGGCTTCAGTACTCATGTCAGGTCTCGATCTGGAACGCATTGTTTTGAGTGGTGGACCACTCGGGTATTGCTATTCAAAGTTGTACGAAATTTCCTCTCAATATTTTAAAGCTTGATGCAGGCGGCGTTCGACTATGCAGTGGAATACATACATCAAAGGAAGCAGTTCGGACAGCAAGTCGGGACTTTCCAGCTGATGCAAGGCAAGTCTAAATTTTGTTTGACGAGTCCCCGCGCTGACTTTCGCCGTAGCCAAGATTGCCGATATGTATACTAAACTGAACGCAAGCCGTGCTTATGTTTACGCGGTCGCAAGAGCATGCGACCAAGGGAGAGTCAGTCGCAGGGTGAGTTTTTTTATACTTCTTGTAGAGCTATATGGATGCCTCTTTTCATATGAAAACTGGCCGAGAACCCGATTGGTCAAAATTCCAATGCAGCTCGCTAAAATATTCTATACCGGCACAGGACTGCGCAGGCGCAATCTTATATTCAACGGAGAAGGCTGTAGAAGTTGCCCTTGAAGGCATGCAGTGCTTTGGCGGAAATGGCTATATCAACGGTTAGTGGTTGCTTATGGTTGCGAAGTGGATTAAATTTGACTCCGTCGCCTTCTTTGAATGCAATTTAGATTATCCGATAGGTCGAATTGTTCGCGACTCTCGACTATACACAGTCGGTGCTGGAACACAGGAAATAAGACGCATGCTTATTGGACGAGAGTTTAACGACCAATTTAAACAGTAAGCGCCGAATATTGGCATGCTGAAATGTCCCGAGTAAGAATTTTGCTGGCTCTTCAATCTCCGATGTTGCTGATAGTTGGAGTTGGGCCGAACAGAGTCAGATGCATATATTGTTCTACATATGTGTAATATGGAGTACAATGACCAGGCATTTCACGAAAACTGCTGAGCTTTATTTTCTCGCCAAAAAGGTAGCCATAGCTACATGTGGCAATTGCCGCGGAGTGTGAAAACACCCCAATTGGGAAGGAGTAAGGCTCTCCCGAGCGCGCTGAAAGGGCCCTAGACTTAGGGGACACCGGGGTACGATTCTCGATCTATTCATTTTCGATCGCTTGCATCTAGGGTTGTTGTTTGTGAAAGAAGAAAACATGAGCGATTGGACTTTACATTTATTTGTTCTGTTCAGCGAGAACAATTTTTTAACATTCTCTTCTATTCGCCTAGCCCATTTCCTGCCCAGCCTGAACAAAAATTCGTCAGCCTACCCTTGCCTGTCTTCCCTCTGCTTTTGTTTTCAAAAATACCTCTTATGCCTTATCGAGATGATTTGCCTTCCTGCTTCTCGAGCGCGCCTCTCGGTAGCGATTTTAACGACTTGCATGCTTTTTACCAGACTCCCAAAGGTTCTGAAAGTGGTTCATCACCCTCTGGCAAGAGTTGGGTGACAGAGTGCAGCGATTTTTTGCGAAATCCCTCCCAGCTAGCTTCAGTACGTAAAGACACAGAACTAAGGCCTCTATTCAAGAAGGCACCTTTGGAGCAGTTGCAGCGTGCCAAGCCTCAGCCGGCTCGACAACGGACTGCTCAGGCTTGTGATAAATGTCGAGAGAGGAAAACAAAGGTGCGTAATAATATGCTATCTTCTGATGTCACCTTTAAAAGCAAGAGTAGTGTTCAGGACACCGACCCATTTGCTTACGCTGTACTGCGCGCGGTCTCACCTGTGAATACTCTGTTCGTGAAACCAAAATACGAGTGCCTGCGAGAACCCGGAATAACGTCGTTCGGGAGGGTACTCCTCAGTTCGAATATGCGGACAATATCATGCCAACGCCAGCCTATCGATCACGACTGGGAGGAGGCAGAACAAACGCTTTTGCTCCGTCATCTCACCCTTATTCTCGTCCGCAGACAGAATTCGAGACGAAAGAACTTGACCAAGACGAGAGTCCGATTCCCTCTCCGTCCCCTCTCCCTTTGCGTCTTCCCATTAGCTATACTTCACGCAGCATATACCCTATGCCAGTGTCTTACAATCAGGCGTCGTTTGGAACGGGACTTTCGTCAGCAGTTTTAGATGCGCCTTTGCCATACAACAGCCCAACCTATATTCTACGGAACGGGCAGGCGTCCCACCAGCCATCTTACCCTTCTCGTATATGCGCTACTCAAGCAGAGTACAGTGGCGCCCCACATACAGGCTCTGCCGCATTGCCTGTGCAGATTTCCGTCTGTCGACAGGCAGATTTCGAGATGCCGAGGTAAGTTAATGTGTCAGTCCCATTTCTGTGTTAATTTATCAAAGGGAATCTAGCTCTCAGTCGCATTCACCTGTGTTCCATTCCCAGTGGCAAAACGCAGGATTCTCTCCCGATGGCTGCCTATATACCCCCTTGACATATTTTACCAACCCCAGTCAGTATGCAGAGTCTGAAGGACGACGGCCAAGCCCCTTTTGCAGCAGCAGAAGTAACATGGGATTTTTTCATGATGCCGATTAGTGTAGACTGTTGTATTACTATAAACACGAAAGTCCGAGGTCGGCATGCTGGAAAAGGAAGACGCGGCGAGAAACGGATGAAGCCGGAGTGTGTGAACTTTAATTTCTACGTGGTCGGCTTTTCTTGTTGCTCATCCTCAACCTTCCTCCCATACACAACATGCTCACCACCCGGGGTGTCGTTGCTCGCCTCTCAAAGAGGGCCTTCAAGAGCGCAAAGCAGACCAACGCGTTCTTCGCCACCGCTGCTCTCGCCGGCAAGGCCTCTCTCCCCGCTGCCAACCCCCACCAGGCCCGCGTTTCTCCTTCCCGTTCTGCCCCTTCTCCCTCCAGTATGCTCTTTTCCTCTTTTATCTCTCCTTTTTCCTTCTCATTCTGCCTCTTCTAGAGCGCACCTACGCTACTGAGGCCAAGGGTGCCGTCGGTACTGTAAAAACCGTCATTGGTGCCGTCGTCGACGTTCAGTTCGAAACCGATGACCTCCCTCCCATTCTGAATGCCCTGGAGGTCCAGAACTTCAGCGGTGGTCGTCTTGTCCTTGAAGTCGCGTCTCATCTTGGTGAGAACTCTGTCCGTACCATTGCCATGGACGGTACCGAGGGTCTCGTCCGTGGTACCAAGGTTGTTGACACCGGCGCCCCCATCATGGTCCCCGTCGGAACTGCTACTCTCGGTCGTATCATGAACGTCATTGGTGAGCCCATTGACGAGCGTGGCCCTATCAAGGGTGTCAAGCTTTCCCCCATCCATGCCGACCCCCTGCTTTCGTCGACCAGTCTACCACTGCTGAGGTCTTGGAGACCGGTATCAAGGTTGTTGACCTTCTCGCCCCCTACGCTCGTGGTGGAAAAATCGGTCTCTTCGGAGGTGCTGGTGTCGGAAAGACTGTGTTGATTCAGGAACTCATCAACAACGTTGCCAAGGCCCATGGTGGTTTCTCCATCTTCTGCGGTAATTTTTTTTCTCTCTTGTCCTGCCCACTCAGCAACTCATCACCAAAAACATCTGTAGGTGTCGGTGAGCGTACCCGTGAGGGTAACGATCTGTACCACGAAATGATTGAGACCGGTGTCATCAACCTCCAAGGTGACTCCAAGGTCGCTCTCGTCTTCGGTCAGATGAACGAGCCTCCTGGTGCCCGTGCCCGTGTTGCTCTCACTGGTCTGACCATCGCCGAGTACTTCCGTGACGAGGAAGGCCAGGACGTGTTGCTTTTCATCGACAACATTTTCCGTTTCACCCAGGCTGGTTCTGAAGTGTCTGCTTTGCTTGGTCGTATTCCTTCCGCCGTCGGTTACCAACCCACTCTCTCCACTGATATGGGTGGCATGTAAGTTTGTTCATTCCTGTTTTTTTTTCTTTCTGTTTGACTTTGGTGTTTCACAGGCAAGAGCGTATCACCACTACCAAGAAGGGTTCTATTACCTCTGTGCAAGCTGTATATGTCCTGCAGATGATTTGACTGATCCTGCCCCCGCCACCACCTTCGCCCACTTGGACGCCACCACCGTGCTTTCCCGTGGTATTGCCGAGCTTGGTATCTACCCTGCTGTCGATCCCCTTGACTCTAAGTCACGTATGTTGGACCCTCGTATTGTAAGTCGGCAAATATGCAACAAGCAGAAGGCTCACGAAGCTAATTGCGTCATTCTATAGGTCGGGCAAGAGCACTACGATGTTGCCACCGCTGTGCAGAAGATCCTCCAGGACTACAAGTCTCTCCAGGATATCATTGCCATTCTCGGAATGGACGAGTTGTCTGAGGAAGACAAGCTGACTGTAAGTTTTTATTAGCATCCCTATGCTCTTGATGAATCTCAAGCTTTTCCTCTCCAAGGTCGAGCGTGCTCGTAAGATCCAGCGTTTCATGTCGCAACCCTTCCAGGTTGCGCAGGTCTTCACTGGTTTCGAGGGTAAACTTGTGCCCCTCAAGGATACCGTTCGTTCCTTCAAGGAGATTCTCTCTGGCGCCCATGACTCACTCCCCGAATCTGCCTTCTACATGGTATGTATCTCTGCATTCATACGAAGGGGCTTGTTCCTTATATACATGAACAGACTGGCACAATTGAGGATGTCAAGGCCAAGGCTGAACAACTCGCCAAGGAGATGGCTGCCTAGAGTTCGTAGAGGCAAAAGCTTGGTTAGATCTTCGTACTTAATTTCATGCATCGTCGTACAGTATATCCAACCTTCTAAAATTCAAAATTCTTTGCATTTTCGGTGCTCTCTAACGTTGATCATTTCGTTTGCAAGCCTTAGAGTAGTCGTAGTTTTTATTCATTCGTTTTCTCTCCAGAGGCGCAGATTAAAGTGATACTCGATTTGGAAAGGATGACGTGACTCAGACCCTAGACACGATGTCTGTCTTTTCTGCTGCTGCTGCTTACGGCCACCATGCCATCCCTCGACAACATCGAGGAATATCTTGCGTCGGTGGAGGAGTATGTCAACACCTCCATCAGCGCCGTTACCCACAGTCTTAACCTTCCCGATGTCCACCAAGTCGTCAATCAGCTCTGGGTCGATATATCGCGATATGGTCCTGGCATGCCCGCTTTTCCAGACGTCCACATCCCCACACTCGGTGACTTCCAGGTTCCCCCGCCACCACCACCTCCTCCTCCAGTAACTTCATCTTGGCTCTCAAAATCGACGGATTTGATAGCTCGCCATCCATGGAGAACAACCGGTATCGTGGTCGGAGTCGTGGGTGCTGGATTGTTAGTCGGCTACAGGGATGTCTTTACGAGAAGACATCACGATCAGAGGTATCTGCGTACCACCCAGAAATCTCTGTCAAATGATCGCCTGCAGATTGTTGGTGCGCCCTATCCGGCCCATGACCCTTGTTTCATTATGCTGACCTTTGATTTAATTCAGTCGTCCTGGGAGGAGATACTCCCTATGCCCTGCCATTAATCCTTGATCTCGAGAAGAAGGGCTACATTGTCCTAGCTAGTGTTTCTACACCAGAGGCTGTCCATAATCTTGAATCCAAGACACAAGGATATGTCAAAGCTCTCGTACTCGATCCTTTCGAGGTGGGCCTAGATCCACTTTACCGACACATTATTGTTTCTCATGACCTTTGGTAGCCTGCTACCGTCCCCATATTCCTGCGCTCCCTCTCTGCGGCACTTTCTCGCAAGTTCCCCATCAAGGCCGCTGGTGATCCATATGCTTCACCTTCAACGATGCCTTACATTCATTCCATAATTTCGCTCCTCACCCTCTCTGCTCCAGTCCCTTACACCAATGCCCCATTTGAGCATGTCTCCCTCCAGAACACCTACTTGCCCTACCTCACTGCTACCCAAATAACACCACTGCAGGTTATTCAAGCTCTCTTGCCGTTACTCCGTACAGTCTCCGCTCGAAGCCGAGACAAGGGCAAGAGGTCTATCATCGTCTGCTTACCAGCAATGGATGCTCGTGTGGGTCTTCCCTTCGCCTCTGTTCAGGCTATCAGTGCTGCGGGTACTTTAAGGGGTGTAGAAGTCCTACGTAGGGAAATTCGGATTGCAGCAATGGCTGACAAGTCGGATTCGATGCAGAACATCAACGTCGTCGTTATCGATGTCGGTACATTTAGTATCGGTGTATCCTTTAATGCTCTTCCACCCGAAGGGATTTACAAGTCAATGGAAGATTGGACTGCTTCTGAAAAGGTAATATACGGGCCGGCTTTTATCAGCGTCATGGGTGAAAAACCCCAAGTGACTTCTCGCATGGGACGTCTGAGGTCCCTTCTTAATGGGGGATACGTCTACAGCATACCGCGCAAGGAGACGGACTTGTCTGTCTTCGCGGATAATATTGTAGGGGTGGTCAGTGGTGGCCGCCACGATCCATCACTGTTTGGTGTCGGTCTTGGCATTGGTCGTCTCCGCCATTGGGTTCGGGGGGAACGTTTCTCGATCGGCGCAGGAGGTAAATACCGGACTCAAACTTGCCATGAATTCTCACTGACGTCTCAATACACAGCGTCTACGTATAAATTCGCATCCCATCTTCCGACTCTCGTCCTGGATGGATTATTGAACCTTCCCTATTTTCTAATTTCTCTCCGCAATCGTCTTCTTCCTACTCAGCCATTCCGAGCGCCGTCAACCGTCGATCTTCCACCGCCTGTGACAGCGAAGCAAGAGAAGGCGAAAGATGTGCAGACAAGTGAAGAAGTGCAAGAATCTACGACAGAGTTCGAGACCAGCTCTGATGCTGATATAGAGAGTAACGCTGGTGATACAGTCGATAGCAGCTGGGTAAGTCTGAATAAGAAGGCTTCTGAAGTATAAGGAGCGTTCTGTGGTGATGATGGAATGACTTTGGACAATTTATAATTATTGGTCTCCACTCTGTGACCACTCAACCCCCGTGATTGTACTGCTATGTAATTTTGACGCTGTAACATTGGTGTAAAACAATAAAGAAAGCCTTGTCATTGGAGGCAAGGTCTGTCCTAAGACATGATGTCCATTTCCTTACTTGGAATGAATAGCATTTACAATTTTCTACTTTATCGTCATGGGTATGTACTGAGAAAGATTTATCCCAGCTGCATTATATTTACATCGCTATGTTTTGCAGGCGTATCTCTCTGGATCGTTCCCGATGAGAAAGAGGCAGACAAATTGGACCGAATAATAGCCATACGGCCAGATAACACATCGACAATCTCTCCTGCTTCTTATCCTAAATTCCATCCACACATCACTCTGGCCTCGCTACCTCTGGAGTATAAGGATAAACTAGACGTCATCGAGACATCTATTCCGAAATCAGGCGTACCACTAAAGTGCAGCTTCACCTCAGTCGATATTGGATCCCACTACTTCCGTTCTGTGTATGTGACGATCAAACCGACAGCTGAACTCGACAGTCTACACAAACGCGTACATGAATCTCTTGCGGTAAACCCCCGGACGCCTGTTTTTCCTCACATGTCTCTATGTTACATTGATGATATCGATGCAGCAACAGGACAGAGACTTAGGTTTTATGAAGAACTGAAGAAAGAAGGCAAGATAAGCTACAACGACGACATCAGCGGCCACGAAATAATTAGTTTAAATTGTGGGGCCTTTGGTGATAAAGAGCTGTTGAGCCATTTCGGGGCTTATGAGGTGTGGGCCGTTCTATGTGAAGGTCCTGTTGAAAGCTGGGAAGTTCTAAGGAAGTTCTCCTTTATCACCAAGTCATGATGCATAGATCTAGTGTGTAAACCCTTAACGTTGTATATTATTCCTTTAATCCAAAAACCCGTCGAGACTCGAAACCAAGGCTGACACGGCGGAAAAAGTGCCGTCTAGTTCAGCCGTGGGCCGAACAGTCCAGTGTGCTGTCTAGTGCGCTGACTAATGTAGAACCTTGTGACAGCCGTGACACTCTGCGCCGATATCCTATACACAACCTCTCGCCATGCCACACCTTCAAAATATTGAACGGCGTTCTCGCCTTCGATAAACCCATATATATATTATGCTTCCCCGTCTCCGCTTCTAGCTCTGGCTTAGCGCAGCTGGATTCGCGACTCGCTAGTAGGCAGTATGTATTGATTCCAAGTAAACATGAAGTACCTCAGTGATTTATAGGTCTTTACGTTGTTACAGTTAAAACAAAATAAATTTATGCATCTCCTCTCCATTGGAACTTTGCTGAACATGGCCACTCTTCGTCTTCCCGGTTCCGCCGTGTTACGGTGGTGCAAGTGTGCACGTGTCCGACAAACCCTCCAAAGCAAATATCACGTGTATGTTACAAGTCGTGTCAAGTGTCACAGACGCCTCCATTTTTAAGCCAGACAAAATTGTATTGAAAAAGAGGGTCCTCCCTACGTTGCCAAATGCTGCTCCTTCCGGTATATCCAAGCCATCTAGAACCACGAGTTATAGGCGTTGTAGTTCCTGTACTCATCTTTAAGGCAAACCGCAACCTCTCCGCAGTTGTTGCACTTTCTCGGTTCTTTCTCAAATGCCTTTGGAAGATCGGAAGGATTGAGTTCGTATCCGGCGTCCTTGGTTGGGTGATAGTCCCCTTTGTAAGCTCTACCATTTCTTCTGCTGAAGTGGTAGGTCTGGGGCTCTGCATAAATCGAATGTGATCACTTTTTAAAACATGAATCGGGTAAATGTGGTCGCTTACCGCGATCGCAGTATCGGTATCCAAAGTTAGAGTTTGGGCAATAGCAAGTTCCTGCGGTTGAATTGCGATTGTTATTGTTAATAAAGCTTTCTATGCAGTTTGAAGGGAAAGCCGACCTTTTGAGTTATCGCAAGAGCAGCTCTCGCAAGTGAGGTACGCACAGTCCGGGCACTCTTGGTCAACTTCAAGCCAGTCCTCCTTGAACTTCCCGTTGCAGCCAGTGCAATGAGTTTTGCGGGGCTTTTTCAGGGGCTTATTTTTCTCCTCTTCGGCTCGTTTCTGCTCCATATCATACAACATGCGATTGATTTTGCATTCTTTCTTGTGGGCTGACCACATTGCTATCTGGCAAGCAGCACTGCTGCAAAAGTTAATAAGCGCGAAGGTGATCAGCATGCTGAAGTATGTCGGTAGAAGCGTAGTGGCACTGTACCAGTAGAAAGCTGTCTTGCACCCAGAACATCGCTGAGTGGCTTCATTCAAACAATCATTTGCCCAGCATACACCCATTTTCTGCAGTGCGTTTTGCAACAAAATATACTTGATCGTTGAAAGCGAAGGAGGTGTAACGGCAGTTTTTCTCGCCGGATAAACGACTGGATACTTATCCTTGAAGTTTGTCAAATGGGCCGCCGTGTTTGTTCGAACACTAAGTGTTGGAGCAAAGATTCTTGGACTCGTTGTTTCCCAAAGAAGCAAGGAATTACCATAACAATACTCACATAGGGCTGACCAAAAGAACAATTATTCCCGGAATTTGCAGGGTGGTTGACAGCAAAAAGGCGTGAGCTATCTACTTATTCTACAATCAGACAAATGAATTCTATTGGTTTGCGATCACGATGAACCTCAGAAATACGTAAGTCATATAATGGACTACAATGTTGTTCGACATGAAAAAGATCGAGTCTGCAAATATGTACTAGTTCATGCCTTGTAAATGGGATCCATCTTATACATCTGTGTGTCTAGTTCAGGCTTGAATTCACTTTCGTGGATATTTTTTATGCCGTACATCGTGCTTGGCAAAGACGCTGCTTCTGTTGTCTTCGTAGCAGACGTAGAGGTGCCAGCGGATGCCACGGGGGCGGCAGGGAGACCAGCTTTGCTAGCTATGCCAGCGGCCCGTCCGTCGGGGATTTTGAAGAATTCACGCCCGCCGTTTACTTCGTTGTCGTAAATATAGTACCCCTTTCTCTCGAATTGAATGATGTCGCCTTTCTTGAGTTCAAGCACGTTGCTATCAGCGAATGCAAACTCTTTGAACTCGGTTACAGGAGCGACGAAGTTGGCGACGTTGTCGTTTTCCTCTAGTTTCTTCTTGGTAATCAAGTAATCGAAGTCAACAAGGGTCACAGATGGGAGGAGGTGACCAGAAGTTGGTTGAGCAAGCCAGGTGATTTTCTTCTTAGTTTTCCGGAAATCGCCTTGGAGATTAAGGTCCATCGTAATAGACGTGACAGTACCCGAGGAGTTCACTTCCTTTGAGCGTACGATGGCATTGCCCCAATCCATGAGGGTGATCTACACGAGTCGAGCTCAATTCAAGCAATGACACTTTTTTTTCATCAAATATACCTCTTCATTGTCTTCGAACGATGCGGCATCTTCCTGCTCAACCAAAATATCTGAAGAGTAGACAGTTTTCTTCTCCCCTACATCGGCGTTTTTCTTATGCTTTGGAACAAGCTTAACCTCAGGAGAAGATGGTCCACCGTTAATTTTAACAGGAACACTAAATCTGGGTCAGAAAGGTACTCGTTTATAGACAAAGACATGCTACGTACGCTTGGTCTTTGACGATAGCCCAATGACGAGGTGCGACGGGGTCTATTATCTTCTTGTTGGTGGTCCAGATGGAATCCCATTCCAACGATACCACTGCCTGAGAGGGACCTTGAGACAACATGAATTGAGTGAGAGCCTCTACCGTCATACCACGACGTCGAATCCCTTCAGTAGGATGTGAGAACCAAGTGATACTGCCGCAGAACGAAGCTACACGTACCACGAACAGTGGGGAAGCGCGGATCATCCCAACCTCCAACAAGTTTCTGATCCACAAACCAGTGTAACTTTCTCTTGGATAACAAGGTGTATACAAAGTTCAATCGACTGTTGTTCATCATAAGATATTGTGCAGTGATACGGGATAAGTCAATTACCTGAAATCCCAGATGCTGACCTTGCGGACGCCAGAGGCTTCAAGCATCCAATAGTATTGGGCATTTCTGTCGCGGTATTCGTTGGTTCTCAGGGCATGGGTTACACCTTCTATCGAATCGACGATCGGACAAGCGAAATCATAGGTAGGATAGATCTTCCATTTGCCACTAAATCGTTGGTCAACTCCAGTAGCCTATTAAATATACAGAAAAAACACCGTACCCAGTTCGGTGATGAGGCAGAGGATTGCATCTGTAAATTACTGGGTCTCGCATGGCCTTATTCGGGTCATCCACGCTAATCTTTGCCCGAATACACCACCTTTGGCCTTCAGGAGTACCGGCCTTCATTTCTTCGAAGTGTTTCAAGTTGTCCTCTACATTATCGTTCCGGTGCTTTGACGCAATTCCGTTGAATCTTTCATCCCGCATCTGTAAATTGCATTAGGGCCAAGGAACATGAAAAAAAAAGGAAAGTGAAGAACCTGCATCTGCTCTGTATCATCTGCATATGCTTTGCCCTCCTTGATCATCCTGATTGCATAGTCATACAGGGTGTCAAAATGATCGGATGTGTGGGTCACCGCGTCCCCCTGGATGTCAAGTAGCTTGAGATCCTCCAATATCGTCTCCTCAAATTCAGTCTAAGAACTGTAAGAAATCGGTAGTTAGAGGTTGGATTGAAAGCTTACGCGTTCTTTCGTGGGATTGGTGTCGTCAAATCGAATGATCAACTTTCCGTTGTACATCTTGGCGAAGTACTGATTCAGAATAACCGCCTTGGTATGTCCAATGTGCAGATAACCACTTGGCTCCGGAGGGAAACGCGTCACGACCTGTCCATCCACAGCGTTCTGCAATCCAAGAGCGAAACCAGCTGCTGTCTTATTCGAACGAGCTTTGTTGGCTTTTGCGCTCGTCAAATCGGCCAGAAGTGTTTGAGTGGACTTAAGCGACTCAAGATGCGAGAACCAACGAAGGACGTGTGGGTGTTGGTTGTTTTTTAAGAGCCCAAGAATCTTGATATTTCCTTTGCGATATAGTAATTATATAAGCAGTCTGTGCAACACGAAGGTCTGAGATGCACGTACCTTTCAGAGAGCCCCAAACGATCCAATCTGCAGCGGTGATATCATGCCCAACCAGAAATGTCCGGAAGGCGAGATGATCATCGAGAGAATCCAAGGCAGCGACGATCTCGGGAAAAGCGGCGAGCGTTCGCAGATTTTTCGCCAACGCAAAAAAAGTGGGAGCCTATACAAGCATATCATATGAGCGAAGTTAAATCAAATTCTCAACCTCAGATATTTGCCTTTGCGCTGTCTGCGGCCAGATTTGTTTTCTGTGCAAGAAATTGAACGATCGAACCTTCATCGGTTAGTATAGTTGAACCGGCTGCGACCAGTGTTGCACCAGCTGCCGATTCATCAAATACAATGTCAGCATTTTGAGTAAAGACCGCGATGGCAGCGGCAGCAAATGGAAATGGAGACTGCTTTGTGGATACGGTCAAGGTGGCCATGATGAGGGAGAGATTGAGCACGATTAGATATAACCGTTCAAATTGATCGCGTATTGATCGAGTCATATCAATGTCATGTGCCTATAAATTTCGGCTTCCTTGTCATGTTCCACTACGAAAAGCACGCCTTCGGACTTACCTTCCTCCATCATGCCTATGCTGTGAGTTCTGCGTTTTCTCGACTCTTTTACTACACTATCTAATCCTTCTTAAAGCGCAGATCCATCACAAAAATACAGACCCTATACCCCTCTCAAGTTAGATGATCGCCAGTGGCCGTCCAATTCCTATGGAAAGGTCCCCATTTGGCTGTCTACTGACTTGCGCGATGGAAATCAAGCTCTGGCCAACCCTATGACCATCGAACAGAAGACTCTCTTCTTCAGGGAGCTTGTAAAATGTGGTGTAAAGCAGGTCGAGGTCGCTTACCCTGCAGCCAGTGACACAGACTTCTCTTTTGTCCGTGGTCTGATAGAAAACAATGAAGTTCCAGACGACGTGTGGATACAGGTTCGTACACCTTCTATCAATCCCTGATTCCCTAACTCATTCATCCCATAGGTTTTGACTCCTGCTAGAGAAGACTTGATCAGACGGACCATCGATTCCGTTGCAGGCGCCAAGAAGGCTATCATCCACATGTATAATGCAACTTCTCCGCTCTTCCGTACCGTTGTCTTCCGTAATTCGCAGGAAAAGACAGTGCAGCTGGCTGTTGAGCACACCAAAATTGTGCGGCAAGTGACAGAGGAATATACCGCCAAATACGGGACCATTTTCAAATACGAATACAGCCCTGAGACTTTCACTCAAACAGAGCCCGACTTTGCTCTTGAGGTCTGCGAGGCTGTCAAGACTGCATGGGGCAAGGCTGGAACCGGAGAAGATCGGATTATTTTCAACCTCCCAGCAACCGTCGAAGTTGCCCCTCCAAACCATTATGCTGACCAGGTCAGTCTTGTCAGGCCATATACTTTGTTTCTATGCCTGAAACCCTCCTCCAGATCGAATATTTCTGTCGTCATATTTCGGAGCGAGAAAAGGTCGTTGTTAGTCTGCATCCCCATAATGATCGAGGTAAGGAGTTATTGTCTTTCCTCATAGCGCACAAATTGAATCAAATTCCATGTAGGCACTGGTATAGCTGCAGCTGAACTTGGAATGCTTGCTGGGGGGGATCGTATTGAAGGTTGTTTCTTTGGCAATGGAGAACGCACAGGAAACGTGGACCTTGTCAATCTGGCCTTGAACCTTTATACGCAAGGAATCAACCCTGGACTAAACTTCGGCGACATTCAAACTGCAATTGATACTGTCACACAGTGCAATGATCTCCCTGTCCATCCTCGACACCCCTATGCGGGAGAACTTGTCTTCACTGCTTTCTCTGGATCCCATCAAGATGCCATCAAAAAAGGATTCGAGGCTCAGAAGGCCAGACATGCCGAGGCTGCTGCCCAGGGTCAACCTCTATATTGGCACATGCCCTATCTTCCCATTGACCCAGACGATCTTGGACAAAACTATGAAGCTGTCATCCGCGTTAACTCACAATCTGGCAAAGGTGGTATCGCTTATCTTATCAAACAACATTTGCACCTAGATCTCCCTCGCAAGATGCAAATTGCATTCTACCAGGTTGTTCAGGATGTTTCAGACCGTGAAGCGCGTGAAATGACCGTCGACGACATTACCACTGCTTTCCGTACAACATACCACTTCGGAGGTCCGAAGTACCAAGGCAGATTGGCACTCCGCAACTTTAAAATTTCGGCCGAACCCTCGCCAGACCCTTCGGACGAAGGAGACGAGACGCCCGATGAACGCCGCAGGTTCGATGGTACTCTTGCTGTCGATGGGGTCTACCGTGTTGTCAGGGGAGATGGAAATGGGCCTTTGTCGGCGTTACTGGACGCTCTTCGCGTACATCTGGACATTGATTTCACCATCCGAGACTATATAGAACACTCTGTGGGTGAAGGGAAGGAGGCCAAGGCTGCATCGTACGTCGAAATTGTACCGGCAAGGGACCGTAAATCCTCTCAATCATGGTGGGGTGTGGGTGTCGACTCCGACATTGCAGGTTCGGGTCTCCGCGCTTTGCTCAGTGCCGTCAACAATGCAATCGGTGATCGCTCCCTACCTGAGCTCAAGCTGAGCGTTGGTTTCAATGCTCGTTCTGGTCAAGCGGATGTTGCCAGTGTAATTGTAAATTCCCTTGGCCTTGAACTTCCCAGACGTCTACAAACTGCTTTCTTTGAAGTTGCGCAAAGAACTGCAGGGAATTCTGGTGGCGAGATATCTCTAGGTGCTCTCACGGAACTTTTCCAGTCGACATACGGATACTACCCTTCCGGTGGACCAGCGACCAAGTTTGCTTTGGGTAATTTCAAGTTAGAGCAAGTCGGCGATGGAAGCCGTCGTCAATTTGTTGGAGACATTGTAGTGGAAGGCAACAAGCGGTCTGTCTCTGGTGAAGGAAATGGTCCATTGTCATCCGCTCTCTCTGCTCTACACGCACTCGTCGATGGGACCTTAGCCATCCGTGAATATTCTGAACATTCAGTGGGAGAGGGTACGGAGGTGGTAGCCGCATCTTATGTGGAACTCACCTATGAAAAGGAAGGAGACAAGAAGTCTCGCTCTTGGGGTGTTGCTACTGACACCGATATAACTGCTTCTGGTATTAGGGCTGTCTTTACTGCAGCGAGCAATCTAGGAGTGGCCATGAGGCAGTAACAGAATACCAAAAATTGTAGCACCAAAAAATGTACCTCTAAAAATTGTATATCTACATACATCCTTACAACAAAACAACTGTATAACCTTTTCCCATGCACGTTATCTTTTTACCATTCAAAGTGATTCAGCACCTTCATACTGAAGTCAAGCCGAGGGCGGTAGGCTTGAGTCGATATGAGTCACGTGTACAGTCGTTGGTACGCGAACTGACATGGTACGTACTCGGATAACTCTCTGTGAGAGGCCACAAAGGAAATAGTCCCGACACGCGATTTTGCTTCTCTATCATCTACGCCATTAATTATGTCGACTTCAGAATATCGTTCCAAACGTACAGCGTCCAGCTCAAGGCACACTCAAGCCCACATGTCATCTGCTGGTCCATCGACCTTTCTCAATATGTTAAATCCCATGAACAGCAATTACCGTGGATACACTCAAGCCAGTCAATCTGTTCTGGAAGGGGACGAAGGAAATAATGACCATGAAGATGTTGATTTGGAACCTGGTCGAAATACCGTCTTTCATGGTCTGCATGAGTCCAAGCCGTCATCTCGAGTTCTTGGCAAACGTCGTGTGGCTTGGGATGCAGGAGCTTCAGAGATGAGCAACTTTTATCCAAACATACAGAAAGAAGATCGCATACCGGAAGAGGACTCCTCAGATGATGAAGTTCCTCATAGTTTCATGGTCGAACCTGCCTCGCGTCCCTCTGTTTCTCCCAAGCTCTCAGACAAACTTCGAAGTCCTGGACGAACTCAGGCTTTGTACTCTACCGATGGAAGAAAGCTACCGCCCATACTGCCTACAACTGTTGATCATTTACCTCCATCCGCACCTCCAAGACTCCCAGCAACCAACTTGGACGTGGATGATGAACAATACCCTCGCGCCGCCACTCCGAGCCAAGGTTCGAATGCCCCTTCTCATCCACTGAGGCATACCATGCGCGGCCTGGATGACTACGAAAAAGCTCTTTGGAACTGGGTTAATGTCTATGATCTCGATGCCTTTCTACAAGAGGTTTATGCGTATTATGAGGGCAAAGGAATTTATAGCATAGCCCTTGCGCGGGGGCTTAACCTATTGTAAGTTATTGTTCTGGTGCTCGAATTAATTACTTGATCAAAATGCCAGGACCGTTGGTTTCGTAATTGGATTTTCAACATTTTTACTAGGATGCATAGATTACTCAAGTTTACGACGGCACAAGCACTCTCAGCTTTCGGACATCATCATTCCCCATTGTGTTAGAAGGTGCGTAAGATTCCATTGACAAGCAAATGACGACTGATATGTTTGTTAGATTCTCCGGACTTACTTGGTTATTCTTTCTATTATTTACGGCATTCTATATCTTCCGGATAGTCTCTTTTTTTGTTGGCATTCGCCGACTTGTCGACATGTATAATTTCTACACACATTTACTGCAAATTCCGGACGTGAGCTTTCATGTGGTTTGTGCAGATATAAGTCTGACGTTCCTCTACCTCAGGCTGACATTCAGACCATTGCATGGTCTGAAGTTGTGCGCCGAATAGGTGCTATTCGAGAAGAAAACCCGTTGACAGCATTGTCCTCCTCAAAGAAGAGCAGGGCTTCGGACGATACAGCCACTGCAAAACTCGATGCACACGATATTGCCAATAGAATCATGCGACAAGAGAATTATCTGATTGCATTGTTCAACAAAGAGCTCCTTGACCTTCGGATACCATTACCGACGTCCTTGAAACAATTCATTGTCGAGGAAGAAGGCAAAGGGAAGACACTGACGCAAGCCTTGGAATGGAACCTTCGGTTTTGTCTCATGGCCTACCTTTTCGATAAGCAGGGTAAAGTGAGGAAGGTTTTCTTGAAATCAAAGAACAGAGCGGTCTTAATAGAAGGGTAAGACTCACTTTCTTTATTCCAGAAACACTTAGTAATAAATATAACAGGTTAAAACGTCGCTTCATTTTCATGGGCATTTTGAATGCAATTTTTGCGCCTTTCATCGTCTTGTACTTTCTCATGTATTCCTTTTTCCGATATTTTGAAGTAGGTCGATGACTTAAAAGCAGATTAAACAGCAATTCACTCACTTTTTACAGCAATACCACAAGGATCCGTCATCCATCGGAGGCCGGAGGTACACTTCTTTTGCCCAGTGGAAGTTCCGGGAATTCAATGAACTACCCCATATCTTCAAACGTCGCATGGACGAAAGCTATCCTCTTGCGAACATGTATATTGACCAATTTCCCAATGAAAAAATAACGTTGATCATGCGGTATGTCCGTTCTTGATTTAATTATTCTTGTTCTTATTAAGCGTCCTAGATTTGTGGCCTTCATAGCAGGCTCTTTCGCAGCTGTCTTAGTGCTTGCCACAGTGCTAGATCCTGACCTCTTCATTAATTTTGAGATCACGCCTCACAGAACCGTCTTATTCTATTTGGGAGTCTTTACTGCTATTCTGACAGTGGCGAGAGGCATGATTCCTGAGGATAATCGAGTCTTCGATCCTGAATTGCTCATGTCTGAGGTAGTTAATTATACTCACTACATGCCCGATAGTTGGAAAGGCGAACTTCACAGCAAAAAGGTATGTATGCCGTTGGTCACCGGAGAATCGACTCAAGTAAGTCTGACGTCGTTACAAAAAGGTTCACAAAGAATTCGGAGAACTGTTTGCAATGAAGATCCTGATCTTTGCTCAAGAGATTGCTTCAGTCATTCTTACACCTTTTGTGCTATGGTTCTCCCTTCCCGCATGTGCGCCAGCGATTGTGGACTTCTTTCGTGAATTTTCGGTCCATGTGGATGGACGCGGATACGTTTGCAGTTTCGCAGAGTTCAATTTTGAAAGACATGGTAATGTGAAATTTGGCGCTCCCTCAAAGGCAAATGATAGAAGGATGATATCGAATGAAGGGAAAATGGAAAAAAGTTTCTTGAACTTCAAGGTTTGTTGCTTTTTTTTCCGTTTCACAATCCTGACCCACTTTGCAGGCTGCCAATCCAGATTGGAACCCTGCTGATCCATCTGGCTCGTTATACTTGAGTCGAATGGCCGACCTTAACTCTCATTTCCAATACCCGCATTACAGAAGAAGGTTTGGAAATGCGAACGTCAACAACCAGGAGGCCGGAACTGGTGCAGCCGTGCATTTTACACATGATGGTAACAAGACTGGCCTAACGGAGAGCCTTTATACGGACAAGCTCGACCAAGGCTTGCATCAAAGCAGGACAGGCGCAGCTCTGCGCAGGCGTGGAACAGGGATGTCGATGCACCTCTCTGCCGGTCCGGCTCCTGCGTCTTCGTCCTCTCAAGTTTCGCAAGCTCCCCATAATCATGCAGTCGTTTCAGACACAGGGACTGGTCCTAGCGCCTCCGTATTCGGTCCGGGTGATCTAGCAACTGTACCCAGCGTGGTGCTCGGGGATTCTCAAGGGAGCGTGCATTTATTACATGGCCAATCTTCGAGTAGGACGTCGGTTAGGGATAAGGGCTCAGAGATATTATCGGAGGACATAGTCAAGGAGGGTGTTGGGAGTGGCCTGGGAGAGTCATACGTTGACGGAGGCGCGAGGCGGCATGGAGGTAGAGATGAAGAAGACGAAGAGAGCATGGAAGATGGTGGTGTTTTGGGCCTGCTAGCCCAAATATATGGACGCAGAGACGGACCTGCTGTTGGGATATAGTAGAACATTATTTTAACTGTGCTTGGAACTATTATGCCTCCGTCACTTCTTGTATACGTAGACGACGCCTGGACGCACTCTGGACATATGCCGGGCGTGTGTTCACATTAAATGGGGAAGACCTTCCTTATTACCACTCAGGATGTAATGCATTGATAATTGCCAGTATATTGTAAGATTGCGTAGAAAGAAGTGAATTCGACAGGAAATATGAGAATGTAGATGTAAAGAGCAGTAGTACAAGCAATGCGAGCAAAGAAGGAAATGTATGAGAGGTGTACGGTCAACGTAGAATATCTCGTGATTTGGGTTTGGGGGGAATCTTAGGTACAGACGGGGTGTGACCCAGGGTGCTATTTGAACGATAGATGTCTGACAAGTTGCCAAGGCTTTTGGCAGATTTGAGCGCCTGTGATTGCGCGCGTCGAAGCTCTTCGTCTATGCGCCACATGCCTTTGACGAAGCCTTCCATACTGAGAGCACCCTGGCCTGTCAGATCACACTCGTTCCTAGCCAGAGAATGTCATTTTAAGGTGTAGAAAATATACGAAAAAGCGTCGTACCATATTTCTGCAAGTTGGGCATTCTCCAAACCAGACCGCTTCCATATTAGCTTAATGATAGCACCTTCAAGCTTGTCATTGCTGCCAATTGCTTCTTCCATGTTACTGTCCTTGTCTTCCCGACTCTGTTGTTCAGCCAATGTCATGTCATCGCATGTGACCAAATCTACCGACAAACCCCTCCATCCCACCGCTCGTCGACCCCTTGCTTCTCCAGGACTCAATAATGCGGGCTTCTCTTCCTGTTTAAGCTTCTGCACCCTTCGTCGTTGAAGAATATTGGCGTTAAAGACCGCCTCATAACGTTTCCGCGCGGCAAGCGGGACGGGAGTAGGGCGACGTATTTTAAGGCTAAGTAATGACGGATTCGCATTTCGTGATTGATGGGAATTAGAGCTAGATGAAAAACTGTGGATAGTGGTGGTACTTTGAATAGAGGAACGGTCAGAGGCTCTGGAAGAGGGCGGTGGGGGCGCGGAACGGCGTGGAGTGTAAGGCGGCGTGTGGAAAGCGCTTGACAGGGTAGTAGAAGATGAAGAAGGCCGAATAATAGGGGACGTCGGGGAGGAGCTTGAGGCTGAAGCTGTACGAGAAACGGGATGGGAAGGTGGTGGTGTGCTTTTGACGACAGGGGACTTGGTCGAACTTGGTCGCTGTGGTAATTTGGGAGGCATTGGCTTTCGATTCGAAGAAGCTCTCTCCCAATCGAGGTTTATTAGACGCTCCGTTGCCGGGCTAGCAAGAGAGGAAGTGGAGACTTCCTCGTATGACTCTGTCAGACTGATTGAATCTGCATCCCGTCGAGGTAAATGGGGGTCCTCGTCTACAGGAAAGGTAGCTATGAAGTTCGCAACAGAACCTGGAGTGCTTGGATCTGTGTCAGATGACAATGACACAGAATGAAAGGAGGAAATAGAGGAGGACGGAGCGTGGTTCGCAGCTGTGTTACTCCGCGCAGAGAGATCGACAGTGAGTGGCGGGTATCGATGTGCATGTTCCACAGTCAGCGAATCGACAAAAGGTGTTGAAGAGGAGGACGGAAGGGACTTCAGAGACGTATAAGATGACCTACGCGCGGATAGTTGTGGTGGGGGTTTCTTGTTAAGTGCTGTAGACAAATTCGCGGGTTTAGGCTTCGGCTTTGGCTTGGGCGGCGATGAATCCAGATTGATCAAGGGTCCAGTATTGGCACTCCCATTCATAATCTTCGCATTCGAGAAAGCCTGTTGAGTTGGCGTCTTGGTAGAGTCGATGAGGCTAGGCCCATCATCGACGACCCAGTCTTTGAGGTCGATCAGGGATGTTTTGCGACCTAGGTTAGGGGGCGAAGGGGATGGTGACGGTGGGGGCCTGGCAAAGATAGGAACGGTCTCAAGGACGTCGGTTTTGTTGTCGCCGTTGTTGTGGGCATTATTGGACAGAGACTCGAAGGCGTTGATTCTGGCCTGTATGCTGGTGGAAGGCATAAGACATCACTTGTCATTAGCCATGTCCGAACTATATGCCGTTGCAGGTACGTAAATCATTTCTCCCTTCGTCCTCTTCCTCATCTCTTCTAGACTTCTGTCTAATCCCAATTGGCACGGCCTCCACATCCGTACATAAATCGTCCTTGCCACTTTCTGTCTCATGCCCTCAACGTTTGACAGGTTGCAGAGGAAGTTGCAGAATGTCAACGGATCCTCGCACAGACCGGACTAAAATACAAGGTTCGTTGTTAATTAATGAATACGACTTTCTACCTTTTCGTCTGATCGTACTGAATAGATGCAGTAAGCCCTTCTTGTTCCAAATGTCCTGGACCACTTGAATCATTTTGCCTGCCTTCAAAGCGGCTATGGTACCAACATAGGTGAGCACTGAGCAAGTCTTTTGCCGCTCAGGGGTATCTCATCCTGACCTATGCATTTAGAGGGACCCTGGTCTAAAGTATCCCAAGCAATTCACGATTGTCATGCAGCAGTCCATGCAAAAGGCTCGCAGCGGATCGCTACCGACATTCGCATTGGCACACGCATTGACCGCGATATCCCTTTCGGCGAAGGAAACGATGGAAAGGTAACGCGCGTAGAGGCTATCCTTAGCCAGGACAAGCTTCCTGCAAGCCCCTAGAACAATCAAGGTCTGTTCATTCTCTGCAATGCATCTACAGATTATTGACATATCTTGCAGATAGTATGTACATGTACAGAACTACATTATCGCTCAACCCATTCATTAGATAAAGCAATAAATAAGTAAATTGGCTTTTATAATGGAACACTTCCCTCCCGTTCCTTCTCCTCCCAGCTCAAAATCATGGCCTTTCCGAGCTCCTTCCCAAGGGCAAGGGCAAATGGTATGGCAGCTGCATTGCCTATTTGTCTTAATTGCTGCAGAAACATCAGCATGTCAACTATTTGTTAGGAAAGGAGCAATACACACATCTTGGATTATCTTTGATGGACTGGTATTGCATGACTCAAAGATATAGTTGTCTGGAAACCCCTGTGACCTTGCTGCTTCCCTGACACTGATAATTCTTTTTTGCTATTTCCAAACAGTGCTTTAGTTCTTTTTTCAGTAGTGAAATTAGTGGACTTACAGAGGGGTGAACTGGCCATTGATTTTTCAATGTTGGAGACAAGGTGGTCACTGCACACTTGAAGTGGCCATCTCCATCCATTCTTCCATAAAAGGCTGTATCCAGATGCATAACTCTTCCAGCATTTTAGAAACATGCATTTCACTCACTTCGGTTTTTTTTCCTAGCATGAGGCTTTGCATGGTTTGGGAGCAAGCTGGAGGGCAAGTCTATTAACAGCAACAATCAGCTTTGCACATGCTGAAATTTGCTCAACCATACCTCGATGATCAGCAAGTGGCCTAAGTGGAACATTGACTGTCCTAATCACAGCAAAGGATTCAGCACTAACACCTTTGCAACTTCAATCAACTTGCTGAAAACTTACGCCTCCACAACCTTGCTTGCCATCCATGTTGTGTAATGTGATGTGACCAACTCTCCCTTTTTCATACCCTGCCTCAGCCATTGTTGGTAGCTATTCTGAGGTTGAACAGGGTATGATGCACCATCAGGATACCCAGGCAAACTCGAGAATTTATCATGTCCTTGTTTAACAGCCTCAAACACTGGTATGTTGAGTTCATGCTCACGTTTCCATGCTTCCTTATGGCTACTGCTTGTTTCTGAAATGATGCTGTGAGGGTTTTTCCTGTTGTATTTAAGAGCTGTCAGGAAGTGAAATTAACAGGGAAAATGCATTTACCAGTCAAAAGGTGGCTATCAAATAAACCCAAATTGTAAGACCAAACTTGCCAAGTCCATTCTAATAGTTCAACATAACATACCAGATCTCCAATGGCATCATTAACAGTTCTTGCTCTAAGTGGTGCAAATTGATGGTAATGATCTTCATCTGGGATTCTGGATCTGGTCAGGGGATAAAGTACTCTTTCTGTTGGAAGTTTTATCCGATGGATGGTTGTAGGAAAGACATATACTGGAACAGGAAATTGTGGCAAGGGAATACCCCTTTTTGCAGCCCAAAAGATAACACGTCTTCTGCTTTGTGGAATGCCATACTGCCCTGACTGCAGCAACTTGAAATGGACTTGATATCTTCAGCATGACTAGTGTCAGTAAAAGTTGTAAATTCTGAGTTGCAGTACTTATACCCCAATGCAATAAGTGTTCGCATAACAAATTTCACCATTCCAGCCCGTATCTCTGATTCAACCTCTCCTGCCTCTGTCTCTCGTGCAGTATAGAACTTGTGGTCCAAGAATCCAGCAACATTTTCAAGGAGAAAATATTTTGGCTCATAGTATTCAACATAACTGAGCATGTTGCAGGCTAAGGTTGATCTAAAAACATCATCAGATACAAAATACTTAAATTTTAAAGTTCAAGATAATCTGACCGAATATCATCTCTTCTCTGATCAATCATGTTTGAATATCCTCAATTTCTGGAAGAATTGTAAGGGTTACTTACCTTGGAATGATTAGCTTGAGAAAAAGATTGACATGGTGGACCTGGAAATTTTTTGAGCAATATTTTATATTAACCCAACTCTTCACACACACCTCCAAAGATAAAGTCAATATTATCACTCCTCTTGGGCAGTGGTGGACACCTTTTATCATCAATGTTTGATAGAGGGGGACCCAGCTGACTATCACTATTTTTACCAGTGATGGTAAATTTCAGGAGATTACTGGAGTCCTGGCAATAAACCTCTGTATGAGGGTGGTTTCTCCTATTGATTGTCTAGTTAACTGTGTTTCTTAGGATAGCATCCTTGTTATTACTCACTTATATGTCTTTGCAGCAGATGGTGAGAACTCAATAGCATATCTTGTGTCCACAAAGTCTGAGAGGTCCATTCCAGTCCCTAGGCCACCAGCACCTAAAGATCAATTAGCTTTGTCACACATACAACATCAAAAAAATAAAACTCACCACTGAACAATTCCATCCCAATGAGCTTGCTGTTGGTCTGCAAAAATCTCTCAACATGCTGCCTTGCCCTCAAATCTGCCTGATAGCAGGATTCACAGAAAGCAAACTCATCCTTTTTCACAGGATAAAGATGCTTTCTACTGCCTGTTTGATTGAGATAGAAGTGGTCATCCAGCTTCACCCAGGCCTTAATTTTGGTTTCATCTGTCAAAAAGAAAACGTAGCAAAGACCATCAATCCTATCAGCAGAAATTACTAGGGATTTGTGCCTGAAATATAATCTTCTCTGGCAAAAAAATCATTCAAATGTAGGTCTCGGAAATAGAAATTGGAGTATGCAAGTACATACCTCATCATAGATCAAGGTTTGATTGTTAAAACTTTGCTCTCTTTGATAAGCAACATAATCATCATATCGACCAAGTAAGGTCACATGAACCTTGTGTTCATCAAGCTTGATGATTTGACCAATGCCCAAAAGCTTAGAAGCACTAGATGGCTCAGGATGAATGAAAATGAAATCATTTACATGATAGCTGATACCATGAACAATGATTTGATCAGGTTCAGATATGATCTCAGCTACCATATCCTGTTCAACCTTGTAGGCACAGGAAAAACAAGACTTTGGTGGCTTGCTCTGGTCAACTACCAAAGCACTAGGAGGGATGTCAAGGAAGGCAACAATATCTTCATCATATAAGTGACTGGAAGCCTAATCAGCAAAACTAAAATTTAGACTCAAAACCAATGTGTACCTGCAAAAGAAATCATTTGAATTATGACTCCCATCATCCTCAATCTCCTGTTCCAAAGGCTGTGCAACCCGAAAGTTGCACTTTCTGAAGATTGATGTGACTGGATTGTCATCACAACATTTCAGAAGATAGAGTGCTTTAGAATGAGATGTCTCTTGGAGCAGGGTCTTGCTGCCATGAGTAAACCAAAGGCCATGAAACATCTTGATGCTTCCTTGTCTTGAAGGCTTTTCAAAGAAATACCGGATTTGACAAAACCTTGATAGTGTGTTATACTTTTCTCTATGAATGAAAAAAATAGAGCTTACCACCACTGGTTTCCATATTTATTCACTGTTTGGGAGGCTTTCAAGACCTGGATGGAAGAGTCCTCAGAATCTGGTTCAACCATCACAACATCCCCAGCCTATATTAATAATGTTATAAGTCTCTCCAAAGAGATTAAAGTGTGTGAGTTCTTACCTTGTAAAGTACACCATCAACATGCACACTCCAGTAAGTCCTTGCAGACTCTGTGAACCTTTCTCCCCATACAATATGCTGGGGGTCAGAGTAATGTGCTTTGAAATGTGGGAGCTTTACATATGTTCCTTCGGTTCCGTCATCCTGATCAGCAAGAGATTCAGCAACATCTAAAGACACTTCAAAGAGGTTTTTTGCAATGCGATTCACAACCTCAGTTAAGAATGTCTTGCTTCGGTGCTTCAAGACCTCCTTTTCTCGATTCGCAGATTTCTGTGCAGCAGATGAAATGGACTTCCTTGCTGCTGGCTTAGGGGCCTTCACATCAAAGTTGTAGTGACTTTCTCCCATTATCTTCCATATCACTGGCACCGATGAGATCCTAATGCCATTTGCAGCACATATATCAGGTAGGGTAGATATAATGTAAGCCATCTAAGCATTGCCAATTAGCAGAATTCAAACTTTCCTGAATAAACATTTACCATGTCATCTGACCTCACGTCCTCTTCATTGAGGTTACGGCCCAGAATCATCTTAGCTGTTGCCACTGAATCTTCAGCTTTGTCAAGGACTGGCAGATTCTTGATAAATTGATGGTACTCTGTATGCTTGTTTGTAGATGCCGCAGTAATTAGGAGGTGTAGAAGCCGATGACGAGTCCAGAAGGGGGCGAAATAGATATTGTATGATTGGGAGGGACATCCCAAGATGTACCATGCAAATCTAGTCCGAACATAAATTTTTCTGCGTTACACTTAGAAAACGGTCAATGCAAAATTAAACGAGATGACTCACGGGTCAAGAATGTCTCCATCATTGGAGAAAGCATGGACTGAAAATTCTAAGATTTTAGACAGGGTGATTCGGTCTGTCCCTGCATCAGAGATGCTGGTACGTCCATCATCAGATTGGTCTACATCACTGCCTTGTTCGATGTCACTTCCATCGCCATTGAACCATGCCCCTACTAGGCCAGAGGCAGCATAGCTTTCCTGACAGAACCCAAGTTGCAGCAATTCGTCAGCCATGATAATTTGCTTTGTGTCCAAATCATAGATCGTATAGTCGGAGAGAATACGAATAGGTATCGACTTGTCATCCTCATTTGGACTTGTCTCGCCTGGAATTTGCAATTCGTCGTCCTCCATGATTTCATCATCTTCTGGTGTAAAGCTTCGAAAGCCTTGAGGAATTGTCAAAATGAAAACATAAGAGAGAGGATTATAATGGGGCTCACTGAAGTGCTTTTCCCTTGAAGGAACTGTAGAAAAACAGTCTGAGTCCCGCACAATAGACGGATCTTCATCTTCGTCATCTTGATCCGGTATGGGGTTCTCATGAGCCTGCTGTTTGCTTTCAGAATCGGGCTACGCACTGTCAGATAATGGGCAAGCATAAACAGAGTACAAGACACACATCGACCAAATAATCAGAGGCCGTTGGTGATAATGTTTGTTCAAGAGTAACCTGACCTAACTTTATGAAAAGGTTAAGAACTGTAACAAGTGGTCATAGCCAAGAGGACGCCTATGAACGCACTTCGTTTGAAAGTTCATCCTCAGTATCGAAATCTCTGTTAAATTTTCTCCTTTTCTGAGGAGGTGATTCAAAATTGGGAATACCAAGCGCTGAAGAGGTTGAAATTGAGGGATTCGAGGATCGTCGCCTACGCAGTGTTGCTCGCAAGGAAGGATTGATTACGATGTCGACATATGGGACGAGTCGAGACGACCCCATGACTTCGTAGAATCTGACGTTATGTACGCCATAAGTTTGGCCGATAAGAAGCTTGAAGCGTGCAAGTAACTTACCTATCAGTCAGGGTAGAGGACGCAGCAAGGACGCGAGCCAGTTGTGAGAGCCAATGCCGTGCATAATTTCAAACACCGACCACACATCCTTTTCTTCACACCAACATGTCACTCCCTGTTGAAAATATCAATATCAAGTATGATGACGAGAAAGGCCAGTCAACACCTTGCTCTTACAGTGTGCATGCATCTCATTTGTGTTGCAGAAAGAATCACAGATTTTCTGTCCAAGTTCAAAGGAAACCAGGAAAAGGATCTCGAACAAGATTTCGCCAACATTGATATAGATGGCGATAACGACACCACGAATGGTGGAACGCGATCTCCCAAGTATATAAAACAGCTAGTACGCGTCACCTTCTAATTTGACGCGCCGAGGACGCGACTAACGCGCAATTCAGCAACGGATAGCCAATCGTGACCAGCAGATGCTCGTTATCGATTTAGAAGATGTTTTGGCGGTGAGTTTATCCACCACTTGAGGAGATTAAAGCTAATCCACGTGCAGCACGAAAGCACGATGTCCGAACTCGTCTCGCGAATCCGAAATAACACTCGGCGATACGTAACTCTCTTCAGCGAGGTCATCGACAAGCTTGTGCCACAACCAACAAAGGACATCAGCGAACAGGACGAAGTTATAGATGTCATTCTTCACCAAAGGCGCGAACGAAATGAGCAAATAGAGGGCACTCAAGATGGCTTTCCAGAGCATTTACTTCGAAGATAGTACGCATGTTCTACTGTCCCTGCAGTCGCTTTTCTCATGCACCAGCCAGTAACCTTTACTTCAAACCATTAGAAAGCGATATACCGGTAGCGGTCCGAGATGTGAAAGGCTCCTTCTTGGGTCGCTTAATCACAGTCCGCGGAATCGTGACACGTGTATCTGAAGTCAAGCCCTTGCTTCAAGTCAACGCGTATACTTGTGATGTTTGCGGCTCGGAGACATTCCAGGACATATCCAACAAAACGTTCACGCCGATATTTGACTGTCAGAATGAAAACGAGTGCAAAAAAAATGGCATTCGGGGCTCACTGCATATGCAAACTAGGGCATGTCGCTTTAGTCCTTTCCAGGAGGTGAAGATTCAAGAGATGGTAAATATACAGTATAGATTGCTGCATTTCATTTTCCTTACGTCTCCTGCCCTTTCATAGCCAGACCAGGTCCCAGTAGGGCACATACCCCGCTCTATGACAGTTCATGTTAACGGGAACCTCACTCGCCTTATGAACCCTGGAGATGTTGTGCATCTAGGGGGAATATTTCTTCCTATCCCATATTCTGGATTCCAAGCTATTCGTGCTGGACTCCTCACTGATACCTACCTGGAAGCCCATTACGTTTACCAGCTCAAAAAGCAGTACAGTGAGATGGAAATCACGCCCGAGATCAATCAGAAAATCGAGGAATTGCAACGTGATCCTACTCTGTATGACATTCTTTCAAAGAGTATAGCTCCAGAAATATATGGCCATGATGATGTCAAGAAGGCCCTTCTATTGCTACTTGTTGGTGGCGTAACGAAGGTTACTGGGGATGGCATGAAAATCCGAGGTGATATCAATGTCTGTCTCATGGGTGACCCCGGAGTGGCCAAGTCTCAACTTTTGAAGTATATTTCGAAGATTGCCCCTAGAGGTGTCTACACTACCGGAAAGGGGTCTTCAGGCGTTGGTCTGACTGCAGCTGTGATGCGCGACCCCGTCACCGATGAAATGGTGCTAGGTTCGTATGCCACTTGTTTATACTTATGTTGTACTTATTTCAGTTATAGAGGGAGGCGCGCTTGTTCTAGCTGACAACGGCATCTGCTGCATTGATGAGTTCGATAAAATGGAAGAAGCGGACAGAACTGCTATTCATGAAGTTATGGAACAGCAAACCATCTCAATCAACAAAGCTGGCATATCAACTACTCTGAATGCAAGAACATCAATTCTTGCAGCAGCAAATCCCCTCTATGGACGATACAACCCCAAGGTCTCTCCTGTTGAAAACATTAACCTTCCTGCAGCGCTCCTGTCTAGATTTGACTTGTTGTTTCTGATTTTGGATAAGCCCTCTCGAGATGAAGACGAGCGCCTTGCCGAGCACGTCACCTATGTGCATATGCACAATAAACACCCAGAATTGGAAACTGAAGTGGTTGATCCTACCATTATGAGGTATGAAGATATCAATCTTAACAAAATTATGCTCACTTTGTTCACCTAAGACACTACATCGCCCTTGCCCGTCAGAGGAGACCAACGGTTCGACGAGAAGTATCGGGTTACGTTGTCGACTCCTATGTTCGTCTGCGGAAAATGTCGAAAGAGGAAGAGCTTCAAAACAAGTCACACACCTACACATCTGCTAGGACGCTTCTTGGTATACTACGTCTTGCGCAGGCCCTTGCTCGTCTAAGATGGTCAGATGCCGTAGAGCGCTCCGATGTGGATGAGGCCCTGCGCCTTATGGAGTGCAGCAAGGAGAGTTTACAAGACGAAGAGGACCGCGAGCCCGATGTCGATCATTCAGCGACCAGCAAACTCTTCCGATTAATCAAAGAAATGGCTAGTTCTGCGAGTAGACCTAGGCCAACTAGGAGATTTGGCAAAGGACCTGGCGGCGAGCGTGATATGGATACCGACTCAGAAGAAGAAGATGGAAATGGAGTGCTATCCCTGACGGACGTCCGTGCAAGAGCTCTGAGTGCGGGATTCTCAGAAGCGCAGCTCATGGCTATGATTACAGAGGTGAGGTGTTATTTTCTGGCCTACTACGAGATTTCTCATTGATCTTGTCATAGTATGAGGAGTTGAACATCTTACTTCGGACTGCAAGCGGAACAAAACTTCGATTTGTATAACATCGAGTAGTCTTCGTTGGCGACAGCTATTTATTTTGTAAAACAACACAGATCGAGGGTTTAGTTTCCGCTGTATTTTAGTTTATATTGCTCCATTTTCCTTTCCAAAATACTTAGTGTTGTTGTTATCGGTCTATGTTTCCATGTATGAGTCCTTGACAGTACAATTAATGCTCTAAATATATATGATACAGATATATAAGTCAGTGTATATCAATCCTTGGAAGCGTGTCCCCAACTACCATCCCCACTACCTGCGGGGCTTGCAGTGCCTTCTTCCGGAGTAGACTCTTGTCTTTTTGAATGAGCGTGTACATCGTTGTTTTCAGGCTCATCGTGGTATTGGGGCGTCGGTCCGGCTGCCGTTGGTGGATCGTTATCATCCAAAAATCCTGAGTGGAAGCCAAGTCCACCCGTTGACCGAGCCTGCTGGGGTTGCAAAGCCGTAGTCTCATCGTCGTCTTCATCTGACACTTCTCCGAAGGCGTCGTACAGCTCTCTAGTAGTACGCGGGCCTCCAGAAATTGATGTGCCAAGGGCAGTCATACTCACATCGTTTTCGTTATTTAATGAGGTATAATTTCCCGATCTCATTGAGACCCTGCGCCTCCAGAAGAAGGCGCCAACAGCAATACCAAATATTGACACCGCGCCTAGAGCGACGAAGAACCACTTTTGGCCAGTAACGAGAGATGACATGTCTGAGAACCAACCAAGATCTGGTGCGTTAGATAATGGAGAGCCACTCGTTGGTGAGGCTTGGGTATCTGCAAAGGTGGTTGACGCAATAAATGCAGGCTTCGTCTTCTCTCCAGTGGCATCTCCATGGTCAGGGGGTAGGTGTTCAGTGGGCTTAGGGTGCTGTCGAGTTGCAGTGGCAGATACTGTGGATGTCAGAAGTAAAACGGGTGAAGTTTCTTCTGGAGGTGGCAGGACATCGTCAACCAGAGGAACTTCATACTTTGTAGCCTTCATAGGGTCGATTGAGGAACCCCAAAGGATCATGTTCCATCCGAGCAAAGTGCCGTTTTTTTCCGGGGTGTTTTGGTCCTTTACTCTAAGGACCCAGTCGCCAACTGGACTTTCACCCCTAAAATACATGTATGAGATTGGGACTCATAAGCTTTCAAAGAAATAAATACTTACCAGTGTTTGACAGACATAAAAGCCCATCCTGGGTAGCCAGAGGTATCCTTGTCTGCTTGCCGTGGGCCAGCAAGAACACTCTTGATACCATTTGGACTGACGATCTCGACCTCGACTTGGCCGCGTATGGCGTGATCAATCCAGACTTTTACATTGATGTGTTCGAGGGCTTCGACATTGTTTTGCGTGAGCATGTCTTGCGTGATGGTCATTTTACTCTCAAGACCGCCAGAAGGGATGAACGTGCCGCCGCTGTATATCTTATTGGAAAAGGTACCATCGCCTAGCCTGATAGTTTTTGTTTTGAACCACGCCTGAGGTTTGACGAGTTTCCAAGATTGTGCAGCTTTGACATAGGTGTATCCATCCAAGACACCGAAGCCGTATTTATAACTGTATTTCCGACCGTTCGCTATGGGTTCCCAATCTGGATCGTCCGCATTGATCATGCCCGCAGTCTCAACGCATAGGTATTGGATATCTCGCCACGTCAAATCAGGCCTAAGTCGAAATTGTTTAGGACACGAAAGCTTACAGAAAACAGATATGTGGAGACATACCTAGCTTGTAAAGCTAAAGCGAAAACTCCGACAGCATTAGGTGCCGCGGCAGATGTTCCTCCATGAGTCGTGGCACATTTGTTTTTACCTTTATCTGTTGTCACCTGGGCAATATTATTACCTTGGCTAAAAATACGAAAGAACGCAGAAGGAAGACTCACTATGTGACGTCCGCTGCCCGAACTGTAAGCAACAATCATGTTGGCGGCACAGGGTTCTGAATAGTAAGGATGCAGACCCTTGTAATCAACAGCAGATACAGTCACCGAGTAGATGCTGTTGGTGTATCCATCGAAATTGCATTGGTCACCATGAGCAGCACCATTACCACTGGCAAAGACAAATATTGAGCCTTTTCCGCCGCGTCCGTTGTTGATTCCATTGACAACGGCCTTTTGAATCAAGTGATTAGGGCCCTCCATCGACATACCATTGTCAGGTGGACCCCAGCTACAGCTGTAGATTGAGACATTTTGGAAGCCATAATTGAGTGCAGCAGCTTCGTCGGCGTCTGTTATAGGGCCTGACAGAATGCGGACGCCGGCAACCTTGGACTCGTGTGCAATTCCGATACCACACACGTTGTTTTTCTGAGCAGCAATTTGGCCAGCACAACGCGTGCCATGATGATCATCAAAGTTCTTAGGAGTGGGAAGGTCTTCATGATCATTAAAATCGTAGGAGTCATCCTCGTCCTGTGGGATAGATAGAGATAGAGTTGGTGATCTCAGAAAATGCACGTTATCAGAAAGGGCGTACGAAATTATCCGACAGATCCTCGCTCTCATAATCCAAGCCGTCGTCAACCAAGGACGATATAACGCCTTTTCCTTTGAATCCCATTTCCCATACACCAGTTACGTTCATCATATACTGTGGAAACTCGTCGTTAACCAGATGCCATTGCTGCGGAAACATTGGATCCTGGATGCCAAAGCGAGCCGCTACATTCCTGGAAGAAGTAACGGGGGGAGGAGAAATCGGAGGAGGAGCACGTTTGACCCGGCGACGAAGAATCTGGAGAGAAAGATAATCCACAGAAGATACCACGCGGCGAGCCAGGTCGGTTTCTTGGGAGCGTGCGTCGAGGGATGAGAAAGCTTGGGCTTTCAATGCATTAAATAGAGAAAGGACTGGGTCTGAAGAGTCCCTGACAGAAAGATGATCTTGAGGCTTCAACTGCCTCACTAACCAATAGTCCTGAAGCTCGCCGGCCTGCTCGACGAGTTCAACATTGAAAGCTTGGATGACTTGGGGGAGAGATGCGCCTGAAGCAGCTGGACTATGGTGCAAGACATAGTAGTTGTGGGTGTCGTAGGACCGTCTGGCGGGACCGGCAGCGACGAGGAGGAAAAGGGAGGCCAGGAAGGCGCGGAGGAGATTCATCCTGAGCCTGGCACTTGGGTGCGTAAAGGGAAGAGTAATGAATTGAATTGGCGTTTAATTATAGTCAAAACCGAATTCGGCAATTCTTTCCCTCTTTCTCTGACTGAAACTGTCTGATGTTCTCTATATAAGTTTAACTCACAAATGTATTATCCCGCAGCAGCCCAACATGTCTTCCCTCGAGCCATTCTACGACTTTGACCACTTCCTCCGTGATGCCTTGTCGTCTCGCTTGGCCGCAAACGAATCCGCTCTCCAGCGCCGTGCCCTTGAGGACGGTGTCAAGCCTGGGGAGGGAGCTGTCCGACATCTCAAACCCAGGTATCCTCTTTTCTCACTCGCATCGAATCTTTGATCCTTTTACAACGCTACTCCAGGATGGACCTACACGAGAACCTGGACGAAAACGTCGTCACGGCCACCTTTGAGCTTCCTGGGCTCAAGAAAGAGGACGTTCAAATCGACGTGAACAATAATCGTTTGTCGATTTATGGAGAAGCAAAGCAGTCAGAGGAACACGAAGAAAAAGGCTATGCTGTTAAGGAGCGTCGCTACGGCAAATTCTCAAGAAACCTTCAGCTTCCACCAGGCGTCCAGGCCAGTTTCACACTTCTTCTCATCGACTCTACATTCCAACTTTATCAATATAGCAAAAGGATATAAAGGCCTCTCTTGACAATGGCATATTGACCGTCATATTTCCGAAAATGACGATGGAACAAGCCCCTAAGAAGATAACCATCGACTAGTCAACAGGCACGCTGGTCACTCTGTCAGTCTGTCAGTACGTATTTGTATCTTGTACCTTCAACGCAGTGAATCCATGTATTTTACCTCAAATTTTGAAATCACTCGTCTGTACAATATCCCAGCAGGCCGGTTTCAATTCAATCTCGAAAAAATACCCCTGCTTAATCAAATCCAAAACTGGTGTTGCAGTCCTATGTTTCAAAATTCTATGGTATACAGGTATGTTGCTTCTAAACATCTACATATATCGTATAAAGCGCCTAAAGTTCTCCTTACAGGTTTGCTTCCTTTTCCTTTTTGATGGTTCCAAGACCACGTTGTCCTCTGCCTGCGAATCCCCAACCAATCTGGTGCGCAACGTGCAAATCAACACCAATGTCATCTGCCATAGTCCATACTTGACCAGGGTTTTTCTGAAACATCCTTCCGACAAAGACAACATCCGCACGACCAGACTCTACCACACCTGCAGCTGTCTTTCCCTCGTATAGTCCGCCGACGGACCCAACAAGTAGTTTTGATCCTACGGCACTTTTTACAGCAGCCGCAAACGGAACCTGATATTCTGGCCCAGGCCTAATTTTTTGGCGGGAATTGTTACCTCCAGCGGATACGTCAAGCAGGTCTACACCGTGCTCGGCGAGGATGGGTGCCAATCGAACCGTGTCTTCTGGTTTCCAGGATGGCTCGGTAGGGGCAACCTCTTCTAGCCACTCCGTTCCAGAGATTCTGGCGACTTCTGGTAAAAATATTCAAGACTTGAAAGTTACATCTGTGCCCACCTTAGGAAAAGCGGCACGTCCTTAGGAATGACGGCCCTAACAGCATCCACAACATCTATAGCCAATCGAATGCGGTTCTCAAAGCTTCCGCCATACTCATCCGTGCGGTTGTTGCTTGTAGGACTGAGGAACGAGGAGATCAGATATCCATGAGCACCGTGGATCTCGATCACATCGAAACCAGTCTCCACGGCTCGTTTCGCTGCGTCTGCGAACGCATTGACGACTCTCTTGATACCCTCTTTCGTCAGAGGTTTTGGTTGGGCGTATGTTGGGTGGAAAGGAATATCCGAAGGGCCCCAAACATCCTCTGGCCAACCACCCAGTTCTGTACCGGCAAGTACTGGACCGTCAAGCCAGGGTGCAATGTTCGATGCTTTCCGTCCTGCGTGAGCAAGTTGAATTCCAATTTTTTGGTTCTGAGAGTGGGCAAAATCGACGATTGGCTTCCAAGCTTTGGCTTGCTCTTCCGACCAAATACCAGCATCCTCTGGTGTGATGCGGCCTTCTGGAACGACTGCGCTGGCTTCGGTGAATGTCAATCCAGGGCCTCGGGATACAATACCTCCAACTGGCATGTAATTCTTAGTTTCAACGCTACAAGCAGTCCGGAAACACACGTACGATGTGCAAGAGCCCAAGGGGTGACAATTCCATCCTTTGATGAGTATTGACACAAAGGAGATAGCTGAATCGGCAAGATAAGATTAGAAAAGTGAGATTCAGCAGAGGCCGGGCAGGGTACTCAACGAAGATCCTGTTTTGAAATTCGACTCCACGAATCTTCAGGGGCTGAAAAAGCTTTGGGATTGCTTTCCCGCTACGCTGGGGAACGACAGCTGTTCCAGCGGGTGGATTTTGCAATGGAGTGAAGTAGGGAGCTCCAGGTGCGGGCACGTTGACGTTGCTCATTGTATTTTGAACTTTGAAGGGGGATTAGTGGGTAAGTTTTTCTTGGGATATTTCTCAACGGCAGCGCATCTTTCTTATATGTACTACCTGCCTTCGGGACCTTACAAAGACGCTTTATGATTATGACAGCGATGACCAACGCTTAGAAACTTCTGGCAAAGCAAGAGTTGGAAGATATTGCACCCGATTCCGGGCAACGGAATGCCGCAGTACCCGAGCAACGGCAACTCTTATTCAAGTCACTTCCAGGTTCTGATTATTCAAATTGTCATTTCATCCTTACATATAGATGCTGAGAGTTGAACAAGAATACCCATTGACCGAATCTTTAGTGTATTTAGTCAGACTGTCAGTTCGTGTCTGATCCGTGAGAGCTAGAGAGAAGAATAATTTCCTCATAGTAACCACGACCTTGTTTTCACGGTAAAACTATGCGATTCCTTTCTCTCACTTTCTCTGTGGGCTCCTTTTGTATTCCAATGTCTATGGATCGTTTTGAATGGTTTACGGCATTTAACATCGGCTTTCTACGACAGAGCGAAGTTTGGTGATTAATCAAGTGCATCATGCTTGTCGGTGGACGCCACTGAATCTACACCTTTGAAGTTCGAGCTACTTCCTTCATCCATCCTTTTCTCATCATGCCGCGCGTGTACACTCCCTACGTAGATGTCGGGATCATACCTCGTTAGTTGTCCATCGATCTCCCTTCGTCGTCCTTATTTTCCCGCTGAAAGCCATTTACAGCATCGCCTGAGGTTACCGAAATTTTCATACCTCCACCTATACCTCCCAGTCCCAGAAACGAGGACTTACCACCACGTCTTCCTGATACGTTGCCTGGGACGATCGCAGACCGTGTGCCCCGAAGCTATGCAGATCAACACGAAATGCCTATCACAAGTGGACCTACTGTGTCCATAACAAACCCAAGAAACCTATGGGAGTACCCCTCCTTCTACCGGCATTATCATGACATGCCAATGTTCCAACGTCGTTACCATCCTCCACAGCCCCCTCAGCCTACACTAGTCCTCATCGATCAGTTGTCATACAATTTGAACGATTTTAATGTTCCATATCTTGTCTGGGACATCATTCATCCTCCTCGGACTGCGTGCCTATGCGACCGACGGTACTTCAGAAAATGGACCATGCCTGACTTAAGCTCCGTAGCAATTCAGCCCAGTGTCGCCAAGGTCTGGGTAACGTCCGACCATCCTGTTCTCGCTTATTGGATAGGGATCTGGGGTCCTATATCCATCCAATCAGACGAAATTACAGTCAAGGACACTTTGGAAGGAATTTACTTCTACTTGCGCACGCACCTGACTAAGTCAGATTTGCAGCACGTTAGCTCGGAGCCTGGAAATCGGAAAGCTCTTCGTTATGCACGCGCGAAACGCGCGAAAGAGTCTAGCGAGGTAGAAGCAGTCGTTCTTAAGCAGGAATACAGGCGTGTCGACGTCCTGGGCGGCCATCGACAGTTTCAGGGCTTGCGCATAGTGATATCACCTGATAATACTTGGCGGCTTCATCTTGGCCTGCTTCCTGGACCTGTTCCCCGCCTTTTTTGAGCCGCTCTACTTGTTGTCAAGTCGCATATCGCTTTCATCGTGTATCCGTATGTCACCTGCACTTTTCTTCATTCGCACTGCTGTTATGCTGTTGTAAATCGCATTGAGTTGAAAATGCGTTGCCATTCCAAAAAATTGAGCTGTCCCGGCCCTGCAATAAAATACCTACGACTGTAGTTTGCAATAATATTGTAGTCTGAACGACGAGAGTTCGAGAGTCACATAATCAACCCACTTCAAATCCGTAACTTAAGGAAGCAGAAGAAAGCATTCGCAGAAAAAATGTAGTAAGTCAGGACACTTTCCCGATCTGGAAGATGCATGACGCGGTCAGTAAATACAACTTGAAGACTGAAGTTATCTTCCATTCTCTTAGCATCTCTCACTATGTCAGCTCCTCAGAAACAAAAGGAAAAGATCCCAGAAATCATTGACACGACCATCGACGCTGATGTTTCGGACAACGAGTCGGGCTCCGATGTAGAAGAACACGACCAATTTGCGGTAGATGGCGTTACAGCTCCTGCACCGTCCACGTCCACGTCCCAAAAGAAGAAGAAGAAAAAGAAGTCCAAGGCCAAGAAACTACTGAATGCTATCCGTGGAAAAGATGAAATCCCACAAGCGGTTGTCGATCAAGTGTTGGATAAGGTCAAGGCGGAAGGAGGGGCTGCAGCGTCAGAAGCTAATGCCGAAAATGTTAGAGAAGCGCTACAGCAAATGAAAATTATGGACGTCGTGAAAGGAAAGGCAGGTATTGGGGGATCAATAAGAAGGACATGGGAGAACACAAGGTATTGAAGAATTCATTTACTTCAACTCGACCCAGCCTTTTGATTTGTGGCTCATCTAGTTCTGGTCTACTCAACCTGTCCCCAACTAGGTCATTCCCATTTCGGCATGCATTTGTACCTATTGTATTTACTTATCTAAGTTCAACAGGCGAAGGCCCTCCTATTGAAGACGGATACATTGAGCCTTCAAAGCCTCGTGCAGAAGTTAGACAGGAACCTTTTCCATTACCCAAGGACTTCGAATGGTCTACCCTTGATATCAGCGATCCTGTCCAGGCATATCCAATATCCCAATGACCTCATTTTTTCGCGCTAATATTTCCTGTAGATAAAAGAGGTGTATGACCTTTTATCTCTCAATTATATAGAAGACGACCAAGCGGCATTCCGATTCCAGTATAGTGCCGAGTTTTTGGCATGGTAAATGTCATTGATACACAAGGCTTGCTCGTTTTGTCGTTGACTTCATGATCTAGGGCTTTGATGCCTCCTGGGTATCACAAAGAATGGCACGTTGGTGTACGTGTCTCTTCGAACAAGAAATTAGTCGCATTCATATCAGGTATTCCGATGAACCTGCGTATCCGCAAACAGTGAGTGCCAGATACCAAGTGCTTTCGTCCTACTTGTACTGATTTATCCCTTTCATTTCAGTGTGGTACCACTTGTGGAAATCAACTACCTTTGCGTGCACAAGAAATTACGATCTAAAAGACTGGCACCTGTGCTGATCAAAGAAGTTACGAGGCAGTGCCATCTCAAGGGCATATTCCAGGCCATTTATACAGCAGGCATCGTCATCCCTACTCCAGTTTCCGTCTGTCGATACTACCACCGATTATTGAATATCCCAAAGCTAGTTGATACCCGCTTCTGCTACGTACCTCGACACATGACTCTGGCCCGTATGACACGCGTCAATAAAGTGACCAGCTCTACTTCACTTCCAGGGTTGAGAGAAATGGAAGAGAAGGACATCGCGGCTGTTGCAGAGCTGTATACTCAATATATGAAACGCTTTGATATGATCCCCATGTTCGATGTAGAGGAGATCAGGCATCATTTTTTGAGTGGCAAGGGACAGGGTGAGATTGGAAGTGGAGGGGTTGGCAGAAGGCAGAAGCAAGTGACATGGTCGTATGTCGTTGAGGTTTGATGTCATTCTTCGCTCAAATTTTTTGCTTTTCTTCTGACGTGGTTTGTGATGCAGGATCGTGAAACTGGAAAAATCACCGATTTCTTTTCATTCTATTCATTACCCTCGACCGTCATTGGCAATACTACCTACCCTCTCCTGGAAGCTGCCTATCTTTATTACTATGCATCTAATGTTGGTCTCAAGGGAGAAGGTGCAGAACAGGATGAGGCTCTGAAGAAGCGACTGATGGCACTGGTCGGTGACGCCCTGGTCATCGCAAATGAAGCCAAGTTCGACGTCTTCAACGCCCTTTCGTTGATGGACAATGCACCAATTTTACAGGATCTCAAGGTAAGGCTGACTTCCCACTCCCCATAAATCACGGCCAATTAAACGAAACCATAGTTTGGCTTGGGTGACGGCTTCCTCAATTTCTATCTCTACAACTGGCGGACTGCGCCTCTGGCAGGGCTAAACATCGAGGGTGGCATCCCCGCAGGAAGAGGCATCGGCATTGTAATGCTTTAGGAATAGACTGTCCACCTTGCTTCATCAAAGCAAAATCGACTATAATGCAGGATTGAGATCTAAGTCAGGAAACAAGCTACTAATCACTGTCAATCATGATCACGTCTTCATCGTCCGTATCGACTCCCCAATCCTCAGGAGTAGGACTACGTTCTTTCTTCCTATTGTTCCGCTGTGGTGGTTGGGGCACCCTAGCACCATGCACACCCACTGGGCCTTGCGGTATCACCGGCTTCCTGCCTAAGGATTGACCCAATGAACCCCAGTTGTGAGCTGACTCGCTGGACTGAGTTTCTTGTGCCTTTGCCTTGCCCTTGGCGTCGTTCGATGGGGCTTGCCTAGCATTAGATCGTCCACTTAAAGTATTACCGGTACCGGTGAATGGGTTCGCCTACCAGAAAAATAAGCATTTAAGATTATCCTTGGATAAAAGGGGGTTACCTGTTGCTGAGCTGGGGGAGACTTAGGAGCAGTAGGTTCAGGTGGGGTATAGGTTTGGACATTGAATCCGAAAAAGAGTTGACCAAAAGGCAGATTGAGAGCAGCTGGCACTTTGACATCGGACTCTAGAGTATCGTTGGAGACAATGCGATGTTGGCTTTCGTACAAAGATTGTCAGTTTCGAGATTTATACGGGGATAGAGTAAGCACATACTCAGTGTGGATAATCTTGCTACCTTCTGGGACTTGTTCAGGTTTGCGGTGGCTAATACCTTTGCCCTTCGTCCTTCGTCCGCCAAGTGTTTCCCCCTTGCCTTTAAAGCTCTCCCACTGATCACCACCTTTGCTCAGAGTCGTGGTACCTGTACTCGTTCCAGCGAAACCGCCACTCAAGGATGAACCTGGCCTGGAAGAGCCTGGCGACTGAGAATTTAGGTCTATCTTCAACTTGGATGCCATTGTTGATGGAGGCGCTGCTTTGGGACGCTCAGGTTCTACGTATCCCACTGGCGCTGCAAAGTCTACCTCAAGGTCAGTGTCAAGAACACTGATTCCCTCTCCACCAGGCCTTGTTTCCATCACGAGGAGACCAAAGACGATCGAATTATATGATATTTCAATGATGTCACCCTGAGTGAGAGCAGAGAAATTACGCAACGCTTGTTCGAGGCTACAGAACGTGTAAGAAGGCCAATGAAATTTTGGGGAAAGGCAAGGCTTACACAGCTTTGGGGTCAGAAATTTCAAGGAAATGAACTGATTGTGCTTGAAGCTTGACGAATTTGCCTTTAGGGAGCTCAGTACCGGTTATACGTATTGGATCGCCTTCATTGAGACGCAAGGTCTTCATCATCCAGTATGGCAAATGGACAACGCCTTCCTCGGCGATGAATTCGAGCACTCCCGCGTGTGTCGAGGCAGCTGGGTTGGCTGGATTGCGGAGTTGGAACATCCATGGTGAATCAAGATCGAGGTTAGTTAAATTGGCTAGAGCAGATTGTGGCATAATGACTGTAGCAATAGATGAGTAATTAGCTGTGCAATTAATTAGGATGACGCGTACTCTTTCCGCCGTACGACACGTTTTCCCTCTCCCTGCCGGGGAGCATTGCCATGCTGTACGCTTTGAGGTATTCATTGTACGCCCTTGGATTTGCACGACGAGGTGGGCCGTAACCTGTGGGGAAAGCTCTAAGAAATCGGATTAGCGGTGAGTGGTGTAATGGATGTATGACGCGTAGCCTACCCGCCCATGACCTGGTTGAAGAGGGCTGCTCCTGGGCCATTCGGATTTCCAAACTACGGAATTCATGAGCATCTGGAGGAAGCTAAATGAACGGAAAAAAGCTCACAAAGTCCATGGTTGTGGTTGTGGTTGAAGAGTGAGTTGCGCTAATTGGTTGAGTCGATCTGGATCATACTTATCGGTCACGCGTCACGCGATTTGTAGGACGCGTTTGCTCAGGCTGCTTGCTGCTTGACTTATACTCTCACTCATCATGGCATCTCAGAACCAGCAAGGCATCACAAAAGTTTTATCCGGCGCCAATGCATCCTTCAAAGACAAGGCAGGTCTATTTCCTTTTTTGAGCTATGTTTTGACCCTTTTCTTTTGCAGGGTAAACCCATGGAGCTCCGCCTTTCCAATATGGTGGCCGCAAAGGGTTCATATTTCTCTCCTTGTCCACTTATTTCTTCTTATTGTCTTGTCAATATAGCTATTAGCGATGCTGTCCGAACATCGTTGGGTCCAAGAGGAATGGATAAGATGGTCAGTCCTGTGCCGTATTTACCTCATTTGTCTTGACATCGCTCTCCAGATTCAAACAGCCAAGGGAGAAGTCATCGTAACAAACGACGGCGCCACAATCCTTAAAAGTGTACAGGCCCTGCATCCTGCTGCCAAGATGGTCTGTCACCTTGATTACTTTACCTTTGGTATCCGATTCAATCTCAAGCCTCATTAGCTCGTCGACCTGTCCGCAGCTCAAGATGTCGAAGCAGGAGATGGGACAACCTCCGTAGTCGTTCTTGCAGGCAGTCTACTTGGTGCAGCTGAAAAAATGTTAGAGAAGGGTATCCATCCGACCATCGTGGCCGAGTCCTTTAACCGTGCATCCATCAAGGCCGTCGAGTACCTCACCGAAATGTCAACGCCTGTGGACCTGAATGATACTGCTAGCCTCTTGCGCGCAGCTAGCACTTCTTTGAACTCGAAAGTCAGTTTTTGCCCCTTCATCATCATATATCATTTATATTTATGGTCCATCTCAAAAGATTGTTTCTCAATATTCATCGACACTAGCCCCAATTGCCGTGGCAGCGGTAACACGATTGGTCACACCTACCTCCTCAAACGTTGATCTTAGGGACATTCGAATTATCAAGAGGGTTGGTGGGACGATCGAAAACACCGAGCTCGTCGAGGGCGTCGTCCTCAACCAGAACGTTGTTGTCTCAGCCGGAGGACCAACACGGATGGAAAAGGCTAAAATCGCCATCATCCAGTTCCAATTAAGCGCTCCAAAGCCTGATGTGCGTGGTGCTGTTACGAATGTCTATCCGATACATAACTTACGGCAAACATAGATGGATAATACTGTGGTCATCAATGACTATCGCCTCATGGATAAGGTACTCAAGGAAGGACGGCAATATATCTTGAATCTCTGCAAAAAGATCAAGAAAACAGGTTGCAACGTTTTGCTTATCCAAAAATCTATCCTCCGCGATGCTGTCGATGAGTTAGCGCTCAATTACCTAAAACGCCTTAACATTCTTGTAGTCAAAGATGTGGAACGTGATGAAATCGACTTCCTTTCCAAGAGCTTGGCTTGCAAGCCCGTTTCCGACATTGAAGCCTTCTCCGAAGACAAGCTCGGCTATGCTGATTTGGTCGAGGAAACAACCGTAGATGACATAAAGGTCGTCCGCATCACTGGAATTAAGAACCGTGGCCGGACTGTGTGCGTCCTCGCCACAGGAGCCAATCAACTCGTTGTCGATGAGTGCGAACGAAGTTTACATGACGCTTTCTGCGTCGTGCGCTGCCTGGTAAAGAAAAGGTAATGACGTCATCCATCATGGGTAACAGTCGCACTTTCTGACTTGACTTGTAGAGCGCTCATTGGTGGTGGCGGCGCTCCAGAGATCCATGTTTCTCGCCTGCTTTCGCAATATGCGCAATCCCTGAAAGGCATGGAAGCTTACTGCTTCCAGGCCTACGCCGACGCCCTTGAAGTCATTCCTACCACTCTAGCTGAAAACGCCGGCTTGAACCCCATCGCAATTGTGACCGAGTTGCGCAATCGCCATGCTCTGGGAGAACGCAACGCAGGTATCAATGTCCGAAAGGTGACTTGATTTCATGTTCTCAGAGCCCTTCGTCTACCATACTAATGATTCTCTAGGGATTGATTTCGAACATTCTCGAAGAAGATGTTGTACAGCCTTTATTAGTTACAACTAGCGCTGTTGAACTTTCCACGGAGACTGTTTGTTTACTGCTCAAGATCGATGATTATGTACAAGCACGGTGATCCAGGGACAAAGTAGATCTGCATTCAATAAATCATTTGGGATATATTGCAAGCTGTTTTAAAAACATTACTTTAGGATTGATTGATTTTCTGCATTGGGCAGCCATGAAATATTTAATGGTACATATGCCTACTATAATTTCTCTACGCTACTTACTCACGGGGCGGGAATGAATGAATATGAATAATGGTAGTGCCAAGACCCTTACATGAAATTAATACTGTTCATCCTTGCCTGAGGAGCGAGGTAGATTGTCGATATAGTGTGCCGTCATGTCGAAAAGCGTCCACAATAGGCCGTGCGTCGTGATGCTTCTGAGCGCACTCACGCCCAAACCTCTGTATATGCGGGCGATGCCTGACAGAATCAGTTTCGGGTTATTGGGATCAGGACCTATCAAAAAGCAGTCGAGATATTACGATTGACTGGTATAGACTGAACATACCTCGAACAAGACGATGTAGTGTTTCCAATGGCCCTCGATAGGGCTCTCCTGCCAACGCACGTTGCTGCACTTTTGTCTTCACACTAAAAATATTAAGTTGTAGGCAGGGAGGAGAAAGAAGTAAATATTTAGCTTACACATCAAGCGGGTAAATCAATGCCCAAGAAGTTACCTATTACCAAGAATATGTGAGTCTGTCAAGAATTTCTTCGGGTTCATCGAAACATACTCCAGACAAGGAACCACACACGAAAGGAACCAGAGAGGAATGGATGGGCAACCAAGCTGGTGTTGGTCCTTGCTCGCCCGACCTCTGCCTGCCCAGTAAATGTCGCATGCCGTCATATTCGAGGAAATACAGTGCAGTTCCGGCTGTATCACGTACTGGAAATTCATTCAAGCTAAACGTTTTTCAAGCTACAATTGGGTGAAGACATACTGAAGTGCAGACGGAATCCTGTGTATAAGCCCGCAAAACCATTGTTGCGATATATCTCTTTGACCGCTTCCAATGTGCCAGGTGGTTTCCGTAACGATATCCCTTTGCTTGCAGCGATGGTGTATTCCAGCTGTCTACGGACCTGAATGACGGTGTAAGTTCAAGCTACGAATAAAACCTTTATGAACTGACTTTGACTAGTTCGAAAGCTAATTTGAAGATGAGATTGTTATGCAACGAAAAGAGGTGAAAGCAAGTACATACGAGCACTGCAGAATGATATAAGGGCGCCTGACATAGCTCCGCTAACCCCTCCAGTGAGCGAGACATCAATTATGCTGTTGCGACATAGGATATCGTAATTCCGAAAGATTTCCTTTGTGCGCGAGTATATGGTAAAACTTGCAGCGCCTATGGTACCCGAGTTATATGGCAAGGAGGTATACCAAAAAGATCGCTACTCACGAACAAAAGATATTGTCATCAAAGGTATCCATAATCCTCGGTAGAACCCCATGAGTCCTTCCTCGCGGTAGACGAGAACTGCTAACTGGGGCACAGTTATTCTCGTCTTCGTCGTCTGTAGCCTTGATTTGATGGAATCCAACTGAATCGAGGTAAGCAATTGTGATGGAAACACAAGGAGAGAACAATGATCTGACTGGATATCCGGCGAATGTAGACACATAGCTTGCTGAGAGGGCGCAGACGACCGCTTTGTTTCCTGGAACGCAGTATTTCTATGCGTTAACTCGAAAGGGGCAGCTATGGGAGGTAAAACATACGTCGCAAGAAGTCATTAAAGTTAGCTGGATCGTAAAGAGGATTAGACGTCCTGAAAGGAATGCGAAAAAAAAATACTGAGTTCCATTTTCACTACCCTTATAAAACCCTACAACGCTTACCTTTTTCCATCCATAGAGCAGGTTGTCGGACTGGCCCAAGGTCCAGCTTCGTGCTCCTGCACGACAATCTGGTACTTCTTGCAGAATGAAGGAACAAGGAGAGAATGAGAGAATTGGTATAGGACTATTCTGAGCCTCGAAAATCGGTATTCCGAGAAAGGTGATGCACGAGGAGGAAAGAAGCACCAGTTAATCACGCGAATATCACTTGACCGAACCCGTCGCGGTATTGTCACTGCGACTTACACTAACTCTAGGCAGCCCCTATTCTCATTCCACTACATACAATACATAGTTTAGAAGCTCTTCAAAATCCTCCCAGGCGCTTTTTCGCTGGCTTTTTCTTCACTCCTGGGCGGCCTCCATGAGGGCCGGGCAGGATCTGTGTACTAGCATTCAGATCTTGTGAAAAACTAACAGGTAAACTGTCGTGGACTCCTGCATTGCGCGAAGAGAAATACTCTTGGGATTGAACTTTGGCGATAGGTATTCGAGCCATGTCAGCGACAACTTGCCCGGCACAGCTGGACGCCATGATTTGAGGAGGTCGCTGACTCTCACATTTGACGTGCCGCCTTTGGTTGGGCAACGCCGGTTTCGAATCCTTAGAAGGCTCCAAGGAAGCTGCGGCGTCATAAGGATCCCGATAGTGTAATCGTCCACGTCACTGGTATCCCATTCCTTCAGTAACAAGCGCACGCCCATTGGAAGCTCCGGTGCATCCGATTTGCCATCTCCCGGCACAGTAGCTGCAAACTTCTTTTGGGGTTTCAAATATTCAAATTCGACTGGAGGAGGCTCATCACCGAGAGACAAAGCTTCAGTCATCACTTCAAGGGTTTGACCGAGTCTTGAAAATGGAGTGTCTGAAAAAATATCAGAAGCCAGAGTAAGGTCCAAAGTCAATTGTTCGCAAGCTTCCTGCTCATATTGGCGGCAGGTAGTGGGCCGGCCTTCAGTGTCAGTGAGATTGAACCTTTGAGCATATTCCATAGATTGTATGGGGTCCACGGGAAAGTGTTTATCAAGCTTTCGAAGGGTGGGCAAAATTGTTCGATGCCACTGTGCTTTGACTAGGTGCGGAAACAATCGGCCTTGTTTCAATGCCCGGTATCCTCTCTTAGAATTGACAAGACTCTCGGTTAAGAAATCCGCTCTGCTAGTAGAGTGTGGTTCCGCCCCAGCTCTATAAGCAATGTCATACCTGCAAACGACCATTAGACAACACAGTAAGATATATAATATATTAGAAGCTCACGTCGTAAGCATATGATCAGCCGGGGCCTCCTTAATTTGCATGTAGGAGGGAAAGTGCTCTATCTGTTGATATGTGGCTTCTGCTTGCTCGTCTTCCATCACTTTTGCCTCTTGGAAATGCCGTCGGAACAAAGCTAAGAAGATTTTCAGAAATTAAAACAGGCAATGATGTGACAATCTCAACCGTCGTAAGCAGGACGAAGGTCGACCTGACTGAATTCTCGAAGTCCTCGAGGACCAATATCTGTATGGATATTTGCAGAAGCGGCCGCTAATTTTTCGATCTCCGGAGGGAAGTTAACTATATAGTGGATCTGAGGGTCAAGATCTGAGACAAGTTCAGTGTATTCGACGCTTCCTCGTTCCGAGAGGCGCGCCAGCCCCAGGGTTTCGCCACGAATGAACTTACGGCCGACATTCTTACGATACACGCTCCGCTCCTGCGAGAGGGCAAATGGAAGGGTATTGAGCGTTACAAGGCTCTCGGAAGATCGAGAGACATCATAAATGGTGGTCAGCGCATTATTGCGAGTCGTTAAGAAAGTAAGTGCTATTGAGCGTCAAAACAAAGGCCGTTTCGCATGATCAAACGCACTCACGCTTATTCAAGGCGCTTTGCAGGGTATTGACAGTCAAGTAACGATCATAATCTCTTCCATGACAATATGCGAGCAATGGTTTATTTAGGAACCTTCTGTCCATCCAGATAATTTGACTTGTGGAAGATACACAGAAAGTACTGTCACTCCCATGATCTTCCATGGAAGTTAAGCAATGCTTTCCGCCTGAAATAGATAGAACTTCCTGAGCGGTGTCGGTCTAAGAAAGCGACAAGGGTCAGTTAGAAATAGAGCCCTTGGAAGGGTGCCTTACGCGAATGTCATGTTGCCAAACTTTCTCACTCGACATGACAGAATATGTGTATAGACTTTCCCCAGTAGAGAGACGCCAGAATTCTTGGTCAATCAGAGGGGCTGATAAGTAACTTCTATGCACTGGGTTTCTGGGAAGGGAAGTCAGCATTGCCGAATATATAATACTACTGGAAGAAAGCAAACATTTCTTTTCTTCCATCTCCGAATTGGCATTTTAGAACTGTTCCCGTATCACTGACCAGCAACACCCCAGCCGAAAATGGCAACATATTCACATCAACAACCGCGTCGCCGGCCGTATCTGCACTGGAAAGGGAGGCAAACTCTGTGACCGAGACGCCTTCACCCGCATCAGATTGCCACTTTAGACTGAGAAACTGCGTTGTGCTGTAAGTGCGCACAGCGAGGTTGACATCTAAAGAAAAAGTGAACCTTCGCTTTCATAATTGCCGGTATTCCAGAGCCTACCATGGTCGTTGAAAGCAACAATTTGCTGTATCGGGGTCGGAAATGTATAGACAGGTACGGCAGAGGGCCTGAAGTTGACTTGGCCAGCTTGGAGAGAATTAATATTGGAGATGTCTAGTATAATATTAATAACATAACATAACACCGTTGAGAAATAGTGGACTGACTTAGATGAGTATTTATTTCACCGGTTGGAAAAACCAAGTAAGCTGATGTTGGTGCACCGTGGGGCTCAAGATATTCCAAGAGGTTGCCTGAGTATGGATCGAAATGTTCGAGTTCGCGATAAAGTGCTGCCTCCTCAGTGAGTTGATCGCGAATGAGGTCCGATGCGATTTCGACCTCGGGCAGAAACATGCGAAGGAAATTCGCCTAAAGCTTTTGTTAACAACTTTGCTCGTCGTAATATAAAATGAAGGTACCCCTTGTTCTGCTTGTTGTCGAATACTTCCGGGGCCACTCCGTATCGGTATCGAGCGAGTGGAAGGGAAGATATCGACAGTTTTTCCAAACCTTAAATGCACTGAATCTGTATCATATGAGGATCACAAAAGGACCGAGAACGCGTTATGACAAGACCTGCAGCTTCTTTTGAAGGCGTGTTCAGAAAGCCCCACTTGAATTGCTTGTTGTCGTCCTCAAGAAGTGTCGCTGCACCGATTAGACCAGGCTCTAGGTTGGGATAATTCCGATCTTGTTCTTTAACCAATCCATCAATTTTGGAAGATGGGGTCTTTTTTGTCCTGTCATCTCTCGGCCAGAAAGCCATTCCATTGAGGCAATAGAACAAGAAGTGATAGCGATGCTGCTAGTATGTAACAATGTAAATTTATCGACGCGTCAGATTTTGAAGTCCGACCTTTCGTCTCTGCCGACAACCAGCGAATGCTCATGCTCGGGCTCCACACAGTATGTAGGCGCCAACAACTGGCTTCCCTAAGGCACCTACATGTTACTACGAATGCAAGTACCCCTTCGACAGACTCAGCTTCTTCCAAGACTGCTGCACCGGAAACACCGCAAAAATGGACGGCAGACTCAATACGAACAGGCCTCATTGCTCGAAAGCGTGGAATGACTGCTCTATGGAATGACCAAGGGGTCCGAATTCCTGTAACTGTTTTACAAGTACGCAGTTTGCTAATGTAGCAACGGGTACTGTTTGACCTGTTCTTTATAGTTGGAAAATTGCCAGGTTACAGCGAATATAAGAACTGTTCGAAGGGATCACACAGTATACCATGCTGTCCAAGTTGCGGCCTGTGATCGCTCAGAAAAGACGACGACGCGTCAAATGCTGGGCCACTTCCGGAAAGCGAAGGTCGCTCCAAAGAGAATTGTGAAGGAGTTTCCTGTCTCGTCTGATGCCCATGTCCCTGTTGGTGAGTAATTTAGAATTTAAACGTAGCTGTCATTTGGGACCTCGAATTATTTTCTGTCAAGGTACAACACTCTCTGCGATTCACTTTGTTCCTGGTCAGTTTGTGGATGTGGTTGCTAACTCGTAAGTAAAAAGTGTTTCTGTTTTTATATATGTCATTGAACTTGCTCTCAGCATCGGAAAGGGTTTCCAAGGAGGCATGAAGCGCTGGGGATTCCATGGTCTTGCTGCCAGCCATGGTGTTTCAATTTCTCATCGTTCATCAGGTTCTACTGGTCAACATCAGGTACCTACACTCCATGGGACATATTTCTTCTCCTCTTACTTACTGATTTGATTTTCTTAGGACCCAGGACGTATTTTTCCAGGAAAGAAGATGGCGGGAAGAATGGGAAATAAACGTATAACAACTCAAAACCTCGCGGTAGTCCGTGTCGACACGTTGTTAAACCTCATCTTTGTGAAAGGAACTGTGCCAGGTGTTGATGATGCACATGTGCTCGTCCGTGACGCGAAGAAGAAGATGGTCGCACTCGGCAGCCACAATCAAGCAAAGGGTCTTTACGAGAAAGTACTGCCCAAAGGTGTTGACGATTTACCTTTCCCCGCAGGGACCACCGAGCTTGCTGCCACACTACCACCTATAATCGAGACCCCTGCGTACCGTAGGAGTCCTTTCCTTCCTCTCGAGTAGAGAAATTAGCTGAGTAAAAAATCTTAATTATATTATTTTTGAGTTACCATGAACTCGGAAAAAACAACTGCAAATAACTGTTGGCCTGTTGGCGACATGACTGATGAGTGACTGTTATGACTTGTTCGCCAACGATGTAGTCAGATATCTCTTCTCCTGTACTTCTAAAATGCCCTCTACGCAATTACAAGACTCCAAGCAGGTCAATAACCTTCTACACACACTGCGGCAAGTGTAGTCATATGGAAGCCTATAATGTCATCTTAACACATTCCTTTGTCTTATGCAGTGGAGAACAATTTCGTCAACTTCAGAATCTCAAGGGTTCTCGTGCGCACCTTTCTGCCATAAGAAGTCATAATGCACCTACGCTGCCAGTCGGATTGACTTTGCCCGAATATGACCTGCCCAACCTGAATACTATTACTACCTTGAACCCTCCGCCGCGCGCCTCGTACTCTGGGCCTGCCCCTCCAAAAAGCTGGACACACACGCCTGAAAGAGATGTCCAGGATACACCAGCTTGGCGCGCCAAGGCCCTTAGTCTTGTAGGATCATGCAGCATGGACAACTTCACAGACCCCACTCGAGTCCCTTCATTGGCCTTGCTATGTCTGCAGATGATACTCATGAGCTGCACGAGCAAGAAGGAACTTCAAGAGATTGCACCCTTTATCCCACCCCATTTACGGCGTGATGTCGTGCGTTACTGCGCTATACATTCTCCTTTGCCAAAATGGAAGCTTTACGCTCTGTTCAATGTGCACGGCCATGCTGACGGTGAGATAATCATTGTTGGTCCCTCAGCATCTCTTCGTGAACAGCATTTTCTTTTTGATGCCTCTTCCCGCGATACGGACGCAATTGGCGAAGGCGTCGATTGGGAGGAGGAAGATCCGTCAAGCCCACTTCATTCATTGGTTCTGGTGTCAACACCTTTGACACCATCGACGTTGTTGACATTTCCACCTACTTTGACTCATTTGGCACTTATAAATCTCCCAGTATCCGTCCCACTCCACAGACTGCCAAAAACATGTCCCTTACTGTTTGTTCTTGATCTGTCTTATAACGTCTGGCTCAGCGACGCTGTTGAGCAGGCAACCAATGCCCTGAACAGAATTGAATGGTCTCGTTGGGGCCATCTTCAGATTCTCGGACTGAGAGACTGCTATATTTCGGATGACCTAATAGAGAAGGTCAACAAAGGTAGATGGGACGATGTGAATGTTGTTCGATAGGATCATGTCTCTTGTTCTCATTATGACAAGGACTTAACGAGAGGAGTATTGGGGGGTCTCAGCAGACGCACATGACTCTATCATTACAAGATACACGAAACGAATACAATGTTTATGAAGATAAGTCAGATACCTATGGCTTTGACTCTAGGAACTGGTGCAAATCAAATGTTGGTACAAACTGCAGGACATGGTCAACGCGGTATTAGGCGACAAAAACATTCTAACGCGCACCTCACTGTCAGCCCCACTCAAGGAAGTTGTCTTGGTGTTCCTCGGAGGTAATGCTGTACCAGGACGTGGCTTCACTCCAAGTCGGTGTGCATTTTGCCATAGCACATGTGTGTGTCGTGTTATCAGTTCTATAGTTGAAATCAGAGGTTTGCCAGTTCTTTCTGAAGAGAAAGGTGTTATTATCTGTCCTATCTGACGAAAGAAAGAGTACACACTGAGAATTGCCCGGTTGATCTGGTTTGCGACTGCTTCTCGCCTTTCCAGACTTAGATAATATTTGGATATAGAACTCTTTTCCGGAACCTTATAAGCAAGCAGACCACCCACACGCTCCAGTTCCTTCAGATACGTCGCATGATCGGCAGGGTTCGGTAACATTGTCATACGGACATAGAGCTTCTGTGCACGGGCGAGAAGTTTCTCGAGGGATTCCTGGTTGACTGCAGGTTCCAACGAAGTCTCCGACTCCGTGAGGTAAGAATATGCTTCCATGGAGCCTTGTTTGGTTGGATACTCTAGTGGCACTGTACGACATGCTTCGCAAAAGGCAAGGATGTGCAGGTTCAACAGAAGATGCGCAGGCTCCGTCGACGTCGAAGATATGTATTCAACGTCATTGGTCGATGAAAGGGAGTCGGAGCCCAGGTTCTCAACCATAGTGCTCGCGGCAGTCTCTGATAGGACTGAAGGAAAATGCTTATTGAGCAAAGCGATTGCCTCCTCGACTCGGCCTGACAATATTTGGGTCCGTATTTCTATGAAATGGATGGATCTGGTTTACGCAAAATGGTCACTGGGACGGGTGTGGCAAGTACCTTGGCGAAGCTCCACCTCCCTCAGATGTTGTTCAAATCTCTCGGCTGAACGTCTCCCACCAACGGTTGCGCTGAAGCCGGAGCCATCAGGATTAAGGGACTCGACTATTTCGTCGCCGTCAGCATCGAGATGGCGGACGGTGCTATCCCTATTAAAGGCCCTGGCAGTGTTGGTATAACAACTGTGGCACAGATAGTCGAGGACCAAGGAGCGCTAGAAAGAGGATTAACATGGACTCAGAGCTCTCGCAGTCGCAGGACATCGCACCAACTGATACGCGGTGAGGTTGGCGGGCATCAAAGAAGAGGCCATCTACATGAGAAGACTGTGCGACCTTTCGCGGTCCATACTCAACCCAACACATGAAATGACATAGCCTATGAATCCAGGTAAAACAACACGTGCACAATGTAATCTACAATTGACAACGATAGCAACTTCAAGTGTAACTCGACAAAATGTCCTGCTTCTATGCAATACTGCGACTACCCGATGTCCGACCTCTATTGAGCATGGAAGAGTCCGCCGCTGGATGAGCCGAGAGTGCATCACCGGATAGTAAGCCCGCTTCTTCTTCATCTAGCGCCCGCGCGTGCGATAGCGTGGAATGCCTTCGATGTCGGTGTCGGTAGCAGAACGATTGTGAGACGATCGTAATATCAAACAGGAGGGTACCAACGCTCCCGAGGAGGTAGCTGGCAAAGAATTCATCAGCTGCAGATACCTGTATTTGCGTATAATACGCACGGTATGCTTTCTCTGATGTAATCTGTAGATTCTGGAGGTGGAAGGAACCGCCTTGGCGACGAGAGGATTGAAGATGCATAGAACGTGTTGCCTAGGAATGCAAATATGAACAAGTACATGGAGAGACCCTATTATAATCAGCACTATCGCTCTCCTTTCGTGATCAATAGTTGGCTCACCTCGACCGATTTTCTAGTATACTGACATAATCAAAGAGGCGAGATTAACGAACACCGATATCAATATAAGCTGGATAGAAGACGTACATTCTTCCATATTTGAGGCAATCGCGAAGTAAGATATAATGTCGTGCAGAGCCAAGCGAATATGCGACCGAGTACCTGTTCAGGTGTGGGTTCTTCATGATGAGGGTCACGACGAAGGAACTCCTCATGCGGTAAGGTGCTTGAATGCAGTTTAGGAAGTGTAATATCAAGGCGAGCGAATTCTTTGCCAGTAGTATCTCGCGCGTGAATTCCAATGTCTGTAAAGGTGACAGGGACTGCAAGACGATAGGCACTAGTTGAGAGGACGCGACCAACATTTGTCGCACTGGGAGAAGTCATCCCTGTTCTGCCATGGGCCAAAGTTCCAAAACCGAAGAGGGCCCATGCACCTAGAAATACCATGGTCGATCCTTTTCGGGATGCTCGAGAGCTCCGGTTATTGACAGCCGGTGTCAGTGATTCCGCTGAACTTGTCAAAGAGCCACGATGTGCAGGAGGTAGGGTATCAAATATTCCAGTGGGTACGAGCGATTCGTTGGAAAGTATGTTGTGAGCAGTAGGAGTAGTCGCCCGGATGGCTTGCCCCACGCTTGATGCCCGACCACGAGTGCGCTCAATGCTCCATGATACACGCTTTGGGGCATAATCACCCCCGCGTTCTGAATGGAAACTCTCTATCAATGCGGTAGGCGGTTCAGCTTCGCCTTCTTCTGGTTCAAGTCCTAGCGATACAACGCCAGTTTGATTCTCATAGCCTCGTAATCTGGTCGTCCGTCGAGAATAGCGGGTATGTGACGTTCGAGAATCGGCTTGTTGTTCGTCCTGTTTGGCAGCAAGAGCAGCCGCAGCCGCTACATTTGACGCGACGGCTGAGAGTGTTCTGTATCGAGATGCACCTCTATCAATTGATAACCTGCGGATGGCTGCAGGGGATGTGGCGGAACGTATGTGAGAGAGTATGGAGGAGGGGCCTTTAGCAGGCTTGTAATAGTAAGCGTATTGAGCGACCAGCGTGAAATCCACCAAAACGAAATACGTTGCTAGCCATGTCTGCAATGATTATAAGTTCCGGGAAGGCAAGACGAGCTGAGGGCCGTTATCACCTGGAATGGAAGCTGATGAGTGAGAATGCAACCGACGAGATTCGAAATGTCGCCTGTTACAAGAGAGTGAACAAGGAATGGAAAAGAGAGCTGACAGCATTACCCAAAAGCCAGTTGGCAAGAAATGGAAGTGCAAGGCCCTCACACGACTGAAGCTTGATATTTTCGATTACCTGACTGAAAACGGGAGAATGAGCAGGAGGATTATTAAAAAAAAGATGTACAGACGGAAACTGGGCGCCTAACCAGCATCCTATGGAGGCATATCCCAGAATGTCGCTTAAAGAAAGCGCCTCCAGCATTCTGAGGATGAGGGCAGAGCCGAAGAAAGGCGACTTCTACTTTTGGGTTATCTCCCTCTCGGCCCGCTCTTGCCGGTCCTAAACCACATTCCCTAATTGGCCCCTCTGTTCCTTGACTTCTCTCTCTGTCACCACCATGGCCTCCCGTGGCGGGGGCAAGAAGCGCTCCGCTGCTCAACATGCTGATACACCCTCTGCGGACCATGTGTCCAAGAAAACACGCTTCGTAGACCCTGCAGATGACCCCGTCAACTTTGCTGAACAGGTCGATTCAGCTCTCGAACAACCCTCACGAAGGGGTAAAATCAAGACTGAAGGCTACGAGTCAGACTCTACAGATGACGGCGAAGGCGTGGTCCCGAGTAGGAAGAAAGGGGTAGGTGATGAGCTTGATGATATGTTTGCTACGGAAGACGCCAAGGAAGACGCCCCTGCCAAAAAAGAGAAGTACATGCGCTTAGCAGATATCGAGGGTCAAGAATTTCGGGATAAAAACAGCGAGTCGGATGAGGAAGATGAGCCTGAAGATGAAGATGATGCTGAGAGAAGGAAAAAGGCTGGTATGGGTTACGAGCTGTCATCTTTCAACATGCGAGACGAAATGGAGGAGGGCAAATTCACGGAAGACGGAACTTATGTTCGGACATTTGATCCTCATGGTGTCCATGATCGTTGGATGGAGGGTCTAGACGAAAAGGAGATTAAGCTCGCTCGACGGAGGAAAAGAGAGCAGGAGAAAAAGCAAAGGGAACGTATGCTGGCTGAAGAGAAAGAATTGGAAGAAAGTGGCGGGAAGAGTGCCTTGGAACAACAGCTACTGCCCCTCCTCAAGAAAGGAGAGACTGTGTTGGAAGCACTCCAACGGCTTGGTGTCCGCTCGAAAATGACTCAGGGATTCGCTAGGTAAGATTTCTCTTTGTGAAACAAATTACTTAAATTATTTACCATTCTCTTGTTTAGGCCACGGCAAAAATCTGGCGGCAACAATGCTATGGATGTCGATAAGGCTCAAAACCCCACTCCAACTGATATCGAAATCATAACACATCTAGCTTCGAATCTCATGTCTTTGGGAGATGCAGACATTTATTCAAAGACATATGAAGAAATTGTCAGAAGCGTTCGTTCATCAGGATCTGTCGACTCGTCTTGGGTGCCTCCTTCTGCAGACATTAAATATGAATATAAATGGAGCTCACCGGAAGCTGGTCAGACCCAAGAGGTGTTTGGACCTTTCGGCGAAGAGGATATAAAGTCTTGGTTCAACGCGTCGTATTTTGGTACAGCAGGCGAGAAGATTCGGGTACGTCGAGTAGGAGGCGACTGGGGCAACTGGGAGGACATTGTCCAATGAGATCCATGTAAAGTATCTATACCTGTAATTGTACTGTATTATCCATCCATGAATCTATTGAAATTATGTATAATGCTATTCTCCTGGTATGTCGTTTGCTTTCAAAACCCGCGATATAACTCTAATGACTGATGTATTGAAAAACAAAAGAGACTTGAGGCAATCCAACTTCCGCACGAAGAAGGTCGTCGTGGTTGTTCCTTAACTCGGCATTCGTGAAATGATTCCAGCTTAAACCATGGACGTCAGCAAGGAAGAAGGAATACGGATGACATCACTTACGTGCTTGCGTCTCCGTACAGGAGAGCGGGTGCCTTGACTGCCTGTCTACCATCCTTGCATCGCCTACACTTGAAAGTATCATGGGTGTCACAAGTCGTCTTTTCGTTAAATGTAAACAGCTGACGAAGAGCGTCGGTAGAGAAATGACGTTCCGCATCCTCCTTTTCATCTACGACTGCTGAAGAAAGAGCTTGTTTGTTTGCTTGCCGTTGGAATATCTTTTCCTCAATTGTTCCGGTTGAAATGAAACGATAAACGAAACCTGCAGGGATAACTTGAACAGGATTCCAGCATAACTAAAACAAGCGCCGTACATTCTTTTTTTTGACCGTCACGCCACACGCGAGCGAGCGCTTGTTGGTCAGCCGCGGGGTTCCAATCTGACCAAGCGTTAGCGTCATCTCAGCAAGCACGGGCCAACATACCGGGATCGAAGAGAATGAGCCGATTGGCGCCAATGAGGTTAATGCCGCACCCTCCGGCTTTGCTACTTAACAGGAAAATAAATTCCTTTCCTTGCGGATTATTGAACTGGTCAACAAGTTTTTGACGCTTGGAGATAGTCATTGTTCCATCCAGCCTAAAATATCCGTACCTTCCGACAAGTAATTAGCACGAAACTGCAAGATAGATGTTGAAAGCTTACTTCTTGTTGCGGCAAAGCTTCTCGAAAAGGTCCAAAGTCTGGGTATAATTGCTAATTAGGACGATCTTGTCGTTTGTCTGAGTATGGATCTGGTGTAAGAATCTTGATCCAATGGTTTAGTACATTGAATAGCAAAGACGATACAGTAAAAACCTTTCCAGAACTAAGAATTTTCCGCCCCAGTCGCATCTTACTGCCTGATTGCGTCCTTTGTCTCTGGCGTTCGCCCCTGCACCATTAAAACCTTCTGGTATCAAATGCCCGCTTCCCTGAAGGTCATCTGGAAGATTGAGAAGTTCAGGGTGATTACATAGCTTCTTCAAGATGTTGATCGCTTTTAGGGGCTGAGAATCTTGGCCCCGTAGCAATGCCTTGATTTCGGGAGAGGTGATAAACAATCGATATAAAGCCAACTGGAAGTCGGACAATCCACAAAACACAACTTGCTCATACTTCACAGGTACTGGATAATAGAGAACCATTAATTGGACATTTATTCTTAAAAACGCTCTGTTTATAGGCTTACAGTATTTTGACAACAAGTCATTGGTCCGCCGAATAATGAATTTTGTCACCAATCCCCCCAATTCTTTCAGTTTCTTTTCGGATTCTGCTTTAACTTGATCACTGGCCATTGAGTCCCTTCCACGAATTATAGCATTTTCGAAATTCTTCCTAAAGTCATTCTTGCTACCAAGGAAATTCGGATTTGCGAAGTTCAGAAGGGAAAAATATTCGGAAAGATCATTCTAAAGTAGACGTCAATAATGACATTATGTTTAAGTAGATTTCAGACCTGAATGGGGGTGCCAGTCAAAATGACACGGCGAGAGACCTTCAAGCCATGCAATGCCTGGAATGTGAGGGACTCTGATATATCGGAGAAGAGTAAGCACTGATTACGGGAGAACCTATGAGGACAAATACCCGAGTTTTTCAATCGGTGCCCTTCGTCGCAAAGAAGTAATCCAATTTCACAATTGGCGATATAGGCGGTCAGAGTACGCAGCGTCTCGTAAGATACGATCATAACTAAGGCATTCAGTGAAACTGACAGGTAGAAATTTGATGTGCTTTAGACATACCTGGTTGCGTTACATTCCTTCCACGGGCTGCAACCCACCTAGCTACGGCTTCCAGAAGATGTGCTTTTGTGCCCTTTCCATCTACAGCAAGAGGCGTCACAGCATCGGGACCAAGCCATTTAACTGAAAATAACTAAGTCAAGCCGCTGATGTACAAATAATTTTTTGTGAACTTGCCAAGCTCATTTGCCCAATTCTTGACCAAACTTGAGGGGCAAGCAATAATACATTTTTCAATCGTAGGTTTTCCGGCCCGCGGGGATTGCTTTAGTAAGGTCCATAACAGCGCTATGCATTGTAGAGTCTTTCCGAGTCCCATCTCATCAGCCATGATGCAACCGTATTGATTATCAACAACCATTCCAGTCGTGCATTTGTATAGAAACTGAAGCAAGCGAAGTCAGCCAAGAAAGACTTCAATAATGGGTCACCTTACCTTGACACCTTCCACTTGATGAGGACGGAGAACCTTGGATAACCGTGGGTCGATGACGACTGGGACCTTTGCATGCTTGACCTTGTCTGTTCCTTCGCCTAGGAGAGACCGCAGACTCTTATGTGGATTATACATTCCAGCCATCTTTTCCCTTGCTTCCGTGGCTTCTCTTTCCTTGGCTTCCTCTCTTTCCCTTTCCTTCCTTTCTTCGTCTGTCTCGCGATCGTCAATGGTTGGGTCGTACAAGACGATAGCATGGTCCTGCATTGGGTTGTGCAGAGGACGAGGTATAATCTTAGCAGGCGGCCTAATACCGAGGGATGCATTTGAAGGAAGGAGCATGACCTGCTTCCCGTCTTTCGTTTTCATAGTTGGTAGAGAGAACCTACGAGAGCCAAGCTCGGCGAAAGGTTTGACGGAATAGACGGGATATTTTGGAATTGCAGCAAGCAGTTCCTCTTCATTATGATATACTCCGTCCTTATCCATCGATTTCTTCTGCTTCTTGGCTGCTCGTTCTGCTTCTGGATCTGATTCGTTGCCTTCTGCTTCTTTGTATGAAATGCGCTTTCGCTTTCGTAAGGGCGGTACCTTTTTTGCTACTGCGAGGGTAGGTGGTTTGAATGGACGATTGATACGAGTACTCTCTTGTAGCCTGTCAATAGGTTTTCCATCGTTCGTTGTAGGAACCCGTCGTAGCATGATGATCGACAGGAAGGAGTATGATGATGACAAACATTTGTTATTAAACGCGTCGCGATTTAGTCACGTGCCCGTGATTATAATCTTCCCAGTTCAGAGTTGAAGTTGTGCAAGTACAAGTTGATCAAATTCTCCAGAATAAAGAAATGCAATATTTACAAATTAAATTCTGCCTGAGACGTACTGGACCCATCGCCTTTCGTCAGCATTGGCTGTCGCATCAGCATAACCAGAATAATTCTCAACGTCGACTCGAGAGACCAAGATTTTGTGAGGCTGATTGAGTAGATCTTGAGGAGCATTCAACCTTTGTGATAACGTCGTATTGCTGGTAGAGCAGAAGACTAGAATCTGTACACCCGCCATAGCCACAAACTGCACAGAGTCAGTTGAGGTTGTTTGTAAACGTGAAAAGATTGTGACTCACGAGATCTCCGTTTTCGAGGCGAGTCGAAAAATGCTCAAAGTGGTTCTTTTCTTCGTCTGTCGCTTCCTTTTCGTCAACGATGGCAAAAGCCGAAGCACCTACAGCGCGGACAGTTCCGAGGAGCGTCAAGGCAGCACCTGTGCTGTAGAACTTGCCGGGAGTTCCTTTTGTAACTGTTACAAAACTGAAGCAGTCTGGCGGGAATGAGGCTGTGAGAATGACTCGAATCGAAACAGATACGTCCAAGTTCAAGAAGAGGCGAGATGATGCTAATCTATGGATCCTCGTCATTGCCAGAGTCAAGACGAAGAATTGACCACATACTGATTTGGTTGTGAATCTGCTTTGGACCACATTGTCCTTTGTAGTATATTAATAAGATCGCAGTTTAAACTCTAAAGATTTGTCCACTTACAAAGGCCCAAATATAGTGCTTCTCGTAAATGAAGCATTTGGGGCGGCCGAAGGGCCGGAAGTCACGCTCCCGCCAAACATGTTTAAGCCAGAAACTAATTCTCTGTAAATAATTAATATTTGAGTTCCTGACGAAACAAAGAAGCAAAAGAAGCAAAGCGACGAACCTTCCTGCGCGAGGCAGTAAGTCTTCTCTGGGTGGCGATCCTTGCTCCGTAGAATTCAAAACAGGCAACGGAGCCTTTTGTATTTCTTCACCTTCTTCAAAGTCAGGAAGAGATTCAGCAGCTTGAACATCCAAACCAGCTAATTCCAATAGTTCTTCAGCACTTGGAGGAGCTTGAGGAACTGTGTTATTCTCCTCGGTCCTCGCCTCCATTTGATCTATGGGAGCTGACACAGCTTGATTTTTTTCCGCCTTGGAATATTTCCCCTTGACGGTCTTCAGTATGCCCTTTTCTGCTGTGAGAAGAGAGCTTTTCAAGAGATTGACTGATGATCGACCTGGGCCTGGTCTTGTACGTTTTGGGGCTAGGCTAGATGTCGATGCACCATTCGAACGGTTTGTTGCGTATGCCTTTGCGGGTATGGCACTTGCCATCATTCCAGGATCGAAATCCACCATTTTGACCAAAGGATTGTCTTTACGAATCTGATGTAACGGTACATTGCTGCTGGACTGTTCCTCAGGGAGCGCGTTAGCATCTGCTCGGCTCGTCGGCAATTTGTTTCCATTCCTTCGTGGTGGTTGTCTTCGCGAGGAATCGACAGGCAGAATCTGGGGAGACAGATGTTGTATAGAAGGAAGGACTTCCTCGTCGGAATCTGGAATGATTTCTATTGACGGTGACCGTGTTCTCCTTTTTTTGTGTGAAGACGTGGATGGCAACACCTTTTCATTGGACTTCTTGAAAATCTTTCCTGGCTTGTCAATAATCTTCGCATTTTGTGCTTCCGGTACAGTTGGGGGTTGTTTGGGTTCAGTTCCACGAGGTCGTATAGGCGACCAGTCGGTTATTTCTATAATTTCAGGCGATTCACGTCGGCGCTTGTGGGAAGTCTCACTATCAGGTTTGGAGTTCGAAGGTCCTTCCCCTGGGGATAATTTAGTCGATAGAGCAGAAGCTGATAACTTTCCCTTCGGTCGCTCTGAAAGGGATGTAAGAAACAGTCAACTGAACAGTAGGATAGACGCACTTGGTGGTCCAACGGGGCGGAACGATTCCCCTGCCTTAAACTGCGACAAATCCTCCACATCCCTACCAGTTTGAATGCGTTTCCAGAATGCTTCGACGATATGTTCAGACCCAACGAAAGATTCTATTGGCTCCCAGCTATCAATATCGAGATCAGTTGAGAAATTTCAAGACCCCCATTCAAAGGTAGGCGCACGTATCATCGGCTGGTGTATAGTTCTTCCACTGCAGAACAAGCCGATTAGTGATATGTCGCAGAAGAAGTCAATGAAACTTACTCTGACGAGATATTTCTAAACCCAAGTTGTAAGTATCACCCGAAGACGAGCCAAATGCAAGCAGCTCCTAGCTTACCCAGACTAGTTTTGCCTTCTTCGACCGCGTAGTGGACTCAACACGCGCTTCGCGAATGAATTCTAGGAGCGCCTCGTTTGCACAGTATAGGGGTGATCACTACAAAGATACTCACCAACTTCATACTCTTCGTTCTCGTCGTCGCTCATTTGAAGGTTATAATGCTGGGTAGGAAGTATGGATCAGAGGAAGTAGACGGGATGCACCAACAGCAGTGACGTTCGTGTAAGTAGCGCGTGGGAAATGCATTCGAGACATATTTAGCACTTCATACGGTTGTAAGATTCAAAATGTACAGTGCAGATAATTGCTAACCTAGATTTGAACGCTATATACAATGCATAAAACTAACAGTAGATAGAAAGTAAGTGAGTGACTAAATTATTAAGACAGGATGGAAGATGAGGAGTGTGTGTGAGTAATGTAGTAAGTTTAGTAATAGTATTGCGTAGGGCGCAAATATTACACCGACTGTAGATTGCCCACCCAGAGCCTTTCGCGAGGCTAATATATCCGAGTAATATAAACCATTATTTAGAATCATCAGAAAAGAGCAAGCCAAAAATAAAAAAGCCAACCAGAATCAGGCTTCTTGGGAATATTCGTTCCAAACCGGCAAAGGGAGTTCGCGAGACGCAATCAAGCTTTCTTTGACCCAGTTCCAATCAACAGTGACGCATTGCGAATATTCTGCAGAGTACTGATAGCTTTCTCGGAGAACGACATAATCGTAGTCCGAGAGAGCGTACATTGCGTGTCGGGCTTCTGACACAGCTTCTACCCTGTCGGCACCCATTGCCAAGATAATTTGAGGGATGACATTTGACCCTTCCATTTTATCTTCTGAGCCTGCTCTCTAAAAGGAAGTTGAAGCATATACAAATTGTACCAGAAAAGAAAGTCGACGTACCCTTTTATTCTTAGGTTGACGAACCAGGTCGGGGCCAACGCAAAGAATCGACATTCCAGCGAAAATTTTGCGGGGGACACAATTTTTCATGATTTGTTTCAGCTGATGGACACTGTTGCCCCAATCCATATCAACCTGTTGGGAGGGGCGGGCCGACAGAGTTGAGGAGTAACCCTGCGGGAGCAAGTATCCTAGCCATTCCTTCTCTTCACCCTTTGGAATAGCTATCAGGCCAGAAAAAAAAACTAAGATAAAGAATAGCGCTCACATTTTTAAGCGACTCAAACAACCAATTCGTTCCTAGACACGGAATTCCCAAGGCAAGGGCAATCAAGAATTTGGGCTTCTGGTTGGAGTCATCAGCCACCAAGAAAAGACGTTCAATGTCTGTTTTTCCAGTCCATTGAACATCATCGTTCTTAAGAATCCAGCAGTTGCCAATATGTTTACCCTCCATGCGAATGACGTTCGAAAAATCTTCTACAATGGTTCCGCCACAGTTTTTGATGGCAGCATTAACCTTCTCTTTTTCCTTGTCATGATTTCCGTTCACAGGATTGAGCGTGACCACAAGACCTGTCTTGTCAAGGAACTTCTTGCGATTTGCTTGGGTAGAGTGTAGACTCGCCACAGACATCTTGGACGGCGAGGGACTCACGTTGACCCTTGTTGGTTTCACTAACGGTATAACATCTTCACGCTGAAGAACACGATCTGTCCAAGCATAGGTAATAGTCTTGGAAGCAATTCGAATGCTGCTAATTTCCACCTCTTCTTCGCCGTCGTCGCCATCCACCGTAACGGAGGTCGGGTCGTCCGCATCATCAACAGAAGTTACTTTTGATGGACGATTTCGAGAGCCAAAGATAACATCGTCGCCTATGCGCAGACCACAAAGCCGCATCTGCTCAAGAGTGACGTCGCCAGTGGTACCATCATCGAACCTGACGGTATACCGGTCGGGTCCATCAAGAGATTCGACGATACCTGGGTAAAAATGACCGTCTTGCTTCCAGAGAGCGAGGACACGAGTCGCTGGTGCATTGGGTGCACAAGCAGCATTTGTTGCAGCAGATCGTAATTTTTTGGCTTGGCGAGTGCCAGCAGCGGGCGTAGCTGATTCTTGTTTGATACGCTTCTGAGCAATCTTGGTGGCCTTCTTCGCGGCAGGTGGTTTATTTGTCGCAGCACGCTTGCGTTTACGGGGCGGCCCTGGGTCAGCAATCTCTTCATGATCTTCGTTGTCGTTATGACTGCCATCGTTGCATTCTTCCACGTCGGGGCCCTGACGAAGACCGGATTTCGGCACCGTTGAGGTCGATCTCCGCCTCCCACCACTCGGGGCGCCAGCATCAGTTTCACGAGCAGGACGTTCACTTCTGGATGTAGGAACGTCTTGATCAGGTACAGAGGACGGTACAACGCCCGTTTCCCATGATCCACCTGTAGCCTTCGACGACGGACGGGTTGCGGTAGTTTTATGGCCTTTCTCTGTAGTAGTACGCCCCTTCCTTCCCGGAGCTGGCATTTTATCCTTTAATAAAAGACATGTAAACTTTTAAGTAGAGGAAAAAATATGATCAGTTTGTTAAACTCACTTGAGCTTTCTTTGTAGAGCCTGCTTCATTCGCTTTTTTCTGCTCTTCACCTGCAGGCTTCCTTGGTCTGCCGCGTGGTCTGCGCACCGCGGCTGCCAAGGGGACTTCTTCCTCTTCCTCCTCCTCTTCAGGTACAGGAGACATTTCAACATCGTCTTTCTCGTGATGAGTCAGGGCTATGTTGGGCACCGGAGTTGCGAAGGGTTTGGCAGAAGCTGGGGTGCGTGACTTGCCAACTACAGGGCGTTCCTCGCGTAGTGGCTCTGAATCAGGGATAACATCCACGTCCATAGGAAGTGGTGAAGAATCGCGAGAGACACGTTGGGCTGCTTTGTTTGCTGGATGCCTTGGAGCTGGGGCATTCGCGGGTGATTTAACGCTTTGCACAGGAAATGTAGGTTGAGTAGACGGTTGGGTTTCCTGCCCAACCGCAGGTATGAAGGGAGCTTGTGGAGCTTGGTTGGGAGCTCGGGTATGGGATGACACTGCTGCCTGGATATAGCCTTTGTATCGATATCGGTTACCTGGAGCGACCATAGAAATTAATGATCTGGGTCCAGTAGAGGGTCCAGCCCCCGTCGATGGCCTATTGCTCCCCGATGTTGGATCTGTTTCGACTTCTAGCATCTCTGAATCGTCGACCTGGGTAGCTACCATTTGCACTGGTGGGGATGGATCGTGTTCTCCTCTCAGGATTCTCTCGTAGCTGGAAGAAGGTTCGCTGTCGCCGTCACTCCCATTGCCATCCCCGTTTTTATCGAATTGTATTACGGGAGGCCTCTGCTGATTTTTGCGTTCGAACTCTTCGCTGGGTTGAGTTTCCACCCATTGGTTAGAAACATTCTGTGCTTCTTCCTGAGACTGGGAGCTCTCTGATGGAGTGTCCTCGACGAGAACCCTACCAGTAGGAGGGCTTGAAGGTGCGTCTTGCTTGCGACTAGGTGTTGAATAGGCGTACATAGAGGAAGTCGAAGTGCCACCTGTGGTGGTTTGTGGCCGACGAACAGGAGAGGGACCTTGACGCAGTTCAGATAAAGGGACAGCAAATTTCTCGGATTTGGCTAGAAATCGTTCCTCGGTATCGTCCGCATCGCAGGCGAAAGAATCTTGAGAAGAGGGCGATATGGGTCGTGGGGGTGGCATATAACGCGACGAAGCCTGTGAAGGTAGTTTATATGGGCTGAAACGCGTCACGGGCTTTGTAGTAGTCTTTGCATGAGGTGGCTTGAAGGCGACCTTTGTTGAATGCTTCTTGCTTATAACCTAGTTAGGGTTGTCAATGGACAATGAGAGATGTCAAGACAGGATGTGCTCACCTGGTTATAGCCTGGATTGGAGTTTGGAAACCTCTCGGCTTGTTTTCCCTTTGAGTGCGCGTTCGTGGAAAAAGATGACGGCTGAGGAGAGCCCGATCTAGAGGCTGGAGCAGTATTTGAACGGGCAATGTCGTCTGTCAACCTTGATGACGCTACGTTCTCTTTCTGGGAGCCCTCGTCGACTTGTTCGTCGTCGCCGTGCTGGGGTTGAGACTGGGTGAACGCCAGACCGTGCAGATTGTATTGGGGTACGGAGATGGAGGCGCGGGAAGAAGGGAGAGAATCGGACGAAACCTCATTTGGATGGGCGGGTTGTGTTTGTAAAAGTGAGCTTCGGGATTTACCAGATTTGCTGCCATCGTGTTCGAGCAGCTCTTGCAGCATTTGAGACTCGTCCGGATCACTGGAAATCGTGTCAGCAAGCAGTCCGCATGCCGTTTAGCGCCCAAACACAGACCTGTCATACGCGCCCATCATTTCCCCAGCAGACTACTAAACAAATTATTTCTGGAATAAGGCGCGTAAGTTCTCACTGGAATAGCGTAAGGAACGATCACGTGCAGTCATTCCCAGTCGCATCCGTCCAACGGCCCTGTCCTTGATACACTTCTCTTCTTGAACTCGCCTATTGTGATTGTCTTGAGTTTGCGCTGGTCGCTCGCATCTGTATCCCTGCTTGTTTCTAGGGAGCATGTCTTCTGGGCGAGCTGCTCGTCGATCACGAACATACAGTCTTCAGCACAGAAACCATCGTCTGCGCAATCGGTCCAGATTGAAGCACCCACAAAAAGCTCGCCTAATCCGTCGTGTTGCGCAGTCCAAGTCAAAGGTAATCAAGGCAAATTCAAAGTCTATTCTCCCTCCCGTTTTTCGTGTCTCCAATCAGGACAATGCTAAATCCAATAAATCTGCTCTGAAATTCCCTGCCGTCTCGCCCATACAGAGAACATCTACTATCCGCCCTCTTAATGATGAGATTACTCAAATCCCAAATCCCACTCCTGTCGCAGGTGTCACTGTCCCAAATCCTGTCGGCACTGGCTCTCCTCTTCTTGGTACAATTCATACTGAAACTGGCTCTGGGTCTCGTGCTGCTTCAATTACTTCACCCATTCCCATTACAAGAACTTCTCTTAAGACCACATCCTTCTCTGCTCTTCCTCCTTTACTCTCCCTGGTACCGACATCATTTGTTAAATCCACAGAGTTTACTAGAGCAGCATTACCCACAGAAACATCTCTGCCCTCTGGATTAACCTCTGGCTCTGATTCCAAGCCTCACCAGGTCACAGCTGCTGTTGTCATACTACTCTCCGTGGGCTCTGCTTTATTTCTATTGGGCGTTTGTGTTGTCATCAAAATGTGTACTCGTCGCCGACGACTCCCTTGCCCAACACCTTCTCTTCCGGTCTTAAACGATGTTGAAGCAGATAGTGACTTTTTCGAGGCGAAAGAATCACCTATGTTTGGTGGAGAAGCAAGGTTGTCATCAACGGCTGGCAACAACGGGCCAATATGGACTTGGGTACAATACCCGCAAATGAAATCTGCTCTTGAAGATCCCGTACATGAATACAATGCCACACACGCGTATCCAGGGGATCCGCATTATGCAACGCGCTATCATTTCGCTACGCAAACTCCTCCCTCTATAAATCAGACTACTGAGCAGATCTCTACACAACACGCCTTCCAAAATGTTCCCGCAGCCATATCATCCAACAAGAGACAGTCTGCGGTGGCATCGACAAGCAACCCCTTAAATCATGAACCAGTTGTTTTCCGAGACCGGTCCGAAAACACGCCTACTTCAGAGGGCTACGGTGTCACGAAACGTCCAAAGTCCAAATCGGCAAATCGAAGAAGTCGTCATTTGGGAGGTGAAGAAATGCGATACCGGGATTCGACCAATTCATTTGTTGGCCTAGCGTATGACACAGACATGGTATCCCCAGGTCCAACGGAATATGTACAACCAATGGAGACTCCTGTGATCGAGAATCCATTTGAAGGACGTGCACGCGTCAGGTCTGGCTATTTTGCAGCTGGAGCATATCCTCGTATCTCAACTTTGCCTAGTGCAAGCTATTCCATCGCCACGGCCACGCGAATCAACGTTGCCCAGAGAGGTTCCTTCACTAAAGACAAGTACCCCAGCGCACATCACCCTAGCACGAAGAGGTTCCGAGACACCCAGGCCTTAACATATGCCCTAGGATTAGCATCACCCAAGACAGACTACGGTGCATCTTCTCCACAGCCTACTCTCTATCCAGATGATTCTATGAGCGTTGCAGAAATCAAACACGGTAAAAAGCGGAACATGGAAGTCGTGCCAGACGTACCAGTCATTAGACCTATGCAACAAGGGGGGACGGGCGCTGACACTTTTATGACAATGGATTTTGGTGTGAGCCAAATGTCACTGACGGGTTTAGCGCCGGACATGGCATCTGAAGCCCGTGAACCGGCCCAACCTGATCGACATACGAGCTCAAAGCCTCCTCGAGTCCCATCACCACCGCCTCTTCCATCGTTAGCTCAGATGGCTCTTGCGCAACATAATCCCGAAGCCTATGCAAGCTACAGAAGTCCTACATACAGCTTGTATGGCCTGTACGAAACTTCCGACAGAAAAAGCTTGGTTCGTTGAAAAGTAGGGCTGTCCCGTAGAGATAAACTATATTTGCAACATGTACCCACACTATTGAAAGAGGTAATACAGTTTATTTTTGGTCGGATTCAAATATGATCCAGGATCGTGATCATTTGCTATGTGACGACGCGCCGTCTAGCCACGGCTGCTGGCTGCGGACGAAAGGGCGACTGCAATTAAATACTATCATCGCCCTTCTCTTCCTCCTATTTATCTCATGTCCAACGTCCACCTACCCATAGAGCTCAGCCTTAATTTGAAGGCTAAGGACCATGAGCGTGATGACGACGACGTAGAGCTTTCTCTTCCGAGCAATCCTAGCCCGCCAGCTCTCCCGTCATTATGGGGTATACCCCTAAAGTACCTCTCGTCAGTACGCCCAGCAAACCAAGGGAGATTTTTCAACTGACCCTTCGACCGTGTTCTCCGTAGACTTGTGACTCTGGCAGTCCAGAATTCAGCCCTTACCATAGTTATGCACTACTCCAGAGTCTCCACGCCGCCTTCACGTACTTATTCCGCAGCAACTGCTGTTTTAATGAACGAAATCTTAAAAGGAACGATCTCCCTTGCCATTGCTTTCTTGCGTATCGATTCTTCCCTCGTGGCGTACGAAAACGCGCAGGCACCTTATGTCCCACCACGCCCTTTCACCGGCCGTGTTTTAAGACGCCTACGGAGATTGTCGCGAGAAGTATTCAGCCAAGACTGTTGGAAATTATCTATACCAGCTATTTTATATGGTGCGTGCATGAAGCTTGCGTCCGATAAATCTTGACCAACACTCTCTATGATAGTCATCCAAAATAATTTACAATATGTGGCTGCCTCCAATCTCGAAGCCGCAACTTTCCAGGTCACTTATCAAATGAAAATATTAACTACCGCCGCGTTCTCTGTCATTTTATTACGCAAGAAGTTGTCAACGAGTCAATGGCTCTCTCTGCTTTTCCTGGCCATTGGGGTCGGAATTGTTCAGATTCAAGCTGGCATTGATAAAGCTGCTTCGGAAGGCTCTGCTGCGGCCTCCCTTGAGTCGCCCTCAATGAACCCCATGAAGGGCTTTATAGCAGTCGTGGCTGCCTGTTTTACGTCGGGACTCGCTGGCGTATACTTTGAGATGGTTCTCAAAAACTCTCAAGCTGATCTTTGGGTTCGCAATATCCAACTATCGCTTTTCTCTCTCCTACCCGCTCTAGGCCCCGTCATGTTTAACCAGCACGCCAATACCTCCCAGGCAGGAGGAAGTTTTATTTCCGCACTGTTCGAAAATTTTGGAGCGTGGGCATGGGCGACCGTACTGGTCCAGGTATTGGGCGGACTTGTCACAGCCATGGTCATCAAATATTCCGACAACATCCTGAAGGGCTTTGCAACCAGCCTTAGCATCGTCATGTCCTTCTTGGCATCGGTGGCTCTGTTTGATTTCAAGATGACCATCACTTTCGTCCTGGGTTCTGCTGTAGTCCTTATAGCCACGTGGCTATACAATCAAAACCCGACTCGAGTCAACGTCATGATGAGCAGAGAATCGTGGATGTGGATGAAGAATGAGAAACCCAGGGAATCAGGTTCACTCCGTTCGTCTTTTCCCCAACAGGTCTCCCTTTCATCGATTTCATCGTCGACGTCATTGTCATCTATGGTTACTATGGATGGAACACCGAACTCGGGCGAATCTGAATCAAAGTTTTTAATCCGGCAATAGGTGGAAACGAACCCTCTGGTACCCTCAAATGCAAGTCGTCACCCATTATCCTACGTTTGCAAGACTGCTTGTTCCATATACCCTAAATTTATAGAACTTACTAGGGACTTACAGATCTAGACGGTAGTAATGCAGTCTGTCCATATAGCTATATTTATGTACAATATGTCGTTGAAAGTATCCATGTAAATGGCTTGCAACTTGCAGTCCTTGATAAATATGATAGAAATACAACAGATCAATTGAACTGACGCAATTAGCTCATTTTGCGAAGCGTGTTTCAAGGCTCCGTTTGATTGCTAGCATACGACGTTAGGTAGTTAATAAGTATCTTACATAAAGGGAAGTCACCTTCGCATGTATCCTTAGCATCTCCAAACAACATCTTTGTTCCAGGCATGTAGAACATGGGATTCGGCACATCGGCTGCATATGAATAAGATCTTGAGAAGTCTACACAATGAAGAGCACACGAACCATAGCCACTCGCGAGACCGCGTTTCATGACAACAACCTGTTTACTCTTCCATGCGTGAAGAACGGGCATGCCCTGGAAATTGTCGTCAACTATGCTCAAATCATCAACAAGACGCTCGTACTGCTATAGCAGAACCTGGTTCAAGTGCAATGGGGTTCACGGTGTCATTTGCGCCAATAACAAGGGTTACATCGGTGTCTTTGAAATCATCGTTTATTTCATCCATTTCAAGTACAACTGATAAGAACGGGATAGTTAATGGTTTGAAGGCAGTGCACAATCTGAGTACTCACTATCGTACGGTACGGATGCTTCTGCGAGCAAAACGTTGCACTGTCCCGGCATACGTCCAGCAACAGGATGAATTGCAAACTAGAGCGACTCTATTAGATATCGAACGAAAAGTGAAGATAAAAAGTTTAACGTACGCGGACATTTATGCCTTTAGAACGAAGTAAAGATGTAATCTCCGAAATGGCATATTGCGCTTTTGCGACCGCCATGCCATAACCAACGACCTACACAACAGTGTCAGCCGTCAATCTGAAAGGCTTTCGCACTCGCTGTCTCATACCAGTATGACGCTATCGGCGTTGGCCAAAGCTTCAGCTGTATCGTCCACTGTTGTCTTAGTGATAGTTCCCTCGATTTTATGTGCCTCTGCAGATACCGGAGTGCCGATTCCACCGAACAATACATTGGTGAGAGACCTATTCATGGCAATACACTGTGGTATGTCAGTACACAGCACTGTTTTACCTTCTAGATGCTTACCATGATGTATGAAAGAATTGAGCCACTAACGCCAATGAGGGACCCAACGGATACCAGCAGAGGGTTTTCCAACATGAAGCCTAATAATGTAAAAATCGGTTTGCTCACGCAATCAAGGCGACACACCTTCAGCCACGAGTGCAAAACCTCTGTCAACATGTCAATGAGTGTGATCATAACAGCAGCCAAGAAACTTACGAGTAAGCATTGAGAACCGTGATAACCACAGCTAAAGTTATTTGTTAGCCAATTTATCGCAAATCATACAGAAACGTACGCATGTCAGCTCCTCCAATGGCTGAGGTTGTTGTAAAGCCCTTCAAGAAGCTCAGGAAAGTGCTTGCACCCAGGAAAGATGCCGCCACTAAAGGTGTAGAAGATCCCACAGACAAGAAGCCTGCCATTGTTGCTGCATTTGCGCCTAGAAGCGTAGTGTTTATTAGATGCTTTCCTGGCAAAGCGAGTGGCCTGCTAGACATCTTTGCCGCAAGTTTAAGGAATGCTACAATAGATCCAGTAAAAGTAATTCCTCCGATAACGACACCAAGGTAAGCAGTGACCATGTGAAGCGTTGAAAGATGGGCAGTGTCCTGCAACACACTGCCAATGCTTGTTAGGACTGCAGAAAGGCCGACAATGGAATGAAGGAGGGCAACAGTTTGAGGAAGTTCTGTAGGGGTGACACGCCTTCCAATGACAGCGCCCAGAATCCCTCCAAGGGCAGCGACGCCTACGAATTGGCCAACGACTTCGGGAGGGAAGCAACAGCAGCCAGCGAAGCAAGAACACCTGATCCAACACCTAGAATTCCCAGAGCGTTACCATGTCTTGCCGTTGTCTGCGAACTCAACCCAGAAAGAGATCCTACACATCAAGCTTGAGTAGGTAAACATGCATAATGGGAGCGTTGTACCTATGCAAAGAATGCTGCTGGTAAGATAACCGGCTTGAACAAGACCCGACATGCCAGTGCTCGCAGCGGCCAAGAATCCTCCTGTAAATACCACACCAGGAATGGCGTATAACCACGAATACTCAGGCGGATCGGTGGGCCCTAGTAAGGTTCAGGAAGTGTCAGAGCAAAGAGCGGGATATGGCAGGCATACGTTTGAACATGTCCAACATGCGTTTTGTGATGATGAAGCCACCAGATACGTTGATACTCGCTAGCAAGACAGCAAGCGCTCCTAGTGTTTTGCGGGACAGTTTGCGGAAGATAACCGCCACCCATAACAAACAAGCCAGCTACACCGACCTACGCAATTGAAATTGAAATGGATTATCTCGTCTTACTAAATATAGGTTACGAACCAGACCAGAAATGGCATTCGTGACAGACATGAGGGGGGAATGCAAGGCGGGAGCTACGCCCCATACTACTCTGGAAGCAATCAAGTGAGTCAATAAAAATGAGACAGGAAACATTCGAGATGGAGGACATGCCTATAGCCAACGAGACCTGCGAGGCCAAAGGTAAAGAAGCTGTCCATGAACGCAGTTCCGGTCGCCTTGCCGAGAGCGATGGTTGTACCCATCCCAGCAGTGACGAGAGCCACTTCTCGTGAAGCCTTTTTCCATGGGGTTAAAGATTTGACAACCTCTTCTACCTTTGCAGGGGAGGGAGCAGGGGCAGGAGGTGGAATAGTACGGGGAACAGGCGGAAGGATCTTTCCATTGTGAACAATCAGTGAGCCTCGGACAACCTCGTCGTTAAGATCGAGTGAATATTTGCCTTCGCCTCCAACGGAGAGTAGGAACTTCGTAATGTTATTGGAGTATAGAGTGGAAGATTGAGTGGGTAATCGCGAAGGCAGATCAGTATACCCTGTCAAATCGTCTTATGAGGAGATATCCCAATGAACATCGAATTGAATTTACCGATAATAGTCACTCCGGACTGCACTGTAAGTTCGCCTGGTTTAGTCGCCTCACAGTTTCCCCCAGCTTCAGAGGCCAAGTCGACAATCACGGAACCCTTTTTCATGGCAGCCACCATTTCATTTGTGATCAACTTCGGAGCTGGTTGACCCGGAATTAATGCCTATCATTGCGGTGTCAGCTATGAGCCTCCTTGAGCTTTCGGAACGTACTGTGGTTATCACGATGTCCACTTCTTTGCACTGTTCCATGAAGAGTGCCATTTCAGCCTCAATAAATTCCTTCGACATAGCTTTGGCATATCCGCCACCGCCGCTCCCATCTTCTTGGATATCGACCTCGACGAACTCTGCACCCAAAGATTGTACTTGTTCGCGAGCAGCTGATCGAGTATCAAACCCTCGCACTATGGCGCCTAATCTCCTGGCCTGAATAGAAGGGTCAATAATCAAGCTTGCATTCTGAAAATAGCCACGAAAGATTTACTGTTGCTATTGCACTCAATCCGGCCACTCCTGCACCAATTACCAAAACTTTACCGGGAGGAATCTACAGGAGTCAATAGGGCTGTGGATCTCATACTTGACATTACACACCTTGCTGGGATAGAGTGATGGGGTGTAAGTAAGCAGAAGCGGTAAGTACCAAGAAATGTTAACGCGTACCCAGCCGCCGTCACTTGACCTGTTAAAAATCTACCAAAATGATTGGATGCCTCTAAAACAGCTTTGTACCCTGCGATGTTGGCCATCGAGCTGAGGAATATTGAGCGAAATATTTCGATGACTGGTACGGCAATCACCTGAGGGCATCGAAAACTTGGGCTCGAGAAATTCTAGGTATCATGTCCATCTGGAATACATATCAGAAGCGACTTCTGAATCAAGGCGAGGAACACATACAGCGAAAGCGTCGACTCTACGTGCGGAGAGGGTATCAACAATAGCTTTATTCTGAGTTGGATACAGAAAGGATATAACAGTGCTTCCTGTCTTGAAATGCTGTGCTTCTTGTTCGAGTAACGGTGGCCTAACTTTGAGCATAATGTCTACAGAATTGTACAGCTCTTCTCGGGAGACAAGAGTGGCGCCTGCAGCAGCGTATTGTTCATCAAGGAATTGTGCCTCAACACCCGCGTTGCGTTCAATTAGTACGTTAGAAAAGCCCTTTTTTCGCAGTAAAGAAGCATTCTGGGGAGTGAGAGCGACCCTGCGTTCGTTCGGGAAGATTTCACGGGGGACACCAACAGTGAGAGAAGAATAAGGAATTCCAGAGCCATCGAGAGGGGGTTTTTCGGAGATAGTGTTAAGAACCTGAGATGTACTATGAAAGTAACGATGCCCTACAGCAGATAAATGATGTCAGTTCACTTGTTAACCTTGCTTGTAATGAAGATGGTTTTGGTTGACCTCGAGGTGAGAGAGAAACGACAATGGCGGCTAGATGGCGACTCTTGCAAGCCATATTTGTTGCAAGAAACGGCCCCAAGGCCATTGCAAAGGGGAAGGTGAGTGGTTTGTGACGTGGACAGTGAGAATATCCTATTGAACGACAGTTCGTTGTCTTCGAGAATGCTCAGATTCTCTCGGAGACGACTCGTTCGGGAAATTGCCGCTGTCCCGGTAGTTTATCGGCCGAATCATTCATGTGACTACCCCAGATTTTCGATCATAATCAAATCGAGATGTGGGGTAAGCATCCTGAGATAAAGGTAATTATAAGTAATTATCTGCATTGATTCTGCAATCATGGGCGCGAGTGGGCACGACGCCTTGTACAGTAATTGTAATGCATTTTGCGGTTGTAATTGTATATGCAATATACAATGTGAAATAGCCTACTTACCATTTTCGCCGCCTTCTCGAACCTTGTACTACTTATGTGACTACGGGGGCGGAACACTACTACACCTTTGCAAATACCATGGTCTTGCATATCTTCAACAACGCATTGCACATTTTTGTAAGCTTCTGGGCGTTCTTCAATCAAAAGATCGGGATCGAGACAGACAACTTCTTGAACCAAGCGTTGTTGTTATCAAAGTTGACTTGTTGATCTTCGCACTAGTGTGCAAAATTTGCCGGCCATACCGACGCCCTGCTCCATGAGCCAAAGAATGTACATCAGCAAAACCAGATTTTGGCCTATAGCAAACATACCTTTTCCCATAGAAATCTATAGTAAGCAGTGACAGCTTGGCTAGTACGTCATAGCCCCATAGCATCCATAGCACGACATAGCACTGTGCAAATGCTGCACAGTGCTATGCAGCTCTGTCCTGCTTCCTCTACCCCTCTATCCTGCACTCTGCAATCTGAACCCAGTATTTGATCTGCTCATTTCAGTTTTCAGGAGTTCAATAAACCTACCCTAAATTGCCAGTTTAAATGGAGAGACAAAGCGAGGCCTTTCTTTCTCACATGCCATGCCTTCGTATTCCTCCCTCTTAGGACGTTGTTCCCCCTGCTCATTTTTCATCCCCCATGTAAGTCTGTTCCCATTTCTATCTAAGCTGTAGTTGACTGATCCTTTGTTTTCAGTCAGACAAGCTTGCCCTGCATGGAACAAACCACTGCCAAAACTCCCTTGCCACACTTGCTTTTAAGGAAATTGGTATGTTTATATTCCTTCTTTATTATATAATGACTAACTTAAGTATCTATTTAGACTTCATGTTGATCTGGGGATTGATGAGGGTGGAGAGAACGGGGAGGGCAGCAGATGCATATGGCTGCTGACGTGACAGGAATTTGGGACAACCATGTCCTAAATCAACCATGTCATGTGATATGTTGATGCGCGTTGCATACTTACCTTCGTTCTGCACCTCATTTTTTTAGTGCTGCTTCTGTGTGTGCCGGTTCAAGTAGAGCCCATTTATCTTATATACAGTACATACACCTGTATCCATATAACATCCTCAAATAAATTATTTTATTATACCTTCTTTTCCGTGGCTGTAAAATTCCAACATAAGAATTTCCAAATCAAGCAATTTACTGGACATGATGACCCATTCTCAGGCATGCTGTCAAGCACTGCCTGATGGCAGCGGATGTCTCTACAGTTCTATGGCGTGCTATGGAACCCTAGGCTCATTCTACATAGCATTTTATAGGCATGGCATGAGTTTGTCTAATAAGTATCCTTTGCTATGGTGCTATGGTGCTGTGTAGCACTGCATAGAACTGGGTAGGCAGCCCATGATTTGCTGATGTACTACAGACGGTGTCCGGTCTTTTAGGCAGAGAAATAGACCATTCCTCACCATTGATTTGGCCATCTCCGGTAGGTTGAAGCAACCATGAAAAGTCACCTCTACTGCCCGGACAAGGAACTATCCCATTGTCTGCTGGAGCTGCACCTTTCCTGTGTACCCAGAGTTCAAGCGGTTCATTTCCCACCATGAGTGTGTGCCGAGTAACATAGTTGTGTGTGACGTCTATTATTTTCTTTAGTGCACTAGATCGAGGCAAAGGATGTGCAATTTCGACTTCACTCAGCGTATCTGGGGCCCGCGAAATACACTCTTTGATACGGTGAGCCACCAAATCACGATTAGCAATGGCCCATTTGACAGCGTAGTCGTGATTGGTAAGATATTCCAAAAAATGGGGAGAATCTGGTCGTATATAAGGGTTTCAAGTTGAATCGTTGGCTGTTTCTTGGTCGAGGATGCTAGCTCCAATCCACGGGAGCCTGTATGGACTGCCATATTTTGAATAAATGACGCAAAGTAAATGACCGGTTAAATACCTAAAAGATAAAGTGCACCCTCTTGTATATCTAAAGAAATCCTAGTAGAATCTTCTATGACCTTTTCCGGCGTGCATATTTCTGCAAAGTGATTCCCAGATCCGACCGTTCCAAGGCTACCTATATCGAAGTCTGATGTACGGTCAATTCCGTATTGCGATAGCCAGTCAGACACAGAACCAGACCATGGTTCATCTAGGCCTTGCAGTAATGAAGCTAATTTCTTGGGCTTGAAACGAGCGCGAGCAGACGATAGGCAGTACAAGGCAATCCCACATCCAATGTCGGATCCGATGAGTGCAGGATAAATACCCTCCGCAGCGATTGAACAGCCCAAAAAGGCCCCAAATGTCTGAGTAAACGTCCAATAAAACAGTCAAGCCTTACCTATTGGGAACCGAGAACCAGGATGAAGGTCAGGCATTCCGGCAACTATTCGTACACCTGGTAAACTCGCCCCTCTTTCCAATTGTTTCACTGCACTATCGTCAATAAAACTCTTAGCGCTAGATAACATAAAAGAGGGTTACATGAGTTGAAAGCAGATAACAGGCTAGCCAAAAGGAAAAGCACCCTAGCACTCGAACATCTCCTGGCAACGACACATTGCCTGCTATTGATTTGGGTGGCCCTGCGTACGGTTCACCTTTACCCACCCAAATTTTTCTTCGTACTCTCCGGAATATTTTGGCCGTCGTCCAGTAAAATACCGCTCGGCAAGAAAATTGACGAAAGAGCCTTGACACGAAATTTGTTCTTGGCCACCTGAATAATGTGTTGCTTGTCACTGCAAGCGTCTAGCGAATCAGGTAGCAACTGAACAAATTTTCGGGACTGATTGAAATTAGGGACGTTCACGGTAGCCCAACTTCGGCCCAACTTGGGTCCTAACTTGGGTCTCAACTTGATCCCAATTTGCTTCCGAGTTGGCACCCAAGTTGGCGACTTTACTGTGAAACACCCACTCTGTATTTTTAACTACGTAGTGACAAGTTGATGTACGCCGCTGTATTCCCACTCATACACCACGTCCAAATATGATCCTTCTTTCTTCCCTCCCCTCACATCCTCTCTGCCAAAATGGTATCCAGACCACCTCCCGTCGCTCTTCCTGGTAAAGGTAGAAGACATACCGACGAGGTTAGCTATAGAGCTGCCGGGTGTGACATCTTCGGGAGCGAGACCAGCACCAGTCTTCCCAAGCGTCTTGAGGTGTTCGATGTAGTCCTTCTTGAGCCTGTTCATAGATACATCAAGATAAGAAATTTTCTGATGATTTGATCTTACCGGCAAAGGCAGTTGGGCTACCGTGAACGTCCCTATTGAGAGTAACAGTTAAAGCTCTGGAGTGCATCTAAGCAGAAGTTCAATCGAGGTGTGAAAAACTATCAAGGTAGATCGATGCATATTGTTCAAGTTCGAGTTTACAGCTCTTTTCAATTCGATATGGAATCGCGGTTCTTTTTTTCTTGCTCAACCCCTGACGTCACCACGGCAAAGGTCAGGTGATGTACGGCGCACCTTCGGCAACATCCCCCTCCTGCTCCTGCTCGAAACCATATATAGTCTGCCTGTTGCACCTCCCTCACACTGAATGCCATACTTAGCAATGTATATATCTGTATACTAGTAATTTAAATGTGTCAGCTATAAATATTGGCTTTTTATCTCCTCTGAGAGTTCATAAGATGTCTAAAGACAAGAAATATTATCATTTGCACCTGCAAGAATGAAGTTGGATAGGAATACTAAACCTCTAGCAACCATAAATCTCAATATAAACCTGTGGGTACTCTCCCTATGCACTACGTGGATGACAAGATGCTTTCAATCACATCCATAGTCATAAGTAAATGTCCCTGCATTCGAAGTCACGGCTGCTAAGAGTTTCAATTTCAAGCATGTATGGTAGGCTGAATTTGACAGCAAAAAATGCCCAATGGTATATAATATAATTATAGGTATATTTTTATACAATACTCTCTCATTCCTAAGGGGAAAAGAGGGAGGAAGAGCTACGGAACGGAAGGAAACTGAGGGCGAATCAAGGGCGATATGACAAGCCGTAATGCCGGAGTCGCCGCTGGCCGGCAAGACCAAATCTGTTTGTTGACGTGATGACATCACGTCAGGTGGGGCCAGGAAAAACGAATTGCGATTCCGTATAGAATCGAAAAGAGCTGTAAATAACTAACTGAACTCCTTTTGAAATTGACCGCGACGGTCGGAAGGCGCATTATGATTCAACCGCACGTTTAGCGAGTCGGTCAGCACTGCTTGCCACTGCTTGCGACTCCAAAATTGGAATGACTTCTAAGTCGGCATCTGGCCGCCTCATGGAAGAATAGCAGTTGTCTATGAATCTTGCATCACAGGATGTAGTTAGGATGGCAAGCTGAATGGCGCATAATAATAATAAGCGGGCAAATTCGACTACGAATGGCTGAAAAGATTGACTCTATCATTTGCATACTAAATAATTTGTGACCGGAGGGAAATCGACTCGGAAACGCACCCTTAAAATGATAGACTGAAGTTATTACACGTCCTTTAACTCTGGGCCTCATACCCTCACTGGAACAATACCGACAGGGGCATTAATGTTCGCAGCAGCAGCAGCAGACGAATCGCCATGATCTCGCCAAGGAATGTCGACCTTCGGAGTCGTCCCAACGATTTAAATGACGCTGGGTCTTTCTGAATACACTCTTGCTCGAGCTTGGTGGCTGTTTGAACATCGATATGTTCCCATAGCGATTGTGCAGCAGCAGAGTCAATGGGTGGAAGTGGCTTTCTCGGGAGCCCGCCGTAGCCATATAATTTCTCCAAAAGATATTTCGTACCGGCAATCGAGGCCTTTGCAATGGTGAAATCAGCGCGCGCGATTATTCCCTGAAGACGCTGGGTCTCTGGAAGAAGTGAAGGATCTTTCCTAGAGACTTCAGAAAGTTGGAAGAGGTATGCGATGGCGTTCTACGTAGTATATAAAATCTTTGAGATCAGGGCGACCTTTATAGGCCGGAAAAAGGACTGACCGGAAATAGATTGGCAAGGCCAGTGATAGCACCATGCCCACTTGCATAGGCAGAAGGGACCAAAAAATCGGCGTATCCACCCAAAACCAAAAACGGTGCATAGAGGCTCTTGCGAGGATGCTGAGAAGCAAAAGTTGGGGAAGCAATAACGTCCGCAATCCTGGTGAGCTTTCCAACATTTCCGCAACTGTTATAGAATGAGTTATGACTAAGGTGTGTAATATGAAAGGTGCACATACGTGAGCTTTACGCCACAAATGTTGGGACAGTTATTGGCAAGTTCAATGATGAGATCTGAATCCAGGTCTATACCCCCGCTGGCACCAGGGTCTTGGAAGACGTTTGAGTAAAGAAGACGACCATGGAAAATGGAGACGCACAATTATAGATCAATACTGGGATTGGACTCTTCTCAGAAACTTCAACCCAAAATGCTTTCAATGCAGGCCGGTTGGTTGCCAAAACGCCTGCGAAATAACCACTTGCAATAACGATGGCATAGTCGGCCCCAGCTGCAGCGGCTTCGTTAGTTAGCTCAATGGTCTCTCTTGTGCTGCCTGCCCCGGTGCCGGCGATGATTGGGACGTGATTGAGCCCTGCATTGTCGAGGGCTTTCCGGGCCGCATGAATGAGTTTCACCCTCTCGGAGTGGGAGAGATGAATGGCTTCGCCCATGGAACCAGCGACGAGGGGAGCGACTCCTGCTGTAGCGACGCGTACGACGTGACCTTCAAAAGCAGGTATGTCTGATAAGGTGAAGAGGTAAGACGCGAAGAGGCATGTCGGGGGCAGGGATTGACTGACCAAGATCCTCTGAATCAGGCAGGAAAAAGAGGGAATAGGAGCATATATTCCGGGCCTCAGTGGACGAGAGACGCCATTTGGTTGATAACCGTTTTGCAGCCATGATGGGTATAGAGAGAATGAGGGGCACAAAACTACTGTTGAACCTGCACAGAGAGGGGTATATATAACCTCCCGTATCGGCACTCCCGGCCCGCACTCGTATCCAAATGACGTTGCCGGTCCGTTTTCGGAATAACACCTTGTCCTTCCTCCGAGGCATCAGGTGGATCCCGTTTATCTTCGCATTTATTGCATTTCCTACGACAACGATTCGCTGCGCAACTGTTGCTCCACTCTGCAAGATATTTGCGTACCCAAGTTTTCTTTTCCCCCGTCCGGGCGGCGGTCTATGTATCCGACTTCAGCGGCTATGGCTGCATATCGGCGGCGGGCGGTTCCAAGGACTTCATATGATCGTCTCCCTACAGGCTAAATACTTTTCTGGTTTCGTGCGCATAGGCCACGAGTCTGCGCATCTCTTCTACATGGCAGGTCACCGGAATGGCATACACGCAAGTGTATTGAAATTTTTGCCGTAGTAACTGGCTTGGATGGCATAAATATTCCTGTAATATGCTGCACGTATTCAAGTGCCAGCTGTCCTTCTCAGCTTGTTAGCACGTGGAGAAACATTAGATCATTAATGCATTACTATTATAGAGTGCTTGTTAGCGACATCGGATCCAGTATAATATGTACTTTACATGACCTCGAGGCATTCAATCACATCTCTCTCCCATTCGGTCCATCCATCATCATCCACTTCGCCGGCGTCTTCCATGGCTTTCTCAAAAACTCTCCAAGGCACACAACGGCGATCTCCTTCTTCAGCCGGGTCGAGAACGAAACGACCCTGCCGTGAGCGCGTTAATGTTACGACGTGTCCCGCAGAGCCCACGGCATGCGCTAGGTCGTGGACGAGAGATCGAACATAAGTTCCTCCAGACACTCTCATCTTCAGCACAAAGGCAGTCGGAGGTATATCGTCCGACGTCTCTGGATCATCTTTAATAGATGAATCTTTCGTGACGCCTTTAAGAGCCTCTTCTAAAGCGTGTTTTTCTTCAGGCGAAAGATGTTTTTTCAGGCCAAGAAAAGGAGTGATCACTGCCCAGCCATTTCACTATCTCTAGTGACTGAACAGTCACCTGCCGTTCTTCGATTGGTCGAGGAAGAGGAATACCCTTCCGGGCATATTCATACAGTGGCTTCCCATCCATCTTCAAAGCAGAAAATCTGAATGGCAACTTAACGGACATCTTTTCGAAAGGGAAAAAAGAAGCCTGGCATACATCGGAGGTACCTGTTTTATGTCGCCTGTGAACTTTGACAGAGTAGCTTCTACTTGTTCTCTGGTAACATGCTTCCATGGTGCAAGTCGAACACGTGCGCCTTCACCATCGTAGCTGTCAGTTTCACAACCAAGCAAACAAGTTGTCTGGTATTCCTGTTCAGTAGCTTTCGTCATTCTTGATCGATTCTGAAAGCGAAGGCCACGCACCTTGGTACAACTGAGAAATTCGTTTAATTTTTTGGTGCCTTTGCCAACTCCAATGACTGTGTACAATGAGTTCACAAATGGAGAACATAGAGAACGTTCTGCTCACCGAGAACACCATCCGCCAATGGATCTAAAGTGCCGCCTTGCCCTATTTTAATCGATTCTCGTCCATGCTTGCCCCGCCGTCTATCCAATTTTTTGCCCTTAATTTTTGCCAGCTTTTCCTCATCCACGAATAACCTAGATCGAGCAACAAGTTGCTGTAGATCATTTACAATGGACATGCTGGTTGGACCTGATGGTTTTGCAACCCCGAACAGACCAGACACAGGAAAAGAAGACAAGTTGACTTTGGGCATTTTTTCCGAGGCTCGCGATGGCGAATTAAGAATTTATCCCTTTGATACTGCAGCTGGATAAGTTTCCACGTATGTAGATAGAGTCCAATCCTGTGTTATTTGTCTTCGGGACGGTATCTGTGGTATCAGACTCGGAAGTTGTTGATAAAGGTATTCAAATACGACGGCCCGAAGTTTGTACCTTTGCCTACCTTTTCAAGCTTCGCTTGTCGACAACTCTCACATGGCTTTTCTCTCACCTGATGCTCGCATGGCTATATGTTCCGTCCTATCTTTTAGGAGTCTCTCCTGACCCATTTTGCGATATGGCTCCTCTATTCGAACCTTACTGGAAGCATCGAGATGGCTCGAATACAGTTTATGAGCGTCCTTTAGGCCTTACAGAACTTGGATTTTACTGGGATAGCATCTTTGACCGAACTGCGGATACTCTCCAGCATGCTGGAGTGGAGGTTCATCCTAAGGAATTTCAAGAAGCCGTCAGTCCCTCGAACATCGCAAGGACTTGGGTTGACCTGAAATTACAATACCCACTACTTGGCGCACAGCTGGAAGAACGAGATGAGCATTCCATCTTCTTTGTGATCTCTGAAGATCTTTTGCGAGCATGCCGTCCTGGAGAAATCACGTTCAAAAAAATATCTTCGCAACAAGAGGCTGTAGAAATTGTGCATCGAATCATCGTCAAAGAGAAACGTCTCTCCGAATCCCTGTTGGCTTCCATCCACATCCTGGAACGAACAGACTTGCCCAATCATTTTCATCTCTTGATCCATGTTGCTCATATCATCACTGACGGAATGGCTAATATCACGATCCTCAAGACCTTTCTCGATCGACTCTGCAAAGCTTCCCCTCCTGTTCCGGACATCAAGCAGCGCTTGGCCTTGTCAGTAGCGTCGGAGGATTTGGTCCCTCAACGAAATTTGAGTATAGCAAAAAGGAGATGGCGCAGAGCCATTTCGAGAGCTATAGCAACTAACCGAAATTCAAGGAAGCTGGTAACTTTAAACCTCCCTCTCTCTAGCTAGAGCACAACAACTGACACAAAGGGTCTAGGGTGGACATACTTTACCTCGCAAAATCTCGTCTAGAACACCATATACTCCGGCCTACTCAATGTCAGCTACTTCCTCCTTCTCTCCAGAAGATTCCAAAAATATTATCCTCAACTGTCGCAAAAATCGACTGACATTTGGAAATGCATACCCTGTTCTTGCACAGATCGCCCTTACCCGGGTCTTGCTGAGGCGTTACCTTCGAGGAGAAATAGATGAAGCTGAGTGGGAGTTCAGGAAAAGAGAGCCCATGTCATCTGCCGGACCGGTCAATTTGCGGCCATTGCTTGACAAGGGATGGATAGAGGAAGGCGGACTTACCAATGTCTCCCTTGCAATCAGTTTCTTCTTCTTTTCCCTCCCTTTTATGCCTTTGGGATCTGCTACAAACCTCCGTCCAGGGGATGAATTACCTTCCTTCGGTTGCCTTCTCTCAGAAAAGAGGTTTTTACTAAGATCTAAAGCAATCCAAATACAAGCCGCCAACTATACGAAACATCCTCTGTTCCAGGAATTTGCTGAAATATACTTCCCCGGTCGCATTCAAAGGGCGAAGGAATCGGGTCTTCAATGGCGAAATGAATCTGAACCACCAAAGCATCTCAGTGATAAACCTTTGTCACCGATGGAACAAGCTTTGTCCGGTTTAGTACACTGTAATGGTGGTTCCAGCATGGGAAATGTGAGTCTTTTCAATTTTTGTTGGTAGTTCCGCCTTCATTTACTATGCAGATGGATCTCTGGCTTCCCCGAAAATATCCGCTGCTTGGGCAAAAGGAAAACAACGATCCACTCGTCCTCTTGAAGTCGTCTACTACTAAGCTTCGCTGCCGTCCAACAGAACTTTATCTTGGTGCCGCGACAAGAAACAAACAGTTACATCTATGGACCTCTTGGGATGGCAATGTTTATGAAGAGGACCTTGTGAAGGAGTGGTTAGAAGATGTAAAACAAGCGACTAAGTTCTACCTTGGCCGTTCCATAAATCCTCACGCCCTATTATGATTAAAAGTCGCAATAGAACTACCGTGGTTCTATAAATACAGAATAACTACATTTATTGCATGACCTTAAATCATAATTGTGAGCCGACTGATTCGTTCATGGACCACCTGCATGTTATCTCAAAAGTGAAGACCATGCACCACCACAGATACAGCGCAACTGCCACATGAGCTCAAAAAGATGCCATTTCGAATGCAAATGTCCGCGAGGAATAGCTACATCTCGATTGATTGTAGTTTTTCCGCCGCATCTGAGGCAGACGTCTCTGTGCCTTTGCTTCGCCAGGGCACCATTACTGATGATGTCTCGTTCATCAGTCCCTGGATGATTCCCAATTGAAAGACGAGCGACCCCGTCAACAAGGTCAGTGGCTTTGATGAACAAGATTGACTTATCCAATATACCCTGCGTTTCTGAAATCCGCTGCAGTAATCGACACAGATGAGGTTGCATCATGCCTGTCGGATGACACGCCGCAAGAGCTTTCCGACATTCTTCAGCTGGCAAACAGACTGAGTCAGTCCTTAGAATCAGAAGACAGGGTGAATTACATACGATCAGTCTTCTGGATTGATGCGAGGTAGTGTTCCTCTAACAGGGATATCAAGCTCCCGAGGTCAATGCCTGAGCAGTCTACTGCATCGACCAGAAGACTCTGAGCTACCTGGGAATTCTCACTACCGGCAGGTAGAGAGCCTAAGAATGACCGGAAATCTTTGACATGTTTTAGAGCGACAAAAAGGCTATGGAATGAAAATGGGTGACACAGCGTCAGAAGGATCGGTGGTGCTAAGGCGTCGGAATCTAAAAAAATTATTCGATAAAAGATCGGTTTTCTTGCTTGTGGTATCCTCGAGACATACCAAGTTGAGCATCCTCTTTGTCGGCAACGGCGGCGCTGTTCGACAAAACGCAGACCTTCATCAATGTCTCGGTGAAGCTTATCACCCAGAGGCACATTTCTATTATTTGCCAAACAGCTTCTGCAGAGCGATAAATTTTCAGCCGAAAGTGCGATTTCGTAGAGTGGAAGCGAACCTAAGTCATAATTATCGCTCTCTCTGCAATTCTCGAATGCAAGATTATATGCAGCCAAGATGCATATATCTTGTGCAGTTTTCCAGCGGTTCCTCAAGTTATCAGCTTCTTCCTCGTTCTTAGCATGCAATGCTTTAGCTCTACATGTTCAGGAATTAGGCACAAAGCATTCGACCTATCTGGGTCAAGTTTACCGGTAGACTTCCGTTGCGAGTCCAAGTATCTCCCAACTGTAATCGTTTGGCGAATCATCATTGAATTTATGTAGGATGTCGAGGGTTTGGCAAAGAACACCGGCTGCATCAGTAATTGCCATGTGCGGTGAACAGAGGGTATGAATTAGATCGGCAGTAGATAATCTTCCTAGAATGGCGGTTGCAAGAGCCAATGGTAGACGAGTACCTAAGGAAAGATGTTCCCGTGTGAAGGGAAAAAATCATTCGAGAGGGACTTACCTGATACTTCGGGATTCTCTGGCAAAGGAAGAGCATAGACGGCTGCTTGATTTTGGCATAGAGACGATGAAAGCGTGAAAAAAAGTCGCCGGTTCGGTGACAGGCATGCAAAAAGCGGTACTATCCAAATATTATCGTCCAAAGTACAAAAACTCCAGAGTTTTCGGCTCACAATCTCTTCCCAAAGCTTGCGAGGCTTTGATGGGAGTCGAACCCCATTGGGTATTTTCGGTAAAATTGGGACTAATCAGGGGAATTAGATTACAAAAAAGTTCCATGACAAAACACTGACAGAGTCAGGACTTTCAAATGGCCAACAATTATCTCAATTGCATGAGATTTCCCTTTGGCCGCGGACGACAGAGCTAAAGTATCGAGAACGGAAGCGTATATTTGCACTGTACTGGGCCCTGAGAAGTCGATGAAAGGTTCGAGATAGGAGACAATTCCTGCCTCTATTGTCCGCGTAGCGGCTTTGGTAACACCCTATTTACGAGTTGAGAGGAAACCATTTTTATAGACAGGATTGATCGTACCCAGACAGGCCTGTTAGATACAGAACGTAGCGTGATAGAGTACAAAACAAGAGTTGACGTTGGAGGATTTGCGTCTACGAGGGAAACAGTGAGGACAACACGGTCGAAATTACAAGTATGCGAATGGCTCACAATCGTTAAAGTTGATATAGGATGTCACCAGACCTATTCTACCTTTATCGACTGGGTTTGGTTTTGGTTGGGATGGCGACATCATTGCTTCAACGGGAGGGACAGGGTTCGAGGGAGGAGGTGTGCAGACGAAGGTTAGGCCTGACAAGAAGAGGGGCAGACAGTCCAAAGTAGTTATTTGACTGAGGGCTATACCTAAGCTCATGTAAGATGCTGTCCATATTTTGGAGGCAAAAGATTTACCAAGTTGAAAGCCGTCAAAGCGGATTTGTACCTCGTAGAGCTCTACCGTCCGCTCTTCTCCCCAACTGTCCCATTCAACGGCCCTATGGTCCGGAAAGGTAAGATCACCGGTAACAGATAAATCCATTGTATTGAATGCAGAGGTATTCATGGTAGTCGGGACAGGGGGTGGCAAACGTCTAGAATGGGTGGCAATGAAAAGACTTTTCTCTGGGCGCTTAACGTCAGTGGTTAAATAAGCTTAGAAAAAATTTCAAGTTCCACCATTATATCCAATTCCAAAAGTTGCATTAAAACACTGGCGAGTGTTGTTAATATCACCGGCATCAATAGGAGGTGTGTTCTCCCATGTCTGTCCTGGAATCATTAAAGATCGTTTAATGGTCTTTAATGCAGAGGTCCACTGGCGGACAAAGGTGACATGAACATAATGGTCTTGCGTTATGAGGAGTAATGTTGCGTCGGAAATGGGAACAGAAGGGCCTCGAAAGGGGAGGCGTTCTGGAAGACCTGTAGAACCGGCCGCCCACTGTACGCATAAACAAGATCGTTCAATAGCAGAGGGCGTGCTTACTTCTCGATGGTTTCCAATCCAGGAGGCTGAAACAATCCCACCGCTTCTCGGAAGACTCCAGGACTCCTTGATTGGCCAGTTATCAATATGGGGACCGCGTTTCCAAAGACAGGCGATGCCTTCGCCATCGCGTCGAGGAAAATAAGCAAACAACCACTCATCACCAAGAGAAACAGATATCACAGTTGGCGGGTCGTATGATGTCGGGGATGCAAGAATAGGTGGGGGAGAGGGCAGGACGAATTGTTTTGAAGAAGAAAAGTGACGCGCCGTAATGATTGGTTGAACGGGATGGGCGGTAAAAATGATGGAGGAGTACGACCATTGTAATGGTCTGCAAAATTAGCGTGATGAGTAGATGCGAAATTTTAAGTAGCTCACCGTCTTGGACGTTCAAGGAGAGGATAGAAGTCCCACCAACCTGCTCGCCAACTTTTATTACCATCCATGGTGGAAGAAGAGGGCTAGTCTATCTTTCCCACGGCGTCATGGCTGCTTTCACCCCGCGTCAAACGTCGAGGAACCTCAATGGGAGACACACTCAAGTATTCCTGCAAACATTTGCAGATCGCATCATGGTGTTGGTGACACAAATGGGAAAAATGGGCAATCTGGTACCAATCTATTCATTTCTACAAGACATTCTTCGGGAATATAAACCAATTCATTTGCAGATCCAAGCAACGCTACCGTCGACAGTACCCCTCATTCTACCCGCCCGTGATTCAGATCATCCCGACACACTCGTCCTGCCAGAGCCATCTCCAGCAATTCAACTAACCTCGTTGTTGGGTAGTGCTCCATCTGAGCACCTGCAAACGCTATACTCGCTCTATGCATCGCAAATCGCAACTATTGTCTGGACCGAAGAAGCGCAACATGGTTTAGATGGTCAAAGAAGAAGCGTAGTCGTAGGCCTTGCGTTGAACAAGAATGAAAGAGATGGAGGTGGAGAAACTGAAGTGTTTGAGAGCGTCATGTCCATGCTTCATGATCTGCTAAAATTATGAGATAAGGTCGAGTTTTACAAGTAGATGAAAAAGCGTATTGACCTGGTGCTCATGACGAATTTTCTAAGGTCATAAGACTAGCCTGCCTTTTCTTCTGGTATTTCCTGTACTTCCACTCCAGAAGTTGCATCAACCTATCTTCCTCACGCCTCGCTGTTCTTGGGTGTGTCTCATGGAGGTAGAAGGCCAGGAAACCCGTAAATAGGCCAAGAAAAGGATCAAGACCTCTGCAAGATAGGTGTGAGACGCAAGTCAATAGACGGAGACAGGTACAGACCGCGAAAGCAAATACGGCGGCATGTTGAGTATGATCGGGGAAGTCAGGAGACGGAACCGGCCCTGACATGACCCATGGGCACAAAATTTTGACACTCATTGATCGGTTGGCCACGGATACTGTCTTCCACCACTTCTACCATTTACTTCAATGTCAGCTGCTGCTCTCGAACGTCAAATAAGACCCATCTATGGTAAGAACCACTTCGCCCACCAACCTTCTTATAACTAAATTTGTCCTAGATGCACTCGACACAGGCTCTAATAAGTCGGCAATCGTAGCGTGCAACAAGTTGCTCAAAAAGCACCCCAAAAATGTGTTAATTAAAGTAAACATTCCAATTCATATCATAACAGCATAACTGAAATCTTCGACCTATCCAGGCACTAAAAGCACTTGCTCTTATTCGCTCTCAGAAAGTCGAGGAGTCCCTTGTCCTATGCGACGAAGTTCTTCAGTCGAAACCAATCGACGATGGAATCTTAACGGCTATGATGCATGTTCTCCGTGGTTTGGGCAGACGTATGTGCCATTATTCATTCCATCTTACCTCTCTTTGACGTACACTTCCAGACAATGACATGGTCACTATGTTCGACGAAGCCTACAAACAACAGCCTACGAATGAAGATCTTGGTGCTCAAACCTTTTTTGCCAATGTTCGGGTCAGCCGTTGGAAATCTGCTCACCAAGTGCGTTTGTGTTTGCATTTGCATGATATCTAATTTCCTGCTGACTTTCTCCTTGGCCGTTCAGATCGCAACCCGAATGTATAAGCAATTCCAAGATGAGCGTTATCTGTTTTGGAGTATCATAAGTGCAGTGCTGCAAGTACGCGTGGTGATCTCCCTCCTTCTGTTGTGGTCGTTAACTGGAATACAGGCTAAAGATGTTAGCACACCTCCAAATATGCGAACTATCCTTTACCAACTGGCGCATCGGCTTATTACGTCTTCACCAACGCCGTCATACGTAAACGCTGATCGTTTTCATCTTCATCTCACGATTTTGCGTGATTTAAAACTCTACGAAGAAGCCAATAAGCTGATTGATAGTGACATCGGCAAAAGCATATGTGCTACAAATCTTTCATGCAATGAAATTCGGCGCGACATTTGCATTCAGCAAGGTAGAATACAAGAGGAGGCTGAACGAGCGGAGCAGTTGATTGTAGAGAAAAAGTCGGTATTGCAAATGCGGCTTATTGGTATTTCTGCTCAACCATATCCGATAGAGATCGAAACTGGCTGGAATTCCTCTCTGTTCTGGACGGGGCCGTTCCCGCCGCGGTTTCTGCGGGAACGGCAAATAAATCGACGGATGCTGGTGCCAATATCAATCGTGTACAAGAGCTCTTTACCAAAGTCGCCGAAGAAGATGCTTCGAAGGACCGTTCTGCAGCTCTTGCCCTGCTAGAGCTTGAAAAGCGAGCCCGAACACATGGACTATCGCAAGGTTAGTATATGGATTCGGGAATACGGATTCATATCCATCTAATAGCAAGCAGATCGCAGCCGCTTGCTCACATTGCTAAAGCAATACTTTGAAAAGTTCGGGGACAAGGCGTGCTGCTTTGAAGATCTCAAGCCATTCCTCGAGCTTGAGGAAAGTGAATTAGCTCAGTTGACGTCTTTCCTGGAGGCTGTTCCGACCTCTTTCGTGAGTCTATCTTACCATTGCCCTTGTCCCTTCTCAGTCTGACGACCTACTGCCAAGACCACCGTTTCTGAATTGCGTCGCCTGATTAATTCATATAAAATTTTGAGGTACACACTACCCTTGACGGATATCACGGAAGAAAAAGAATCAGCACGCGTTGCAGCCTATGTTAGGTTTTATTTCGAGGGTCTTGCCCTTGGGGATGGGCTTCCTTCTTCCGAGCTTCAACCTGCTGACGACCTCGTCCTGCTGGCTGGGAATACCTATGTCAGTCTATGGAAATTGACGGACGGTGACTGTCACCTCTTGAACGCAGTGTATTTATTAGAGTTCGCGCTTATCAAGAGCAAACAATCCTTCTTGACACGGTTAATTCTCATCAGACTGTATCGATTACTTGGTGAGGTTTTCCTTACAATTTGGCCCATTCGTTCCTGAGCAAGATCATTCGAAGGCGCTTCAAATGCCGCATTGGAGCACTATCGTGCGATGCAGGTCAAGCAGGTCCAACACGATACATTATCACATCTCATTCTTTCTCGGGCTTCAACTTTTTCTTTGTCTGCTACGGGTGATATCACATTGTCAACGGAATGCTTGGAATCAACACAAATTTATCTCAGTAATTCACAAGAGGTAGATTTGTTCCATATGTTCGCATGGTCTCTCGCTTATTATATTCAGACAGGGGATTTCATCGTCCGCGCTTTCACTGGTGAAAAATATTCCCAAGTAAATGTTTGTTGTTGATGATATACTCAGCTGTTCTGATACCATCGACTAGATACCCGAGTTCATTTCTTTTGAGGATCAACTGGATAACTCATTACAGCGTGATACCGTGAAAATTGAACATCTTCGCATGCGCCTGACTCACGAGCCTATCAATTCCGACCTCATCGACATGGAATTAATAGAGTTGAAATTTATTTTTGATAGGAGTGAGCTCGATTTCAATCTTTCAATCTTGCTCCCTGATCGGGTACGACACAGTCCACTATGACAACCGTGACTTCGCCATCCTTCCGAACTACCAGCCCAAACTATCTGAGGGCCTCCACAATCAAACTCTGCTATTCAGTAAACCAGAAGGGGTATGGAGATCTTATCTATTTCATCGTCTTCTTTCAACCTTTTTTTATAGGACGCTTGGATGATGACCTTCCTGAAGGTCTATATCAGAGCATTCCAACAAGCCAGTGATCTAGACGACACAGTGGAAGAGAAACTTTTGATTGGGGACCGTCCAAAGCAGACGGCCGATTTTGACAAGAAGTTGTCTTTACGTGATAGGCTTATGCAAAGGGACCCAGAGCACTTATCAAGTGTAAGTATGGCGTATTTTGTCAACTTTTGACAGTTTTCTGAAAGTCTCTATGCAGCTGACTCTGGATGAAGTCAAATTTGTGGAATACGCCCATGCTTTAATAGATTGGCTCGAGCCTTATCACAATCATTGTCGTCCACCACCTGCAGTTGTTCTGGCCGAGGCCGCTAAACAAACCGAACTTAAGACTGGCCATCCATTAAAAGGGATAGATATTCCTCCCTTGAACGGCAATGGTCACCACAAAAAAAGTGAAGAACCGCCTGCAATCCACGAAGCACCTGAGGTGGTAGTTAAATATTTCGATGGTAAGCTAGTCAGTTGCTCCAGTGGACGCTTATCCAGACCCACTCTCAGCTGCGAAGTCGCGATTCAAGGAAGCGCAGTCCAAGCCGTCACCAAGTGAACTGCTTCATGTGGCCACTCTTGCACAAGAAGTATTCATATCTTTGACCGATAGCAAACAAGACTCTGACAAGCTTCGTAGGCATATCTTCTTCTAGTGACAGAAACGCTTCGCTTCAAAAATCCCTCAGTGGTAAAGATCCACAAGCTCGGCAATGTGAGCAAGTTTAATGCTTTGCAACGCTAATGACGCTAATTCTCTACAGCTCGTTACAAATTTTAAAACGCTTCGCTCTGATGCTTTATCTGCTCTGGCCGAGATTTCTTCGACCTTGATAAAGAGGGGTGAAAGTGACGGTTCTTCCGACAGTCGACATCTCTGCATGGACCACTGCTCTTCAGATTTATCATCCAACATTGACCACGACTTCATTGTCACTTGCGCAAAGAAGATTTGTGACTCTCGTAAGAAGGTGTTAGACGGAGTTGGGAAGGGAATTGATCGCCTCCGTACGACTTATGCTTGAAAAAAAGTTTCCCGCTTTCTTTTGAAAGGAAAGCGAATACACCTGCATCTTCATCCCCTCTCACGCTATAGCATTACTAGATATTAGATAGATTCACTTTAATGATATTCACGAACTGCATGAATTGAAAGTTGATTCCCACGGGGTGACACAACACGCCAACGTCACACACTTGTCCGTCGCGGTAACGCGTTTGTGACATTTAAGCACTCTTTTCGAAAACGATCAGCAGCGCGTCAAAATGAGCCAATGTACGTTCTTTCCCCTTTACGACCCAGCGCCAGATTACATCTCCTCCCAGATGAAAATCACTACGGGAGCGGCGGCGGCGGCGGCTACCTTCAAGGTGGTTCTCCCTTCAGCGCGAGCGGTAGCCCAGGTGGTATGCGAGTACGTGGGCTGTGAACTGACCGAGTCAAGTGTTGTACTCATTGGCCATCCAGAGGACCGAAATCTCAAACTCTTTGCGCCCCTTCAGCGTCCTGCAGCTCAATCAAGCCACTCAAGCTCATACTGATGCGGAATGGAGGGTTGATGATGTTGAGATTGGCCAGGTCAGTTTGTTTGTGCGTCCTAGGCTCGAATGACAGTACTATGCCTGAATGCAGGTTACAATTGTAGGACAAGTCGTTTCCATTCAAAAGCAAACGACCAATTCTGTCTATTCAATTGATGATGGATCCGGTCGGATAGAAGCAAGGCATTGGGTGGACTCGTCAAGTGAAGATGACACGTCGAAATGGGGGATTGAGTATGTTTTCCAGGAATTCTCGTAAACGTGTGCTTATAATCCTAACAGGGAGCATCAATACGTGCGGATAACTGGCGGCCTGAAAAGTTTCGGGAAGAAAAGATACATCAACGCGACGCACATCAGAGGCGTGAAGGATCCACATGAAATCTACTTCCACGTCCTTGAAGCGATAGCTGTGACTCTAATCCTTGAACGAGGGGCCGTACGTGCTTTTATCGAGTGTTTTGTTATAGGCCCACTGATCCAACCTTTCGACAGCCGTCTAATCCTAACACTGCAACGCCAAATAGAGCTGCACAAACCCCAGGCACTGGCATTTCAGCATATTCAGCACAAACTACTCAATCGGCAGTGCAAGATCAATATTCTCACCTTCCGGCTCTGCAGCGTGATATTGTTCGGTTTATTTTGAGCCAACCTCCTCAAGATGAAGGCGTCCATGTCGCGGCGATAGCAAAGGCAATAGGCGCAAGCGGTGATGATGCTCGAAAAATAAGGTTTGGCTTGTTTTCTTGGCTTGATTCATTGTCATGTTAATCAAGACCTCAGTGACGCATTGGACAAGTTAATGGATGACGGCCTTGTATTCACAACAATTGATGATTCTCATTTCAGTGTTTCAGTCTAGTATTCGTAACAGCACGCCCAGCTAATAAAATGATATCCTTTTGCTCCCTTTATGTAGATAACCTTGCTCTTTCTGTCTGAAAATGTTGCTTTCGAATACACTAACAAGACGCCTTGATGAGATTGCGGCACAGTATACAAAAAATTAAAAAAAGAATCGTCAGACAAGGCGTAAGCCGTCAAGGCTTTCATGAGCAACAACAAAACAGGGACAATACTCTGCTCTCAGTAAAACTCTTCCATAGGTTCTATCTCGTCACCATCTATACTTTCATCCCGGCGACTGGAACTCGCTCCCTGACCAAATCCATGACTAACCCCAAACCACCCATTAGAGGATGGTGGATCGACTATAAGGTCAGAGAGATCAGAATAAGATGAAGAGCCCGACGAAGAAGAATATATATGATCATCAGCCCATGGGTCTCTTTCCATTTCGGCTGGAATCGAGACTAGAAGACTCTTAGAATGACCTGGTTCAGGAGATGAGGACGAAAGGTCGACAGAAGGCATGATAAAGGATTGAGCTGGATCAAATAATTGATCGTCTTCCAAACCAAGTCCGGAGTTGGCAGATGAGCTACCAGAAGACAGGGAATCGAAATCAGAAAGCTCTTCCTCCTCTGCCGGGACTTCGTCCTGATAAACCTCCTCCAGCATGCACCAGCCACTTCCGCTTTCACCGATCACTCCCCTAACTTCAGCTTTGGTCCAACCCACGAACTCGACCTTCAGGATTGTGCAAACACCTTCTTGATTTTGATCGCTATTATTGGCGTTCGCTTTCGACCCTCGCCTCTGGTATGCATCCCCTTGCGAGTAAGCTGAGTAATGAACATTACCACAAGCCCAGACATTTGCCTGGTCCAGACGAGTGAATAACGCGTTGAGTCGCAGAGCATGCGTCGAGTGAGAAGCATGAAGCGAGCCCAAGTCAGATAGAGGAGGGACAAGTGTCGGTTCACGCCTTGACATCACTGGATTGAGAGGATGGTGGGAGGTAGGTGTGGGTGCAAGAGGGATCAGAAGATAAGTAGTAACGGGTGCGACCACAGGGGCGGGGAAGTAACGTTCGATATCCTCATGTCCAGCAGCAACCTCTGTAAATACATTTTCCTTCTCGGACAGAGCGGAGTCCCGTTGTTTCGAAACCTTCTTGGTAGGCTTCATCATCTCTTTCATCTTTCGGAATTTCTTCGAGCTTTTCCTGGGCCCGAGGCGCATTTTCTCCTGTCCCTTTCGCATCTCGATGTCCCAGTCAATTTCGTACAAAGCTCTCCCGGCCACGGGCACATTCTGAGCCAAGTTTTGGAAAATTGGGCGGGCAGAACTGAAGTTTCTAGCAGTGCCCAAACCGACTTGAGTGACTCCACCACAACGGGCTGGGAAAGTAGGGACTTGAGGAAGGAAGGTATGGGCCTGTCTCCGGAGCGCATTGTTTGTGAGGGCATGTCGGGTGGAAAGAGAAAGACCGCTCTGGATGCCGGAGCCGCGGAGAGGCTGGTGTAATGATCGGGCACCTATCCCGTATGCTTCAGACAACTGTGTGGGGAGCCTCAATCCAGGTGCTGTAAGATGGGTGAAAAAACGCTGGAGGGCATTTTTGGAGGCGGAAAACAACTTGTGAGAAGGATTTCTGGGCCTAATAGATTGTAAATTGAAACTAAAATTGAAAGGGGTGCTGGGTGCATATGCTCGTAGCGCACCAGGCCAGTGCGTAGATGGATTAGCGGATGTGTTGCCACCAGGTCCATTGTGGCCCCCATGAATGAGGGCACTGGAACCCTTGCGGGCAGCATTCCGTAGCCCCTGGGATGCATAGAGCATCATGCTGGGGCTGGGACGCTTTAAGTATGTGGTGGTAGTGGTTTAAGAGAGAAAGAGAGGTTGTCTGTTTCATGACTGTCTAATTATAATCTCTGCCGTGCCGAGAACATGCGCAAGCCAATGCCGCGGTGGCTGTGCTCCATTTCTTCCTTCTCTTCTCTACTTTCACAATGCGGATCGAAAAGTGTTATTTCTGCTCAACAAACGTATACCCAGGGCATGGTCTGTCTCCAGCGATTTTCTCGGCCGTTTTTTCATCTCACCATCTCCCAGGATCCGCATTTGTTAGAAATGACGCCAAGGTCTTCCGCTTTTGCACATCAAAGTATGTCATTTACACTGCCTACTTTTTTCTCAATCTCATGGACTTCACAGATGCCATAAAAATTTCAAGTAAGAGATCATCAACTCTGACAAGTATTTGGTTCTCACTCCTCGTCAGAATGAAGCGCAACCCGCGTAAAGTCAGGTGGACAAAGGCGTTCAGAAAAGCAGCGGGCAAAGAGATGACTATAGTGAGCCTCTCGTCACTCAATGCCGACTGTCCTTCTAACAGATTTCATAGGACTCAACAATCGACTTTGAAAAGCGCAGAAACGTTCCCGTCAGATACGACAGAGAACTAGTCCAGACAACAATCAAGGCAATGAAGAGGGTCGGAGAGATCAAAGCGCGGAGGGAACGGGTGTTCTTCAAGCACAGGTGCGTCGACATGCGGTACAATCATAACCACCTGGCTCAAAAATTCCTTGTTTCAGAATGGCCGCAAGCCGAGAAAAACAAAAAGCTCATCGCAAGAAAGCTATGGAAGGCGCCAAATCCTCTGTCAGACTGCTCGAACCAATGGCCGCGGAAACATCAATGACAAAAGAGAAAATCAAGGTGCCCATCAAGGCCAAGTCGGCTCTCATTCAAGGAGAGGGTCGTTCAATGGGAATGGAGATCGATTAAGTCCCCATGCTTATTCTTTTTGCTACGGTCCGTTTGCTTTTCTGTGTTGTGTTTAAAGCATGTATGATGTCGTGGTACAGATGTATAGATACAATATGCTATGATGATGATAGTACACTATTTCCATGAAAACGTCTAACTGCCGAACTATACAAAGGAAACAAAGGAAAGGAAAATAGATCATCGAAGCTTATACTTGGCCTCGTTCTCGTGACGTGCATTGGGGTCCAGCGTATTGTGGAGGCCCAGTAATGTCTTACTCACGGCTTCGCTTGTACCAATCATGGGCTTGAGGACAGCAATGGGCACTGCACGGATGACAGATCGAACAGGACCCTATAAATTCATTTTAGTCATCAGTTTCATTATCAAAGATGGCCCAACCAACCTCGTTTCCAGAACGTTCATAAACTTCCATTGGAACTGCTAGAATGGTCTGGGCAGCAGAGCTGAAGTTCTTCTGCAAACTCTTATAAGCGGACTGTACCCCCTCTCGAAGATTGGCAGGTTGTCGTGCATATTTAGATATCAGGTCAGCATTCTCTTCTCTTTCCTCGTCGGAAATTAGCTCGTCTCCGAATGGCACTTGAACAGGTTCTGCAGTTATCGGGGCCTCAAATCTACCACCGAGAACACCCTCTGCTTGTTCCAAGATGACCTGCGTTCCAGTAGCCAACTTAGCTCCCATCTTGATGGCTTCAATCGCTGTAGACTTTATAAAAGCCGTCGCGCCTTTCTGCATGCCACGAACGATCCTTCCATCTTTCTTGTACTGGTTGATTGGCAATAAGATGAGATCAGCGACGCCTGAGCCCACGTTGACCATCGAGCGTATAGGCGCCACCCCCGATATAACTTCCACGAGTTGCGTAGCCTTGACATCTGGAGTCCATAGGTCGTTCAACATTTCAAAAAATCTTCCCCATCCAGTGACCTGTTTAAAATTATTCGGTCAACAAAGGCCCCAACACGATATAAGATACGCACGCCAGCGAGAGTAATGTGACGAAGTGTCATCTCAGCACCATCAAAGTGGAAAAAGTTCATCAACTCAATCGTTCGGCCTTCTTTGAGAGCTCTGTAGTCGACGCGGCGGGGCTTATAGTCTAGCTTCAGATCCACGGGGAAGATTTCAGCCATTTCTGCAGATATTTTAAGAACAATCTCTTTTAAGATATGACGCAACATACGAATATACGCCTCGCCTTCGCTTGACGATGAATCGGTGGGCGAAGAATTGGGATCTTTGAAACCGAAGAAATTTTTCAAGAAGTCGACCGCATCTTGATCCACATACAGTCTCAGGGGTAGTATCTTGGCCTACTCGCGTTAATCATTATAATCACTTTAATAACTGTACAACTTACTCTGAGCCTAGCTTCTTCTGAAGAGTGGCCAGGGACAGGCCGAACTCCGTGCAGCTCAATGCGAACCATGTTGGATTCCGTTTCTCTGACGTTTCCTCGCGAATCCGACCTAAGTTCTGTTAAAAACTTTTTCCAAGTTGAAGTCTTGATGTGATCCAGAATTTCCAGATCTCTGACAGTGAGGAACGTTCGCGAGACCAGTGGGTCGTCCACTTGATATTTGTCGAATTCCATTTGCAAACCTTGGAGACAAAATTCCATGCTGGGTGCCTTAGGTCTAGTCAGTCGTTTGCCGTGAAGGCGAGTCGGTCTGACACGAGGTTTGCCGTTACTCGGAGGTCGTAATGATTGCCATGAACTCTGGCTTGCTGTTTCCAGATCTTCTTTCAACTCTTCGTCAATAGCCGCTATCAGGGCAGCAGGTTCTCCCAGGATATCCTCATCTTGATCTAAACCAATGTACACTGAATTAAAGAGGAGAGCGCTTGTGTCTTCAACGGTAGCGTCTTGCATTTGCCCTGTAGCAACAAGCTGCCTGATTTTCGCTAGCCGCTTTCGCATCTCTTTAACCTCTTCCTCGATTATTTTCCGAGTCTTGACCCAATCGTACCCGTCGTACAGGAATAAGGTGAAGTTCCCATCCAAAATTTGGACACTGAGGTCAGGCTTCCCCGTGCTGTTGAAAATATAAGTATTCAGAGTATTCAGAGCACCGCTGATAACATACTAAGAAAGGCCGCGGGAAGTGTCGGGCGGAATCGACATAAAGTAATTCTCGACCACCTCTAGGCCCTGAGGCTCAAAGACCTTGATTGTTTCACCTCCAACTTTTGATACAATGTTGGGGTCATCATTGGAACCTGTCTCAACCTCATGGGCGTCAAACTCGTCTAGATCGTCATCTCGGAGTTCTCGCAAGCCCGCGGCGGCTCCAAAAGACTCGTCAAGATAATCTAGGTTGCTAGGGAGGTCATCGTATATCATATCTGGCGCTGGCCCTACTTCGGGTACCTTCTTGAACGCTAAATCCTCTACTGATGCTTCGGAAACGTGAGATAGAATAGTACAGAATCCCACAAAAATAACTTACAAATAAGGGAACTTCCTTCTTCACTTGGTCGTTGATTTATAACCTCGGGGCCTCTCGCACTTTTGCTCGGACTGAGAAAGAGCATGAAAGATATGTTCAGGATGTTACGAGATACACGTACACCTCATCCGGATTTTTAAATAGACTACTAAAGTCTCCAAAAAAGTTGGTCACCGCACCCAACGTATCTGCACAGAGATGTAGGCGTAGAATGATGCGGGATATTATAACCTATTATTTGAGTGAAAAATGCACTATCGTGTCAATGGAAGTCTTCCAAACCTTCAGCGAGGGATTTTGATCCACTTGTTTGACTATATCCATGTCCAGGTCTGATACTTCAGTCAGAAGAGCGTAACCAGCTGCCTGGATCCATCTATCAGATCCAACCATCAGGTATACGAAAATGCGCTTACTGTCCATACCGATAGACCCTTTGTCGGATTGGCTGGATCAGAAAGCATTTCTTGGCTTTGAGAGTCGTCAATAGCTAACAGTGTCAGAGCCACAGCCATGACACGAAAAGAGGAAGTTTGGGAACCGCCTTCTACGTCTGTTGAAAACCGGAGCTCTTGGACATAGGAAACAACGGAACCGGAATTATTCGGCGCAAAAAGTCGGATTGATACATCCAATAAGTTCACAGATATATGTGTCCGGTCACTTGGAATGACTGACTCAAACGTCTATTAAAAATTTATCAGCAGGGGAAGCGTATCAAGAGTATCTGTGAACATACGCCTGGCGGATTCTTGAGAAAAGCAATCATATCAGAAATCCAATGAAAATCTGCAAAGAAATTGTACGTGATTCCGGACAATGTCAGTTTCATTCGTGTTTCCTTTGTGTTAAGTCCAGGAAATGTAAAGGTAGATAGTCGAAGCTTGACAATCGGCTTTGGTGCAGACGACTGGAAAAGGTTAGGGAAAAGCGATAGATTACTGAATCAATCATAGACACACCAGGGAGCGTGGAGAGGTTAAACTCAGGAAATTTTGCGAACGCATCTGAGGGTCAAGATTTACGATGGTCAAATCCATGACCCCTAGCGTTAGAATGGTCTGTTGCTAGGAAAAAAATGTCAAAGACTGTGGATGGGCGATGCGACAAATGAATTATACTTTGCCATCAGGATTAAACTCCACAAGAATATCCAAGTCCGAGGCCTTGAGCTCAAACGGTCGAGATTCACGTATTTCTGTATCCGTACGCGGAACCACGACCTTGAAAAAGGCTTTATGGCCACTATGAGTGACTGACTACAAATCACCAAAAGGGTATCACTTACCACTGGTTACCGTCAGCTTCACAACAGTTTCCGCGCGCTCGTCTGAACCGCCGCTTAATGCACTTCCGCTGCCACTTCTCGACTTCACAAAGAAACGACTGCCAATGATACTTGCATCTCTGCTATTGGTAAATTCTCTCTGCACCGCATTGTTTGACAGGTTAGACAGTCGTTCAAGAAGTTGGCTGACATCGTCTGCCAAATATTGCAGAGCATCAAATTCAGACTTCGAGATATGAATATCTATTGCTGGAATATCGACGCTCAGGGCAAACAAGGGCGCCTTGGAACTTCTGGCATTCGGTCTCACTATTTGAATTCGAGGCGGCAACGAGTACAGAGAATTCGAATTCAGGAATTCCTGAGTAATACTTTCAATTGGTTCTTCCATTTGCAATGGACCGACGGATGCGAAGATGTTCGCAGTCGTGACTCCGACCATAGAGCACGCGATGACCGCTCTGTTAAATTCGGCGCTGAGAATTATGGACCGCTGTGATAAATCTAGACTGCGACTTGGGGAATCACTACCATTAGAAAAACTGGTCACCTTGGGAGGGTTTTTGCCACTGGACAAGGTGATACCATGAAGATCGAAGACCAGGATGCCAGACCTATCCTTGATTTCAGAAGGAGGAGGTGGACACTTCATAGATAATCGAATAGACGAGAAATTTACGGTCGCTTGGGAGCGATGGCCTCCCCCGTCTTCGTGCTGATGCTTATACCCATTCGTCAGACTCATATTCCTGTATAGGGTTGCGTACGGTGAGTACTTACTAAATTCTCTGAAATGTATTTCGACTTTTCCAGATAATCAGACTGGGCTGTCATAGGTATGCCTTTCCCCCCAGTGTCCCAAGCGGGAAAAGACGTGTCCACAGTTTCCTGAGACGATTGGGAGATTTGATCGTCGTCTTGAATCTCAAAAGGTATCAATTCCTCTAAGAAAGCTAAAGGACCACCATTTTGCAGGAGGTATCCGAAGTCAAAACGGAGATTGAGGGGAGCCACATGGATATCAAAGTTTTCCGAGATTTCAACACAGTCTCGTCTATCGATGTATTGACGCCCAGAGATTCGAAGACTAGGGCGACCTATAACCAAGGAGGGGTTGACTTCTACAGTCGAGGGGTCGCCCTGAGAATCAGAATGGGATTTGGAATGACTGCCTTTAGCTGGACGACACCGCCACTGTGATAACTTTGAACCATAATTCTGGCATTTTTCATCAGTCCAATCGATGATTTCGAATGCCGGAAGAACACCAGATTTCCGTTGCTGATCTGGAGGAGGATATTGAGAGAGTAGGTATGGATCTGTGTGAAGGAGAGGGAATGCTGATAAACCCGGCGTTGCATCGGTATTCAATAATTCAGCCTTCTTGAAGAAAAAGAGCGAGAAGTCAGCCACGCTGATGTCCAGAGATTGTACCAGAGAGGCAGAAGTATTGTCATGTTTCTGGTCCCTTCTGATAACGGTCAAGGATCCAGACAGTGCATCTAGGTGCAGCCGAGTATAGCCAACTTGCAGTAGCGGAGGAACGAGTGGCTTCTTGAAAAAATCGAGGAGAGAAGTCGCAGCCGCATTATTATCCATGGTTGTTTGTGTCAAAAAGAGGGCAACAATTCCGCGGAGTTGAACATCGAGTTTTATTGTAGGAAGCTTGGCAGCTGAAAACTCTCTTAGCTGGGAAGCACCCTGTAACTTGTCCTCGGGCGGCAGCATCGCCTTGCATAGTCGTGTAAGGGCTCGTATTTGCCATGGTTGTGCGGATAGAGCCACGACGCCGGCAGATATTGAAAACTGCAACTCGTCTTCTGCCCTGACGTCAGCATCAGCCTGCGGAATGAAAGGATTATCATCCTCGGACGCTCTAGCCACTGGGGAGGGTGTAGTGAGGTACACCAGAATGGGCTGTGTCTCAATCGACAAGAACTTCGCGTTGTTGCTGTTGATATCCTGCGATTCCGATTGTTCCTTTGGCGATGTTGGAGACAGTGGACTGATTACAGTGTCTTTCTGTCCAGACGGCACAGCTGCTGTAGAGATGGCACTTTCATACAAACTGCTTGCTATTGAGCTTACAGACAGAGAGGACTGGATGGGAGGGCTGCAAGGGACTGAGACATCATAAATTGGGTTGCTTCATCCATGGAAGAGCTTGAGGATGTTCGAGAAAGCGGGCGGGATGTTGCAATACTGAGAGGGCTGCTGCGAGGAGAATTACTGGTGGTGTGGAGGAACGACTTTTGGCTGTCTAGGCCTTGTGCTGATAGGGAAAATCCACCAACATATACTGTGCGTGTTTCTCCACGAGCCTGACTGGAAGAAGGGCTGGAATTGCCGTCCGTATGATACCGAAGCTCTTCAACAGACATTGATAGACTAACATTGGCCGGATGAATCAACGTTATTTTGATATCATCAGCATCAAATTCAAATCTTGCCAACAATCGCTCTATAAGGTTGGCAAAGACAGAGACCCCAGCGGGGTCTTGGTCGAACATGCGCGCAGTTCCATCGACAGTAACAGAATCGCCAAGTCCGCCTGGTACACTTTGGTCGGTGTCATCATTCATCTGCGGTGCATCTTGATGTAGGGATCTCCAAAGAGTAGCCTCCTCTCCAGGAGATAATTCCTGATGAATGAAAGATTCTGCGACGGAGGCTACGGATTCTGATAAATCAACGTCCGGCATATTGACGGGCTGAGTATACGGTACGACGCGAAAGACCAGATGTAATGATTTCAAAGAGAAACCAAGACTTGTTGCCAGAGGATTAGGCCATGGAATTCGAGCTTTGATGGAAGAAATAGTTCCCGACGTCAACGCTATTGGTAGGCCATCAAGGTATGTGTTGATTGTCTAGTTTGCAAGTCAATCAACAAAGCAGAACAATGTAAAGTAATGATAACGCACCTCGCGGTTTAGTTCAAGGTCTGTTACTTGGACATAACCTGATCCTAGCTGCGAGTCGATTTGGTGATGATCAAGCTGACCAGGCTTGAGGAAGTGGCCAAGCGATTTCTTTAGGATGAAAGAAAGAAAGCGACCCTGGATACTGGTGGGTATAGAAAAGTTGAAATTCGGGAGATCTGGAAGCCAAGAAGAATACCAAGGCATGAGGATATAAAACTCAAGCAAGCTGCATGGCAGGTAGTAAACCGCAACAGGGCACTGCAAGTGAGTGAATATGATGTAGTAGCTGTCACATGACCCAATTAATACCCGGTCCGAATTTGTTCGGCGCTTGGCGCCTCAGTCTATGTAGCCAGGATGGCTCTACTCAGCCAGTCTGCTGGGGAGCCCTCGTCTTTTGCTCCGTATATACAGGTTATGTGCTTCAAGTGCCATCTCCAATAACTGACTTATACCGTGTCCAGAAATCTATTTCCAATGAGGGCCTCCGGCGAGTGACCATACGACAGCTTCTGGACGCGGTCCCAACGGGTGATTCAGCTCGACGCTTCGGAATCAATGGTTCTACCATTAACAAGGTACGTTTACGCATGGAATTGCTTATTCTGTGCTACAGGACGACAGGTTATGCTGGTGGTCAATATATATTACGACAGTATTAGTTGGATCAGTCCCGGACACACTTGCAGGTCTTATGGTCTCGATGACGGAACAGGTAGATTAACTGCCTACAGTTATGAATCAGGAACAGACCACATTCTTGAGTAAGCCAACTCACAGCTTCACTTAGGGATCATATACATTTTGATTTACAATTGTTACCCTTTTTCAGTGCATTTGCTTATGCCCGTGTAGTTGGTGAGCTCGTAGATGATCACAGAAGGTCAAGGTCGCTCAAAATTCTCAATATCCAACCCATATATGACCCACATGAAATATATTTCCATATTCTGCACTCAATATTTGAGTCATTGATCGTTGAACGAGACCCTCCGGTACATCCATATTGTTTTAAATGCTTGATGAACATTGTTTGCCAACCGTCCGATGTCTAGCCCATAGAAGTTATATCAAGCACTCCTTTTCCCGGTTTTGAACATAGGCAGCAGGAACCCTCTATAGATGTCGGCTTCCAGCAGCTCTCTCTCTTGGGACACACCTCTGAAGCCTCTCGGTTACAAGCAAGTGGATTCACGCACCCGAATCTGCCTGCGCCTACGGGTATCCCTTTCACTCAGCTGGATTTTGATGTCATGAGCTGCTTGTCGAACACCAGCTTGTGGCAAGAAAACGGGGTTAACATTGAGGATCTTATATCCCACATTAAGAGACACCGCCCGGCTATCACCTCAAGAGAATTGTCGTACGTACTTTGTACAACTCTATTTAGACCGATAGATAACTTACAATTTGAAGTGATTCCATTGAATTTCTGATCGAAGCAAGGAGAATCACCATCACTGTTGATGATTGGCACTATCGATTGCTTTGAAATGAAACTTTTCGATTTCCAGTTTTGGTTGAGATTTTTGTACATAATTGAGTATACGATTTTATCGTCTTCTCCCTACATGTGTCTTTCCAAGTACTTGTGTGGAAGCATACTGTAGGTCAGGATTTTCGGTTTGTATCTTCTTTAAAAGGACATTCATCCTTTCATTCCAAACCAATTGAAGCTAAATGCCTGTCATCTCATCTTCTTGTCACTCCCTGTCACTGCCAGCAAGCCTGATTACCTTCGAAGTTATTATATTCATGAAAGTTCCTTCCTTACAGTCATACTTCATGAAATTCAGCCGACGGAACACTGTTGAAAAGCAGGACCCAACTGTTCTTCCAGACACAATAAACAGCAACATGTCAATTTATCACGTTGGGAGGATGTGGAACGGATTTGCTGGTGTTCGCCGATTAATCATCTTGTTCGTAACTCCAATGGATGATTCGGCGTCTCCCTTTCCAGCTGATGACGGTGCAACTTTGTTTCTTAGTGGAGACTCTTATAGTGCTGTGCAGTTTACCCCTCGTGTTCCTGGCAATTCTGCTGGAAGACCGACTGCACAGCAGCCTTTGGGAGTTGAATTCCCCGGCTACACTTTCAATGAAGATGGGTTGCCCAACTGGGTTGGACATCTCATTTCTAAACATTGTCCAGAACCGCGATTCAATCCAAATGGCGAACAGGGAGAGGAGTGGATCAAATCGCCTCTATTGGTTCACGACTACGCCAAGGGCGGTGACATTGTGCAAGGCATTCAACGCCAGTTCGAGCGTCTCTTCCTCCCTGATTTGAGCAAGAGACCTGATTGGGCACCATGGACAGAGAGCCAAACTCTTTTCAGTTAGTACCAAAATTTCAATGAAGTTGGGCCGACGTACATCATCTAATCATGGAATCTCATAATGCCGTGTAGTAACATGGGTTGGAATCAATGATTGCGCGTATGTTTCATGAAATTCTCAATCCCAGTCTCTATTGCTTAACAAATGGCAGACTGGGTTTGGACCCCAGGAGCACTATTAAACACCTGTTCTCGATCCAAGAGAAACTATTTGAGATAGGAGCACGGAACTTCATGTTTATTGATGTACCCACCGTCCATCGCAGTCCGGCAGGAAAGTATGAATGAATTTTACTTTTGACCTGAGCTGATCTTCTGCTTCGTATAGTACCCCTCCAGTCAGATCGCCAATCTCGCGTACAAGCACTATGTGAAAATTGGAATCAAGTTCTAAGACAAGAAACCAATGAGTTTCATAAGAAACACAAAGACGCTACAGTACTGCTCTTTTCAGCATGGAAAGTCTTTGATACCCTCCTAGACGACCCTGGCAAGTTAGGCTTCGACCCTGAAGATGTTCATAGACGGGGAGGATCAATTTGGGTGGATCATCTCCACCCAACAAGTAAGGTCCACAGCTACATGGCGCAATGTATTGCAGTCTTTCTTCATAATATACCCTCAAACCCGGGCCTTTCCATCTAGGCAGCGAAACATCTGTCTTGACAATGTTGAACGTGTTACGTGTCTAACGACGACTGAGGTTACATGGGCACCGGTTACAGACGAGGTGTAGAGGAATGTGAAGTGATAAGGCAGGACTACAGGGAAACAGCAGTAGTATCGACTATGGAAATCCATGCCGGAACAGACACGAATCAAACTTGGAGCGGATTCGAAGAATAACAGCTATCCAAAGGGCCGATAAGGTCCACTCAAGGTTTGTTTTATGCTTTCCACCAAGAATGAAACATATGTTCTTACATGGTGAAATATTTTGCATCTATTCAAATGGTCAAACAATGCTAACGCTAACAGAGCATCGAGGGTATCAGCTAAGGACACGATGCTTTGGGATAAGTAAGTTGGTCAGAATATCCTTATAAGCATTGGCATCGAGGCGCGCATCGAAGTCCATTCCATTCCTTTTGCTCCATGACTTGCCTCATTGGCGCAGTACATCACTTTCTATATCATAAAGAGATGGGTCACTACTTGTCTTGAGCGTCATAGATTCTAGTATGTAAGAATTAGAATGGCCTGGGCAAGGATGGTTTCATTCATTCATCTACAGTAGCATATATCTAATTTGTAAATTCTCGACGAAATGTTTTGATGGTGTATCATGCCGAAAGAGAGGAAGAACGCAGAGACTGGAGAGGGTATTAAACAGGATATTGGCACCAATGCAAACATGCAACATTGAGAACCTAAGGCTTCTGTGGCATTTCCAGGAGATATGGTATGATTTAGATTTCCCGACTCTGATGGCCGCGACGAGCAACAGCAAGGCACTCGTCTTGTAGTTCAGGTAACCATATGACCTCAATGCCAGCATCCTGCAACTTTCGTGCGCCTTCGCATTTAACGAAATTATCCGGTTCACCCACACCAATAAAACAACGTTTGACTCTTGAGGCGACAAGTGCATCCGCGCATGGAGCTAGTCCAGAAGTCCGGACAGAACAAGGCTCGAGAGTGGTATAAATGTCTGTGTGGGCTAGGATGTCAGGAAGTAGCATGAGGGCAGCTTCTGAGAACAGAGAAGCCAGTTGATCGGGAGAAAGAGAACGGGCCTTCGCTAAAGCATTAGCTTCCGCATGAGTGTTGCCGGGAAGTTCTCTGGAATATCCGGTGGAAAGAATGACGGGTATAAACCCATCAATGGGTAATCTAACGACGAGCACGCATCCGACGCAGAAAGCGGTCGGTGTTGGTACACATTTCTCAGCTTCGGAAATAGCAATTCGAAGATAGTTGATGTGCTGTTCCGAATATTCCTCCTACAACATATCAGCCTCAGTACCTGACTGTCCATTGTTTGCGAGGAACATACCAATGCGGCTGTTGGGGTCATTGGAAAGCAGGATATATTACGTAACCGTGTGTAGTAAACTTTATGCGGCAGCTTCATTGTGAACCCTACAACAACTTGAACCTGTACTCCCATTATGTCTTCGTCGGAACTCGATGCAGTGATGCGCGACGAGCATGTAGAGGGCCCTAATAATGTTATGCATGACTCAGATCAAGAGGACGAGGAAGGTGAAGGTGATGTGGTCATGCCCGGTGTTACGGACGACAGTTCGGAGGAGGAAGATGATGACGAAGAGGAGGCCATTCGCATACGTGAAGGGTTTATTGTTGATGAAGACGAGGAGGAGGAGGAGGATGAAGAAGAAGTACCTCGTAAGCACAGAAAGCGGAGAAAAAAGCATCATCGAGGTGAGTGCAACTCGTACATTTCCAGGGTACCCTTTTAACACTTTCAAACTTTTAGAAGAGGAGACCTTAGAGGACGACGATCTGGATCTTCTTGAGGAAAACACGGGTGGCGCTTTCAAGAGAGGTCGCCTCACTCGTCGCCGTTACCGTGATTCTGAATCACCTGCGGCGTCTTCCTCCAAGCGTCGTGCTGTTGTTGAGTCGTCCGAGGACGACCTGGAGGGCGAAGAGTTACAGGAAGCTCCTGACATAGGGAAGATTTGGGATGATCGCGGTGGCGACGACGACGAAGACATGGAAGATTTCATTGAATATAGCTCTGAAGAAGAAGGTGGCGTTGCTATGAATGACGGTGTCCGCGATGCTAGAAGGCAGGAAAAGAGACAAGAACAGATCCGCCGTAAAAGGGTACGGGTTCGCCCAGAATTGGCTGGAATTGACGCCAAGTATGCCCTTATTTTACTTCTACTTTCTTCATTCATTTATTCATTTACAGTGCATGGGATGAGATCCACGATGTTTTCGGAGACGGTCATGAATATGACTGGGCATTGGTTGGGGATGAGGAAGGAGAGGCAGAGGACGAACAGTTCAAACCGGAAATGAAATATCAGGATGTAAGAAAGCAGGATCTTTACCTTTAAAATGTTGCTAACTTGAAACGACAGGTATTCGAACCCTCGGAAATCCGAAAGCGTATGCTTACAGATGACGATGATCTCATTCGCGCTCAAGATATCCCTGAGCGAATGCAGCTAGCTACTTCTTCATTGTCATCATCGTCGACTTTATCATCTCACACCCAACTGACTGAAGAAGATCTAGGAGGTGCAGCGATGTGGGTCACTACTCGGCTTTCTCCTCAAAAAACTAAGGAGTATTTTACTCCTGACGGAAAATTCCAGCACCTCAAAGGTGCCCTTGTCTTAGCAGTGACTTTCGCCCTTCGTCAGCTATTTGTTGAGGAATATGAAGTTCCATATATTTGGGCTCATAAGCGCGACTATATCTATCATTTTGATGTCAATGATATCAAGTCTCGTTTTGAACTGCTAGAGCTTGATGAACTCTGGCGAATCTGTTCATGGGGGCAGAAGTATAGATCCCTTTTGGAACGCCGTCGAGCTCTTTCACTGTTATATGAGAGGCTGCAAGTCAAGGATGAATACTACGAGGAAGAAATACAGCCTCAGATTGACGGTGTAGAACTTGTAGCGGACGCCACAGAGTGGTTATCGATGAAATACAAGGACAAGAAACAGGATTCACTGCCCGAATTCCACTTCCATGATGACAATGAACCTGATCTAGCCATGAAAAGGCGCAAAACGCCCAGTCGTATCTCTGCCTATGAGGTTACAAAGAAGAGTATCATCTCAAAATTGGCTGAGGTGAGTATTGTAAACGAAATAAGTCCGCGTGAAGTTGACTGAAATACATTAGAAATTCGGTATCCAGCCACATCAAGTTGTTTTGAATTTCCTCGCTTCTCATCATGTCCACTTTGTTGATGATGAAGATTTAAATCCCATCGCTTGTGCGGAGCAGTTTGCAGACGCTGATCCTGCAAAAGCTCAAGCACCCGAAGAACTTCTGCGAAAAGCTCGCCTGATCTTATCCACGGAACTCGGCAAAGACCCCCTTCTTCGCAGCCATATTCGTAAAATTTTCAAGGAAGATGCTCGAGTGACAGTCGAGCCTACCGAACGAGGTATCACAAAAATCGACGAAAACCATCCATACTTTGTAAGTCTCTGTACCATTCATTTCCTTCGCGACTTAAACTGCAATCGTTTGAATACAGAACTTCAAGTACCTACTACAGAAATCCGTTACTGACATGCGTGATTCTGCTCAATTCTTGCATATTTTGGCCGCAGAAACTGAACATTTGGTGACTGTCGATATTTCCATTGCACCCGAAGTTAAATCAGCCTTCGAACGACGGTTGTTAGATGCGATCTCTTCGGACAGTTTCAGTGATCCTGCGAAGGCGTGGAATGCGGAGCGCTCCCTTGTCGTTCAAGAGGTGATAGATCAACATTTAATTCCAGCCGCAGTAAAGTGGACTCGTGAATACATCCGGGAAGAGGTGGAAGATTTCCTCGCTTTCCACTGTAGCATACAGTTGAGGCAGGTGAGACCTCTTGATACTTCGTGCTTCTGATATTTACTCACATCTGCTAGCGAGTCGATGTAGCTCCCTATCTAACACGTGAACTCAAATACGGAGAATCGGCGATGTCGGTGCTCGCCATTTCATGGGGGAAAGGCGATCCTCATAAAGATGCCATTACCTTGGTGTACGTCGACGAAGCAGGCCGCATGCGGGAACACACCAAGATAGATAACCTTCATGACCAGGACAACATAGATGAGTTCAAGGATTTATTGATTCGTCGAAAGCCAGATGTTGCCGTTCTAGGCGGTTTCAGTATTGCTACCGTGCGATTAATGCACATAGTCAAGGGGATATTCCGCGGCGTCAGTGGTCCAGATCAAGAAACGTCTTGGGACAAGTCTGAGGAGAATTTCAATATTCCAGCAATTTATGTCAACGACGACGTGGCTCGTATCTATCAGCATAGCAAGCGAGCTGCGGACGAATTCAGTGCACTTTCACCAACCGCTAAATATTGCGTCGGTTTGGCGCGCTACGTTCAAAGTCCTTTGAATGAATTTGCAGCTTTGGGGCCCGATATCACTGCCATCTCTTTTGACGAGGACAATCAGCATCTGGTTAGTCTGCCTCTTATCACCTGTACTTTGACCTCTTCTCATTTCTGGTGCGTTTCGTAGGTCCCCCAGGAGAAGTTGCTTCGTGCCTTTGAACAAGTCCTCGTTGACGTTACCAACAAAGTTGGAGTGGACATTAATCGCGCTGTCACTGACCCGTATTACCAGCATCTCCTTCCTTTCGTCTGTGGCTTAGGTCCAAGAAAGGCTCAGGTATTAGTGAAGAAAATAACTGCACAGGTCTGTCAAATGTTTCTCATATATTGTGACTTTTCTCAATCTTTTTATCCAGGGAGGCACCCTCGTCAACCGCGACCAATTCATTAAAGCGGGCTTGTTAACGACGAAAATCTTTCTGAATGCAGCTGGATTTTTGCGGGTTATCCAGGCACAAGAAAAATCAATTAAATATCGACCAGACGATGAAAATGCACCAGATCCCCTTGACGACACCCGTATTCACCCCGAAGATTACGAGCTGGCGCGAAAGATGGCCACCGATGCGTTAGAACTGGATGAGGAGGACATTCATGATGAACATCCTTCACAAGTGGTAACGACCATAATGAATGATCGAGACAAGGAGAAAAAGCTGGTTGAATTGAACCTGGATGAATTTGCCATCAGCTTGTTTGAGGCAAATCACGACCAAAAACGGCTCACTCTCGATGTCATTCGTGAAGAACTTGTGAGACCTTTTTCTGAAAAGAGGTCCAAATTCCGTCTTCCCACCGATTGGGAAATTCTAACCATGCTCAGCGGAGAGACACCCAAGACGCTTGATGTTGGCCTCATTGTCTCTGCACAGGTCTACCGAATCGGGAAAGAAGGTGTGAATGTTCGCCTCGATTCAGGCATTGAAGGCTTCATTTCGGCGGAATCCTTGCCTGAAATTGGCCGCAATGCTCTGAAAAAAGGCCAAACCATATCAGGAGTTGTGGTTCGAATGGGATTCCAACTTGAGCACGACCACTTTGTTGTCGACCTATCAGCTCGGCCTGGCGATCTCCAAGAGGGCGACAGCGTCTTTAGGAAAGTCAAAAAAGATGAAAGTTGGGATGATGCTCGCCATGAAAAGGATCAGGAGATGTTGGCAAGAAAGAGGCGTGCTGAGACAGATCGTACACGTCGCGTCATTAAGCATCCCAACTTCCACAACTTCAACACGGCCCAGGCTGAAGCGTACCTTGAGAAGCAGCAGCGCGGAGACGTCGTAATCCGTCCTTCCTCCAAAGGTATCAATCATTTGGCGGTAACTTGGAAAGTCGACGACAAGCTGTATCAACACATCGGTAAGCATTATTTGTTTTTGTGGTAACCTTGAACTCACATTTTGTAGACGTCACGGAGCTCAACGCCGATCTCACTGGACAAAGTGTGGGCGGCCAGCTCATTGTCGATGCCACCCATTCCTACTCGGATCTGGATGAACTGATAGTCAACCACGTACAAGCAATGGCTCGTCGAGTTGAAGAGCTCATGGCTCACGAGAAATTCAAGCATGGCAGTGAAGATGAATTGCGTAAGATGCCTTCTCGTTGTGACAGGCCAAAACATCTTATTTTCATTTGATTAGATATCTTCTTGAAGAACTTTTTGGCTGCTAATCCAGCGAAGAGTATGTATGGATTTACGCTCAACAGAAAGCGACCCGGTCACTTCAGTCTATGTTTCTTGGCCAATAAGAATTCGACTGTGCAGACTTGGGTAATACCCGCCTTTTTTTACTGCTTCCAGAGTTTCTGATTTTATTTTTAACCCCAGCCAGTTCGTGTTGCACCAGAAGCTTACTACCTATTTGACGCAGCTGCAGCAGGTGTACCAGAACTTTGTGATGCCTTTAAAGTTCGGTAGGTTCTTTTGTTTTTTTTTCTCTTGCTCTGTCTGAGATTGTCTCATATCCCAACCACAGACATCTCCACGAGTCCCAGAATCGCGCTGCCGCTGGGGAAAGACCCCGTACGGCGCTGGCATGCGAACACCTGCCAGACCGGGTGGTGCGACACCGGGCCACTTGTCTGTCCGTCAGATTGGGCGCACACCGAACCCTTATATGCATGCGGGTGGTTCGCAGACCCCATTTGTTGCCAGCGTTCCTCCGAGCTTTCCCCCCCAGCCCGCACCATTTGGGCATGGATATCAAACCCCTGCACATCGTCCTCCTGTACCTGTATACGGTCAACCTCCTATGCCCCCACCTAATATCAACCCTGGTCGTCCACAGGTGTGGGGTCAAACGTGGCCATCATAGAATCTATCTCGCTGCATAACTTCATTTTACGGCCTATTGCTATAATAAGTGTCACCTTCTGTACAGTATTTCATGGTCTGTAATATACACTGGAAAACGAGCAAATATTTGAGAGGTTAAAAGCTTAATAAAGGATGAGCCATGGATGGCTTCATTCGTTACGCTTGATGTCGTGCACAAATACAGTACGGGTAGAGTCACCATACCATCCGCGATTACTGCTAGCGCTCACAAGGAATCGAGCACCTGGATCAACGACTGACAGAGGTTCAGTAATCGCGATACAACCTGATGTTGCAATACATACTCATTTGCGAAATGTATCCTCCATGATGACCAGGGATGATTTTGAATGGTACGCCACCCTTTGGCTTTCCCCAAGCGTCCTCTCCGCTTTCTGCGACGTTCCAAAGACGAATATTGTCCACTGAAGCACTATTATAACGAGAATGAATAAAACAACGAATTTGGACAAGCTGAAGGCTTCACCAAGCAATATGTCGGGAGTCAGGAAAGGCAACAACGCAAGAGACAACGCCGGAACTGGTGGGATTTCGCAGGGTTTTCAATAACCTGGGTGTGTTGGTTGAGCTATTCTGTCCAAGGACACGGACATCCCATACATCTACGGTACCATTTCGCCTGCCGGCGTAAATCTGTGCCCCGTCTGCCGACCAGCAAGCCTACAAAGAAAAAGAAAGTGAATTCTAAAACAATGCGAGGGCATAATTGATGTACCGAAAGACACCAAGGAGGAGTCTTTTCACTCATCCATAATCTTCCAACTCCATGACCAGAAGTCTGCGCTCGCCGATCCCATAAAATGACTTGGCCGTCAATAAAAGCAGTCATTAACAAGTCTGGAGAGCATGAGGAGTAGGCAACTGGATCAAAAAGTGGAGGGGCGCCTTTTGGAGGCGGTATGGTAGTTGTACTAGGAGCGCGTGCCTGAAAAGGTGTTTGCGAGTTCCACGGCATTGCCAATTTGGTATCATTTCGGGGAGCTGGTACACTGTCTTCAGGAATGTCATCAAAGAGGGGGTCGAAAGACACGTCAGAGCGTGCATCAGTATCCACAGGCATCGAACTTGCGTCGGCCGTTGCTTGGATGTCTGCCAGGGAGGGATTATTAGTTACATCTACTTGATCTCCTAATAATGGTTCCATGTTTGAGTCCATGTTCATGCCATCTGAAGAGGTGAGTGGGTTTTCTGTGGGTTCAAGCCCGTTGTTTCTTTCGTAGTTTGTGTATAAACCGGAGGACCAGTTTGAACATAGCCAGAAGAAATGGGACGCAATGCGATGCTCGTTAATTGTGAATTGTGGGCTGTGAAGTTGCGAACGTTCTGCCCTGTATTGAGATCCCATTGCTAAGAATCAAAATGAGAAAACGTCAGTTTGACAAGCAGAGAATATGCATACGATAGCTTCGCCATCCCAACTGGCACTGAAAACGCCCTTTTCATCATAATCAAGCGCCAGTCCTGAAACAGGACCGCGGTGCCCTTGCAAAACATGACAAAGTCGACCAGGATCGTGTCGCACAGTGAAGAGATTAATATATCCTCCCTAGGTATGGTGTCAATGGGTAGTGAGACTCAGAGTAAACAAACACGCACGTCAGTACCAGCAAGAGCCCATAACGCGTCCCTATGCATCGCAAGACTATATACTGGCGCTAAATTTGGCTCTTCGTCGGCTACCAACAACCCAAGAGGTTTAGATTCGGAAAGCCCTGGGTTCTCCCACCAGTAGCGAAGCTGACCAGACTTCATAAGACCCTCAACCACTCCTGCATGGTGGCGCTGGGGTGCGGTCAAGAAGCTCTTGCTATTGACGGCTGCGAAGACGTCATAGTCTCTGATATATCCGTCCTCTGAACCCGTTAAGAGGTGCGTTATACATGCAGAGGCAGCTAGTGCATGCGTAGGGACAGGATGCGGGATGGCGCAAATGGCTTCGATGGTATAGGAGCGAGGAATGTTATCCAGCGAGAAGGCTAGTTTCATTCTTCGACGAGTAGCAGGTGAGAGAGAACGCTTGCGTGGAGGAGTCGGTGCTGGAGAATACATTACAATAGTATGCATTAGCTCTTGCTATACGAGAGGAGTCTTACGCGCTGGGGGAGGCCCAGATGGAGACTGGCTCTCCATTGTCCGAGCTGAGCCCTGCTCGCTGAGGGGGGAGGGACGCCTTCATCTGTAAGGCCCAAGTCGAGGCCCAAATCCAGAGAAGGTTCATCATCATCCTCCTCGTCCTCGTCCTCCTCTTCGTCCTCCTCTTCGTCAGATTCTTCAGAGACGGAGTCCTACACATAAAGGGGTCAACATATGGAGTAACTGAGCCACAGAGGTGACCGACGTCGTCGCCATCGTCAGTTACATCGTCAGCAGCATCCCCACCGGCCATGTTTGCAAGCAGTGGATCAACAGTGTCATCATCGTCTGCTTCGGCGTCCAAGTCGTCCTCAGCGTCAAAGAGTTCGTCGCTAGTGTCTTCTTCCGAGTCGAATTCTAGCATGGACGGAAAAGGCAAGTAGCTATACTGGCTCTTGGCACCACTCCTCGACCATGGTTTTGGCCGATCTCGGGCGTAAGCTCAATGCTGCCCTTTCTGCTCTCAACAGGGCGCCCATCGTCGACGAAAAGGTTTTTGTTTTGTCTTTTCCCTGTCTCTTCTGCTCATTAATCTTCCAGGTACTCGATGCTACACTTAAAGAAGTCACTGCAGCTCTACTCGAGTCCGATGTGAACGTCAAGCTTGTCGCCTCCCTGCGGCAGAAAGTCAAATCCAAGGTGAAAGCAGTGTTAGAAGGTAGTGGGGATAAATCGAAAGATGTAAATAAGAAGAACATGCTGCAAAAGGTATTCGTTCATTATATATTCCTAATCTCTTTCGTTTTGCAGATGCTGACTCACTAGCCAGGCTGTATTCGATGAATTAGTTGCCCTGGTTGATCCAGGCGTGGAGCCTTACAAACCCAAGAAGGGTCAATCCAATATCATCATGGCTGTCGGTCTCCAGGTGTGTACTTGTCCTGCTCAAGCAGACTATATACTAAAGTTTTGCTCAGGGAAATGGTAAAACCACGACTTGCACGAAGCTGGCCGTGTATTACCAAAAACGAGGCTTCAAATCTGCCATCGTTTGTGCGGATACCTTCCGTGCTGGTGCCTTCGACCAGACCCGGCAGTCCGCAACGAAAGCCAAGGTTGCATACTTTGGTTCATACACAGAGACGGATCCAGTAGGTATCGCAGCACAGGGTGTGGCCAAGTTCAAAAAGGAGAGGTTTGATGTGATCATCGTGGATACCTCTGGGAGGCATAAACAAGAGTCAGAACTCTTCCAGGAGATGGTGCAAATTGGGGAAGCGGTAAAGCCCAATATGACTGTTCTGATTTTGGATGCCAGTATAGGTGCGAGTTTCTTCTCTTCCGAAATCGAAAGTGTGGCCAAATGTCTTGGTACATTACAGGTCAGGCAGCGGAAGCCCAGAGTAGGGCGTTCAAAGATGCGGCCGACTTCGGAGCCATCATTGTGACCAAAATGGATGGGCATGCAAAAGGTGGAGGCGCCATTTCTGCGTAAGTCTCTTCACCAGAACATCACTTTTCGTTGAACTCAAAGTAAAATCAAGTGTCGCAGCAACAAAAACACCTATTATCTTCCTTGGTGTTGGAGAGCATTTACACGACTTGGATCGCTTCTCACCACAACCTTTCATATCCAAGCTGCTTGGTTTGGGTGACATGCAAGGTCTAATGGAACACATGCAGGACCTGGCGACCCAGAATCCTGATAAACAGAAAGAAATGGCGAAGAAACTGGAGGAAGGTAAGCTCAGCCTACGAGATTGGAGAGAACAGATCTCGAATGTCATGAACATGTGAATGGATTGCTGCGAACTTGGATTTTTGACAGCGTTAACAATTTGATATAGGGGCCCAATAAGCAAGATCGCGTCCATGATACCCGGATTACCGCAGGACCTATTGCAAGGCTCAGATGAAGAGGGCTCACTACGGATGAAGCGCATGATATATATTACAGATAGCATGACGGCCAGCGAACTTGATTCTGATGGCGCACCTTTCATGGAATTTGGAAAGGACGGCAAACCGATAGGTTTGACATGGCGGGTAACGCGAATAGCAAAGGGAAGCGGGACGAGCGTGCGAGAAGTCGAGGAACTGCTATGCCAGTACCGTATGATGGCGAATATGGCCAAGCAGGCTGGAGGGAAGAATGGATGGTGAGTTTTTGTCGCTTTGAGCAACAGTGGATATTGAGCTGCGATGCGCAGGTTATCAGCCATGCAAAAGATGCAGGCAGCTGCTGGAGGCAAAGGTCGCGGTGCTGGCGGAATGCCAACACCGGCACAAATCCAGGCCATGCAGGTGAGTGGCTTGGATGATAAATTTTACATAAAGATATATACTTATGGTTACTAGCGGGCAATGCCCCCTGGTATGCTACAACAAATGCAACGACAATTACGAGGCGGTGGAGGAATGCAGGAGATGATGAAGGCAATGATGCAGGGCCAGGGGGGAGACCAGATGGACATGGAAGAGATGCAACGTGAGTAGTGTGCAAAATCCTGTTGTCTGTCGCTAACAGAAAAGTAGGCATGATGTCACAGATGGGCAGTGGGCTCGGTGGGCTCGGTGGGCTGGCTGGATTAGGAGGCGGAATGGGAGACATGTTAAAGATGATGGGAATGGGCGGAGGACGATAATTTACACTGTACTACTTTGTTTTCAATTGCTTTTTCTGAGACGAAGCGGCGGTCTTGTTGCCAAAGATGAAGGCAGAGGTATGCTTGTCCGCACCGGTCGTTTTCGAGAACGAGGCAGAGTTTGCGAATAGGATCTGTCGAAAGCGACACTTTGTCAAGTCAAGAATAGATCAGGACGCGGACTCACCTCCCATGATCCCCACAGGCCGATGATGAGAGAGATCAGGAAGAAGATGGTGGCCAGAGAGCCGACGTCTGTCGTGTTGTAGGCAAAGAGGGCAGAGACAAGGCCTGCAAGAGCGAGTGGATAGAGCAGAGGTTGGGTGACATGGGATTGTTCTGAGGGAAGCGGCGATGGTGTGGACGGGATCTAAAAACGGGAATGATTAAAAGAACGGAAACGAAGAGGGAGCCGACTTGCATTGAGAAGGAGGGCGAGAGAGAGGGTGGCGAGGGCGAGGGCGAAGTGGGTGGCTAGGAAGGCCTCGAGGGGGGAGAGGGCGCGGTCCGGGGCGTTTGCGAGGAAGAGGAGGAGACGGGGGGCGACGGCGAGGAGGACGGCCTGGACAGCGAAGAAAGCGGCGGCGAGGACGGACCAGACTGCGAGCGAAGTAGACAACATCATTCGTGGTGTCAAAAGAAACCCAGTTTGGCCAGACACCCCATGCCTGAATATTTGCTCGAGACCGTGGGCGACGACCAGCACGAGTTCTTCCGCACACTTCACTCTCGCACCCTCAATACCCTCAATCTTTCCTACCTCCTCCCCGTCGACCACGATGAGGTCCAGGTATTTATCTCCTTCTCGTCATTACATGTTATATGTACTGAATGCTATCCAGCGCTCAGATATTCACCACCGTTTGCTCCAATTTGTCTTTTCGGGCAGGAACTATGTCGGCCCTGTCAAGCAGGCCCTCCAATTTGGTGAACAGCGACGAGGCACGTCTTTTCACTCCTCTGCACGTCCCGCTCTCTCTTCATTCATTTCCAACAGTTCTTGACCTAGGAACCGGCTCTGGCTCATGGTATTTCTCCTCTCTTCGCTGTCCTTCACCACCACCGCATATTTTCTATTCGCAGGGCAATCGACATCGCCGACGAGTTCCCCAGAGCAGAGGTCATCGCTGTCGACCTCGCTCCCATCCAGCCCAGGTATGTCGCGCTCCCGAATAACAGTCCGTCCCACCTCACTTGCTTTCCCAGAAACGTTCCCCCAAATTGCACGCAAGTCTCTCTTCCCTCCCCACTCCTCCAGAAAATTCACAGCCGTTCTGTTCTAGATTCGAGCTCTGTGACCTCGACCAGTGGAATATTCCTTATCCTGACTCCCATTTCGACTTCATCCACGCCCGGTCCATACACGTCGGCGTGCGTTTCGTTTCGCTCCCCTATTCGCTTCCTCCTTCTTACCTTTCCCCTGGCTACAGATCCACAATTACCCCCGCTTCCTACACGAAATCGCGCGTCTTCTTCGTCCAGGTGGTCTCGTCCTGCTCGTCGAACCCACCCTCGATCCTTGCCCCCCGCCACCTTCAGTACCTCCCATGTCCGGCTGGTCCGCATTCTGGGAAACTTATCGAGCTTGTCTGCGTCGCCAACTCATTGACGTCACAGTCCCAGAACGTCTTGCTAATTTATTCGCAGCAACAGCCGCGTTCGAGAATATCGTAGTCAAGGATGGAAATATCCCCGTTGGTTTCTGGCCACAAGGTTGACCGCGATTTCGCGTTATTTTTATCATCACTTCCACTTGCTGACGCGCGTAGACCCTCATCTTCTGACTGTAGGCCAACTTCAGTGGATGGACTATGAGCTGTTTCTCCCAGCACTTCGACCTCTTTTTCTTTCTAACGGGCTTGCACCGTCCATCGTTGAACGGCTAGTCCGTGATGCCCAACACGACTTATATCACCCGTCATACGCTCCTTCCACTCTCATCCACATCGCCTACGCCTCAAAGTGTTTTTGATTGTACACTTATTCCTCTGGATTCTCTTGTACATAGCTTAAATTGTTCGCTTTCGGTTGTAAATATTAGCCCTCTTCACTATATAACGCTTAAATTAGGTGCACGGTCAATTCTCATGCAATGAACACCTTATACTCGCAGTTCAAAATCACCTCTGTTGATCCTACATAATGAGTATCTGTACCAACACCCAAACCCCAACCAACCTCAACACTAAAGCAAAGGTAAATGATCATCAATGTGAAAGAGATGAGATATGGGAGAGACAAAAGTGATCACAACCACAGCAAGCCGATCAAACGAAACGAAATAATGCGCGCAGTAATACAATCATAGCACATAATGAACGGACGGGTTCATAGAATCATAACCCTACAGCATACTTCATACTCATATACGTTGGCCAGCTTAAGCCGTAGGTTCTTCCTTGGCAGAGAAGTCGTGGAGAACAGCGAGCGCCTCATTGACCTTGGCATTCATGGCATCCGGCGTCTCAAGAAGGTGAAGCAATTCGTTGTTGTCCATCTCCAAAAGCATGCCGGTGATCTTGCCAGCCAACTCTGGTTGAGTACTAGGAACAGTATCAGTCAGGAAATTTCGTTGGAAAGGGCGTCTATAAGAAACTACTCACGTGGTAATTCTCATGTAGATGACTTCGCCAAGCATTTGCTTCTGCTCTGCAATAGGAAGAGCAGCTAACTGCTGAGGAGTGATGCCCAGCTCAGGGGGAACAGTGGCCGGCGCAGCAGCAACCGGACCAGGAACTGAACCAGCAGGCCTAACCTGTTGGGGGACTGGAGCCTGTTGCGGCTGCTTGTAGCCAGCTGGTCCGGCCTGCTGAGGAGGACCACGAGCGGCAGGAGCGGCAGCAGGAGGCGCACGACCAGGAGCAGGGGCTCCTTGAGGGCCGGGTGCACGAGGAGCACCGTTAGCAGGTGGCGGCCCGTTGACGCGAGGAATGGGAACGTTGCTATGAGTTGGCGATCCGCCGGGTCCGCGAGCAACAGGACGAGGAGGACCCCTGGCTGGGTAGCCACCTGGAATGGGGTAACCTTGAGGGGGTGCCCCTCCATAAGGAGCGGGAACTGACATGACCTGTCCGTTGGGCCCATACCGCGGACGAGGAGGCAACATACCGGGTTGACCATAGCCCATCATGCCACGGCCTTGAGGAGGGAAGCCAGGACCAGGAGGATAGTACATCGGTCCATTGATGTAACCACCGGGAAGTCCGGCAGCAGCAGCTTGCTGCATTCTAATCTGGTTGCGCTGGGCAATTTGGCTCTCCAACTGCTGCCTGCGAACATCGCGACGCTGAGCAAGGGAGACGTAGAGGGGCTTGGAGCCGATCATCTTGTTGTTCATCTCAGCAACAGCTTTCGTAGCCTCATCGGGTGTCGAGAAGCAAACAAATCCAAATCCTTTAGAGGTACCCTTATCGTCGCGCATGACCTTGCAGCTGGTGACAGTGCCAAATACCTCGAACTCGGCACGAAGTTTATCGTCATCAACATCGTCCTCCAAGTTCTTGATGTATAAATTGACACCTTGGTACTTGCTGAGCTTCTCCAACTTAGCCTGCTCATACTGACGACGAAGCTCTTCCTCGCGCTCAGCCTTCTTCTGGGCCCGGGAAACGAAAAGTTTGCGACCGTTGATCTCCTTGTCATGCAGTTCGTCGACAGCCTTTTGTGCCTCCTCGTGGTTCTCAAAGTTGACAAAACCAAAGCCCTTGCTCTTGCCTTCCTCGTCGACGGAAATGAGGGCAGAGGTGACATTACCAAACTGGGTGAACAGCTTTTCAAACTCCTCTTGGCTCAACTCAGGGTCGATATTCTTAACGTATAGATTGGTGAATTGAGCCTTCATCTCATCGAGCTTTGATTGACGCTCTTTGCGGGAGATGTGGTGTCCGACGTAGACTTTCTTGTCGTTCAACAACATGCCGTTGACGGCCTTGATGGCCTCCTCAGCAGCCTCGCCGGTTTCGTAGTGAACGAAACCATAGCCCTTTGAACGACCTTGCTCGTCAGTAGCTACCTTGCAAGACAAAACATTGCCAAAGGCAGCGAAGGTATCATGGAGAGCCTTGTTGTCAATTTGCTCGTCCAGGTTTTTAATAAAAATGTTGCCTTGACCGGTCTTGCGGAGGGCAGGGTCACGCTGAGACCACATGATGCGGCTGAGATAGGAAATTAGTTGAATAGAATGTTCCAATTTGAACAAAAACATAAGCGAGGACTAACCATGCGCGGTTTTTGATCAAAGAGTAGTTGAGTTGCTCAAGCGCACGCTCACCTATTGAAATTCATCAGGTCAGAAGATACAGAATATGTGGATAGATCAACGACAGCTCACCATCACTGGCATTGAGGTAGTTGACATAGGCATAGCCCAAGGAGCGACGAGTGACAGCGTCACGGCACACACGAATGCTTGAATCATCATCAGACGGGGGCCAAGTCATCAGACGTGTTGGTTTCATACCTGGCCACAGGACCAATCATGTTGAAAATCTCGAAAAGCATGGCCTCGGTGACGGTAGGGTCAAGCTCTCCGACATATAGAGAGGCGGAAGGAGCAGAAGCGACCGAAGTTTGGGGTGCAGGAGGGTTGTATGGAGCAGGCGCAGAGGCAGGTGGGGAAATGCTGGCCTCGGGCGCGGCAACTGGAACAGCCTCAGGCTGGACAACGGCAGGAGAAGACATGACTGATTGATTTTTTTACTGGGTTTTGGGTGGGTCGTTACTGCTTTGTAGGCTTTTTTCTGCAGACAAGAGTCAATCAGAGATGGGTACTGGTGCATAAGTGAAAAGACAAACACAGAAGGTACTAACGAAACCGCTTATGAATATGAAAGTTTTTTTATATGTTTTTTTGAACGGCTTTTCGTACTGTGGAGAAGGATGAGAAAAGAGATAGAAAACAGAAAAAGGATGCTGACCTTTAGTGACGGGTGGTTGGAAGGAAAAGAAACAAAGTCAATTCGCATTTTAATCAGACAATTTCAAACTCCGCTGCGCACTGTTCACCCTGGCACAGCCACATTCTAGATCTCAAATTCAAATTTCAATTGTGCTTGGACCATTATAGAGTCGTCACTGGCATTGTCAAGTACATAATATAACAGGCTAATATATCATCCTCGTGTAAAGTATGCCTTTGCACCATGGGTCGCCAGCTCAGTTTTGGCCTATGTCGTGTTAGTCGCATTGTCAACGGAGAAGAGTTGGGCCCTACCTTTTCCATAGTGTGTCCCGCCGCCGTATGATGGTTGTATATCTATGCACAGCCAAGAAGGGGTCAGTTTTGATGCTGCCGATTGGCATAGAACGCACTTCGCGATAATAATATGCATTGCCAACTCCTTGGATAGTCCAGCCTATGGTAGCTATCAAGCCAAGGATGGCTGCGACCCAATGATGACCGGAGAACTCGCGGATAGTCTGAATGAGTCCGGCGGAACCAGTGCTACAGAGAATGAGCAAGGGACGTTCGCCTCGGATTTCGAAACGCCATACATACCCCGGTATGCCTATGATCCTGTGTGGCGAAAATGAGTGCTCATTAGGAGGACAGCGAGTCATGGCCTGCTTACATGTAAAGACTGAAGAGCAGGTGGAATCCACCAAAGAAGAAATAGAAGTCTGGATTCGCATGCAGTTTAGATGGTGATGCGGGGCAAATCCGGCTTTCTTACAGTAGTATAACGCTTGCTCCTGTGTTGCAATCCGGTCAGTAATTTCGCTCTAAAACGCCGGACGAAGGTATCACCTTCATGTAACCATTATATATCGGTCTGCAGCCCAGGAGGGTGAGATTCGACTCACAAAAGTGAGAAAAGATGGTCTGAAGAGCTCACCGGTACCACAGGAGAAATGAGAGAATGGATATGAAAATCATGTATCTGCATGAACGTCAACTTGAGTTGGGAGCTTGTTCTGAAGCATAGCTCAAATAGACTGACCCTAGACTGGCACCGAGGTCGCCTCCACCGGACTCAGCTCCGGATATAAGAATGAATATGCAGGCGACCATGTTTACAATTAGAGTTGCTAAAAGGACGAGCCATAGTTGGTAGAGGCGGGTTATCAGGGGTCTGGAAGTTTCGGGAATCTCATCTTGAATTGAATGGAAAATGAGGGGGAAAACTAGAGGGTCTCGCAGTATGAGCGAACGGATACGCGACGACCGAGAAAAAGGACTTGCAAGGGGGGAAATTATTCCTTCCATGCGTCTAATGTGCTCGGCCTTGTTGTTGAGTTCGGCCTCACGGCGCTCAAGGTCTTGTTCTCGACGACGAATTTCTTCTAGACGAGCAGAGGTAGCTGGTTGTGCAGACTGTTGGGGTACGGGGTCATCAAAAGGGTTGGTATCGAGGGAATGCGTTGACGCAAAGGGATTTTCGTTACTGTAGCCTGGAAAGAAATGAGGAAATTGACAGGAAAGTTAATTGTCTGTACGCACTCATGGCTGATGTCGTGCAAGTGCTGTCGTGAGGAGACTGACGCTGGCCACTTTCGGTCTAGCGGGCGGAGGATGCCGGCTCCGGAGATTAACTGGGCTGCGCGCAAACGCCGTTGCCTCGGACATGGATAGGCCGGAGTGCACCGGATTCTAAATATAGGCCGTATAAAAATTAAATTGTCTAGTTCAAGTTGACATTGTTCTTTTCTCCTCGCCGTTTCCTTGCCTTCTCTAAAGTACGTCCTCGTGCGGTCTTCGTCTTCTTTTCATATCTTACTGGAAGCTCACCTTTTTTCTCTTTAGTCTTTACTTTCTTTCCTTTAAAACCAGCCTTTCTTTCTCAACACATTCCCTCATCACTCACCCACTTCAACCAACATGTACCACCTTGCCTCTTTCTCTGCCATCGCCCTCTCTCTGGCCGCTTCTGTCTCTTCCTTGGTTGTTCCTCGTGCCGCCCCTCCCCAGGGCTGGGATTTTGCTCTTCTTGAGGTTTGCTGCCTTCTTTACCGTTCTATTTTACCTGCTCACCTCGTTATTTCAGTCCTATGATGTTTATCATTCTAGATACATGGCTCTGTCCTGCAATACCAAGCACAACACAGCGTTCTTCGACCAGTGTTGCCACCCGCTCTTGGTCCGTTTTGCATTTCCAATTACTCCCATAAACACCGACCATTCATGTTGACACGTTGTTCTCCCAGGCCACTCAATCCCTTTCGTCTCGTCCTGCTGAGTGCAACCCCAATGCGACCACTCCTGCTTCGAGCACTTCTTCAGATGGTGACGACAGCGACCTCCCTGATTGCGATGATGACGACGATGATGTTGCCAATTCCACTTCCACTTCTCCCTTACCCGCCCCTTCCAAGGCACCAGCACCGGTTCCTGCACCCACCACTTCTAAGGCACCCGTAGCGGCACCTTCCCCTGTCACTACCCATCCTGCTCCTGTGGCTACTCCCACTCCTAAGAAGGTCATCGCATCACCTGCTCCGGTGGCGGCACCCTCCACTGATTCGGCTGTCAACACCGGTGGATTGTGAGTTGACAAGCAAACAATTTTTTTCCCTATCCTAATCAGTATGTTAAGTGCCACATTTTTCTACCAAAATAACAACTTTGGAGCTTGCGGTCAAAAGCACTCCGATTCTGACTTGATTGCCGCTATCGGTACGTTTACTTGCATTCTTACCCCCATCTCATAAGTCACTTGTGTAAACTATTCATCGACTTCTAGATGGCGCTAGGTATGGAAACCTTGGTGCCAAGTCGAGTCTCTGCGGACGGAAGGTCAAGATCACAAATACGCAAAACAAGAAGGTTTGAACCCCTTAATTTCCCTCCAACATCGCAAATCTCACAGTTTCCTCACATTTATTAGTCTGTCACTGTCACCATTGAGGATGCCTGCCCTACCTGCGACAACAACAACTCCATTGACCTCTCCGTTGGTGCTTTCCAGCATATTGCCGACCTCAGTCAAGGCATTGTGCCAAGTAAGTATCTTTCTAATTTGCAACAAGCATGCATGGAGCTCATAATACGTTTTCTAGTCGACTGGCAGTTTGCTTAAGGCCACTTCCGCTTAACGAATTTAATGCCAAACCTCCAAGACCCGACTATCGCACTTAATCTCTTTAACTTCCCTTCTCATCACGGCATTGATATGCCTATTTTCCTATGGCGGGCTAGACTCGTCATACATCTCTGCAGAGCATCGACGGCACGAAAGATTACGAAGATACGAGATTACGACCCCGGCTGGCGTAGAACGCTCTTATGCCCTTCTAACTTTCTCGGCCCGTCCTTTCTATTATTTTTATCGTCTTTTTTTTATTAAGCTTTCTTATTTCCTAACTTGATGTTTTGTATCCCTGCACGCTTTCCTCTCTCGCATCACATGGTTTTCTGGGCTACATTTTCCATTCCAACCCTCCTTCTCCGATAGAGTCGGTTCCATCATCATCTATCTGCATAACATAAATTCCGCTAGACGAGAAGCAATTGTAAACGGCGCATTTTGTATATTAGTAGAAGTTTTGTCGCAATCAATATCGAGCTCGCAAGTACGAGTTGTACAACCCTCTCGGGTAAATTGCCAATTTGCAACGGTTGTGACTCTTTGGATATGGTGCTTTGTTTAGAGTTATGTATTGCTGAAAGGATCAGGCTTTTTCTTTCATCCGCCACCTTTGCGTGTCTTCATGCTGAAAAGCACTATATACTAAACGTTACGATGAATTCTGCTGTTCGAAGGGTGCTTGTGGTTGGTGGTAATGGTTTCATAGGTTTGTGGGCCGATCCTCACTTGAAGCTATCCTTGTTCTGATGGAAGCGTTTGGACAGGCTCTGCGGTTTGCAGAGCTGCTCTAGCACGCGGCATGCGGGTGACGAGCGTCAGGTAGGATTTGATATCGTGCAGAAGTTCATATAGTTGACATGTTCCTTCCTCCAGTTCGTCTGGAAATCCCTACCGTACTGCTAAAGGACATTTGCCCGCGTGGACAGCCAAGGTGTTGGTTCTAATTAGTTACGCCGCCTTGGAAGTTTAATTCATGCACTGGTCGTCGTTCATACAGGTAGATTGGCAGAGAGGGGACGCGTTTCATCCCGAGAGCTTTGCACACCTCTTTCCCGAGGTGGATGGTGTCGTGCATACTCTAGGAACGCTCATCGAGGACAGCACTTACAAACATGCAATTCGAGAAGGAAACGTTCCAGCCCTGGTCGGTAGTGTCCTCAAGACCTTTACAGGTGATACTGGGAATCCTCTTGAGAAGAAAAACGACACAAACCGAAAGGGTTATAACGCCCTGAATCGGGATGCAGGTGAGGACTGGTCATTCCAAAAACGATTTGCCTTCGCTAATTTTCTTCGCGTTGCTTCACATGCGTATTTCAGCATTGCGCGTGTGCGAAGCGTTTCTTTCTTCCCCGCCTGGGGTTAGTCCAACTTCCAACAAACCCCGCCCGTTCATTTTGGTTTCGGCGGAAGACATCTTTCGGCCTGTGATTCCTGCCAGGTACATTGAATCAAAGCGAGAAGCCGAGCAAGGCATTGAACAGATGATCGGAGAAAGTACTGAATACCGAGGCGTGTATATACGCCCCAGTAAGCCGCTATTGCTTTTTCCTTTGATTTCTGATCACTGAACAAGACGATCTACCTAAAGGTCTCGTCTACCATGCTCACATTCGACCGCTAACAACTCCTGCCGCTGTCTTGCTCGACCTTTCATCTACGCTTCATAATAAGATACCCCAGAGCCTCCCAACACCATCGAGTATCCTCCGATCAGTTGGTTCCGCTCTGGGACATTATTCGGAGGAGACATCGACCTCCGCTTTAGAATCCATAGCCAACGCCCTCACCATTCCCCCAATTCATGTCGATCACGTCGCGGCCGCAATTTGTGTTGCTTTGGATTCGCGAAATGATGTCAAAGGTATCGTAGGTGTCCGTCGCATGCGTGAACTCATTGGATGGTCAGATGAGGAGGTCAAGTCTGGGACAGGTATAATAGAAACACGAGCGCATTAGTAACGGCACGCTAAGTAGCCGCTCAATAATTTGTAATACAAGTATGAGGAGATTCACGAGGATCGCTTACGAATGGTTGCGGCATTCCGTAGTGGGCGTAGTGGGCTAACAGCGCAGCTCTGGACCAAGCTCTCGAATTTCAGGTAGCATGATTTTTGAATGATGAGAGATTCTTTTTTCCGGTCTTTTTTTAATAGGGGATGTCATTCTTAAGCGATTGTTTTTTATTCATTTCGTCCCCAGGCCCCTTCTCCGCACCCATTCCTATCCATGTACCACAGCCTTCGACGCTCTGTAGCTCGCACGCACTCTGTCTGTTTTGACGGCCGTCGAACCATTGCGCAATCTGCTTCTAGTCGAAGAGCTATTGCATTTGCCCTTAATACTTACAGCAGCCCTCAGGAGGACCACGATGAACGTGTAGTGCGCATGTTAATGTTTGGCAAGCCAGGCGCAGGCAAGGGGACGCTTACTGCCCGCCTGACGCGCAAATACCCTATCCTCTCATTGTCGACAGGCGACATGTTGCGCCAGCATATTGCTGAACGGACAGACATCGGTTTGGAGGCAGAGGAGATTGTCGCCCGGGGTGGACTGTTGCCGGATGAGACGGTACTGAAAGTTGTAACGAGCAAATTGGACTCTTTACGACATAAGGTGTGTTGTACACTTCCTTTTGATAATTTGATGCAATCTAAAAACGTTTTCCCCGCAGCATTGGATATTGGATGGCCTTCCCCGCACTCTGGGGCAGGCAGAACTTCTGGATGTTCATCTCAAGTATGTCTTCCTCTGGTACTGTGTATCACTTTCCGACACCGAATAATGGCGTATCCGCAGGAAACGAAATATGCCATTGACTCTAGCTGTCAACTTAGACGTTCCGGACGATGTTATTCTGAGCCGTATATCCGACCGATGGGTCCATCTTCCTTCCGGTCGAGTCTATAATATGTCCTACAACCGCCCACGAGTCGAGGGCTTCGACGATCAAACCGGAGAGCCTTTGACCAAGCGTCCCGATGATAATCCAGTGCGTAAATTTTGGTTTTTGTTTTCCTGACTCTATTTTGACCCCCGTATGTTACAGGAAATTTTTGCTCGCCGACTCTCCGCTTTCTACACGCAGACATCCCCATTGCTTTCGTATTTCACCAATTCGGCAGATCTGTCTGCGGATGCCTGGCCGAACGTCCATCAGCACCCTCATCAACTATCTTTCTACAAACCTTCTGGTTTGAAGGTGAAAACCTTGTCTGGCACCACATCCGATGAGATCTGGCCACAGTTAGATCGTCTGATACAAAATACGTTTCCCGGACTAAGGGAACGACTGGAGCCCAAGGTAGTCAAAACACGTCAGCTTGTTAGCAGCGCAATCACTGCCGAACTTGATGTAAAATCATCCTGATGATTCGTATCTTTTTTTTCTTCTTTTCGCATTTCGAGCTTCATTGCCATAACTCCCCAATGTATTTCTAGCTGGCCGTAATACCCCTACGGCCTGTACATACTGATTTCTCTGTACACTACTTCTCTGTACGACGCGCTCGGGCAAGGCGAGGTCATATACCTTTACCGAAGACCATACCTTGATACACTTCTTCAGTATATACATTCAAAACGACGACCTTGTGACACACATTTTGACAACGAAAAGTCCCTCTGGCAGACCCTCCTGAACCTGTTCTCGAACCAGACGCAAGCCGGCCTCTTTAAACATCTTTTTCCATGCCAAATCCGATCTGTAAGGTTCAGTTGAGGCATGACACTATATGGAAAGGCTGATAACACTACTGGCCTAGTCAAACTGGAATCCTGTTCGTCAAATACTTCCTGACCGGAACCATCCTGACCATCGGAACAAATATTCTCCTTGACCACAATTAATGCCTTTGGGTGTTTTTTTAGTGATTCGTAGCATCGTTTAAGGAAAGCAACAAGCTCGGGATCTGAGAGATGTCCCAAGCACCATTGACACCATATTACGTCAAATCCTAATCCAATCTCTGATGGGCTAAGTGACTGAAATCCAACCCGATCTAGAAAATGTGCGTGATGCGGCACAAGTGGATGGAATTCTTGTAGAGTTCCTTGGAGAATCGTAACACTCTTCGATCCGTCAGCTAGACCTGGCCAAGCACCAGTTGAGAGTAGACCCGATGCGCTGTTGCGTGCTCGCGATAGCGCCTCTTGCACAAAAGATTCCACTGGCTCTAAGATCGTTACATCCGAGACGAGATAAAGGAGTACATCAGCTGTTACACGGCCAATACCCGCACCGACATCCAAGGCGCGCGTTCTAGGTGGATCGGTAGGGGCGTCCAATGCCCTGAATGCAGATGGAACTGTAGACAGCTGAGGATATAGATTGAGCAAGAAAAGTCTGGAGCCAAGTGCATCTACCCTCGGAAGCGACTGGAGCGGACATGGATGAGTTTCATGGTGACAAAATGAAAGACAACAAGTACCCCAGAGCCATAACCACCGAGTACACCATCCAGACTTGCTGGCTGTGTGTTCCAGTACTCGATTCCCTCTTGTACGTTGGGCTGAGGACCCCCAACGGCGTCACTCATGATTGAATTTCTTCCAAGTCACGTGCGCGCATCTCTCATTAAACTCGCGTCGACCAAATAAATGTAAATAACGCGTTTGCATGGACTTGGACAGCATCTGGGACCAGCCCGTCGTCGAGGAGAATGACGAGCAGCAAATCAATAGGCCGAATAAGCGTCCTCGACAAGCTCTCTTTCTGGCTGACTCAGACGATGACATCGAAATGTCGTCCGCTCAGGTAACCCACAAGGCACCTCCACCGCAAGAGGTCGACATCGACGCGTTATTTGACGAATTTGATAAAGACGATGACGATGACGTGCAATTTAAGCCTCTATCTGCTCCCCTGGATGAAGCTGCGCTCATCCGCGAAGCAGAGGCAAGAGCTCGGAAAAACATACCATCGTTTACGCCCCACCAGGTCCTACCGAGCAGTTCTCCCTCGCGAGATGTAGAAGACCCGACTGAAGATAGGAAATTTGGGGGTCAGAATAAGAAAAAAGACAAAGAAGAAAAAAAAGCCAAGCGCAGGTTGATTAAACTTGATGAGAACCGATTACTTGGACCAAATGGCTTCCCACAACTTATAAAAATGACCAAGGATTTTAGAATCAAAGGCAAGGGGCACGAAGTGCGTGTTCATCTCTCCATGAAGATTGATAATGTGCTCAACCTCTCAATAGGCCACGGATCTAGCTCGACTGCTTCAAACGTACCAATACTGGACGCACCAGCTGTATCCGAAGACACCATTTCGAGATACTGTTGAACGCGTAGAAAAACTTTGCCATTCCAAACGAATGAACGTGAGTCGGTTTATCAACAGATGTACTAATTGATACACTCAAATGCGATGAAAGGTTTCACTGTCAGTTTGGCGTGATGAAGCACATGGACGCCCCACTAAGCAAATCGATGACAGGGATGAAGGTGAAGGTGCTGATGTGGAGCAAATGAGTCCTGAGCAAATGAATACCGAGGACCGCAGTTCAGGTCCTCGATATTCACCCTCGCATGACCAGCCTCGCGCGTCTTCTTCTCACCCGGAGTCGGAAAGCGACCTGTCACCTCAACCTTCTAACCAAATTCGCCCAGCTTCAGAACCGTCCGATAGTCGCGAAGAAGACGACGAGGAAAGTTTCTGGAGATCCATGGATGAATTTAGTGGAAACTCGTCTGATCCTCTTCCAGTACCGACAACCGCTGCAAATTCATCCGTAGACGAAAACGAGGAGATGTGGAACATCATTGACGAAGTGGAGAAAGTCGCAGCAAAGAATCCCTCAGCTCCTACAACGACAACAGTAACTCACCCTCCACAAATCCAGCAGGAAGAGCCACCGGATGATTGGGATGACATGTACCTATAATAGAGTGATTCGTTCCACATCCATATATCATACATAGAAAATTAAAACAGATCATTATGAATTCAGACCGACGGACGCGGGCGCCCAAAGAATACATCTCCCGCTCGCATTCCCACTAGCCGCTCTTTCAATGATGCTGGGGTGAGAACAAGTCACAGCCTGGACAGCACTGATCCTGTGGGTCAAGTATCAGAAGGGGTACCGAGGAAGCGATGAAGCGACGTACATGGTGCGATCAGATAGCTGAGTTATCAGTTCACCCTTGGAGTTGACTAGCGTCAACATACCAGGAATAAGTGATAAATAATCACTTACCTTGGAAGAATATATATCCAACGAATGGTCCATATTGCCTACCGTGAAGTGCGGGTAACAATCGGGATTGGGGCTCCATTGAGCACGGAGGATTGTTAACCATTTCCCCTGCAAGTTGTCGTAATTAATATGGGAGGAAAGAGCGGCCACTAGCGCTAATAGTCACCGTTTGGCAATTGTGTTTGATTTGACAAAAGGGTTTCACATTGGGGAATAAATTGTCGGTCTTGAAAGCTGCGGAATCAATGTCCCATACTGGTGCAACTATCAGATTCTTCCGCTCATTAAAAGAGTCAATAGTCACAAACTTCGAATCCTGTCGTCGTAGCTGGTACTGACGATTTGGCGTCCTCTGGGGTCCCAATAAGAGGAGCTAGCAGACTTCTCGTGCCTGAATTCTCCACGGAACCCTCCTTTACCATTTGCGCTCCCGAAATGCTTTTCAATAATATTCGATTCGAAGTCGAAAAGCGGGCGGCCTGATTCGTCTTTGGAAATGGCATCCTTCCCGAGCAACGATACAGGGATGTTCTGAAGTTTCCGAGTATCCCATATCCTGACGAAGGTGAAGATATCAAGAAATGTAGAAAACAATATCTAGTGACGTACTTAAGAAAGCGACTATTACTAGCTGTTAGCAAGAAATTTGGACGCGTCGGATTCACGCTGATAGACCCAATCTTCGCATCAGATAACGCGTAACGACGCGCCTTAGATTTATCCTGACGGAGATCTAGATGCGTTATACCACCAGCGCCATCCGAAATCCACATCTCATGTCCATCAGGGGGGAGATCAAGGCTTGTGATGAGAATACCGTCTTGAGTGGCATAAACCTCCTTCGAGATACCAGAAACGAAGGAAGTACTCCGTATTGTACAGTCGTAAGAACTGGTGTATAGCTGAGCAACAATGATGAAAGCCTGAACACAAATGAAGCAACAAGCCTTACATTATGGGAATCGATTGGGTCTAATTTGATTGTTGAAATGGAAGATTTTGGCGATGCTGGCCAGTGCAGTTGAAGGCGCCAATATTTACCTCCTTCTCTATTTTCGGGCGCAACGTCGTCATCTTCGGCTTCTTCGTCTGGAGGAGCTCTGGCGTCCCATATACCAAGTTGCCCATGCTTATCTGGATAAGGACGCTCAATTTAAGCCAGACGAATGTGCGTTGTCCACTAACCTCCGAAGAAGATCAGATCCTTGGTGACCTCCGGGTGATATGCAGCACAGTACACACGATTTATAGTAACTTTCGCTCTGGACACGACTTTGAGGTTTCTTACTTCTTCTCGTAGTGACTTAACTTCAGCGTTATGTTTCGATTCTTCCGAGAAAGTGAATGCCTCTGGATCACCGACACGTCGAGATGTCTGAATCACGCTTTGCATAGTCGTTGATAGTTGAGAAATTTCTTGTGGTTCATTTTCTTCGACTAGCGTCTTGAAGTTGAGAACGTCGTGCCTGGGTCGTTTCGCCATCCTCGCCCTCTCTTCTGCTTCTAATCGCTCCTCTTCCTGTCTCTCCAGTTCCTTCTGTTGAAGTCCCTGAAATTTCACCGTTCAGTATTCAATCACAGCATAGATTAGTATGCACGGACCTCGCGTATTTTCCGTTCTTCTGGAGTCTCATCTGGGTCGGCATGACCTTTGGAGAGCAAGCGCCTAGACTGCCGGCGCGGAGCTTCGACCTCGGGCCTCTCCCGCTTCACTCTCTTTGGCTGAACAGGTTTCGCAGCGGTTTTCGACGTTTTGGATGTTCCCAAGCTTTTCACAGCATCCTTAAGACCAAGATCTTCAAATAACGCGCGATTCTTGGCAATGTTTGCTTCACGGTCTAATTCGCTTTGAACGTCCTTAAGTGTGTCAAAATTAGGCTTGCGGCAAGTCGAACACTTACTACTGAGACTTGGCCGGCATATTTAGAGGAAAATCAGGTTCTTTCTAAGAGAGTGAGATAGTAGAGTTGCCGGCGCGAATGTTTTCCTGGAAAGAAGTATCAAGTTAGCATGCCAGTGTCACTGAACACATATTGTCACGGTCACATGACAGACATCACACCATAAGTACCGAGTAGAAGTTACGAAGACAACTTGAAAGTACTAATAGAGGCTTATGTAAACAGGCTCTACCTAAGACTACAGCTCATGCAATACAGGGTTCATATGAAGGACTACAGAGTACATAAGTGGAGGTATGAGCAACAGCGGTATCTACTAAAAATGAGGAGTAAGGTATCACCCGGACGAGAGAAAGGAAAGCAACCAGGAGTAGAAATTCACAGACATTAAGGTATGCATGGTCCGAAGTCATTATCTCCACAGCTAGAAGCTAATCGTTGAATGCTTCGAGTATCAGGTTACTTCCAACACGGATGTCTCCAAGACGCGGAATTGTTCTGGATCCTTCGAATGCTCAGACCATCCTACGACTTCTCGCCAATTGTGCGCATTCGCCTCCTTTTCGCCTGCTCCTGCGAACATCCCCACTTCATCGTCATTTAAACCACGGAAAATGAGGAATAATCGAGTAAAGACGCATGGCTCAGTGGTCACTGAGATATCGATAGCAGCCGCAATCTTGCCAGGAGACAAGAACCTGTAGGCGATATTTTTATGGGCGGAGAATGAAGACATATTATTACTAGAATGACTGTCGGTTAAGGAGAATGGACTTAAACATGTAGCAGCAAAACGCACTTAATAAATGCGGTACGGGCATGCAAAGACATCCCTAATTGGTCTAGCACATTCATGAGATGGGGTATAAAATCGCGGAAGGACATGGCGAATCCATTCCGGGGCGCAATAAAATTATTAGGATCCATCATCGAAGCATCCGGGCTAGGTGAGAGGCGTTTAAAAACGGAAATGCGTTAGAGAGACAACTCACATCGCTTCGTAGTACAGAGCGGTAGATACCATTTCACTCTCAAAATGCTCCAGAGCACCTCCAGGATGCACGCGTAGAAAGTATTTTACCCTGTGATCCTCCACTTGCTCTGGTGGCGGCCATGCAATCCCAGGTTTCCAGAGAGACGAAAAAGTAAGGACGACATCGCAGTACTGCACCTCTGGTGACAGGATGGTAAGGTTGCATTTCGCTGCTGTTGGCTTCGAGACGGTGGCTAATTTGGATATAACGCGGTTATCGATTAATAAGTCAGGCGAATATTCTTCTCCTGGAGGAAGCCTAGTGCCGCTGAACTCCAGCGTATGAGTGTCACCGGAATGGACAATGTCCAGCTTTCCCCAGAACATCCCGTCGACCAATGTTCCGTCTTCCATTCTCGACATATCGAGTTCGTCGGAATTAATGGTAACATCCAAGGCAACGGTCTGACCGGGCGTGAGTTCCAAGTTGAAGGTGCCGGGCATTTCAAGAACAGGTGGGGGGCTAAAAAATCATGTGGACCGCGAATAGCAAAACTCTTCTGGGACACTTACGGAGGAGGCCTGATTTAACAACAATCATAGATGAGTAATTCAAAATTTCGTGTCCTGTGAAGGACAACCTACGGGGGTTCATCGGGCGGAGGCGGGGCATCAGAGACGATTTCAACTCGTATGCCCTGGACACCCATAATGGCGATCTGGTATGAGTCTTCTCCAGTGAGCTGGGTTGATCCATGTGAGCCCACGGCAATGCATCCGTCTCGATCGCAAAACTCACATAAATGTAAGGTCCAGCAACAAGCCGCTGGAAAATATGTCAGGGTATTCGACCACAAACAGGGGGCATTTCAACTCACAGCTGCATGTATTGAGGCATAATCGACCGGGACGCGAAGATTGAATACAGCGTCTGGGGGTGGCTTGGTCCAGTCTTGGGCGATCGCCATAAGGTCCTGGATGGAAATGAGATAACGGAATCATCTGAGCTGCAATTTCACATACATTGAACGTATTTGGTAGCTATGATATGATAGTCAACGATTACTAGCAATTTAGTAGAAGGGAAAATAAACTCGCCATTCGTAGTGTCTCCATATCGCCAAAGGCAAGAGTTAGAAGACGGGGCCTTGCCACTGCCATTGGTGGCTGCTTCGCTTCTGGTTCTTTGGACTTTGGCTTGAATTTACCCCAGAAGGCTTGAGAAGGCAGACTTGCACTTGTGGACCTGTTAAGAAAGGCGAGCATAGTGAAAGATGAGACGTACGGAAAGAAAGAGGTGGGGACGGCGCCTACGTCGGAGAAAGAAGCATAGGAGGAAAGGAGAGGTATCTGGCTAAACTGTGGATGTTATCAGGGTTCAAGGCATACGTAGTTTGTGCCCGATTTGTTGTTCCCAAACACGCGCCACGATGAAAACACGAGGCAGTCGAGGCAAAGGGCACTTTATCGATCTGTCACAGTGGTTGAACTGATTTCTCCGATAGAAAGAATGGCAACAACAACCCAAGCAACACGTTGGCTGTGGATTCGACAGATCTCGAGTCAGCCGCAATGAGGACGGTGAGAGTACACAAAGTAGCAGATGGCGAGTTTCCCATCGGAGGTGCAAGATCTTATCTTATCTGCCACGCTCGTGACGTTGATCAAAGCACATTCGCCAGCGAACTTGAGAAACAACCCATCACAATGTTGCGCCTTGCCACTTTGTCTCCAAAAGTACCCTGCGCCCTTTCTGTGTATGTCTTTATGCGCTTACTTCTCCCGGCGCTGAACTTTTTTCGTAGGGCAGTAAAGGAACAAATCAATGCAGTAGGCGCGATTCGGAGGGCTTCTACTGTCAGGGACCCCAAGATTCCGGGTTACCCAGCCCTCCCACCTTCCTCTCAGCAAACCGTCTTCGATGTCAAGATCCCTGATACATCTTATATTGGTCCAGAACCTCCTGTTCAAGTTGTATGTCCAGTGCAAATCATTTTGGAAGCTTGTACCTGACGAACAATGCAGCCGTATCTTCCTGACTTTTGGGAATCATCAAGCGCCTCTCGCCTTTCTCAACCAGAGGAGCATCAACCCAAACTTATAGTCGTCGCAGGAGCTGGCACACATCATGGCGGAGGTCCTTCCCACAATCTTCTTGACCTCGGAGAGGAACCACCATTGTCTACCGACAAGCCAGCTCCTGCGCGCTCCGACAGTCTCCTGGATGACATTTTGGAAGACCTTCAATTCCCTCCTGCAAAGAATCTGAAGAATGGTTTCGGTAAATTCTTGAAAGGTACATAGGAATGGTTGGAGGCTTTCCAGATTAGACCTTGCTTAGACTACACTACGTCATGCTGCAGAAAGTTCCCAGCGTGGGACAATTGTTTCCGAAAATAAATCGCTTTTCATGCCCGTGACGAGCGCGGTTCTTCGACACTACTGGCTGCCCTATTTGCGCTCTTGAATCGTACCAAAAAACATTTTATCCCACCCTTGTGGGTAGCAAAAATGGCAAGCACTACAACAGTTCCAGAAGGATTTCGTTTGCACACTGAAAATACCTCTCATATCCTTCTGTCCGAAAACGAGGCTTTTCTCAATCCTGTCCAGGAGTTCAATCGAGATTTAAGTGTTGCTTGCATAAGAGTTTGGAGCGAGGAGCTTAGTCGGGTAAAGAAAGAGAAGTGGAGGAAGGCACAGGTCAAGAAAGCTAACCAGAGGCGCGGAACAAGATTGCAAGGTTTTTTCATCTTTCCAGCTTTGCATTCAATTTCTGAGATTGAATACCTTTAGACAAAGTCCCAAAGACTACAACTGGCGAACCGTCAAAAGATGTTCAGCTGACAGACCCAGTGTCTGGACCTTCAACAGCAGCAGCGGAGACAACGGTAAACATCCCTGAGGTATTTCTTTCTATCCGTTGGTCTTCAAATATAACTCTCATGTCGTGCAGTACAGACCACATAAGGTTGTAATTCTCGAAGCGTTGTCGGCAACGGGGCTGCGTTCGATCCGTTATGCCAAGGAGATTCCCTTGATCAAGTAAATTGTGTTCACTTCTCTTTCTATCTGCAACTCAACCCGTTCCTCTAGACATGTAATTGCAAATGATCTATCTCCTGGTGCAGTGGAGGCAATGAAACGCAATATCACTTACAATGGCTTTGCGGCTGAGACAAAAATCCGAGTCAACGAGGGCGATGCATGGTGATTTTACTCATAATTCGTATTCTGGCCACTTCTGACAACGGGACAGCTCTTTGATGTACAGTCATCGTGAAGAAAAGCGACGGGTGGATGTTGTTGATTTGGATCCTTACGGGACAGCGGCGCCTTTTATCGATGCAGCCGTCCAATGTGTTAACGATGGCGGTACGCTGACATGACCTATTGCCATCCTTGATTTTAATCCCAAAATTCCGTAGGACTGCTATGCGTCACCTGCACTGATCTTTCCGTTTTGGCCACAACCAACTTTCCTGAAAAATGGTGAGCTCGAAATACCGTGTCCTAACTGTCTTCTGACCGTATAAGCTTCTCAAATTATGGCGGCGTACCTGTAAAGGCTGAATATTGTCACGAAAGTGTAAGTGCGGTTTGTTGTGTAGACAGTGTTCTATTTCACATACTCTTTACCAGGCCTTACGTCTCGTCCTCCATACGATATCAACTTCCGCCTCAAGGTACGGCCGTTTCATAGAGCCTTTACTGTCGTTGTCCATCGACTTCTACGTCCGCGTATTTGTATGCGTCAGCACCTCTCCGATCGAGGTCAAAAAGTCTTTGACGTAAGCTTATACAAGATACTCTCAGGTCGTCTGAATTTTTATTAATATCAATATACAGCAAGAATTCGACATTTTACATTTGTACCACCTGCCAATCGCATTACGAACAACCTCTTGGAAGACTAGTGTCAAAAACCTCCGCTTCTGGTAACATTAATTACATGTTCAAGACGCAGGCTGGACCGGCAGTACCGGATAAATGCCCCGAATGCGAATCGCATTTACATGTGAGTTTCTTTCTCGGAAACGGGGGGTTTTTTTTTCACTCTTGACGCCTATATTCAAGGTGGCTGGTCCCATGTGGTCTGGACCTCTTCATGATCAAGATTTTATTGGAAAGTTAATTTCTCATGTGGATCAGAACCAAGAGCATTATGGCACATCAGCGCGAATGAAGGGAATGCTAACGGTCGCGAAAGAGGTATATTTCTCAAAACCTGCCTTTTCTCATTCTGAATTATTTACCAGGAACTGCTTAATCCATTCTTCTTCACGCCAGGAAAAGTCGCTAGCTTTTTCCATTGCGAGACGCCGTCTTTGGACGATGTGGCGTGAGTCAGTCATAGCGTGAAGTTGTTCCCTTGTTTGACCATGCGCCGTTGCAGATCTGCACTCCTGAACGCGGGTCACAAAGTCTCGCGTTCGCATGCATGTGCCGGTTCTTTAAAAACAGATGCAACGCATCGACAACTGCATGACATTTACCGTTCCTGGATCAAGTTGCATCCTGTAAAAATGGAAAACATCTCAGAGACATCTCCTGCTCGCCGTTTGCTAGCGAAAGAATTGCTGTAAGGTTCCTTTTGCATTGTTATGCTGAACCAAGCTAAATTTTTCTGTACATTTTCAGCTCGGAAGCAAATTTTACTCGCCATCCCGCAACTATAGGTGCATCGGAGACAGTCCGACTTGTGAGATATCAAGAGAATCCAGCAAATTGGGGTCCTGGAAAAAAGGCATCTTCTTCAAAGGGAGACTTGAAGAGAAAACGCAGTTCAGAAGTGTTGGACGAACCCCCTGCTAAACACTAGATAAAATATTTACATGACCAAGTCTGTTGAACGAAAAACAAACGAAGAAGGAGGTAATGAATTCCAGTGATGAGTATTATACATTGCTCCGACAGAAGCACAACGAAAAGTACAGTAAACATGGAAGGATCCTCATCCATAAATGACAACAGAATAAATTACGCTAAAAGATAAGAGCATAATAAGGGTATAGCAATACATGAAAAGGTCACCCGAACAAAAGTCAATCTAAGCTAGCTTCTTAGTGGTCGATTTGGCGGCGACCCATGGGTGTTGTAACAGCTCTGCTGCCGAAGGTCTTGCTTCGTGATTGATCTCAAAGGTTCGTGATAAAAAGTCCTGAGCTTCTGCTGAAATGTCTGAAGGAATCGTGGGTCGGGCAGACGACCCAATCTTGAAAATGGCTTGCATCTGAGTGAGTTGAGCCCAGGGATGTTCTCCTGTAAGCATCTCCACCACCAGACAGCCGACACTCCAAATGTCAGCTTTGAGCGTATGGCCAGTTTGCTTGACAACTTCTGGAGCCATCCAGAATACTGAACCTTGGAGTGATGGTCTATTAATGCGATTGCCGGTCAAAAGGTCTACGGAGGAAATGAAGCTTGACAAAGGGATAACAAAAGGACAGCAACTAGCAGTACTCACTGTCATCGACTTTCTTGGAAATACCGAAATCTGAGATCTTGATTCCACCTTTATTGTCGACGAGAATGTTGGCACCCTTTATGTCGCGATGGATGATATCGCGTTCGTGTAGATAATTAAGGCCTTGCAAAATTTGTCGAACGAAATTTTTAACGAGCGTCTCTTCAAATGCACCATAATTGCGAAGCAAAGCAGTGACGGAACCTCCAGGGACATATTCCAAAAAGATGTTTAGGAATTCATCGTCAATAGACGAGTCTGTAATGAAGTATGAGAATGACAGCGAGCAAACCAAAGGGGAGACCACTGACAAAGGTATTGCACAATATTTTCATGCTGCAAATTCTTCAGCAGTTCAATCTCACGCTCGAGAGCGCTCAACATGCTCTTTTTGCGCTCTTGGTTCGGCGCAGAGCCGGTTGGGAGCTCGACTTGCTTGACGGCCATCAACAGACCATTGGAGGCATCCATGCCCAAATAGACTTTTCCGAACGATCCAGCGCCGATAAGGGCTCCCTTGATCCACTTGTTGGCTAATGAAGATAGTCTGTAAGACATTAAAATACCAACTTTGAAAAAAAAAGCCACCTTTTCGCGCATTGATTACATTCCGAATGACACCGTCATCATCAACGTCAAGACTAAGTTCTTCCTCTTCATGGAGCGTATCCTCTTCCTCCTCATCAGTGACTTCATCAGAACTAGAATCTTCATCTTCGACTTCGTCGACATCTGCTTCATCGTCAACGACGGCCTTGGGGACCATGTTCTCAATTTCGGTGTCGACCTTTGTCCAACCGTCGAGATCATCATCACGGTCGAACGCTTTGCTCGCCCTGCGGTTTTCGACTTCTGCAGTGATTTCGTCAACGGTCATGAGGCTTGCAGTGTCGGACTTGTCGCGCTTGCTGCGTAATTCTGTCATGTAGCTCTGGCGCTTGGAGGCAATTGACATGGTCCTGGACTTTGGTCTCTGTGTAGCCGCTTCCAGGGATTCAGACAGTGACTCTGAAGGGAAAGGAATGGGGGGCAAGTGAGGAGTTCTGTCGATGTTGTCCATGTGAAGATCGACAGAACGACCATCGTCGGTTGAGAGAGATACCCTCGGCAGATCTTCTGTCGGCTTTTCAGGTAAAGACGGAGGAAGACTGGACGTGGTAGAACGAGGAGAACCGAATGACTTTCTTCCCATTCCAGATAACTGTTGGCTGTAAGAAGCCACACTCTCCCTCCGCCGCATCATACTATGACGCGCGGTGCGTTTGAGCACTTTTTTCTCGGTGTTAGGGAAGTATTCTGTCAAGTGATTCGTGATAAGTTCGCTGGGTGGACGCTGGCCGAAGAAGTTGCGCAATTTGGACGGGCGCTTGGCATTAGAGTTTTGTGTAGCCGGACTGAAGCGGCCGGACGAGGGCGAAATAGGTTCCAGGGCTTTCTCTGGATCTTGCACTCCGAGTCCGCTGAGGATACTGACGGAACTGGCGCGTTTCGTGCTCCTAGTTGTTCCTGTGCTGATGGTTGATGTCGGGCTGCCACTGCGGTCATCCGGTCTGCGGATTCTTCGAAGGACAAGGCCGTTTTCGCGCGTAGGGTGGTCTGGTGCATGACAGATAGACAAAAGCTCAGCTTCCGTCAGGGGATGAGCTATAACAAAGAGTTAATGCTGTAAAAAGGGAGAAAAATAAGATACAAAAATATACCAGGTGCATCTTCATTGCCCATGTCCATAAAAACGCCCCATCCGTCGACCATAAGTCCGCCATCTTCAGTATGGGAGACGTCCATGTTTCCGTCGCTTTTTGGGTTCGCCTTACCAAACTTCTTTAGCACCTTTTCGAGAACCTCGACGCCGCCTGTACATGAAGCGACATCGATGGTGAATGAAGAACCGTCGTCGGGCAAAACGAATTTAACGATTTTTCTGCGCAAGTCATCCCAGCTGTACTGGCCACCACCGGAACCGGGATTGAAAGGACCTCGGCCAACGGTATAGGCATGAGTGGGGGGTGATGGGGTGCTCGAGGAACTCTGATGAGTAAAAGTTTCATCAATCGGAGAAAGGTTAGAAGCGAGAAGTGATGGGGTATGTAAAGCAGCATGAGGGTTGGCGTACGGATGGGCATTGGCAGTGCGGGCGGATGGTTTACTGGGAGAGGGAGAACTGGCAGAATTTAAGCCGGCCGAGCCGGTGCGGCCATGGGAGGGATTGGCCTGGCTGGGACGGAGACGAGCAGGAGGGACTGGGGAGATGGACCGTGTAACAGGTGTTTTACCACCTCCTGGATTACCCGGCCTCGGATCGGCAGGCAAGTGATGGTTGACCCAGCTGCTGGTAGAGGGAGTGAGCAGGCCGTTGTTTTGCTGTGGGGTTGGCGGGGGAGGCTGGGATGTGAATGGCGGGGCCTCGGAGTGCGAAGGGAGAATGCGGCCGGGAGTGCGACCAGGGGGAAGGGGAGGTTGGCCGCGGGGAGGAGGGGGCAGCGGAGGGAGGCCGGGGCGTGACAGGCCGGGGGTGACGGTGTGGGCGCTGCTGGGGGTGCTCAGCTGCGAGTTCAAGGGGGGAGTGGACTGAGTGGGATGGGGGAGCGGACGGACGGGCTGGGAAGGCGGGACAATGCTTCTGGCAGAGTCCGGGGCCTGCTCGCGGATGATGGCAGGCAGATCGCCGCGGTTGGCATTTTCCCTGAGCTGGAGGGGGGCGGGGCGGACATTCTCAAGACGGCGGTTGATCTGGCGACTGGCCGGACCATTTGAGTCCGCGTCGATGCTGGTGTTGGATTTGTGGCTGGGGGCGAGCGGGGTCGGGGCCTTGCCGGAGACACGCCGGCGGAGGAGCATGATGGCATTGAGGATGCGCAGTCTGTCGCCGATGCTGGAGACACCCATTTCCTTGAGGGTCGCCTGGTCGAGCTCGAGCAGCAGGTCGCCTCTGATATCATGCGCCCGGAAGACATCCTGATGGCACCCGCACTTGATGTCGCTCAGCCAGCGCCCCACGAGCTCGTCGGTCCACGACCTGAGGAATGCAGCGTACGACAGTCCCGGCGGCGGCTCGATGGGCGTGTAGGGCTGGTACTTGACGGGCAGAGGGGGATTCATAAGTGGCCAAGCCGCGAACAGGGTCCATAACAACACTGGTACTAATTTTAAATATCCGTGCCTGCCAAAACACACCCAAACAACGACCGCCAACTGTCCGCGCCCGCTGTCTTCTCCTCATCTCTCTCTTTCTCTTTCTCTTTCTCTGCTTTCCCTTCCTTTCACCATGCGTCTCAAGACGCTCTATTCCCTTCTCTTATTCCCTGCCCTCCTTCTCGCATCTCCCTACAGGGACGACCTCACCGACTACAACCTCAACGTAAACAAGGCCGCAACCGACCCTACCCAGTACCAAGCCTCCCGCCCCAACACCACCTACACCCCTTCGCCCAAAAACTGGCGCGCTCTCCCCGTATATACCATCCTCTTGGACAAATGGGCAGATGGCGACCCCACTAATAACGACTATTTCAGCACCATGTATGAATATGATATCCGCGAGACCCAGCTTCGCTTCGGTGGTGACTTGAAGGGCTTGGTCGCAAGGCTCGACTACCTCTATGGAATGGGCATCCGGGTTATTTTCATGTCGGGAACTCCCTTCCTCAACATGATTTGGCAGGCAGACAGTGCGCCCTTTTTTCAACCTTTCCTTCTTTCCCACTTTTTTTTCTCAAGTCTTTTTTCTTAGGCTACTCCCCACTTGATTTCAGCGTCCTTGACCCCCATTGGGGCACCATCCAGGACTGGAGAGACACCATCGATGCCATTCATGCCCGCGGCATGTACTTCATGGCCGACTTTACTGTCGGCACCATGAGCGATCTCTTGGGCTTTGCAGAGTAGGTGTCGTGCCAGCTTATGCTATAATGGGTCTCTCACACCCCTTGCAACTAGTCATCTCAACCAGAGCACTCCGTTCAGCTTGAACGAGTACGACACCGTCTGGAAGGATCCCAACTACCTCCCTTGGAATTTTAGCGAGTACCGTGACTTCAACGTGTGTCATGAATGATCATCCTCTTCCTCGTCTTGGCACTCATCTTATTCTTTTCTAGGTCGGAAATGACCGTAATATGTCTTGCCAGATGCCTACCTTCTGGCAGGACGACGGCACCGTCGTCACTGTTCAAACTAACGGTTGTTTGGATTCCGACTTTGATCAGTATGGTGACATGGAAGCCTTCGGTGTCCACCCTGATTGGCAGCGTCAATTGTCTAAATTCGCCTCCGTACAAGATCGTTTGCGTGAATGGAAACCCGAGGTTATGGAGAAAATTCAAGTCTTTGCGTGTCTCGCCATCACCGCTCTCGACATTGACGCCATTCGTGTCGACAAGGCAACTCAGGTCACCGTCGACGCCCTTGCTTCCTGGGCTTCTTCTACAAGAGCTTGTGCCGCCAAGCTGGGCAAGACCAACTTTTTCATTCCTGGTGAGATCACCGGTGGTAATACTTTTGGTGCTCTTTACTTGTGAGTGGGACTATTGACATCTTGCCACCATTCTAATCCTCTCTTGCAGAGGTCGAGGTCGGACACCTACCCAACTCCCTCCCGGGTTCCTTACCGCGGCGAATATCACCTCAAGTCAAAATGAATACTTCTTGCGAGAGGCTCCACTCAACGGATTGGACGGCGCCGCGTTCCATTATTCGATTTACCGTTCAATTTCCCGCTTCTTGGGAATGGACGGCAATCTTCAGGTCGCATATGATATTGACACCAACTTTGTCACAGCATGGAACCAGATGTTCGTCACAAACGATTTCCTGAATCCCTCAACTGGGAAAGTAGACCCAAGGCACATGTACGGAAGCAGCAATTTTGATATTTTCCGTTGGCCCAGTTTGGAAGCCGGTGTTCAAAAGAGTGCTTTAGCCACCTTCATTGGTGCTCTGGTCATGCCCGGTATTTCATTGGTGCGTGAAAGCAGCTTTGAACACCGAAATGATTTCTTACCTATTTGCAGCTCTATTACGGAGAAGAGCAAAACTTCTACCTGTACGACAATGGTGCTTCCAATTACCTTTACGGGTAAGACGAGAATCTATCATCTTGTTAAAAAAAACTATTTTTAACATGCATCATTCCTCAGTCGTCAATCTATGATCAGCAATCAGGCTTGGAAGAGACATGGTTGCTACTTTTTGGGCTCGGCGCAGTACTTCAACATGCCACTAGGAAAATCTTTGTATGGCTGCCAAGACGACTGGAACGCTCTTGATCATTTCGACCCGACAACTGACAGTCGTCTGCTGTTTGCTCAGTTCTTCTATCTGCGTCAGGTCTATGGCTCCCTTCAGGATGGTTTCAATCTTGTTCAACGAGGTAATTGGACCTACGAGGTTGAACTGCCCGGTTCCAATGGGACTGCAACTGAACTGGGTTTATGGTCAGTCTCACGTTCGCCTATCATAGGCTACCAAACCGTCGGTGGCCTCATCCAGGACCAGATTTGGATGTTGTACACCAACGAAAATTCTTCACAAACCTATACCTTTGATTGCAAAGGACCCAAGTGGATTTCTTCTCCATATGTTTCCGGCACCACCGTCAAGAACCTGTTCGCTCCTTATGAGACCTACACATTGCAAGACTCTTTATCGTCTTTCAAAAACAACAGCCAACCTCCGTACTATGGTTGCCTTCCATCGGTCGTCATGTCTCCTTACGGCTTCAAGGTTCTAGTTCCCGTAGCCGAATGGACGCAACCTCTTCCCGTCATCACCAGGTTTGTTCCTGGACATGACAGTCGTCTTTTGGCCATCCCCGGGGACGCGAATGCCAGCACTATCGACATTTCTTTCGAATTCAATACAGAGATGGTCTGTGACAAGGTGACGTCTGCAATGTCGTTCAATGCATCTTCGTCAGGCCACGGAGGTACACCCAAGGTGACGAACGTGAAGTGCGGGGCAGCTCAGAGTCAAAACACCTCGACCATCGCAGAAGTCCCTTTCACGGTCTATTCTTGGTCGGCCACTCTGACCGATGTCCCGGATGGCGTTTTGACAATCACCTTGACCAATCCCCCTTCTCAAGCAGGTAATTCAACAGGAGTAGGTCTCACCCCCCCTCTTTTTAAATAGCACACTATATTGACGCTTTTATGTTCAGGCAACTGACCATTTCTTGCTAAGGAAAGGAGCCTCTAATAATGTCATGGTGTTCCCCCAAAACGACTACGACACCAACAATTCCTTCACCATGTCGGATGGGCAATATCAGTTCACGCACAGGGCCTATGGTGCTGACATGTTCCGCTACTCGTTGAATTTTGGTCAAAATTGGACATCCTGGCAGAATTGGGAAGACGTTACCACTATTAATAACACGGCCGCCCCGACTACTGGTAAATTCTGGAGTGGTGAACATATCCAGGTTCAATGTGAGAGTTTCTGCTTTCAATCAGTTTTAATTTTTTCCTTATATATATATTTATTTTACCCAAAAAGATTGGAGTCAAGCGACCATGTCTGCCACTCAGATGATCCACGCTGATTATGGTTATTCTGGACATCCACGTCGTGTTCCCCAATTCTTGACGCGTGGTCCTTTCAACAACTGGGGTTTCGATAATGGTGTTCCCAACCTGATGACCCAAAACTCGGACGGGCAGTGGGAACTCGAGATCATGGCTACGTGGCCTACATATGTCCAACTAAACGTCTGGGGCTTTGATGACTACTTTTATGGCGATTCCGATGGCGATGGTGTCCTTGACCGCCTTCCACCCAATTCCGTTGCGCCAAATTATCTCAATATCTCGGCACCGCCAGCTCCTCATCTATCATGGTCTTTGCTTGTCGACGATGCTACTATGACTTGGACATTACGACCCCGTGGTCAGGCTTCCGTTGGAATCATTATGTATGCACTTCTGCTCGCCATTCCTCTGATCACCGGCACTCTCGCTGTCATGATCTTCATGTGGACGTTCTATGGCATCAAGCATAACCAGTATGGTGTCAAGACCAAGAGCCACACCAACTACTTCCCTATATTTGGTAACAAGTCGACGGCTGACCTCAAAGACTCGACTCCCATGTCGGAGAAGATTTTCGGGCACAAGCATATCACTGAAATAATTGGTTGGCCCGAGGACAAGAACAAGCGCAGAAAGGTTCTTATTGCTACACTGGAATACGAAGTCATCGATTGGAAGCTCAAGGTCAAGATCGGTGGTTTGGGTGTCATGTCCAGTTTGATGGGTAAAGCGATGACAGATGTCGATCTCATTTGGGTTGTGCCCAAAGTCAAAGATCTCGAATACCCTGCAGGAGAGCCAGCTGAGCCCATCGAGGTCATCATCTTTGGGGAACCTTATCTCATTGAAGTCGAAACCCACGTCCTGGACAACATCACATACGTCATCCTCGATAGCCCTGTTTTCCGAGCTCAGACAAAGGCCGACCCTTATCCTGCTCGCATGGACGATTTGAGCTCTGCCATTTTCTATTCGACATGGAACCAAGCTATCGCTGCTACCATTCGACGATTCCCTACCATCGATATCTACCACATCAATGATTATCACGGTGCCCTGGCTCCCATCTACTTGCTTCCAAAAGTCATTCCCGTCTGTCTGTCTCTCCACAACGCCGAATTCCAGGGTCTCTGGCCTCTGCGCACCAAGGAAGAGATGAAGGAGGTTTGCTCGGCTTTTAACATTAGCAAGGAACACTGCACGAAATACGTCCAATTCGGAAACACATTCAATCTATTGCACGCCGCTGCGTCTTTCATCAGCACTCATCAAAAGAGTGTGGGTGTGGCTGGTGTGTCTGACAAATATGGAAAGCGAAGTTGGGCGCGTTACCCTGCACTCTGGACGCTCAAGCACGTGGATTCGTTGCCAAATCCTGACCCTAGTGATATCGCCGCCCTGGATGAGAAGGCTGTGGAAGCAAAGGACGTTCAGATCGATCAAGAAGCTGAAGCTGCTCGTCCTGAGTTGAAGAGACAGGCGCAAGAGTGGGCTGGAATTAAGCAGGATCCCAATTCGGACTTGTTTGTGTTCGTCGGCCGGTGGTCGAAGCAGAAGGGTGTTGATCTAATTGCTGATGTCATGCCAACCATGTATGTTTCTCTCCTTTTCCTTCGTGGGCAAATCACTCATAGACTACCTATAGATTGGAGAAGCGACCTACCGTACAGCTTATTGCTGTTGGACCCGTCATTGACCTTTACGGCCGATTCGCTGCCGAGAAGCTTGCAAGGCTTATGGAACTTTACCCAGATCGCGTCTACTCGAAACCCGAGTTCACGGCCCTGCCTCCTTATCTTTTCAGTGGTGCTGACTTTGCATTGATTCCTTCTCGTGACGAGCCGTTCGGTCTTGTCGCAGTCGAGTTTGGTCGAAAAGGTGCGCTTGGTGTGGGAAGTCGTTTAGGTGGTTTGGGTTTGATGCCAGGATGGGTGAGTCTTTTTTTTTTCTTTCTTTGTGGAACCGGGCTCAATAGACTCTTTGTTACAGTGGTACCCGGTCGAATCCAGTGCAACAAATCACATGCTTTCCCAACTGACCAAGACGATCAAAATGGCTTTGAAATCTACGGAAGAAGAACGTGCTATACTGCGTGCTAGGTCGGCTGTCCAACGTTTCCCGGTTGTCGAATGGCGTCAACGCATGGAAGACTTCCACAAGCGTAGTATTTATCAGAGTCGTACACTTGCAGGACACAACGCGTGGAGAGAATCCGACTGTGATGGTGGAGGCGTCCGTCCTATGGCGGATACAGATGATTGGAATCCTATCGCCCAGGCCTACCCTAGTCAACCCGAGTGGGATAGCAGGAGCATCAATGAGAACAGTCCTCAAGTTCATACCCCTGGCTCGCCTGGCCAATGGAGTCAAGAAAATCTTACACCCTCCGCTGAACAAAGCAGCGCACGTCTCGTCCACGATCCCAAAACTCCTTATTCCGATGAAGACTACTTTTCTCAACAACGTGGCAGTGTGGCTGGTAGCGTAGCGGAAAGCCCTGGAGGCTTCAACAATTTCCTTGAACGCGCTAATCGCACGATTGCTAAAGATCAAAAGAATGTTCCCGATCCTTTCTTGGATGGTGGACTCGCACCCAGCCGCCCTTTTGGTGCCCATTCCCGAGTCTCTTCTGTCGAGTCTATTTCTTCCATCGTTTCGGAGAAGTCGAATTCCCCGTTGAATAAAGCCATCGCATCGGTGTGTCTTGTATTTACGTTCTGCTAAAAAAAAAATGCTGATTTCCCTTCTAGTTTACTGATGCTGATGGAGGTGTAGCATCAGAATTCGTACAGAAATTGCAAAATCTTACTGCCAAGAATTCTGAGCACGAGTTGTCGATTGAGAAATTCTTGACAAAAAGTGAAGAGGCCTTCTTTGGTAAGGTTCGCAAAGAGAAGCTCTCCAGCGCTGCAAGCATCCGTTCATCCCAGCGCGAATCGGTCTGGGGAACGCCATCGCCTTCGCTCTACTCCCGTCCTGACTGTCAGTTATTCTTGTTCTTTCTTGTTTGAAGCGTTCTAACATCTACTCTTATCAGCCCCTAATATGCAAGCATTCTCGCAATCTGACTATGATGGGCCCTTGCATAATGAGGCGAATCAGCCTCCAGTAGTACCTATGACCGGTCTGCAAATTGCAATGTCCCGAGAAATTGGGGGCTGGCCCATTTACACCATCATCATCGGTCTCGGTCAAGTAGGTCGATCTTTCATGTAGCTGCATTTGTGAAGTCTGACACCCCGTAGATGCTAAGTGCCACAAGTTTCCAAATCACGCTATTGACAGGTCGCAATTACCAAGACAACGTCCAGCTCTACGTTCTTGGCGGCGTTTTCTTGGCTGCCACGGCTGTGTGGTATCCGATGTTTAGACTCAAGCCATCCATTTATGTCTTGTCACTTCCTTGGATATTCTTTGGCCTTGCGTTCCTCCTTATCGGCCTGCCGTCGGTTGCTACCGCCATTCATCCCGCTCACCACGCACTCTCTAATGTTGCTACGTGGTGTTATGCCGTAGGTTCTGCTGCAGGATTCCTCTTCTTCGGTCTCAACTTTGGAGAGGAAGCGGTAAGTACTTTCCTGTCTCACGCGCTGCCTTTGACATTCATACACTTCTGAACATAGGGTGCTGCAACTGAGGTATGGACGCTAAGGGCTTGCATTGTGCAAGGATCTCAGCAGATATGGGTCGCTGCTCTGTGGTATTGGGGTTACAATTTGAATGGAAGGCCAGATGGATACATCACGCCCTGGTGGATTGTCACTATTGTCTGGCCTTTGGCGTTTGTGTCCTTCCTCTTCGCGTATCTCATGCTATACGGCCTGCCTGGTGAGTAAAGCGGATACCATTGATTTTTTTTTCATCATGCTGATAACGTTCCTCAGAGTACTATCGTCAAACGCCTCCCAAGGTCCCACATTTCCTTGCAACTTTGTTCAGAAGAAAGCTTGTTTTATGGTTCCTGGCCTCTGAAGTTCTCCGTGATTACTGGCTTAGTGGTGTATGTGGTTTTTTCTTATTTGCAATAATTGCTGACTGAGAACCTTTTAGCCATATGGACGGAACTGGACTTTCCTTTGGAGTGTACCCATTCCCAAATGGGCAATCCTCCTACTTATCATTGCGTTCTTCATTGGTGTTTGGGCTGCGATGTTATTTGTGTTGACCTACTTCAGCAAGACCCACACATGGCTTCTTCCTGTATTTGCAGTTGGCTTGGGAGCACCCAGGTGGTGTCAAGTATGCAGTTCACTTGATCGCAAATACTCTTTTGCCTAAATATCTCTTAGATGTTATGGGGTACATCTTCCTTGGCATTATACATTCCATGGGCTGGCCATGCAGGACCTTATCTTGGAGTCTCTCTCTGGCTTTGGCTAGGCGTTCTCGATGCTATTCAAGGTGTCGGATTAGGCATGATTCTGCTCCAAGTACGTATTTAATAAACTCGCAAGGAACAGTTAGCTAACAGAGCTGCACTAAGACCTTGTCACGCTTGCATGTCTGTGCAACCTTGGCGTTTGCCCAGGTCATTGGATCGATCTGTGTCATGGTTGCTCGCGCAACGGCACCCAATGCCGTCGGACCTGGATCCGTTTTCCCAGATGCAGCCAAGTGGGATTTCTCTGAAGGACTTAAAGGTAAGGTCACATTGACTGCTGGCTATAGCAGATGAAGTGAACTGTTTACAGGGAGTCCGATGGCGTTGCCACTGTTTTGGATTGCTCTGATCTGTCAGCTTGTGATCGTGCTTGGGTACTTCTGGTTCTATCGTAAAGAGCAGCTGGGTTCGTGATTGGTCTCGCATATGACAAAAATCGCACTGATCTCTTTCACAGCACGGCCATAATGGGAGCCATCGTCAACTGATGTATTTGGAAACACTGATGATCACACACGGACTAATACTTTCTTTTTCTACCACGGACATGTTTTATATGGAATCTACTAAACCTGTTACAGTACCTGTTTGCTATGTCTTCGCATTGTCGTTCCTTTTAGACACATTCGATAATACCTTACACACTAGCATTGCCCATTAGAAAGATGACAACTTGCTGACGTAATATAATATGACTTGGAACCTACTGCTCTTTGGATCCTCTCTCGAGAATGCTTGGAATTGAAGAGTACGGCAGCGACAGCGACTCGGACGAGGCTGTCCCGCCAAAGCAACAGCCAACCTCTGCAAAAAGTACAAAAGCTACCCGTCCTCCCAAGAAAATCACAATCTCACTCCCGGCCATCTCGTCTTCAAAGGACGAAGACGCAGAAGAGGACAGACCCTCGAAGAAGCGCAAGATTGGCGCCGGTTCTTCCTCTCTGTTGTCAATCCTTCCCGCTCCCAAGGAAAAAAACCCAGCACCTCAGATCCAACGCGTTCTCGGGGCTGCTTCCGGACCAGGTCTAAACTTCCATTCCACGCCCCGCACTCACGACTTCACTGTGCCTGCAACATCCGACGAGGATAATACAACACTCTCCGAAACCGCAGAAGAGACCAACTCCTCTTCTACACTCTTCCGACCAACATCGTTAGGGAAGGGCAAAAAGAACGTCTCGGTCGAAGAGAATAATATCAATCAGCCACTTCCATCTCAAGTCCCGCCTACTGCGACCCCTCCAGTCGACTTCTTTTCTCTCGGTATGAGGCTTTAATGATATTTATAAATATCTCCCTGACGTTCGTTACCTCAGGCTCTACTAAATCGTCTCTCTCTGCTCTCAGCGGCATCTCAGCTTCTACCTCCTCATTACCTTCTCTTTCTTCAGCTCCAGATTTACCAACTTTCAATGCCCCAGAGCCGACTCCAACAGACCCATATCCTGGCTACTATCAACTCCCGTCTGGTTCATGGGCCGCATACGACCCTGAATACTATGCCAAATTTATGAAAAAGTGGGAAAGCGAATACAACGCCCATGTCCGTGCTTTGGAGAAAGGCACTATAAAAGGATTTGAGGGCCTCAAAGACGCCTCCGTTGAAGAGGTCAATGCCCTCAAAGAAATGGAGAGAGCAAAGAAGGAAATTCAAGACAGGGAAGCGAAGAAGGCGATAACACAAGGAGCTGGAGGTGGTCCTGCTGCTCCGAGAATGAACATAAATGTGCGTTGTCTTGCTTCTTCAATAATGACATGGCTGACAGAAAGCTTCAGGCAAGCAAAATGACTGGCATCGCTCGATCCCGGCATCAGCTTTCTACGCTTCTCAAGGAGGCTTATGAGAACAGGGAGGCCCTTGAAGAAAGGATTGCGCAAGGAAAGCGAAACCGCAAAGAAGCTGGGAACAAATATGGTATGTGTATTTTTCTCAACCTTTCCCTGAATTATCTTACTGAATACTTATTTCAAGGATTCTGAAATCAGCTTTGGATCTCGACCTTGCCTGTCATCCCAACAACCCCATTCGCATCACTACACCATACCAAGGCATTCGACTTGTCTAACCATTTTCCACTTATCACAAGTTCGCGATTGACGAACAATGGATTGGTCGCGCGATATTCAAATTTGTGGAACTTGACCCCGGGGAAGTGGAACATGACGTTCTCCAAAAGCATTTGAGCAGTAAGTGGACCATGAACCAAGCGCTCTTCGACAGGAGTTACAACTATGATAAAGGGGGAGGCTCAATTACTCACCTGGATAACCTTCTTCCCTTTGGCAATATTCCTTGTCGAGATGGATATGATGTGCGTTAAACATTAGTGCAGAATATCGGAATAAAGTCACCGGTGTCGGCGTATAGCTGAGCGAAAAATCTAGAGCAGTCGGTATATCTTTCACTGTTAAGATCGTCATTAAGGATCTATTGAGACGCTAGCACTAGCCTGAACACTACTTACCTTCCCGATCAAATACTTTCTTTTTGTTCGCAAATATGTCGGCATGGAAGTAGACATGAGCCCTTTCCTCAACTACAGACGGTGAATGCTGTGCAGAGTCTTGTACGTATTCAATTTTCTGGGTTACAAAGACCATTGGTTTGCCCTTGTCAAAGCCCTTCTTTTCGGCCTTCGCAACAGACGATTTAGCAGTGGTGGCTTTATTTACAAGAAGGGGTGTATCGTTATTCCAAATTATCTTTCCTCCGGCCCACATTCTTTTTGTAAATGGAGGAGGTGGAGAAATGTCCTCATCTGTACCGTCTGCCCGAAGCTGTGCTTCGGGCCTGCGAGCATGGAAGAAAGCAAGGTGGTGGCCGTAAGGCAAAGGCGCTCCTGCTTGAGGGGCCTCATATGGTCTCCGTGTACCATCGCGAGTGGGTAAAGTAACATATAGATCTGCGAGGTGTTCAGTGCTGAGATTGTCCACGCTGGAATGTTGTGGAGGTGAAGCCATCCACTGCTCGAGAGCCGGAAACTGACTTCCCAGGGCAGCATCGGAATAAGCTCTCTGGGCTGCGGTAAGACTTTGAAATGGTGTAGTTCTGATGCTGCGGAGGATATGGTGTTTGATACAATGCATTTTGAAGAGGGTAATAATAGATGACCAGGCTCAGATTGTAGTTGAAAAGCAACTCTTAAGAATTATGGTTGGCTTGGATGTGGACTCGATTTGGTCTTAAAATAGAATTCTCTTCAAATGAAAATAATTCACCATGCGCATTCATTGTCTACCTTGTCCTAGGACTCCTAGCATTGTCTATTCAACCTATATCCAACCGTTCCAACCTATAGCAGATTGAAAATCAACGTTCAGCTTCACAGTCAGCACGAAAGAACATCACCTCGGGAAGACTAGACTTTGCTGATTCAGTGATTGAAACGAAGAACCTGCAACGCCTCTGGCCATTGTCATCAAGACCATCTTTATGCCATGAAATCCAGGGATCTGCGACCCGAAAACGGTCTGAGGTTATACAAAATACACCTGCTTAACAGGGGCTCGTGCCAGTAATAAGCATACAGAATGGATCAATCCTCGCCGTCCGCCAGAAGGAATTGGAAGGAGGAAGAGTACCATAAATGTGATTTTCTGAAGCATAGCTGCGGATGACAATGTCCTGCCATTTTCGTGTTATCCTTTGCAGTGATTTGGAGGATACACCAAGAGTACACATAACCGAGGAACATGTCAATGAGAATCCAGATATCGACTCCAGTAGCTTAAATAAATCTCTTGAAGAATCTGTTGTCACCCATGGTTCATACGACGTAGAAATTTAACCCTAGATGTGTTGGTTGGTTTTATTAAACAAGCGCTGGCGCCAAATAACGTCTGCAAGCTTTAAAGGAGAGACCCCTCTGAATGACAAAAAGCGAATGGGACCTCAATGAGCTCGAGATGATTGAGCAACAGTCCGTTCCCTAATCCTATTGGTATTGACGCTGTAGAAACGACTAATGCCTTCTTAGCAGTGCATTGGGCGAAGCGCTCCGTTTATAATTTCAGCACTGATGTTTCGGTGTGATATTATGGTGCAGCTAGTGGGTTTTGATTCATGTCCAGAGACCGGAGACTCACTTACCCCTGTCAACTTCTGCGCCGTCAGTATGAAGTCAGTATGAGCAAGGGTGATGAGAAGTCAAGCTGCGATCCGCCCTGTGAACAGAGATTGATCCATCTTGCGCCATACTTTGGAAGAAAGGTGACTGCCTGCAAAATACTTGCAACTCCACAGCCGGTCCGGCTCCGTATTGTAATTGTATAAGAACACGATACGGAGCCTTGGACTGATTATCTTCACCGTGACTTTAAACTATTCTGTCTAGCTAGTATGGGGTCTGTCCACGAAGTAGCTCAATCAGGGTTTGGGTCGGAACAAATGAACTTTATAATCGGTTCGTTGTGACTCGGCTATCATGGACAGAACCTTTGATTGTCGTCGCTTTATAGCGCCCGTCCGTCTTATCAGCCCTTCTCCTTGGATTTCATCCGGGAGTCCACGAAGGCATCGGAGACATTGAATATTGTCGAGTGCGTTTTAATGGTTCTTTCCGCATTCGCGATTTCACAACGACCTAGAATTGGATCTGGAACTGGCATCTTCACTCGCGCCCTCCTTGCTGATCCCAAATGGAATAGCCTAATCAGGGCGTTGCGAGCATTCGAACCTAGTGAGGGGATGAGAGAGGTATTTTCAAAGACAGTTAAGGATAGTCGGGTTTCTGTTTCGGAGGGTTATTTTGATGCCACTGGTGTTGAGGACGGATGGGCAGATCTAGTGATCGTGGCACAAGTGAGGGCATATTTGTATCTATAGAGTATATTCAGGTCACATTAACCGTGAATTGAAAACAGGCCTTCCATTGGTGTCCAAATTACAATGCTGCCGCTGCGGAATTTGCACGAATCCTCAAGCCCAATGGCATCGTTGCTCTCGTTTGGAACCTAGAGGACCGGTAAGCGCTCGTCTAACTTATCCGCGCGGTAACTCATCCAGTAATCCTATCACAGGCTCCGTGATAAATGGGCTGCCCAAATCAGAGATCTCATCGAGGTACATGAACAAGGAACCCCACAATATCGCCACAACTATTGGCGTCAGGTTTTCGAAACGCCTCCATACAAACAGTCGTTTGAGCCACCCAAGGAACAGAGGTGGTCCTATTACTTGACTGGAACGAAGGATTCTGCCGTTGACCGGGCGCTCAGCAAAAGTTACATTGCGGTTTTACCAGAGGACAAAAAGAAGGAGATCGCGGATGAAATTCGAAAAATCATCGACAATGACAGCAACAAGGAGTGGATCGACGAAACGCAAGGGACATTCAAATATCCATATACAGCCGATGTGGTCATTTGGTATAAGAAGGAGGCTGGGCAAGCTGCCTGAACGAAATTTGCGAGTTCAAAGTTAGCAGGAGTAGTTTTACTCGACTTTTGATATATATAATACCATACATGACCAAATAACAGGTTATGGGGCAATTATACTCTATTGTACTTACCAGCAGCTGTTTACAACAAAATGGCCACCTTTTCTCCCTCACCTACGCCGCGCCGCGCCTTCAGGCAGCAGAATCGTGTCAACTCCCCTCAGAGAAGGTCGCGACGACTTCAAACACCATCTCAGGTCATAAATGACGACATTTCAATGGTCTCCGTTATGGACGTCGACGAGAGAAGCTCTATCATGACGGACGTCAGTCTTTCCAGAATTGGGGGAGATATGTTATTTGCAAAAACAGACGAAATGACTGTGTCGTTCTACGCGAATTTACCTCTGGAAGTCAAACAAGTTCTAAGGATAGCAGGTACGCGTCGCATTGAAATATATAATAATTCACGCGTGCAATGAAATTGAATAGACTTCAATCTGGAGCCATATTCTGGAGGAATCGACACAGTGACAGGATTTGCCCTTGTTACTTCTTTTCAGACCTGTTTTGTCTGGCAGCATGCTCAAGTGCGTACAATACACCTATATACAAATTCATACGACCTCACATTTTCCACAGGCAATCAAAGGCATACCGACATGTTACATCTTCTCATGTCCTTATAATCCTCATTTGCCGAGACCACCTTTCCATGCGCTCGTACCCCAAGGATCATCGCGTGAACCTGGGTTGATTCTTGTTTCGCCAGGTGGCCAAATACGGTTTTGGGACAGCATAAGCATGGGACTTGCGGGCGGAGATAACTTTGTACAATCTCAATTAGAAGATCTTGATTTTGACGAGGAGGTAACCAATCTCGTTCGAATTGATGTGAGTGCTCCACCTCCATTGGCGGATCTCCCCGTTTTACACTCGCAAAATATATTAGCCACAGACCTACGCTCTTTCGACGTCTTACGGTAGACTCTACCGCCTTATCATAACCTCCATAGGTGGAAAATATCACATAACCATTCGAGCTTTTGCGCGTCCGCCTTCAACCGGTAGCTTTTCTCGATATATCCCCTTCCTCTCCTCAAGCTCGTCCTCTTCTTATGATACCAAGGACAAAGCCAGACACATTCATGCCGTATCTCTTGGTCATCAATCTCCATCTGGTGAAAGAGAATTATTTGCTCTTGCTAATGGGCGCATCCAACATTGGAGCCTAAAGCCTGAAGGCTGGGAGGAGCTCCTCTTAGATATCGACCCTACGACATACATAGCTCAGTTTTTGCAGGACAAGGGCAAAAATCGAAATCTTCAAAGTGAATATCAAGATCTCGAGCTTTCCGACCTGGCTGTTTTTGAGTAAACTTGTCGTTTATCTTTCGGCTACTTGCATTTCTGATTTTCTTTCTTTTTAGGGATGGAAATATTGCTGTCTTGGTGTCATATACAGAAAAAGATGAAGATAATAATTCTGATGACTTCCGACGGCTATATGCTCTGGCTGAATTGGAATCTCTTAACAGAACATATCGAGTGAAGCATTTGAACAGTGTCCCCTTCCAGACAGTGAGATCATCAGTATATTTCTACATGTGTACATTGTTTGTTCACAGCGTGCGCAGACAAGCAAGCCAGGACCCCCGGTTCATCCTCGGATACAACTAATATACGGTGGATATATAATTAGTGTACAGTTTGGAGAAGCTGTTGCACTTTGTGCCAGAGGTATATTGTCGTGCTTATGTTTTCTCTTGCTGATTCACAATGAAATCTAGGATCAGAATTTTCTGACCGACTCGAACTAAAATCTACTAATGACCGGACACTTGGCGTTGGCGTCAGCCCTTCAACCAACTTGCTTTTGGTCTTAACTGCATCAACAATGATGAAAATTTCCTTGGATCTGGAAAGGATACAAGCCTTTAAACCGGAGTAAATATCGGCCCTTCTTTTTTATTACGGCTAATTTCCCTCCCTTCAGAACTGGCCACACGAATCTTGTTAAGTCTATAATGATACAGGCTATTCTCTACGGGCCTTATCTATTGGTAAGCTTCCGCCGTTTGTTGTTATCAGTATTTTTAGTCAACTCCTCTAGAACCCTCTCAAATTCAGTTTTCCCCCATCCCTAAACGCTGAGGCACTAATGGAAGCAGCACAGCAACTCAGCAGTGCTGTGTTGGAATCTAGTAAGTTGTAATTGCAATCACGTGGCTGTTTTTTATTATTATACATGGCGCTCTTTCACCAGATTCCGAAGTGGTTCGCCAGATTCCTGACATGACCGCACAAATGACAGGACGTAAGGAAAGGCTTAGCTGGCTTATTGGATTTATCAACGAGGGGGCTGTATTGTACAAGGTCAGATATAGTGACTTAGATTCTTTTCGACATTCACATTCATTCGTCATAGATGTCACAAAGCTGCCGTCATAAATTGGCGACAGATGCGGAGAAGCTTTATGCTTGCCACCGGCTGTGGTTGGACTATAATAAGTTCCTTTCGTAAGCATTTTATATCAGCTTCTCTACGCTTGTCCTGGAGGCTTCGCAATTTCAGGACATCGCCGTCGCAAAGCGTTCTTAAAGACGCGATCACAGACTATATGATAGAAATAGGAGATGATTCCCATGAAGATCTTGTCAGAGCTTTTTTTCGCTCAAGAGTGGTAGACATCGGCAAGATATTGAGGAAAGTATCGAAAATTGTGGAAAGTGCATCGCTTACCAATGACAATGTAAACTCGTTGCTCGCTGAAGCTAACCGTATTGTCACGGTAAACTCGCTCATTTTCCCCCTATATCGCATTGTTCAAGCTTACCATCATCGCTAGACTGTCCTTGAATCAGCTTTCGATTATCGCACTCATAATCTCAAAATTTATGGCTTGCGACTTCCTGTGGCGGAATCTTGGTCGTCTCGACGGAGTGTCATAGACACTGTTATATCACTATTTAAGTGGACCACGGAAGTAACGGATTCTATTCCAGGATATCCCGCTCGTGTCGAAGATAAGGAGCCTAGCTCTCAATTACCTTCCCTTGCGAGGGTCTTGTTACGTTCCATGAAAGAAAGATTGGATTGGCTCTCTAGGTATTATCTCTCTTGTTCAGACTCGGTTATCTTCTGAATTACAACCACCCCCAGTGCTAGGGAACAGAATCAGGCTGAACTGGAAAGTTTTCAACAAAAAATGTTTGTTCTACGGCCAGAGGTTGTCGAAACACTGAGTGTGTGATGCTCCTCTGTATTCCTGCTTGCTTGTTAATCGACTTTCTGAAGGGAGATGCGGGCATGAGGAGACTGCATTTTCGCAAGCCGAGGAATATGATGACTATGCCAGTCTGGTCGCGTTATGTCATCGACAAGCAGTCTACCCACCTGAAAAGAACCCTCATGCAGAACGACTACGATACTATGTCAGGCATTATAAAAAGAGTTTCACTGCGGAACTTTTCCAATGGTACATTCAACATGGTAAGACCTTCAAGGAGAGGGATCTACCTGTGATTCTGATAACTTTCAAGGAGAAGTTCGTGTCATGTTCGACCAAGAGTCCCCAGGGGCCGCATGTTTAGATGATTTCTTCCGGGAAAGGCCTGTCAGTTCCATTTCCTGGATAAATGACATAGGGAAATTGTACTTTGGCTCGGCAGCATCTACGCTTCTTCAGGGTGCCGGACAGGCCACAAATCTAGAAGCAAAGCATGTAAGTTAACTTTTATAACCAATTGACTGTCTTTAGCTGACCATTCTATAGCTAATGTTGAGTATTGGAAAATTGTCACTTTTGGCTCAGACGCAAGAAACAAACGTGGAGGACGATACGATTTCTGATGGTATCACAAAAATTTGAGATGCTTGGTAGTTCATTGATTACTCTTTCTCTAGCTTTCCACAACGGGCTAGATGTAGTCAGCGTTCACGAAAGCCTGCTGCACGAATTTCGCAGCGTTTTGGTTACTGTTCGTACTCGGCAATCCATCGACAGCCAAGTTGATACAATTTTAAATGTCAAGGGAAGTAGCCTGGCAGGGAAAACGGCCTTCGCTCATGTGAGTGCCTCTCGACTAAGCTCCTACCAAAACAAATCACTAGATCACTTTTCGCAATAGATTTTTAGAGATTTGCTCCGACAATTATTACAAGGCAAGGCATTGTCGATAGAGGACCTAGTGGAACTGTTAACACTCAAGGACAACGCGGAATCTGTTGATGATTTTGCAAGGAGCCTTCAACTTTTGTCTTCTCTTAAAGTATGCCGTTTCATTGCCATCGAGCACAGCATTCTGACGAATTGTTTTAAGGACTTGCCCGAGGCACGCTTGACCTCCGCAACTAGGACAGTCTGGCGACGGGTATATCTGCATGACGAGTATGTAGTTTATGATATTATGCCAAACGCTGTTGTCTTACCTCCTTCACCAAGCTGGGATGCAATACAACAAACGTCGGGTGTGTCGGACGACGAACTAAATGCACGTTACAAGGCGACAGCTTTGTATGCGACCCTTCGCTGGGTGCTACAAAAAAATCAAGATGTAAAGACCCCAGCAGAAGCGCTCCAGATCCCTCCTAGGGATGTGGTAGTCTCCCGTTGGCCTGGCATGTCAACAGAGCAAGTCGAATCTTTAGAAGCGGATTACACATTTGAGCAAGACCGACTGGGAGAATGGGAACTCGACGGGATATTTGAGCGCATCAGAGAGATGGCTGGCCAGGCAGAGGTCCAATAAAAATATATTCATTGTTTTAGGTAGTACCGCTCTTGAGGACATCGGTCAGACGACCTTTTAATTTGTGATATTCAACCCTTGCTGAGAGAGCGATGAGCTCAAAATTTCGGGCTCTCCACTCTTTAGTGTAATTTTCAGTCCAATGATTTTCTTGCATAACCCATTGGCGGTAGAAATTTGACAAAGCCTCTTCCTTGTCTCGTGCTGTAGTCGTTGAAGGGAGGCTAGTGAGGACAGCATCCCTTGCAGCGTAGAAGCGAGTGTTGCTCTGAGAGCTTTATAAGGCAGTTGCGGGAGAACGGGCAGATGTCACTTACATCCATCCAGAAATTTTGGTGCAATGAATCCAACTGTTGTCTCAACAATCTGTACTGCAAATCATGGTCACCCGGTTTGTTCTCTGCCTCTGATCTGAACTCGGAAAGCGAATACGGATGTCGCAGGTAATGTACTGGTAGCTGTGATGGCGGATCGTCATAGATAATAGGCCGTATGTGCGAAATAGAATCTGGAGGTGCTATGAGGTCGCATTGGACTGCTGAAGCATGGAAGCAGCAGGACAAATCGAGAACGGCAGTACAAGTGCGGCGACGAACTGGGGCAAGGACTTTCGTGATCAACATTCCTGGTAGTACTCAGGTAAGTCAGGCAGTTTCTCTCACGCGCACTAACATGATCTCATCGGCAAGCTTAATTTACACTAATCACAGTGCACACTATCTAATATTCCATTTCAAACTGTTTCTCCAGACAAGACCTCCTTTCCAGTCTTCTTGATCCTGGCAAGGACATCGTCATAGGGTAGAGTGCCCTTGACAACAACTTCTTGGGTAGGAAGGTCGACAGTGTACTCCGTCACACCTGCATAATACACCTCCGAGATTGGTCTGACGATATGCAAGGAGGGCACTCACCATCAGCCTTCGCCTTCTCCAACACACGGCTCACTGCACCAGAGCAGCCGGAGCATGTCATCTGAGAGATCCACTTCAATACATTGAATCCCTCAAACTATTCACTCAACAAACCTTGACGTTAAACTTGTATGTTTTCAACTCGCTCTGTATGAAATCAGGAGTCATTTTGGAGCGGTATGTAGTACATTGGAGCCTACCATTGTGATCTAAAGGAAAAAATGATCGTTGGACAACAAGACTAAGCCTTTCAAATACTGGTACTCACACGGGATAGAGATGAGATGGGGGAGAATGATAAAGCTGCACAACTTCGCCGAAGCTGCTTTATAACTCTCGCGCCTTAGTGACAGATCCAAAATTGGACTTTGATTGCGACAGGCTGATGCAATACAGACGCGGCTTACTCAACTTATATCAAGCACAAGTAGTTACCTCGGAGGCAAGTATTTTCGGAATATTACGAATAGAAAGCAAACATCTTTGACTGGCCTTTCGGTGAAATGAAGCTCCCTCGAAGTGCAGATCTTGATGCGTCGCCCGCACCGCCAATAAATAACGGGTATGTACTGTACTCCAATGTAGATTAAATTAAACTTGTCTAGGGTATAAATCAGGAGCGAAATGTCGTTGTCAGTGTCATCGCCTTTGAGGCAGGTCAATGTTTTCGTCCCCGTCGGTAGAAACAGCCACCCAACCATCCGCTGCTCGTGACCGTTCTCGGAACCGTTCTAAGCAGCTCATGAACCAAGCTGAGAGAATTAAGTCGGCGCTCAAGAGAAGAATGGCCAAGGGCTATACTTACAAACTATACGTGGTCGTGCTTCGTCTTCTGTCGTTTGTGTCAAATAGTATACCGGAATACCAGCAAGGACAAAACCTGCAACAAAATTTGTATCACTTCGAACACTAGCTCACTCAGGTGTTCCACCTACCAAGCACTGCCGCCGCCTCTTTTGGAGCCGCGATGATGGGCATACACAGTAGAAACAGAGCGACCTACAAAGAGAATTGGGAATGTCATCGTAAGACATCGCACTAATGCTTACGCCGCAGAATATAAGAGGTGTAGTAATCCAAGTCTTATATGGTCTTGATGCAAAGTCAATGTCCAGAAAAAAGCAAACGAATTACGCCTACATGCCTTTCAAGTGTAGGCTCCTTGATCCTCAATATGACGAGCCCCAGAACCTAACGAAGTTATAATTCAGGTAGTCACATCAATATAAAAACCGCTTACAGTGAGAAAATAGAACGCCCAAGAGGCCACTACTGAGAAATTGATTAAAGATCTGAAACCACTGCCAATCAGGATGAATGTGATAGTAATGCCAGCTTGGAGGAGTGCAGCGTTCAAAGGAGTTCGACGACCCGAATGCAATTTGCCGAATATAGCCGGGAGGTATCGCTCACGGCCAGCCGCGTACACCAATCTGGAAGAAGTAAAAAAAGAGCCTGATGGAAAGTCAGGCAAGGTGAAGGCTTAAAAGAAAAACATTCCAACCATTGAGTGCTCCGAAGCACGAAAAAGCCACCATGAAGGCAAATAGGCTACCGCCAATTGGACCAAATAAAGCTCGTCCGAAGTCCATCGCAACAGTATTACTTAAACCGACAATGTTCTAAGTAAAGCGTGTCAGAAGGATTTGGGGTAATGATCATGGGAGTGAAAAACCTTGTCAAGAACAACAAAGTAAGAAATATTAGCCAGGAGGAATAGGAGCTAGAAGAAATGAGGAAATGATAACTGGTCGCATAACATGGCACGAACTGTAACGAGAATCATGCTCGAATGAATCGCACGAGGTATATTTTTCTCCGGTTGGGTCATTTCCCCACCAACGAAATTGGCCTGATCCCAACCATCAAATGCCCAGAGTCCTGAATAAAATGCCAACGAATAAGACGATGGACTACTGCTGGAACCATCAAAAAGGGGTTGTTTGAGAGAACTTGAAGCCTTTCCGCGTGCGAGTTGAACAATTCCAAGGACTGTAACCAGGATCTTAACCAGCATCAGATGGAGCAGGCAGCAGTCGTGTACCGTTCACTTACGAGGGATGTGACCTAATCTCGAATAAGACAAAGACATTACAATGCAAGTAAATTGCTTACTTTCACTGCAGTAAAAATCACGGCGACACGTGTTCCCAATTTCTTAGCCCCAACGCACAAAGCTGTGACGACCAGGACTGCTCCGATTGCAGTGAGTTTGATGGCCCATTGAGGAATGTCATCAGGCGATACCTCGTCGCGTGTAGTATGCCAAATCATTCGGTTAAGGTACTCCGCGAAAATGAGGCTAATTACAGCATTTCCACCTTTTCAAGGAATCAGTTTTATTTGTGTAAATCAAATGTTTTGGGCTGACCTGGTTTGAGAGCGATGATGGCAGTCCATGCAAAAAGGTAAGAAACTAAAGGTCCATATGCGTAAGAAAGATATGCCTGTGCTCCACCGTTCTGAGGTATAGCTGAACCTAATTCTGCGAAGCTACTGGCACCTGTCCATGCCAACAGTCCGGATGCGAGCCAAACTAGAAGACTTGCTCCAACGCTATGTGTGTTGGCCACGACAACTCCAGGAGATGAACTACAATGCGAAGAAGAGGTTGAGTGAAAGACCACACAGTTACAAGCAAAAGAGCTTCATACAAAATACCAGAGCCAATCTGTCAAAACGAAGGAGTGAGATTGAAGACACCAGATTAGTTTCCAACGTCCTGACCTGCAAACCCACTATTAAAGCAATACCTACACATACGGTTTTCTATGAGCCTCAGGAATGTAGCTACCAAACGACTAACACTTGCCGTTTATTAGACTGATGCTCTTTTCTGTTCCCTCGGCATGGAGATTGCCCGGGTCGGTCACACTTGCACTAAGAGGCAACTAGAATACAGGTTACACGAGATGGCAATAGACAAAATGACCGATACATACCAAATCGTGTTGAAAGTCAAACCCAGAGACTGAATATGATCTGCCTCTACGAAATAGGATGAGCAATTTTGGTGGATCCGTGCAACAGTGCGTCTACCTTCGTCCATGCGAACTTTCAGCCGGACCATCGGAAAGCTCTAGCGCTCGTAACGAGTCGTCGGAATCATTGGAATGAGGTGGGGACGGTGGGTATGTAACAGTATTTTTGAGTACTACATACTCATCCCTCGCATTATTCGACATGGAGGACGTGAAGTCTAGACTCAGAAACGGGCTCGCAACTCATACCCGTGCTTCACTACTGATCACTACTGACCGGAGTTTGAATAAGTCACATGCTGCACATTTTTGGAAACTCGTTCCGGCGTGTATGCATGGACGAAGCCAAGCTCGAATCTTGCCATTTTGCGAGATAAATTCAAGAAATATAATGTGATACTGCTTAAACATGTAACTACTGTATATTACTGTCAGATTCCGGTGCAAATTCCAGTCAGGCCAGGGCATAATTTTTTTTCTTGTCCAAAAAGTGAATTGGATGGTCCAGAAACCTGGATATCATCCTGTGCACTAGGTCTTGGGTATTCCAATGCTAAGACTTCTATTTAAATGGGTGAATTTCAGTGCTTTAGGTCAATTTCCTTCTTGATATCCAGATTTCTGCTCTTAAGGTATTCAAAAACTGAACTTGTTTGTCTAGCTAACTGTCTATGGCTTGCAAAATATACCTTAGTGCATAAATAAGGATTGAATAGAAGAGGTTACAGTGATTTTTAAGGGTGACCTTGGCCATTCATTGATCATATTTTACAAAACACAGGAAAAATTCGTGTTTTTGGTGCATTGAAACAACTAAGGAAGGCAAATATGTTCTTATTATGACATGAAATAACTACTATACATGCGCTTTGTGCATGGAAATTTTTTCGGAAATTTAGAATAAGGGATGGTCTCCAGACACGCTCTGGAAACCTAATTTACACACTATGCGCGTCGCTTGCGACGCGCGGGAGAGCCCACGTGCTGGTTTCTCTCCAGATCGGTTTACATCGGGCTTCTTAGCACGGCCGAAGGCTGCACTTCCCAATCCAGCCCAATCTAATCTCCCTGGGCATGTGACTCAGTAGTGAGATCTTGAAGATAAGGCAACAGGATGCTCAATTTACCTCAGATGAGCGTAAAATTCAATAATTGAGGTGCCCTCGCTTTTATTAACACCCTTGAATTTTTTTGTATGGAAGGAGTGAGTAGTGAATAATTTACAAAGTAGTGAACCAGTAGTGAATATTTTTTGTGATCTCACTACTCCAGTGGCTGTGTTGATGAGAACAGCTGCCAAATTGAGCCAACCGCCATTTTACCCCGCGCCTTTGCACAACACCTTGGACACGGAAAGGCCGGCCAGAAACAGGTTCAAATCACACAGTTGTAAGTCAAATCCCTTCTTTTTTCTCCCCTTTCCTTCTCCTCTCTTCCTTATTATTTATTATTTATTTTACTTTCGGGACACGGGTATGAGTAGCGAGCCTTCGAGGTCACCACCAACATCGCGGATTGTTATATTCGGGCGGTACAAATAAACAGCGTAGATTAGACGCAATTGAATTTCAGGTCACTCGCTTGCCCTACATAATCCCTACAAGTTCTCTTGATTACTTTTAGAATTATCTAGTAGTAATGCCTGAGCAACTATTGTATGGATATCATCACATCTATTCTGGGAAGCTACCATGCACTAGCAAGGTGGTAAGTCCATTGACGATCTAAAAAGCAGCAACACCCACAGAAAGCGCTTGATTAGGAGCCATTCGCCCTGTCTGCCAAACACTTGTGACAGTCGTCAATGCAGGCATGCAAGATAGAACCAAGGTCCCATTTGATAGACGAGATTCCTCATCAGTTGGGTCTAACCAGACTTCAGAGCCCATAGCAGCCTGTTGACGAGAAAGACGATGAGTTCAAGGCCACTTCCAAAAGAAAAATGAATTCACAGCTGAACACGACATTACCAGACCCAAAACCTCAATCCCTGCATGCGCCAGAGCCGTGCTAGCCGCTATTGAGCCTGCAGCTACACACCCTTCCATGCCATCTGTTTCAATCACAGTTATGAAAATATCAATGGTTGCCTTCGGAAAACTTTCCAGGCGGACCGAAGCAAGAAGCGCTTGATGTAGGGCCATCGCGACAGACCTGTCTTCCGCATCCTGTGGTTTACATATTAATGTTTATGCTGATTCTGACGCAAAACTGATTACACGCATGGGTGCTCTTCGAGTCAAACAAGAATATGGAGCAAATTTAACCTCCACATTGAGACGACCTTTCTCATGAAATGCCACGTTTTTAGATTGGCGTGGACCGTAGCTATAAGTGAGCAAAAACTGTCAATAAGAATTCTCTGACATAAAGCAAACTCTTTACATCGCGCAAGCAATTTTCGTTCGGTCCATTTCAATATACGCAGAGCCGGCGGCCTGGTTAATAAGTCCCGGCTGCAAGACTTTGAGCTGATGATTACGTTGGGGTGACTTGAACCAAGCAGAACTTCATCACTGACAAATTGGTCGTATATCAGCCGGCTTCCTGCCTTTTCTGCAAGTTTCTTGAGGTCGGACGGGATTGCTTATATCTTCTTCATATATAAAAGGGGTACTCTCTTCTGGTCCATTGGTTCTTCTGCGGTCAAAGACGTTCTGTGCCATGGTGGGTTAGATGAAAATATCAATTACTTCAATCTTGCCACACTGCACCAAGCAGATCGGTTTCAAACTCCGACGTGCACCTCTTTACATGAAACTCTCAATATCTCTCAACAAGCCCAAGTCCCAGGCTGTCAAATCGTCTGCACCCCTGGCAAGGCCACTTGCCTTTTCAATTGAGGTTGACGACGACGTCGATGAGCAAAATGAACCAAAAATATCCAAAACAGGACGTTCAGGGCCTCTACCTCACAGCGTGGAGTCATCGAAAGCCATGCAAAAACGAATGGCGGCAGAAAAGATGGTAGATGAAACTGTGTATGAATACGACGAAGTTTGGGACAAGATGCAAGAGGCCAAGCAACGACTGCAAGCAGCAAAAGAGGCAGATGCTGCCGTCAGAAAGGTATGTTCTCTAGACTGTCTTACACCGTTAATATCTTATATCTACAATCTGTAGCCCAAGTATATCCAAGGCTTGCTTTCCTCTGCTGCCACCCGAAAACTAGACCACCTTCGGGCAGAAGAGAAGATGATGCAACGCGAACGAGAGGCTGAAGGGGACTTGTATCAAGACAAGGAGTCATTTGTAACCCAGGCATACAAGGAACAAATGGAGGAAGTACGAAGGGCGGAAGAGGAAGAGAAGAGAAGAGAAGGCATATTCCTTCTTATCTCACGGAGCGAACACTGAAACCAATTCCACAGAGGCGCGTAAAAAGCAAGGGGGTTCGTCCACTGGGTTGACTCATTTTTACCGGCAGCTTTTGGAAGAATCTGCTCAGAAGCATGAAGCGACGGTTGCAGCAACCGAAAAACGTTTTATCGGGCCTCAAGGCCCAAAGCCTAACTTGACTATTGTTAAACCTGCCGACTTCACTCCTCTCGCAGACGCTGAATTGGCCCGATTGGCACGAGAGCAAGGCAAGGAAGTCGAACTAAATGACGACAACCAGATTGTCGACAAACGAGAGTTGCTTTCTGCGGGTTTAAACCTGTCACTTCCTAATACGCGTCGTCTAGGCGTTGGTCTTTCATTTAATAAAAGTCAGGGTCAGGGGGTAGATGCTTCACAAGCACACCGTGCCGTTGGTAGTGCTGCCAGTAAGAAGGAAATTAACGAGAGACGGGCAAGGGAAATCAAGCAACAGCTTGAAGAGGAGCAAAAAAGGAGGGAACAAGCAAGACAGGAATCTGACGCACAAGACATTCAGCGAATTGTTACGAAAAGAAACACAGAAACGGATGTTGACAGTGCTCGAGCACGGTATCTCGAAAGGAAACGCAGGAAACTAGATGAGCGCGCAGAAGAAGAAACGTGAGTTTGATTCCGTAGACCGCTTCATACACTTGAACACATTGTGTGTACTACACTATTTTCTAACAGCCACATTACTAATATAATCACTTCATTCCTCAGCGTCTATTGTGTTGTTCAGAACATTTGGATTCGATGTGATATCCTAGAGAGGTTGTCATCTTGTCAAAGGCCTGGAGGGCCTCCATTGCAGATGGTCGTCGGTTCGGTTCATCATCTAGCATTGGCTTGATGACATGCATTAGTTCTGGGACCCAATACCCTGTCAGCTATCCACAAGCTTCAGCGGTTATGTCAACCAGTAAACCGCATACCAACATACCTTACAAGCGCGCAAGATCAAAACCGCCAAGGCCCAAACATCTATCTTGAAAGGATCAGCACCTACACTTCTTTCACACTCTGGCGGTATTTCCGTTCCACGATAATTATATACAAGAGGAACAGAAGAGCCGTCAAATTGGCGGCTGATTTCATAGTCTATGTATGCGTAATGTCCGTCATAGTCCGTTAAGAGGTTCATCAAGGAAATATCAAGATGAGCGATATTATGTTTGTGAATGAATGCGGCGTGCTACAGAGGTTTGATTAACATGAGCATTCTAAGGAGTCACAGTTATACCTCTATGCATTGCCGCAGTGCTGACAACAAGCGAAACAGGCAGCATGGAACCAAGCTTGCTATTAAGTTCGACGACCATTCTTCCATAACGATGAAAGCCACATCACCATCTGATAATTCAAAGAGATCCACTACAGCTGAATACATATTCGGTCAGTGAGTATTAATGACGTTGACTGATTGATCACATACGAATGGTGTGGTTCATCCGATCGGATCGCATTGCTGGCCGTGACAGCATGCAAACTACATTGTACTCGCGACTGCCAGCGTGGACGGCCTTTACTACTACGCGCTTGGAATCGAATACCCTTGATCCCCGAAATAAATTATCTGGCTGATCAACATTTCTTGAGCATGGTATATATACTGGAATTTTAAAACAAACCAACAAGGCCGGCATCGGGGCACAGCGCGTCGTCATCCTGAAGCCCATTGAGATCGTCGAGATACGAACTCGGCCGACAAATACTCGACATTGGCTGTTCCGAACGATGCTTATAAAAGAGTTTAACATCTCTGACGGTGTCCAGCCTAATGCCTCTTGACTTGAAGATAGAGCGATATTTAGGCCAAAAAGGCGTGATGCGACTGTTAATTTCCTCTTCGTCAATCGAGGAGTCGGAAGACGTGGGGGAGGGTGGCGAATCTTCGTGTTCTAAAGTCGCGTGGTTGCAATCGTCGTCGCGTTGTTGACAGGAGAGTGACTTTGGCATGGCCAGGTGCTTGCAAAAAGGCCGATGCATGACGAGGTTGGCGAAGGTGCGACAAACGGAAGATAAAAGTGTTACTGAGAGCACCTCAGCATTTGGGGGAGCGACAACGCGGCCGAGAGATACGAAGGTAAAAGTCTCGAATAACCGGTAGGTAATGGGACACTTTTATAGGAAGGCACGAAGCTCTCGTAGCAATCGTAATTGGTACTTTATCCTCAATAGTGCCTCGGCGGAACTGCATCAAGAATATTTTCATTTTCAGTTACTTGAAAGATATTCCTGTTAAAGATAAAGCGAGTGGATTGTGAAGGGATGGTTCGGGAAAAAGTCTCCCAAGGTTATGTGATGCTAAGCGGACATTCTGCAAAATGAAGGCTGTTCCGAGGTAAAGAATGAAGCTTGAGTATTAAATTCTCCATACGTACGTGTATATACACGTCGGTAGTCTGGAGCGCCTTCTCTAAGTGACTCTTCTCTCGACCCTGTGTCCTGACGACATGGCAAAGCTGGGACAAAGTCTCTTGTTTTGGGTTTGAGTATGATTGTCAGATATCACGTGAACTGCCTATGCCGTTCATCGCGTGAAGTGATTAACTCTTTTTGTCTTATGGGAGGGTGTCGCGTTTCGTTCTGCGAACTAATACGTTAACGTAGACCTCAATTCCCGCGGTTCAATACAAAACCGAGCAAGAAAGCTTGTTTGAGCGACGTTCGAGTACTTACTACATTGATACCACTGATCGTGTCCTAATCACCTGTTTCTCCTGCTTTATCGCCCAATTCCAGATGTTGCGCACTCTCCATCATTTTCTTCAGCTTTTGCCATTCAATATCAATGACCTTGCGTTCGTCCAACCAGTCGCACAGACCGTCTGCGTCTCTAAGATCTTCAGGCGGTTTCTTACCACCAAAAAAAGCTACGGTATGAAAGCTCTTTAGAGACCCTTTGTCATGAAGTACATCAATTTCGCGGAGAATGCTGTGGAATAATGATTGCTGCCAATAAACTGAGTGAGACTGAGGCGAGGCTTCATTAAGTTTGTAGGACATACCTCCCAGTGTGAAAACTCGTGATACACTTGTGTTCTTCGAGCGCAAAATCTGCCTAGATGGAATTCCTTTAATTCGTTCTTATCCGACCTACGTGGAGGTAACTGGAACAGACATTAATACCATGCGACGCTGAAGTGGGTAGTATGGCGTACGGCTTCGAATCCAAATCTGTTGTACGGAGAATCACTCAGACGACCGAGTAGTGTTGACATTCTTCCGCCGAGATGACACGCGTCACAAGACGGAACTGCAAAGTCGAGATACATCAAATCAAAACCCGGATATTTTTCAAGGCTTTTCTTGAATTCAGGCCTCCAAACCGAAGACGCGACAAGAGAATCTCTAATGCCTGCTAGTTTTCTCCGGACTATCTGTAAAGGGACGGAGAAATACTGCTCGTCTGCCAGAATATTAGGATTGATAAATCGTACAAACAGTCTCAGGTAATGAATACGACAGACCTTGCATGCGATCTTCCATGAAGTTAGCTCGCTTTCTGGATGGTTGTGCAGCTACATGAACAAAAAATTGGAAAACTTTCTTGAATTGATGTGAAATATCTTGATGAGTTTCCATGCTGAATTCCGCCGGCAACTGAACGGAAGTAGAAGCTTCGTCCTCCACAATGAAATCGGATGAATTATATGTATCCGATTGCTCGAGATCGGAATCGTCGTCCTGAAGGCCCGAACTTGGTTTGGAGCCCTTGAATGGCTTTGGATCGTCGTCATCGTCGCTAGCATCCTCTTCTTCTTGTCCCTCATCTTCCTGTTCAATGTTACCCTTTCCCTTCACTTGCATCTTACGTCCTGAAATGAGTCCCATTAACGGCTCTGTAGTATGGGCGCCAAAACAGAAGATTTACTTTTTAACTTCTCCAAATTCTGCTGAAAGGTAGACTTCGACTTCTTGCGCGTCCTGAGCCTAGATTCCAAAATTCCTACAGACAACGCCAACAGGTTAAGTCAATAGGAGGCAAAAAGGCACAAAGGTTAGAACACACTGTCTTCATCTACTTCGCCGGCGAGTTGCGCCAAGTCCTCCTCAGCAGAAGACTGTGGCTCTGGTGAACGGCGCAGGCGGAAGCGACTACGTTTTGGCGAATGATGCAGACCGTCGTCTGAGTGTTCTGCAGCGGAATCGTTGGCGACGACTTGGGGTGGTGTCCCTTTCTTACCAGGTGACTCCGACTCATTGTTGCTGACACTCCCGCTGCTCATACGTATTTTGCGCCTTTTCCGAGATATACTGAATGTAATCGCAACTTCATCTTCATCTTCATCGGAGCTCCCGACAAGAATGAGATCAGCGTTGGGAGCTGGGGCAAGTTTTATGGCTGAGATTTCGTCTGAAGAAGAGTTAGTTGCCACTTTTTTTCTCTTTGCTTTACTCTCCTTCAAAGGCTTAACAGGAGAAGAAGAGAACTGTGTGTCAAATAGTGTGGTTTGCCTGTGCTTTTTAGAATCTCGTGGCATGTCCAATGACGGTTGGGAAGAGAGCCGAGACGCGTGTCTAAATTAAGCACAACCGTCTGCACAATAACGTCCATGTCTGATGGTCGGGCCAACAGAGCCCATCTGTCCCTCAACACAGACCTCACAATCAAGGTCTACGATGACCCCTCGCAATCTTCTCTCGTTTCTCCTTCCAATACGACGTCCTTTGAACAGCTTTCTCCAACCGCAAGGACTCCGCATACTCCCATTGATGGCGACCCTCCCACTAGACCGAACTTGAATAGTCGTGCCAGAAATGAATCCCGAAAGCTCCTGTCGCACGTCCTCCTTCAGTTGGCTAATCGAAAGAAGCCAGAGTCCATACTTGACACTATTGCCAGTGTAAACCACGACTCCGCAGATGATGGTATTGGCGCATTGGGGGACTCTTTGAGGGAGGCATTTAGGATGGGAGGCAGACAGGAAGGTCGATCGGAAAGGCGCATAACTACTCCCCAAGATGATTCGGATGACGAAAATGCCGACACCTCTACCACCGATGAAACTTATGATCTTATGGTCCAGCTATTGGATGTCTTGACTCTGTCAGTAGCTCAAGGATGGCCTATATTTGACGAGAGGTTCGTGGCACATGGCGTAATGTCTGTTGCGCTCTAAAGTAGCTTCAGTTCTGCTTTGCAGGGCTACTATTGGGAAGGCGAAAGAGACTCAAAAATTCCTTCACGCTTTCGTAGACCAAGGTCGGTTAGTAAGCGTTCTCGTTCTCCGTCTCCATCTCCAGGGCATGCTCCTGTTCCAGGCCTACTCTCGTTGTGCATCTCAATCCTCAAATCCGTTGTTTCGGAAGACTGTCGTTATCGTGTAGCACTACCACGGCCTTCCAGGCCTCCGAATTCCCTCCAAGTGCTAACATTGAACATTGCACAATTTCTTGTCCACACCCATCGTCACAGTCCACAAATCATATCTCAGATCGCTTTCGCCATGATTCCCGCCTTCTATACATTCAGTCCGTCACTCTATACGCGGCTCCTATTTTTCTTTAAATCGAGTATTATTAATACCACCTTGGAGGCTTTAGAACACCTGAGGGATCCCACCCTGAAATCATCACATCAAACGCATGGCGGTAAGCCTTAGAAGTCAGACCCGAAATATAGCTTTATTAATTCCTTCTCATAGACAACCCTTTAGAGAACCCTTTTAGTAACTCGGCCCGTCCTGAGGAGAGTGCCCTTGTTTCAATACAGATTGACGAAGTTCATGGTGAAAGTCCAGAGTCTCGTTCAGGGAGCAATTCAGTTTTTTTTTCGAACTCGATGAAGGGAGGCATTCAGTCTACGAACAACCCTCGCCAATCTCCGAGTGTCTACTACCTTGCATTCCTAATCCCTCCTTTACTGACTGCAATGCTGGACTTCGTGGATCATTCTACTGTCTCTGGGCAAAGTGGCAATAGTGACGATTTCTCTACGCAATTTATCAGTATGCTCAGACTGATTGCAAGTTCGAAACGAGACGCATACAATGACCTGCTCGAAATTATTGCTTACCGTGGCGCAAAGTCACGACGCATGGCTATTGCATCCCTCACGAAATTATGGCCGAAATCCGTAGGACATGCCATAATTACTAGACCTTTTTGCTTAGTTGATGGCTTTATGCCTACAACAGCGAAACCATTTGCCCACCAGTTCATGCCATGGCATTTTGAATCTGTCGGACGTGTAGTCCCGGGGCATGTCCTCCATGATAATTGCCGTTCTTGCTTGAAAGTGATCACGGGATTCGGCCTCCTCTGCCCCTTTTGCATGACCGCTGCTCACTTTGACTGTTACGACTACCCTGAAGGAAACTACGAGGCACAGTACTCCATGACGCAGGACCCTCAAATACAACGAATTGCAATGTGTCGGTTTTCAATTGTTCAGATCAATGGATTTGACTCACCCTCCAAAACACCACAAACCAACCACATATTCGAGCCGGTAAACTGGTTTACGTTATCCCTGTGCTTCATATGCAAGAAGCCCCTTTGGGGATGCTTCGCCCAGGGCTTGAAATGTGCAAACTGCCCTTTCTCTCTTCATCAAGGCTGCATTCCATCTATCGCCTCATCTAAACGCTGTGGTACCTTCAGAATCACCTCAGATGACCTGACCATCCAGTGGAATGCTTTGCGGGCGTCTTGCTTGGACCAATTACCAATTTTACAGTCTACTTATGCCCAGCTCAAAGACTGTACTTACGAAGAAATTTCCATAATTCATGGGGTCCTTCGAACACAACTTCAGATACTTATCAATGGCATAGAATTTGGCTCAGTAGTCATTCAGGATGAACACAATATAACAGAAAGTACGGACCCTCAGTTCGACAAATTCGAACTTCATCAAGTGATTGATATCTGCGAGCAACTCCTCGCTTCAGACGGGCTTGCGTACTCTCCTTTGATGCAACAATACTTCCAAGACTCCGGCACGATAAAGTCGAAACCATCAATAATGCATAATTGGTCTTTTCTAGAATATATGACGGCTGCTATTAAAACATCATTCCCTCAGACTCACCCACCCCAGACACAGTCAGACCTGCTAACTGTAGACCCCTTTACTGCTGTGGATGATGACACTGAATCTATCACATATCCATTCGAATCTGCAAGACTTTCTCACATCAGAGACATGCTGGCAATCGATTTCTCCTTACGATCAGATCATGCTGCGCAGTTTTTGATTAATCAATTGCATCACCTATCTCTATTAGAGAGGGTAGACAGTATTGCATTTCCTTTTGAAGATATTGTGCGCGAAAAGGACGTGGAATGTATCTTTCCACTTCCCCTTGGACTCGATCTTTCTATGAATGTTGAAACACTCGTTTCATCAATAGAAGCATCTCTGGAGGATCTGGATCTTTCTAGCAATGAATTTGGATTTCTACTTTTGACCAGGAGGTTTTGGCCCAATACACTTGCTTCGGAATACGGCCTTAGAAGGCTTGCGACCAAGGTGGTGTGGTGGATCCTGAATGAGGTATGCCTCTCCATCAGATGTGACTTTATAACTCAATCTACGCAGGATGACAGCCTTGCCACCGTGCTTCGCGAATTTTTAGCCAAGAAAAGGTCGCCACCTGGAATTCATACCGATTTTGACTCTGCATGGCCTGTATTGTCAGATGCTCATTTAAGTACTGCGGGCCTCCCAACGAATGGATCTGATTACATTTCTGCAAGGCGTTCTCTTCTTTCCAGGTTCGCTCTTCCGTGGCTCTTGGAGTTGCATGACCTGCACCCTGTTTTTTATTGCCAAACTTTATTTGATACTTGTCTCCAATCCACCCTTGATGCGGATTCTGATGAATTCATCCCGCCTGAATTAGGCGGAAAAGAAAAGGTACTGTTTAACTATCTCCTTATCCAAGGAACTTGCATATTGACTTACTTCACAACTGCAGAACTCGAGCATCTCTGATAAAGTTCTTCGGTCAATTATCAAATTGTGCCATGTTTATGTTGTCTTTGTGTGTTCGACGACTTATTTGCTCGCTGGATTGACTTTCTCTCCAGTTATGATGAAATCAACAAGGTTTGACCTTCCAACATGATTTTGAAGTTTAACTGATTGTGTTGCAGCCAATAATATCGTTGCCTCGACTCTGGGTTAATGATTCTGAAACAACTCAACGAAGCAGCTATGCTGCGGACCCAGTAGCTGGAACTTCAGAGAATGTCTCACACGTCGACCCTCTAGGAGCGATTTACAACTTCGCTAATCAATCCCCTGCAGCCCTTTCGAAAAGCTTGTCCTTTCTTGCGAATGTGGTCAAATCTGGGATTTTTATTCCGACTACTATTTTCAGGCAATTTTCAGGCCTCGTAATGTCGGGTACTGATAGCATCCTCGAAAATGCTAATCTAATTGTCAAGGCTATCGCCTTGTCTCTTTGGCTTCGGTCTTTTGGCAGGCAGGATCTTCAAGGTGTCATTTCGACTCTCCATGTTCAGCTTGCTCCCAAGATAGTCGAATCATTGCTTTCGGGCGAGGGAGCTTCGACTTCGTGAGTCGAACTTCGTTGACTGTCTTCACCACCGGCATCCTATTCAATACTATCCGCTAGGATTTCCATCATTCGTTACTCTCTGGCTGCTTGTTTGCGTCTTTGTGGCTGCGAAAGATCAAGCATCGTCGCTGCGGACATGATGATGTTGGAGGAAGTCCAGCAGCTACCATTGCGGCAAGTGCCGATTTTGTGAATTTATCAGATTCAGCCTTCTCATATACCCTCAAGGAAGAGAGCGGACATTCGAGGTTCTGGGGTGGTTGATCCAGTCACTATCGAGGCCGGAGTTCTCATCGCCCTCCAACTCTACATGTCTACCAACATCGACGATATTTCTGGTCTCGTTGCCAAGTTTTTGAACATTTTCCTCATGGATTCACCTTTCTTAAAGGATACGAAGTTGACAACTTTATCCTACGAAACGGGAAGATTATTGCTCAATGGTATGCAAAAACGGACAGTTTGTAAATTGGACTCACTTTACCAATATAGTGCCTGGATGGCCTATGATATCCAGCACGATGATGTAGCCATTGCTCGTATTAATATTCTATTAAGGACTCTGCTCATAGACCCAGAGCACTTCCATGAAATCCTCCATACAAATATGGATCCTACGACGAGCTCTCCGAAGCAAAGGTCAGCCCTTTAGTCTGACCATTACATTGACAACTCTGAATGGCCCTAAGATTATCAAGCATCAATCGCCTCTTTCGAATGGTGTCTGACGTCACAAACCCTGCATTCAATGTGGAGGGCAGGCAATGGCGCTCGAGTGTTTCAGAAATCTTTTTTGCCTTTTTCTCCGCAATGTGGGCGGATGACAGTGTGCGTGTCAACCTTGACGAGATATATTTTCTAGGCCTCACAGGACCAATAGGAAGAGATCAGAACCACTGCCAGATCTTCTGTGGCAGCTCTACTGCCCGGCCATTTCGAAGTGATTTCGCAATGCTTGAACGAGTCGCTGACAAAGGCGCCGATTAATGAACGTACTCGCCTCGTAAGCTTCCTCCTGCAACTTCGTCCACAATTTCCAAACTGGAAAAGTGAGTTCGTCCACTCTTCAACGTAATCTCCATCAATGAGAGTATACTAGTGTTGAGTTGGGAAAGTATAATTGATACTCTCGTGCAATACGATTACGACCCGAAAAATGTCAATGCCGCTTTTCCCCCAAATAATGATATGGCAAGTTTTCTACTCATTCTTGGCTTCCGTATTAGCTAACAGTTCTCAGCTTATGATGGATCAGGATTTGTCTCGCACTGATCCCGATTTGGCGCATTTACGAGTCAGTTCCCATTTTATTTCTTCTATTGGCACCATGATCATCGATAGAACCCTAGGTCTCCATAATTCTCCTAAGCCTCCAGATGATAGCGGACGGTCTCGAAATTGACAGTTTTTCAATTATGAAACTGAAGACCCAATTCGTTCAAATTGCAGGCTTCAGTCGAATATCGGTAATCCCAACTCATAACGGGCAATCTTTCCAATTGCTATTTGGCGATGTTAGCGAGTTGTCAAGTTCAGCTTATCCGTGCATAGAGGAATTGGCTCACCTTATTGACGCACCTCACTACTCCGACTTACCATATGCGGCCCTTGGAATCCCTGAGGACAAGACTGCGAATGTTTTAATCGGGTCTACGTTCCTTGACGTGAGTTTATCCTTACTTGGCACACTGCAAGATTTGTCTTCTCTGCCAGTCTTGACTTTGAAGTGTCTTCTTGAGGCCCTATACATCATCATCCACAAGTACGATTTCGGGGATGCATTATTTGGCCATCTCCAACCCATACTTAGAAGAGCGTTACTGCGGGTAGTGGAACTGTTGTCGACAAATATGAGTTACGAAATCCGCCAACTGTCACTTTCCATTGCACAAGCAGCTATAAAAAATTGGCACAGTCTCTTAGGTCCCGCTGTGTCGTAAGCTTTGTGCTCTTCGCTCTTCTTTCTGGTAACCAATTGTGTTGTAGGGCTATCCTTGAACTCGTTGCAATTGAGGTTGCTTCAGAAACGCGGAATAGCCAGGACTCCCTTGTTGTACATGGAAAACTACTCATCGGAAATACACTCCAGTCGTAAGTCATTGATCATCAAGATATTGAAAACTGAAGGTTTCTATCTTTTCTGACTGCTGTTTTCAAGGCTGTGTAATAGAGGTCTGCTGATGAGTCTTATGAGGGTAATTGCTCTTCTAGTTTGGTCGACTTACATATTCAAAATGGATGTCCATAGCGCCAACTCCAACCTACTTTCTTCATGGTCCTTAATCAAGTGTTTGACCACCAGGGCAATCTTGTACCTCGAGACATATGTGACGCCTTGTTGCGGGATACCTTGACCCGGGCAGTTGAATGCGATTCTAGCTCTTTTCAGTCCGTGGTACAGAATATATCACATTTCATGAAAATTGTATATTCTCAAGGATACAGCTCGGAGCTCATTATCTGTTGGTTCCTTTTACTTTAGCTTTCAAACACATGTTTCTCATCATGTCACTAGTTTGTGGCCAGCAACTCACAAGCCTTGTTCGTAGAATGTCAGACGGAACCATCGAGGGAGCGGATGCTTCTCCTTTGATCGAGATTTCGGTGGTTCTCTTGCAGAATCATAAAAGATACGCCAAGGTAACAAGTTTTAATTTCTACCTTGCATTCAACTATTGCTGATTTATTTCGCGAAGGACTTCCTGCCCTACGTCGATACATTGTTGCGAGTGGCATTGAATAGACTATATGTTGATCCGTCATGCTTAACTCGCTTGATTGAAGTGGCTTCTGCATTCCGACCAAAGAATCAACAGGAAACGTCTTCGTCCACAGTCGACATCATCAATATCTTGATCGAAATTCTTTCGGATGGTCTGAGGATGAAGACAAAGGTCTTACCGCTGACCATAAAATGCCTCATAGACGTAAGTGTAATTTATTTACCCCACTCGCATAAAAATAATGGACTCCTCTAGACCCTGATCCGAGAAGGATTAACGCCACTTTCTCACTCTGCGATTCATAGCAACCTTTTGCAAAACATTAACGAAGGAGCATATATATTCTTGCAAAATCATGCGTGGCGCGAAGAAAATACAGAAAATGACTTCCAAGCTGCCTTGGCGACCGGAAAACTCTTACTACGGTCAGCCAGCGAGGATTCCGGGATCCTTCAGAAGATTAGAGAATCAAGGCTTCCCCTCAGCATTCGATCTTGGAATGTTTTACTCCTAGTGACTTTACAAGAAGGTCACAGCGACTGGATGTCCATGATGTATTCCTATTTTCCGACATTCAGCACAACGTTCTCAGCTATGTTGCGTTCTTACGTTTACTCAGGAATATCGTCATCAGCAGCTGCAACGACAGATGTGAACCAGCACATATCGCTATGAAAGGCTGGCTCATACTTGTTAACGGCTTATCCCATGAGTATGAAGGACGAGAGGGCATGGTTTCCAGTGTTTGGAATGAGCTATGGCCCGCTTATGAAGAGTTTTTGACTGTCTTGGAGACTGAAGCACAAGCCGGATTGCGCCCGGTAAGCTTCTTTCAGTATACGCTTCGGCAAATGATTGGCTTATTCGCCCGTAGACCCTTATCTCTCTGACTTCGACCTCCGTTGCCGATCTTTTCCTGTTTATTCACTCACTGAAAATTTCTCTCGCACTCGACACTTCTGCTCACATTCTCATTCTGAATCGCTTGCAATCGCTGAATCATGGCGAATCCTCGTTGAATAAGGTGAGTGGCATCTATGTGAATTACTGAGCTACTGAGAGAAGCTCATACGGAGTGCTCCAAGATTTCTCGTGCCATCCGAAATATGACTGAATCGCCTTCGGATGTCGTCAGTAATAGTCTTCTGATGGATCAACTGGCAAAAGAGCAAATAGCCGCAGAGAAAATACGACTCATAGACAGCAAACGGGATAATGGAAGGATTGTAGGAGACAATAGGCATAGGAGGGACGCGAAATTGGCTATGACCAGTGGTCAATGACAACACGTGCAGCAGCTAAAGCTTTATGCTGCATATAATGAATGGTAGTTTGGATATCCGAGTAGTTGGCTTTGACAAGTAGATACAGGACTTGATACTGTTTGTTATGCTGTTCTCAGTCTTCCCTGCTCCGCCTTTTTGCGATTCTCCCGTATGATGGTGGAACCCAAGAAAAGTCCAATTGCCGATAATCCAACAACCAAGATGAATGCTGGCAGTCTTACTGCCCATTCCCTCGAAGGGAACCATCCATGGATAGGATTTGAACTGTCGAAGAAAGGCTACTGCGATTGAGAAGCCGACTGGACTATGAATTTGTGCACACTCACGAGAATGATAGCCCAGGTCGTGTAGTAGGTAAACACAGCGGATGCTGCCAGCAGCATGACACCTCCCAGAGCTCTGTCTATACCTCCCTACGTAAAAGAAAAATCAGTGATGGTTTGGAGGAGTCAAGTGGATACATGCCATAGTCAATTTGTTGAAAAGCGATGATACTGGAGAGTGAAACGCAGCCTGCCACGACGCGATCGCTCTAAAGTCGTCATGTGATTCTAATAGCACTAATTGACCAGTAGTGCTACCTCATTTCACGCTCACCATGGACACACATCCGTTTGCGTCCCTCGCACATGTCCGAATTCTGCTCATCCCTGTTGGACTGATACCCCAGTCGCTCTTTGAGACCTATGCTAATGAGATCCGCAATTTTGAATCTCTTAGACTGGCAGAGATACCGGCTGATACCAGAGACGGAAGAGGTCAGCTTTCTGTCCATTCGAAACTATAATGGGTCTTAATTCCAGATCTAGCCGCTCGTTTTTTGCCCAATGCCTTGTCCAGGGGCAATCTGCACCTCAGCTTTCCATCGCATCCACCCCCTTTCAGTCATTCTCAGCTCTCCCTAATACGGCCCTCCCACTTTCCCCTCGCTGTTATTGGGGTCGCATCATGTTCTCAGACCGATTCCCTCAAATCTCTTCATTCCCAATTCAATGCTGCATTGATTGATATTTTTCCTTCCTCCAGTACTTATCCTCTCGTGAAGAACTGTTTCGCGTTTGAGGAAGGCGAAGGAAACATAAACCTAGATCTAAATGATAACTTTCCTGGTCTAGTTGTGGTGCCTCAAATAACGAACAGGAAATTGCACATTGGTACGCTACTTGGAGTTTTGTGTTCTCAAATTTTGTCAGAATTCGAAGTGCTGGTTAGTCTTCTTTCTCTGATATAGGTCACATTCTTAGTTCGAACAGGTAAAGGCGCTAGAAACACCACTGGGAAACGAATATCTCAATGCTTCTTTAATGCCTCTCCTACCTCCTTTGTCAGAACTACCGTCTTCCTTGAGTGCAATATCTAAAACGGATTCACCCACGCACCTTCCGTCTTTCAACAGTCAACCAGATATGTCTAGACCTTCGTTCAATCTGAGTGCTGCGCCAACCTTAAGACGAAATGCGTCGTCTACAACGACTACGCCCACCAATAGGCAATCAACTCTGGGCATTCAGACACAAAAGAAGAGATTAAGCACTATTGGCACAAGTTCCTCACATGGCAGACTTTACAAGATGCTTGGCGACTTTTTTCTCCTTGCGGGGCGTACCGAAGATGCTGCAGTCTGGTGCGCTTAAATTCTTGAACGTATCTGCATCTTTTTGAGAACAATTTAGGTACAATGAAGCTATCCAACTTTTCAGGGGTTCTCATGATCCTCTTTGGTATGCTTGTACTTTGGAAGGCCTGGCCACCTTGACAATCATAGAGGCTTGGTCGGCAGGGCATGGACTTGTATGTTCTTTTGTTAATCCTTGTCAAACACATCTCACACCTTTTCCAAGAACAATTCAGCAAGTGCCGTAAAAGAACCGTGGACAGATGTCAGCGATAGGCTGCAGCAGGCGATCAATTTATATCAGAAAACCCCCGCTCCAGAAACAGAACTGATGCACTCCCTTCATGCCTTCCTCTACTGTGGATGTGTCCTTCGGCAAACTTCGCTGTTTTTCTCTGTTTGGTCGGCAAAGGGCTGGGGCCCACTCGCTTTCACGACCATGTTACAACCAGGACCTGAACCCAATCTTCCTCCTACATTAACGTTTGAAAACGGAGACGAATTTTTAACTTTAGAGCGCCTGAGTTCGGTGACTGGAATCACTCGAGCATCAATAGCGGCAGTGCTGGCTCAACTACATGGTCCCTGGTTGTTACACCTTGGACAGAGGGAAAGGATCAACATCCTGGAAATTACTGCAAGTTTCTACGCGTGTCTTGGTTATCAACGCAAAGAAGCATATATACTTCGTGAGGTCCTTGGATGTCTCTTGGACCTCATGGTATGTGGTAGAGAAGAGGATGGATATTCTCAGCCATCTACAGTGCCACAGAGTGCAGGCTTGGGCATCCATAATGTTCATCCAGTACCAGGTTCAAATTGGGGGTCTGTAGGGGTCCGTATTACTGAAAGTTCGGAAGGGAACGAAAGTGTTCTCAGGCTGCTCAAACATGTCTGCAGGGTGCTGGGGATTAACTTGGAAGCCGTGGCCTTGGTGGAAGGCAGCAAGAGGCCGAATTCTGAGCAGATGCCCTCTTTGAGCGACTATGATGAAGACATAGTTCAGGAACTCCACGAACCAGTGGGCTGGCCTGAACTACAGGTCGGGGTTGTCCGTGAAGCAGTCGCTGTTGCTGAAGCATTGCCAGGCAAATTGTGATTCATATTTCCTGGTGCATTCTGTTCTAATAATGCCATTAGATTTTCCAGTAGTTGCCCAATTCGCTCTTTCATCTCTTAAGACTCTTCAAAGCGTCTTGACTCCCGCTGACCAATATCATTTATATGCCACTGCTTCCCGTGCCCTCGTTACTGCGCGTAGGCGAGGAGATTCGAGGGCTGTTGAATATTGGTCAGGGAGACCTATTGTCAGCATTTCTCTTGCTCCGTAAGTCGGTCTGGCTGCTTAGTATTTGGGTACTTAGGACAGCACAGGTTACCAGCGATTCGTGTTCCGGTTGGAAAACCCCGCTCGATCCAAAACAGAATAGGCGATTTAAGGCCTCTGGTACAAGGAATAGTTGATCCGTTCCTCTACAATCCAAGGAAAGCCGCTGCTGGAAAGGTTAGGTCCTCCTTCCAGCCTTTTCGTGCGTTAATCTCACAAGTATCTCAAGGGAAAGTCATTAGTAGTCCAGAACGAAGTGCTGGAATTTGTTATTACCCTTCAAAACCCTTATATCTTTGACTTGGAATTGCAAGAAATTTCTTTAAGGTTAGCATATCATATATGGCTACTATTGACCTATGATACAATACACTATACAGCACATCTGGTGTTCCTTTCGAGTCTGAACCTCTGCACACTATAGTACCTGCCAATACTCTTCATCAAATTGTGCTTTCGGGTAAGGCTAATGCGACGGGAATTCTAACGGTTCGTGGATGCTTTGTTCAAGCCCCTGGAGGAACCCTCCGAGAATACTTTTTGCCTTTATATACTGCTGAAGAGGAAGAGCGTCTGGCTCGCAAAAAGCGTGCTATCCACTCTGAAAACGGCCGTTCAAAATATTCAGGTTTGCACTGTTACCCATGGTCGAAGGTCCACCAGCATGCGAATAGGAAATCAACGGAAGGTCCGAACGAATCCCAATTTCGCTTTTTGGAATGCAAAGTCGTCCCAGAGCAACCTCTTCTTCGAATACGACGATCATCGGTCACACATGGAGCCCTAATGTTGTACGATGGTGAACAGTGCGTAAAATAAACGTCCATTTAGTACTCTGTTAATATTCAGGAAGCCAGGTCAACGATCCGCCTGACACTGGAAAATGTTTCCCCTATTGCGGTGGATTTCTTGCACCTTGCATTCGAAGATTCAACAATCGAACCAGCGCAGAAAGCCCTTGCTGACGGGAATCTCTCTGTGTTCGAGACCTATGAGACGGAATATAATCTCATCCACAACCCTGTATTTTCATGGGATCTCAAGGAGGCCAAATCAATTGCCCCGAATCAGAACGTAACACTAACGCTCGGCTGCTTTGGCAAGGTGGGATGGTGAGATTTTTTTTGGGTAAAGCTAGTTTTGCTGGTTCATGCTGACGAGTCATTCAAAGTACAAGTGGGATCATCCACATTTCCTACTCCAACTCCAAGGCCCCTGATCTTCAAGATTCCGACGTTTTCTACATTCGCCAAGTTTCATACCCACTGATGGTCACCGTTTACCATATGCTGGAGTGCAGTAACCTGGATCTCTTGCAGTTTCCTTCGTATCCGACGCCTCTAAGGCGGAGTAATAATTCAGAGAACGCGAGGTTAAGCTCGCTTCAGTCCGAAGACGACGCAGGCTGGTGCTTGTTTTCAATAGAAGTGCGGAATACATATGGTTCTCCATTCGATGTCACACTAGTGAGAACTCAAGATGGAGAGACTGCGGCATCGTTGACTACCACAATTCCGCCAGGTTCAGCCTCGAGGTGAGATCTGTCTACCTATTTCTTTCCTTCCCTTTCGCTCATTCCTATAAAGACTTGTCATTCCGATTAAGAAAATATTTTTAACTGGAGAGGTTCTGTCAAAACCTATTCCAACCCTGTCGGATAGACAATTCGTGGTCACTCAATCGGATCTATCTCAAAGCGAACTCAAGACTCAGCGTGAATTGTTTTGGTACCGGGAAGAACTCTTCAATTGCGTGAAAGGTCTCTGGCGAGAGGTAAGACCTTTCATTTTTCTACACATTTCTTTTCTGATGTTTGAACAAGACTGGTGGAATGAGAACAGGAGAGCTATCCTTTAGGGCCGAGCGAATGACTCTGCCCATGCTCGAGGTCTTCCGATTGGAAATTGCTCATGTATCTTTAAGTTTAGAATCAAGCACAAGCCCCGATAAAGGAAGTACTCAACGCACGGGATCGAGGTATTATCCTCAAGTAAACGAGTTCATCCAACTGCGAACAACAATAACCAATCTGACTTGTAAGACCATCTGTTCATGATAAATTTAGGAAATAAAATAATAGTTGCAGCATCACCCCTCGTTTTTACTATGGACCTGGAAGCGTCTCCCTCGGAATACCTTGTTTATGAGGGAGTCTTAACAGACCTTCCCATAGGGCGACTAGGACCGGGGGAATCTACAGAAAGTCTGACCTCAATTTGCTTTCTTACGTCTGGTCATTTCGAAATTTCGGCCCTTGTCAGGGGATTCGGTGGACCAGAAATTGAAGGCAGAGTTGCTAAGTCGCATATCACAGCCATACCCAGAGAATCAGAAGGTATAAATCATACATGATGGCCTTGGGTATTCTGCCTTGACCGGATCAACATTCGCTCTCCAACTACATATAATCTTAGTATACTCTTACACATATACATAATATTCAGTCGTATTCAGACTCTTCTTGGCTGAAAGCAGCTGAATAGGCCATGATTGTTGTATAAACAAGTCTGCGAAAGCGTCAGTTAGCATGCGTCTCGAAATAATATTCTTGGGACGCACCCTCCTCCAGCAATCGACATTGCACATGCCCTGGAATCAATGATATTGGAATGCGCGAGGACTATCGGAAGTGCAAATCCAGTTACGACGAAAGTCGCGGTAATGAAACGGCCCAGGTCGACTGGTGCTGAACTCTCGTAGCTGGAGGAAATGTCATCGGAGCCGCAATGAGAAAACAGGGCATTAGGGACGGGTGCCAGCACAAATGTCAATGCTGAATATATTGAATGAATAGAATCCCAACTTTAGCAGATTCAAGTGACCTACCAACAAGTAAAGGGAGCCAGTTTTGCCAGAGAGCGCAGGAAAGGATTATCAACAAGAACCCCACGGCGAGAACAAAGGAAAGAAGGATCACGGCTGCAACAATGTACGAGTTAGTAACATTCGCTGCACAACACGTTCAAAAGATTACTCTTAAGTCCCGCCGCCATTCTTGGAGAGTAGGAGAAAGTGATTAACGGTAATGGTGTCCTGGCTCACGTTCGTCATGAGCGCAGTCTAGCAATACACGTATTACATAATACTATGCAACAGCCGAGAATAGGAATAAGGGTATTCTACTACAATCCAAACTCTAGTGCTATCGAAGGCGGCGAGAGGCCCTCGTCGCTATATTGTTCCTCTTTCTCGAATCAGCTAACGGTTCAACAGGCTGACGAATGACTTTCTCTGATTTGGATGTTTCTGCAGTCTTCAGCGAAGGTTCCCTGTTTTCTGGTTCTGGGTCTACTTTCTGATCTGCATCGTTGAGACATGGCTCATGGTGGATGGGAGTCGTGCTCAAATCTTCAAGAATGTCCATGGTGTCCCGAGCAGGGAACTTGTTCTGCCTCCATTCCCCAACAATTCGTCCCTGCTTCTAGTGAGGGACCATTCATCCTGATATTGCCACTTGCGCTTCCGCGGCGTACCACCGCTCGGAATATCGTCTACCATGCCCTTGTTTGCAAGATTTGCAACGGCATCTTCAATTGATTTCAATCTATTGAAAGTGGTAGTTTCATAGTCTTCTGCGGCCTGAGTTTGATCTTTGACCTAACATGTGTGTTAGCACTCGCTGCAGCTCATTACGAACGAAAATACAAGGACTTACCCCCAGAAGAGTTTGACTGGCATGTTTCTCGGCTTGTTTCGAAGTGGACAGCAGGAACTCGTGCTCGAAAGATTGTTGCTCCTCAATATTTGCACAAACTTCGTCTACAGCCTCTGTTTTGGCGCGTTTCGTCTTCCTGAAGTCTTCGAAAGCTGTGGCAGCAAGGTCAACGTGATGCAAATCAATGATTAAGATCGAATGAATATACCATTAACAGTCAGTTTCTCCGTCGCATCATTCTGCCGATAAACCCAGGTTGTGTACGTTGCCACCGAATTTGAGACTGTCTGCCCAATGTTCTTTACGCCATTCCTAACCACATCCTTCACCATTGTTGAACTCTGGTAACAGAATGCTAGTCAGATGTCTGTGAAAAGCAGTAGAAAATGAACCCATGCCTGCGTAAATTTCTTCCTTGCTTCTGCCTGCTGATTGTCGATAACCTGCATATGTCGCTCCATCTCATCATTGCTAGATGCCATTTCGCTATGGGCTTTGGCATGACGTTCCGACGTCTTACGCAGAAGTTCTTCGACTTCTTGATTGCTATATTGTAAGTGTTCAACAGATGCCCGAAGTGATTCATCTCGCTTCTTCGTGAAATCTCCTAGGAATCCGGAAATTCGTTGAATAAGCTCGGCTTTACTTTTTTCTGCCTCTTTCCTCTCATCCACAAGCAATTGAGTCAAGAGCTTATTTTGTTGTTGGAGGTGAGAGACTTGCTGGGTTGCCATAGCCTGCGAAAGTGATTGAAGTTTCTCCAAAGACTCCCGCTCTCGAGTCAAGTAAGCACCGATTTCGGATGAGATAGTTTCTGTCAGTGTATTTAAAAGTATTGTCGATTGCTCCAAAATATTGATTTGGGATATGGTTTCCTCTGCGAACTTGCCACAAAGTTGACTTGAAGACGTCGTAAACCGCTCCGCCCAGGAGGTCACTTCTTGGTTGAACAAATTCCGAGTATGTTCTATCTCCCGTTTCAGTGTGTCGATTACCTCATCTTCGGCGGTCTCATGGTCTTTAATCTGTTGAAACAACGTCTGTGCTCTGTCAAATTGGACATTGACTTGCTGAAGATGAGTTTCGAACGCTTCCTTATGTGTGGAGCGGAATCGAGTCGTTTCGGCCTGGAGGCTGGCTCTCATCTTTTTCGATATTTGACTTAACTCATTAAGCTTCTTGGTCAGAGAGTCTGCCAGAGCACGGATAAGTTTCTCGTTTTCGGACACAACTCCCTTGTTCGACAAAAATGTTGCATTCTTCCGCTCTGAGAAACCTTGTCAGTTTTCAGTATGCGGGACAGCGATAACGACAATTACCGAGTTTCTCAAACAAACCACTGATGTCCTGCAAGCTGTCTGCGGCGACCTTCTTCAGACCAGCTGCAACTCCGTTCAGTTTTACTTCAGTGGCCTGGTGGGCTTTGCGAACGATAACTTCCTCCTCATATGCTTCTGACATACGCTGAAGTTCTACTTCCCGTTGGCGAAGTGTATCTTCCGTCTCTGTGAGTCGACTTTTGGTGGCCTGCAGTTCCTCTTCTCGACGCTTTAGAACAGCAATACTTTGGTCATATTCATCTCGAACATTTCGCATCTGGCTTTCGATGATTTCGACTTGTTTCTGCGCTTCGATCAACTTTGTTTCCTTCAGTTCGCTCTCAAGGTTCATTTGATTCCAGGTTTCCTCCGAGAAATAGATACCATTTTTTTCTCGAGCCGCAAGAAGATCTGCCTTTAGGCGTTCCATTTCAGCAACATATTCTTTCAGGAGAGAGTTCCGTGTCATGCGTTGATTGACTTCAGGTTTGTTCCTGATAGACTTCGCGCGGAGAGCGTAATCAAGTGTAGAAAGGGTCTCCTCCAGGTTGGATCGGGCAGGGGATATCGTGGCAATAATGCAAGTCTTTGTACGCCCTCCGAGAGAGTCTTGGAGAAGCCTCGTTAGTTTGGATTCGCTACATAATCATGTCAATGCACAAATACGTCAAGGATAAAATAAGACATTACCGGTAAGGGACGTGTTGAGCCTTGTCTACCAGAGCATTTATGACCCGTCCAAGAGTAAGAAGACTCTGATTGATCATTCCTGCTTCCCTTGCACGCTTATTCTCGGCGCCAGAACGTCCAATGTTCTCCGATCCAGCAAGGTCGACAAGGTTTAACTTTCCCACTCTCAACAATTCATCCCCCATGCTGTTAGAATCTTTGATATGAACAGTAAGAGAAAATACCGAATGAGATCGACTAGAGTGATCATTGAACTTCGTGGCAGCGATTTGGCGGCGCTCGCTGCCTTTGGTAAGAAGAGCAAGAGCATCCGCAGAGCCTTTGACGGCAACCTCTTCAAGCCCTTGTATAAGTACGCCACGTTTATTTGTATCATCGAAGATTTTAAGTTTCTCTTCGGAAGCCTTGGCATCTTTGCCCATTGGCTGAGTGAGACCAGTCGGCGCAGAAAGGTCGGGAGCGAGTAGGTCGCGTAGCTCTTCATTGTAAAGTTCAATGAAAGATACTTTGACGATGTAGTCAGTGTAATTTTTCTCAAGCTCGTGAAAAAGGCGGAACAGGACCCGCGGAATGATTCCGGCATGTGTGGAAGGGTTGCCCATAGGCGTTGGGGTCAGATCTCCCTGCATAGTATAGCTGTAAAAGACATCAATCGGAAATTAAATGAGATAATTAAATATCCACGTACGTTTTACCGGTTCCCGTTTGTCCGTATGCGAAAAGGGTGCAGTTATATCCCATGAGGACTTCGCTCAACATGGGACCAACAACATCATGGTAGATCATGCTCTGAGTTGCCTCAGGTCCAAACACGAGATCAAATGGATATGTCCTTGTTGGCGGTAATGTGAGGATGCCCAGGCTAGAGACTGGGGCTGTTGTTTCTATTGTCAACTCCTTGCTCTTTGAGCCCTCGATTTGGACGATGACAGGGGAATCGAGTTTCATCTCTTGCTCAGAACGAGTGCGGCAGCGTAAAATAACTTGTATATTTGTTTCTGAATCATCTTGTGACTTTTGGGGTCTAGTACTGTTAATGGTGTTTGTTGAATCTTGCAAGTCATCTCCTATACGCTGAGTAATTGGTCTTGACAACACGGACTTGGGTCTTTGAGGCAGTTGAGAAGAAGAGTTTGAGCCTGAAACGTTATTAACCCTCGCGCGAGAGGATGCTGGGCGACGAGTAGCCATTGCTACTGAAGGGAGGTACAGTACAAGAATAAACTCTTCAGGCAAGGAATCAACAACGCGTCTTATCACGTGATGGCGTCGCATCGTGATCACATTCAATAATTACCAATTACCAATTATGTATCATTGTCAATGTTCAGTGTCCGAATTTGGAGTCAATATTACGGAGTCGTGACTAGTCGCTCTTCATATATTTGGCTTTGACTCTGAACAACGATGGGCAAGCGAAAGAAATCCTCAAGAAAGCCGGGACCTGCGAGGCAGAAAGTTCCGCTCGGTAAATATCTATGCAATCTTCTTTATTTGCACACTGAGCACTTCCCCCATAGACACCACCTTCACATGCTTATTCTGTCATCATGACAAGTCAGTGACCGTAAGATTAGATAGGAAAGAGGGCGTGGCGCAACTGGTCTGTCGGGTATGCGACCAGCGGTATCAGAGCAAGGTCAATCGTAAGTGTATGATCGTCCTGGATTCTTGTCTCGAGACTTATATTTTCTTAGACTTAACTGAGCCGATTGACATATATTCGGAGTGGATTGATGCTGCAGATGCTGCGCAACGCGAAGAACAAGTCGCTCGTCGTCCTGTTGCCTCATCCAGTCGACCTGTTCCTGCTCCTGCCTCTGCCGAAGACAGTGACGATGAGTAGTCGCTCAGAACCTTCTTGTCTTCATAATCATTGCTCAAGATCGAGATGTACTATCTGGTCATTGTGTCGGACCGAAAGACGGTGCTGGCTCTGGACTACCGACATCGTATTTCGAACCCACTACCATACCCGACAATACTTATGGCCCCGAACTCAAAAGTACCGTCTTCAGTCCTGTATTTGTATTTCGCATAGTATTACTCTGGTTCTTTTTCTCTGCTGCCTCTAATCCATTCATCGACAGTAATTTGGCATTCTGTCGGTGGCATTCATCTAAAGCATTGCCTGGGCCTTGGACATTGTCACCTGCATTCTAATTTCTGACTTTGAACGAAAAGACTTTCAGAAGTAGCTAGGAAATTTTCAATGCGACTTGGTCTTTTTTGACGTCGGACAGTCGTCATGCAATTGTCTGAGATAACATACCTCGTCCTTCAACGAATACAAGATGCCCTTGCCAGTGTTAAGCCATAAGCATTCTGCAAGTTAGTTATCAGAGTGGAATATTTTATCCAAGGTACATATTTCAACAAATGCAAACATGTGTAGATATGTGTTGCTACAGCCCGTTCTTCTATGATCACTTCTAATTGGCCAACCCTTTTTCTCCGTACTCAACCTACCTGATTCCTCGTGTTCATGTCATTCTGATTACTTACTACCACCACAGCTCTACGCACACTTTCGTGAATTTCTACTCCTCAACGTGTCCTGACCCTTTTGGTGGTCGTCTACCCTCGCAACGACGACAATGGCGAGTTCAACTAACATCAAAGTCGTCTGCCGGTAAGGCTAGATTTGCTATTCGGCGTCCGGCGTCGACTTATCATCGTTCCTTAGTTTTCGTCCTGTGAATGCCATTGAGCAGCGCGAAGGCGGGGAGATTGTTGTATCCTTCGATGACAACCTGCAAAGCGTGCAACTCAAATCCGCTCAGCTCAGCTCGGGTCCCGAGAAGGACGGTTTTACCTTTGACAGAGTGTTTCCTATGGGGACTAAACAACACGAAGTCTTCGACTATGGTGTCAAAGAGTGAGTGATACTTTCATGACGGATGGCCCTTTCGTTTGACTATTTTATCAGCATCGTCAAAGGTGAAAACCGATTCGGAAATGCAAACATGTATCAAATCCATTATGAGTACTGATTCGCGTCATACAGATGTCCTTGATGGGTACAATGGCACTGTCTTTGCTTACGGACAAACCGGTAGTGGAAAGACTTTCACGATGATGGTCAGTAATTTTGTCTATCGGTTGTCCATGTTTTTGTAATCTGGCTGTTGCAGGGTGCGGATATAGACTCGGAGGAGTTGAAGGGCATAATTCCTCGTATCACAGAACAAATATTCCAGTCAATCGTGGAGAGTGATGCTCATTTGGAATATCTCGTAAAGGTTTCCTACATGGAAATTTACCTTGAAAGAATTAGAGATCTCCTTGCACGTAAGATTTATCCCGATCTCACTGCAGATGCACCGATCTGACCCCTCTTTAGCACAAAACGATAATTTGCAAGTTCATGAAGAGAAATCCAAAGGTGTTTATGTGAAAAACCTTTCAGACTATTATGTTAGTAGTGCAGCAGAAGTTTATGAAATTATGCGGACTGGAGGAGCTGCTAGAGTTGTGACTTCCACAAGTAGGTACCTTTTAAGTCTACTGAACAACGTTGTTTACTTCCCTTTCAAGATATGAACGCCGAATCGTCGCGTTCTCATTCTATTTTCTTGATAACCATTCAGCAGCGGAATACGGAAACGGGTGCTCAGAAGACAGGAAACTTATACCTCGTTGACCTTGCTGGTTCAGAGAAGGTTGGGAAAACAGGAGCTTCAGGGCAAACATTAGAAGAGGCAAAGAAGATCAATAAGTCTTTGTCGGCTCTTGGTATGGTCATCAATGCTCTGACCGATAGCAAGGTATGCATGCCATATCATGTGCTAATATGTTTCCAATCACATCTACTTTAAATCCCAGGCCAAACATATACCTTACCGCGATTCTAAGCTTACTCGTATTCTTCAAGAGTCTCTAGGAGGAAATTCACGGACCACTTTGATTATCAATTGCTCCCCTTCTTCATATAATGAAGCTGAGACTCTGTCTACTCTCCGCTTCGGTATTCGTGCAAAGTCCATCAAGAACACTGCTCGCATCAATGCTGAACTGTCCCCACTGGAGTTGAAGGGCCTCTTGCAGAAGGCACAGCTCGCAAATACTTCTTATCAGAAGTATATTGCTGCTCTAGAAGCTGAACTTTCCCGTTGGCGATCGGGTGAGAAGGTGGAAGAGGCTGAGTGGATTCTCCCAGGAAAGGGTGGCGCCGCAGCCTCCGTTGCAGCTAAGAAGCCCCCCACCTCTCCTACTCCTTCAACGCCTGCCTCAACATCACGAAGCATGACTCCCGTAAACCCAAGTGTTGAAGGTTTACGATCGGATGTTGAGTCTCGGCCTCAAACACCTACCGTTATTGGTTTGGACAAAGACGAAAGAGAGGAATTCTTGAGACGCGAGAATGAATTGAGTGATGCTCTTGCAGAAAGGGAGTCTTCCTTGGCGGCAGCTCAGAAGCTCGTGTCAGAGCTGAAAGAGGAACTGACCTTCCTGAAGGAACAAGAGGCTGCGGTTAGCAAGGTTAGCTTCGTATTGAGCAGTAAAGAAGAGTTGTGGCTGATACGTGTTTTAAATGTAGGAAAACAAGGCCATGTCCAGTCAGCTCAATGACTTAAGGCTGCAAGTTGAACGGCTTGATTACGATAACAAAGAGGGTATTATCACCGTGGATATTCTCAAGGAGCAGAATCAAGATGCGAGGGCTGAATTAGAAGAACTAAAGAAACAAATAGCGGAGTTGAAGTCTGCTAAGAAGGACGCTTCAGCTGAAGATAAAGAAAAGCGTAAACAAGAGAAGATGGCAATGATGATGGCCAAATTTGATACAGTGAGCATTAAGGAATCTCTCTTCACGCAATTAATCTCTCTTCGCGTGGCAAATAGCAGGGTGCCTTCTCCGAGAAGGACGAACAATTACGCCAGATTTTAGCAAAATTAGACAGCATAGACCAGGATTCTGCTGAGCCTCTGTCCTCTGAAGACCTCATCGCAATTAGAAGACAGCTCTCAGAAGGTCAAACTCTATTAAGGGAAACTGTTGACCGGCTTCGACAGACGCAGGAAGAGAATGAAATGATCAGCAGACGGAGGGATGAGCTAGAGGTCAGGGTAACGACGCTGGAAACTGACTATGAGGAGCTCCTTGGTAAGGCACTCTTACCTCTCTTGTTTGCTAATTCTCATGGGATTGATTGGACAGAGAAAACAATACATGACGAAGAGGCGAGTAACGTTGATGTAGCAGAAGTCGTGACGGATCTCAAGGTGACTTGAAAAGCCTGCTTGTTGATCAGAATGAACTTCCGAACTTTTTTTCAGAATAAATTAGAGGTCCAATATGCTGCTAAACGGGATGCTCTCCTCAGTGAGGTCACTGACCTGAAGCAACAGCTTGAGGCCCGGAATAACGAGGTTCGAAGCCTCAATGCCTCAATAGATAGCCTGAAGAGCGTCAACGAAGAACTCAAGGTTAGTTGGCTTTGATACGGCATCGAAATTCTCTGAATATTTCTCCTTTTCAGAGGGCATTTGCTGTCACGTCAGCTGGAATTGAAGGAGGAAAGAACCTCGCAGAAAGCGCTCAAGATCTTGAGAGAACACGGAAAGCTATTAATGTTCAGCTTGCTGAATTTGATGGCGTAAAGAAATCTCTTATGCGTGACTTGCAAAACCGCTGTGAAAAGGTAGTTTCCATGGACTTGCCTGTTTTTGGCAACTGAGTTACCTTGACAGGTTGTCGAGCTGGAAATTCAGTTGGATGAGATGAAGGAGCAATATAGCAATGTGATTCGCAACAGCAACAATAAGGCACAACAAAAGAAGATGGCTTTCCTCGAACGTAACTTGGAACAGTTGACTCTGGTGCAAAAGCAGGTAATTATTATGCCCACTTGCTTTCTATGTGTTCTACATTTCCTTATGCTTCCCCAGCTCGTTGATCAGAACTCAACACTGAAGAAAGAGGCTGGTATCGCAGAGCGTAAACTTCTCGCGCGTAACGAGCGGATACAGAACCTCGAAGCTTTGCTTCAGGATGCAGATCGCCGGCTCTCCATACAGAATCAAAAATTCGAGACACAACTGCAAGCCGTAAAGGAACGCCTGGACCAGGCGCGAGGTAATATTTTTCTGGGAATGAACCGGGACTCGTTGAAAACTAGAATGTTTTTCAGCCCAAAAAGCAGCTTCTTCGTCAACCTTAAATTTCGGTCGCATCGCGAAGCCTTTGCGAGGAGGTGGAGGTGCGAGTGCCAGTCCGATTACCTCCATTGTTGGCGGTGCCTCTGCAAATCCGTTAACCAGGGTCCAGAACGACGATGCAGGGTGAGTGCAGAGAATTTAAAAAAAAAATGGTATGCCCCTTCTAGAAGTCTTACGTTATCTATGTTTGGTTCCAGATCAGGTGAGTTTAGTTCCTGACTTTGTACGTTCACAAACTCAACCCTTGCTTTTCTATTCGGCACATCAGCGAAACGAGCCTCCTGGTTTTTCAATTCTCGGTGACGATTTTTTTTCGTGGAATCCGGACGACTGTATTTTTCATAGTATTTCTCCCCGCTATAATAGACTCAATACATATTCATCGTTCAATAAAGTGCAGAATACCCAATATGTTTGTGTGTGATTTTTTAGCTCATGTAACGGAGTTTTCTGCTGTGCCGTTGGAGCTCCGAACCTGAGCTTATGTCGGCGAGTCCTTTTTGGTTCGGAACTTGATTGGCGACGACTCAATAAGCAACATGACGACTTTGATCGACGCATTGCAGATTCTGACAGAAAAGAAGCGCTTTTTCACGCGATCCCGAAGCGCTGAATTGACAGACTCTGTTTGATGCACGGCGGGGACCTGATTTGATACGGATTTGGGACGTCCGGGGATGAGCTAAGGGTAAGCTATACCAAATTTGATAGCTTTGAAACGCGGATGATGATTCTATTTGACATATTGCCTCCGTTTATATAGATTTAATTCCGCTTTCAGGTATGCTCTCCTCCATATTTTTGCGTTCTGAAAGGGGGCGTTCCAAGCCTGAATGTCTAATCTAAGGGTCTACCTGTTACCGGACCTTTTTTTGTTCTTCCACTTCGACTTAACTCCTTCATAAACCTTTCTACTTTGAAAGCAAATACTAATTCAGTGATTCTTGAAGCCACTATTAACGCCAGCTTTCAGGCTGAAGGAGTAAGTCGTGTTCTTTTTTTTGCTCTCGCGTTTGACCACCAGCACTTTTGCTCGCGTTCGTTTCTGTCGACCTGGCTATTCTTCTCCGCCATGGACGACGTTGACGCCGTTTTTACTTCCTTCTTGACATTATTTAGTTTTTGTTAGTTTCGTGTTTGCTAACATCAACAACTATACTTGACAGAAGACCACAAAGCTGCTAACACCGTTGCCGCCATGTCGCGCGACTTGCCCTATGCAGTGTCCAACTCCTCGACCCCAGGGCCAGGAAGTGTGTCACCTAGCGTAACGGTGTCGCAGGAGGTTTGTTAACGTCTTACTCTGGCAGTTTCCACAAATAAAAAGATTCATTTTGCTTCTTTTGTTTCTCAGTCCCGACCTCCAACAACAGGATTACGAATACATGATACACAGCCGAAAGGCCCGAACGTTGTCAGTCATGGATGGCAGGTCTGTCATTTCAACGCGATGTCCTACTTTCAACTTAACGCTCCCTTAATCTCAGCTTTGGGGATCAAGATCTGGATCCCCGCAAGCTGCGAAGCATGACTTGGCTAAATCTACTCCCGAATCAGTTGGTCCCAAAGACGCCGACGATGTTTTGCCTCGCGAGGGTGAATGGGTTGTGGAGAAAAGCGAGCCAGTAAGCATTACTAGAACGAAATCTGAAGACCAGTGTTCACTTTTCCTTTACAGAACACTCAGCTTATGCAAGGATCCCAAAATGTTGTAAACGCTTTCCCTCGATTTAGCAGTGCATCAGTTGTGGTAATATCGGTAGGTCAATACTGTAATGCTAGTGCTGCATCTACTAACTTTTTATTCAAGGAGGAACCTCGCATGCCGCCTTATCCATCCCCGCGTATAAGTATAGCAGACCATCCTTACCCATACACAGGTAATAGAATTTACCCATCATCCCCTCCTCACGGAATTGCCTTCCCGGTAGCCTATCTCCACAATCCTCAACCGGTGTTGCACAGAAATGGCCCATTTGAAGCACAATCATGGCCCCTCAACGGAACGATGATGCTCGAAGATTGTTTCGTAGAATGCCGGTTGCTGAGGACGATAGGCCGCTCTATCATGGAGCACCACCACATATGTTTCGGCCTGGTCCTCTGCTGTTCCCACCGCCACCTCCGTTTCCTCAAAATCCCCAACTATATAATGCTTACCATATGCCTGAATACGGAAATTATTACATCGCACAACCTCCAGAACCATTTGCAGACCACTCTTTCAGGTTTGATGCATTCCAATCTTCACCCCAGGTACGGCCGCCCTATCCTATTCCACATCCAAATCTATTGCCCAACAATAATATCTACCCCCTGCCCCACCTACGACCATTGCCTCCTAATGTTGCTGAAGCCAATCATCCCTTAATGAACCCGACTTTAATTGACTACCAGACTCAACCACCTCCCCCTCTATTCTATCCTCCCCGACCACCCCAGATGATGCCACCGCCTCCGATTCCGACTATTCATCTGAATACTACTACGAGTGCTGTATTTCCTCCTGGGGTTAAAAGGGACAATCCGGTTGGTATATATCTGTTATAAGTCGAAATGCATCTCAACCATTTGCCCACAGATTTCGTCCTCCAACGAGTTGCCTATTTTCACTTCTTTGTCCCCGTCTCGCCGCTTAACTTTCCGTTCGTTTCCCAAGGGTAGACAAAGTCGCCTACCTGTACAACCCTTGGTCCAGAATGTGAAACAGCCACGGCGTCCTAACTTCCTGCAATTGACGGAACGCAGTGCTCTTTTGGAAGATTTCAGGTCAAATCGAGACAAGTTCTGGGGCTTAAAGGTACCGTACGCAATACCTTTGAAAGATAATTTAAATAAGTCTTTCTAGGATATTTTAGGCCATATTATCGAGTTTAGTGGTGATCAATATGGTTCGCGATTTATCCAGCAGAATCTGCAGGCAGCTAGTTACGAAGAGAAACAAAAAATATTCGACGAAATAGTTCCGTCGAAAGCGGATCAACTTATCAAAGACGTATTTGGGAACTATGTAAGTTTGTCACTATAGGTGATATTTGGTATGTAATAAAGTTCTCATTCAGCTACCGCCAGGTTATTCAAAAATTCTTTGAATTTGGCTCGCAAGCTCAAAAGGACATTCTTGCCAACATTGTTCAGAAGCAAGTCATTAGCCTTTCACTTCACATTTACGGCTGTCGTGTTGTCCAAAAGGTAAAGTTCCTCTGTAAATTTCAAGTCATACCACTACAGTGCAGTTCCGACCACAGGCAATCGATTGTGTTTCAGAACTACAGCAATCGGCAATCATTCGTTACTTGGAACAGGATATCCTCACCTGTATCAAAGATGCTCATGGAAATCATGTATTTGGCAGTTTACCTCTGCTTAGAGTCACTCATAACGTTTTATGTGCTCAGGTTATCCAGAAACTCGTAGAGGTTGTACCTCCTGATCGTTTAACGTTCCTGCCATTCTTACGTGATAACATGCTTGCGTTGGCAACGCATCCTTACGGCTGCCGTGTCCTGCAGAGGTGTCTAGAGCACCTGCCTGATGTGCATACCAAGGCTCTCATACAGGCCATTCACGCTTGCACCCTTGAGCTCATGCAAGATCAGTATGGAGTAAGTTTTCCAAAAATTGACGTTTATTACGGAAGTTACAACCATTACAGAACTATGTTATTCAATTCATTATCCAGCAAGGACGAGAGCATGACAAAGCTACTGTTATATCAAAAATTCAAGGCAAACTAGTTAAATTATCTCAACATAAATACGCTTCGAATGTCTGCGAGAAGGCGCTCCTGTGCACCGATTCGGAAACTCGCCATACTTTGATCAACGAAATCATGATTAACCATTCTGAGAGCGAAAATCCGGTTTTGACGATGGTTAAAGATCAATATGCCAGTTGCGTACATCTTTCTGCTAAAATGTTTAAAATTTTCTAAACAGTCACGTAAGACTACGTACTACAACGTGCATTGACTGTCGTGGAAGGTCGGCAAAGGGAGGATTTCTATACCCAAGTGAAGCCTCTACTTGATGCGCTTCAAAGGTCGACAACAAGTTATAACCGCCCATTAGGTTCGAGTAAGGGAGACCAACCTTATATCCGATGGTTAAATTTACTGATCAATTATCAATTTGAAGTTGAACGTTTAATGGGACAATTTTTTGGGAAGCAGGCCTCTTTTTTGCCCAGTGCAAGTTTGGAGAAGTCGATCGGCCATGGTCGTAGTAGCTGTTAGTGCTTGCCACGCGAGTCACGTGCGTTACACCTTGCTCCGACATGCCTGCATATTATGCGTATATTATTGCAGGTTCGCTGGTCCCTCCAGCCCACTTTTGGCAGAAGCATTCAAGTTGTTATCAATAATAATGTCTTTAATTCCACTTACTTCGCTTTGCAGTTGCTTTCAACAATGCTTTTGTAGCTTACACTATTCGATATTGCTTCTTGCCGTTATATTTTCTGCCAATATAGTACATACTAAGTCGTTCAGTCGCAGTCCACGCCATTGAGTTTCATGACGTGTCTGAATATCAATTACAAATATCGGCAATTGAAGACACCTAGTATTGTGCCGTGTCTCCCCACTTACCTCCGTCCCATCTTTGAAGGCTATCATGAATGGTGTTGAAGCAGCCGCATCTCTCTTTGGCTCAGAGGAGTCTGACTCTGACCCCTTCGCGACATTGGGAACAGCGACTGCAGAGTCGGACCCCCCGCAATCCCTAGCGGATGATCTGTTTTTCACCAACAGTTCAGCCCCTCCTGAAAAGGTTGAAGCGTTCAGCTTTCCGCCTCACGAAGAAAATCCTCTTACAGAGGTTCTTCCTTCAGAATACCCCTCTGTCGCAGCTAATGGACAGAAACACATTACCTCGGGCAACGTTCTACATGAATCTACAAGTGCTTATTCCGAACAGTGGGCGGATAATAACACGACTCCGGATTATGCTGGTAATTAAGCCCTCTCTCTTGGTTTTAGCATGCTTACCATGTTTTTGCAGCAGCATACCCGACTCTGCAAAGTGAACCACCAGAAACTGCGAACTATAAGACATACGTACCCACAACGACTCATCCCTCTTATGGCTCTTACGACCCTCCAGCTCCCTCTTCGACATATACTATTTACCCTTCTATTTCATTGGCCAATAAGCCTTCCAATCTATCTTACATTCCCCATGCCGAGGTCGTCTCACAACAGCAACATGGCACCAATGCTGCGCCTGGTCCATATGATGCTCCAACTGCCACTGTGAATTATACGCCTTACAATCCTGGGACGGTTGGGAAAGTGTACCCGAGCGAAATGGCTGGCCCTTCTTCACACACCATGCCTTCCATGGGTTCACAAGTTCCATACAATAATATTTCGTCGGGTCATTCGCCCTATGATCCCCCAGCCTCATATTCCCCTTACACTCCCACCGTTCTTGGAAAAATCCCCCCCGGTCAAGGTGTTACACCTCGGGCTACGACTTCGCCATATTATGGCGTGGCCCCACCCCCCGTGAAATCGGCCGTCACGCGTCCGAAGGTCTCAAACGCTTATGATCCTCCCTTTATCCCAACTCTACCTAGTCGCCGAACGAGTCGTCAAAGTCACAATACCTACCAACCTCTTGCCACTGCCAACGATATGCCGCACGAATCTTACGGAACGCCCTCCGGGTCTTCGTTGATTTATGATGACCGCCAAAGTGTAACTCCTCCTCAAACGGAATACGGGCATGCAGCAGTGATCACCTCTCCTTCCGTATACGCAGGAGAAATAACTTATGGGCATCTTGGTTTGCAAGGGAATAGCCCTTTACAAGCCGCCAAGGTACACGATGATAATCATAGTGACTGGCAGTCTTCAGAGATAGGGCAGCCTGACCCTTTGCAAAGCTATCGGAACGGTTCGGCACAGCCTGAAGCGGAAGAATCAAGAACTTGCAACGACAATGATGCCAATTTTAGTACATCTGGGCAGGCATTTTCATCGCCCAAAATTTCACGACCGTCTTCTATTAACCCAATTTCTGATAAGCAGCACGATTTCTCACATCACTCACCTGCTGACTCGGTAGTTTCAAACACCGTTTCTCCTCGTTCGATACCTCTTCCTTTTTCTCCACCAGTGGAAGCAAAGGAATTGCAGGATTCTACAAGCATATCTTTACCAGTCAATTCGAATCCAAATGAGCAAGCCTCTCAACAGAACCCATATGTTCCATTACAGGCTTCAAAGCGAGATCCTCCAGCGCAAAAAGACCCATATGCTCCAAGGTTAAACTACGCCGCAAATAGTTACATCCCAAGGACATCGTCTCCTTTATCTCTCTACGGCGGATCCCCTCCTGACGTCAAGAAAGTTGTTGTTCCTGCTCATGCAAACGGAGTGGTATATTCGTCTGTTTCAAGGTCTCTTGGCACCCATGCGCCCGTACCTCCTTTGAATGCATCTTCTCTTTATTCCTCTGATGATCAGTTCCCTGGACAAACGGCGCCTTGGTCCGAAAGTCAGCTTTCCGCCCAAGATTTGCTCGCCAAGCCCACCTCAGCGCAGTATGCGCCATCTCCTTCCCTCATCGGAGCCAATGATCCGCTGTCAAGGACGTCGGCCCGCGCACCTGTTGTTGCTTTCGGTTTTGGAGGGAAGCTGATCACGTGTTTCCATGGCATGCCTGGTCTGAACGCAGGCTTTGACGTAGCTCTGTCTGCAAGAACATCTTCAGAATTGAAAATACACACTGTACGAAAGATAATTCCGGAGAGTGCTTTAAATACTGCCGGGTCTTCTTATCCGGGGCCATTGTTTTCAGGTCCTGGTACCTCCTCGATAGGTCTGGTGAGGTCAGGGCAAACCACTCAATCCAAAACTAAGAAGACTGGGGTATTAACTTATCTATCTGGACGTGCAAGCGAGTTACATCAAGGCCTTGGTTATCTTTCGGGTACGGAGAAGCAGTTGGCAGAAAACAGGCTCATTATCATAAAGTTACTCAGCATAATGGTTGAAAATGACGGCCGTTTACTGGGAAAGTGCGTGAGATCAAACTCTGCTGACTCTCAGATAACTTAGTTGGAAATAGTCCACAGTCAGATGCTGCTGTTAGGTCAACTTTAGTCCCGCGACTCGAAAACCTGACGACAGGATTGCAAGATAGTGTGTCACTTCAAGGTAAGTCTTTTAAGTCATGACTCTTTCGAGGCCTCACCCTGGTATAGCAGCTTTCCATTCTATGCCGCTCGATGAAGCACCGATTAGTGTGACGAGCCTCCGTCCTTCTACTCTGGACAAAATTGAGGAGCTCCTGCTCCAAGGCGACCGGCGTCAAGCGTACCAATTTGCCACTGATCAAAAACTATGGGCCCATGCCATGATCATTGCCAGCAGCATAGATAAGGAGTCTTGGAAGGATGTTGTCAATGATTTTTTGCGAAGTGAATTGGGAAACAAAGAAGATGGCCACGGATCGTTTTTACATAGCAGTCCATCTCACAAAAACAGGGACACTTTGAGAGTGGCTTACAGTTTGTATTCTGGCCAAGGCATGGCTGCTGGTGAGCTTCTTTTCATAGCAATAACTGTAAGAACCCTGACACTTTAATAGTTCAAGAGTTGGCTCCTGTTAACCTACTGCAAAGAGCTACCAACCGTCTTCAAGCTCCCATGGTGCCTGTTGTGCCATCAATGACTCCCCGGACCCCTAACTTCCCACCTTCACAACCCAATATATCATTACCTCCCGAATCCCTTGTGAAATGGGCAGAAACTGCAGCTATGATTATATCCTCTCCTTTAACTCCAGAAACCGCAGCAGCGCTGACTACGCTTGGAGACCAGCTTTTTGCAAATGACATGACCGAAGCTGCTCATTCTTGGTGAGCTTGAACTAGATTTGCCTTATGTGTCGCTGAATTGCCCTTTCTACAGCTATTTACTTTCCTCTCAAGCATCTCTTCTTGGTGGCTTTGGGCACCCATCGGCTAGAATGACCTTGCTTGGCGCCAAAGCACCGGCTGAAGTGATGAGAAATGTAGATCCTCTAATTTTCTCAGAGATCCTAGAATTTGCGTTATCCTTGTTACCAACTGCTAAAGGTCAAGAGCCATTCCATGGCTTACCTTATCTTCAAGCCTACCGCTTCGTGCGCGCTGTGTCGCTTGCCGAGACCGGGGACATTCAACTTGCTAATAAGTATGTTGTTTTCATTTGCTTTTGCGTGGGTTTGCTCAAAGAAAAAACGAATCAGATATTGTGATGCTATCGCTGCTTCGTTGAGTAATAATTCTCCTTACACTACAGTCGCATTGTTGGAGCAATTACAAGGCCTTCAACAGCGTCTTTCGGGAGTGTTCCATGGTGACAAGTCCAGTTCGTGGATTACAGGCAAAATAAGTAAACCTAGTTTGGACTCAATTGGAGGATGGCTAGAGGGAAGATTTACCAAGTTAGTCACTGGAGAAACAGATTCACCTACCCCAATTGCCGAGAATGCCCGGTCGAATGATCAACCATTTTCTGGGCCATTTGCTCATTACAGCACTATCTCGTCTACAACACCATCTGCCAGATCTTCTCCCCAGCCGACGCCTCCGAACCCTGGTGGGCTTCCTCCTCCCCAGCGGACGACTTCTGCGATGGCAACTTCGTCACCTTATACACAAGTTCAAATTGAAAGGTCCTCGTCAGCAATGGGCTATATGCGGCAGAAGCCGGCCGTGCAAATAACGCAAGTCAATACTGGCTCTATATCATCATCACAGTCGTCTCCTACAGGATATGGTCTTAATGGACATTCGCGTCAAGATTCCGGTGGATATGCGTCTAAAGCTGAGGATCTGGCGACACCCGTTCAAAGGGCGTCTTGGTGGGACTCTATGGGCGATCAGTCTGCCACGAGCAATACACCCACAGCTACTACATTCATGCAAGTTGAGGAATCGTCACTTCAAACTAGTGGTGATGGATTCATATCCCTAATGGATAACCACTCATTCTCCGTTGGGCCTAGTCCTCAGCCTACAAGTTATGCACAACAAACACGCACCTCGTCACAGTATACTATTGAAGAGGACTTAGAGGAAGACCTCGGGCTAGGAAATTCCAAGCCGAAACATGAGAAAGCAGAAGAAAAAGACACAGTCGTAGACGAGAAACCCAAACCCGCTGCACCTCCTACACAGGAAACAAAGGGTAAGATACCGATGGCCACATAAAAACAAATTTCGACTGATATTTGCATAGAAACTCCTGCGCCTACAGGCGGATCGTGGTTGAGTCGATGGTGGAAGAAGAGTGATGCTTCTCCTGGTCCAATCAAGGCCAGCCTTGGTGACGACTCAGCTTTCTACTATGATAATGAACAGAAACGATGGGTCAACAGAAAGGTGATTTCTTTTGTGTTTACTAGACATCAACTGACGAGATCCATAGGCTTCTGCTGAAGCCAGTACTAAAGTTCCTACACCGCCCCCACCTCCTCCCGCAAGGGCACAGACGGCATCGCCTGGAATGACAGGGCCCGGGTCCCACCTTCCACCCTCCGCATCCGCAGCACCTCCTCGTCCTGTGTCTGCCATCGACCTTGGCAGTGAACCCCCTGTTAGGGCGCCCATGCGGATTCGTTCCAACCTGGCACCTCCGACAGAGTCGGCACCCAGTACACCGACAGGGTCCCGGATGTCGACGCCCTAGGTCTTCCTCCTCCGGGAAGACCGAAATCAGGAGCTGCGAAACGCAACTTGCGCAGTCGCTATGTCGATGTATTCCAGGAAGGGGCCCCCGCCTAGAGGGTTCGGCGGCTACGACTCCACCTTACATTTAAATTTTACGTATTCTATTAGATTCATGATAAACATAATACTGTCAACGATTTCGCCGTCTTCGTGGATTTTCATTACACATGCACATTATATAGATTGTTATTTCCCAGTGTACCAAATCGCTATGATTACAAGAACAGCTTGAATGGGTAACCTGGACAAGACGGCGGAATTAGTATCAGTAGCAAGCTAATATAACGATGATATGTACCTCTATTTTTTACTCTGAAGAGTGAGACAAGGACCGAATAGACTATCATGGTGACACCAGTCCACAAATAAACTTGGATGCGCTGCCTTTGGGGTGATGTTTGATATGGGACGACTAGGATGAGCATGAGGAACGCGAAGGACAACAGCCCATCTTTTGAATTCAATGTAAGCCACAGAAAGATAACGCCAAATAGGAAAACGCACATATGAACGCGACCACTTGGACTTCTTGCCCAAATTGATTTTGATACCCGCCAGCTATCCAGCTGCCGTCGCCGCCATTGTAGGGGGAACCGCGAATGCGAGTGAACATGTAACCGGACGTCATGACGAGGGACGTGATGACGGTGCCAGCAGCCCAGAACCATTTATTTTGAACAATGGGAGCAATGAATCGGAGGCAGAGAAGGGAACCCAAAACGCCAATGACAATGGTGATCCAGCTAGCCCAGTCAATAGGATCCTTGTATGGGATAGGAACGGGAGTGAATTTAGAGAGGTAGTCGGCCAAGGGACGGGCTTCGAAGCCGCTGAGGACAAGTTGTTCAAATGAAAAAGACATACATAGATAAGACTTACTCTGAAAAGTCATATTTCGTGGGGGAAGTATTTCCACTGGACGGCTTCCTGTCGCCCTCGGTAGGGGGATAGTTGAACACGAGAGGTGCGGAATTGAGCCCAAGCTTGAGGAAGGTCAGGAAGAGAATAGAGGGATGTTTGCTGGCTCAGACCTTCTGAAATACGCCGCCAGCATCGTCAAAGTCCAAGGTGGCAAAGAAGTGGTCCTGGCGGGCATGGGGAGGGGCATTAGCCCAAGCCTTGGCGACAGTCCCCCACGACGGATTGAATTCTCTAGAGCAGGGGGAAATGAATAGGCGGTCAACGTAAGATGTAGCCTGTGACTGACTTGCAAGGATTGCATCTCCGCCTGGGATCGAGAGCGGTGAACTGGATGGAAGCAGACCAGGTGCGTTTGGGAGAGGTGAGGAGGCCAAAGGTGTCGGCATTGAGCTTAATGAGACCGCCGCCGGCAGAGGCCAGCTGGGAAAGCTGCTGCTGTGGTGTGAGTGCAAGACAAGAAGGGAGCGAAAGCAGGGCGGCAATGAACACGGCTTTCATGGTCAATGGCAAGTAATACTAATAGTACGTGTCAAGCATTTGGAGTAGCACGTGATGACCGCGTTCACACATTGTGCAGAAATCGCCCAGTAAAGAAAAGGCTGATGTCCTCCCATGCTCTCCTCCTTCGTCTCTTTCTCTCCTCCTCCTTCTTCTCCGTCCATGTTGCTCTCAAATATCTTCTTACTTACTCTGACAACATAGGCATCACTTACTATCTTACCCGCAGACTCAGGGAGCTCGATATCCACGAATTACGAGATGTCTGGGGTTTCATCTGGTGATTGCACTCCAGCTCCTTTTTCTCCCCATCCATCTCCTCATCATCCCTGTCTAGCCATCTCCTTGTCACCAAACCCTCCAAATCCCGTGCACTCGAATGCTTTGTCGTCGACACTGCACAGCGCTCCACACATGTAGCCCTGTTGGTCAGTCCATCCTCCCCCCACCATACCGTCCGACTCACACAATTTATCGACAGACTCTATGGTTCATGCAGGCTACTCTCAATGATCTTTCAACCCAACGCCAATCCCCTTCCTTTCTGATCTGCCAACGTGTCTTACACAAGTGCCATGAGATCGTTTTCGGCGACCAACTCTTGACCTCCAACTCCCCCTACTCCACCTTCAAATTACCGTCCTACACCCGTCGCCAAAAAATCAAGCACCATGCCGAGCCTGTTTTTGTCGGGATTGGTGTCGTGCTAGCTGCTGCACCAGCATTTCCCAAGCTTTCCGAAGTGACAGGTCAGGTAGCTATCGAGCAAGGTCGGGTCGAAGAAGACGATCGTGGTTTTCGCAGCTTCGAATCCAATTCAGATGATGCTGTATATCAATCTCCTATTGATAACGATCCAACTTATGACGGAGAGGAAAATGATAGTGGCCTTGAGGAAGAACCACCCTTGCAGCCTTCCTTGGCAGGACCCCTAGAAGATATTGGTACAAAACGGGAGAGCCTTCTAAATCGTCGCCGAACTTTCGGTGCTCAAACTCTACCCGCATTGCCCCTCCATCTGCAAACCATTCGTAAATCCAGGCTATCCCTCGACCCTTTGGGTCAACTTGATTCGGAGAGTGTTCAGATGCCATACCAATCCTCACCTGCCCTTGCTTCAGCCCGAACACGGTCTGCAATTAGCCGAGCTGACCAACTGTTGGACCAATACGATACAAAATCTCAACTACATCTTTTACGGGGCCATTATTTTTCTTCCGAGGTTCGTCCATTGCATTTCCTGTCGCTCTATGGTTTTGAAATCCCAAAAGGTTCAATTTTTGCTCAGCCTTGAGAATATTTGCAATCGACTCGTCATAGTGCCAAAACCTGCTCGAGTTTCCGCCCTTCGAGCTGAACTGACAGCTCTCAATCATAAACTTCCCGCAGAGGTAATTCTTTTTGGACTTTTCATGTTCCCTTGTTCACTGATTTTAGGTCTGTATGCCCATGTGGTGTTCTTCATCTGATAATGTAGAGGGTAGCGACAAAATCCCGGAAGCTCATCACCGAATCGTCCGGATTCCACCTGGCGAGGCCGTCGTCCTCAATTCTGCTGAACGCGCCCCTTATTTGCTTCTCATTGAGATCTTGAATGGTGATCTTGATTTTGACCCTACAAAAAGATCAAATAAAGAAATTCTTAGAAATGTGGTGAATAAGGAAGTGGAACAAAGAGGCAACTGGTTGGACTTTAGCTTGGCTTCCGCTTCCATCCAAACAGCTACGACTCCTGCCCCTGAGATTGGTCCACGGACTCCCGTTACTTCTGTCCTCCAAAGTGCCTACTTTTCTGCCGCTCCCTCTACCGCACGAGCTCCCCCAACCGCCTTTTCAGATGACGACGAAGAAATTGACTTGGTCGAGCAACTTTTCGGAGATGACCAACCCCTGCGGTCTCGCATTCTCAACATCGAAGATTCCATCGTTTTACCGCCTACTCCAAAGAACAGAGACTTGGACATGGCAGCTTGGGCCCGCTCATCTCCTTTAATAGAGGAATCAAGATCTGGACAATCGATCCAACACTACCACTCTCCACCCATTAGTAGGGCACATTCAACATCTTCGACATCCCCTTCACAGTCTCACATATCTGCCAACGAAAACGATTCCACACGCGTACTTTCTCTTGATGAATATTCGGAACGAATGCGTACCGCTGCCATTATGCTCGCTCAACTCAATGCTGATCAAAGCCGAGACCCTGTGAATCCTCCTCAAAAGGTCAATGGGTCACCTCGGCCAGAGATTGCATCGGATCGTACAAGTACGTTTCTTGTCATATGCGATTAAACATTTCTGAACCAGTGATTATAGATAGACCTTCAGGGTCCATGGAAGCTTTCCAGCCAACGCCCAATCGTACGAGACTCCCCCGTGCCGAGGCGTCCGCCATTCGCGATCGGATTATGCAGGAGATGCTTGCATTGGAGGAAGAACGAATGGAAAGAATGAAAGGAAGCGAAGGGGATATCATGATGCGGAGTACCGTTGCCAGTGGGACCAGCAAGACTGCGGAGGATGAAGGCATCATTCGTCGGGAACTGAACAAGGTGGACCCGTCAGCCGTCGTCTTCAGCGAATCGTGGATTAGTAAAAAAGTATGTTTTTAGACTTTTTTAATATTTACATCTAATTTGTTGGACTCAGAGTCGAATACGACAAGGATCTCCTTATGGTCATCTAGGTAGGCCACTAAGAATTTTACGACGTTCCACAGCCTCACATGGATCAATAGCCAATTGGGACTGTGTCTCTGTTATCGTCAAGACTGGCGGCGACTTGAGGCAAGAACAGCTCGCTGTGCAACTTATACGGGAGTTTCAAAGTATTTGGGCAGAAGAAAAATGTCCTTGTTGGGTGAAATAGTATGTCCGTTGTCACTTCAGCCCTTGAGTGCCAATATTGACAATGACTGTGTTAGTTTCCGCATTTTGATCACAGGCGCCACCTCTGGACTGGTAGAAACGATAACTGATGCTGTTTCAATACATTCCATCAAAAAGGCCGAGTATGCCAAAAGACTGGCCACTGGAATGCTGGGTCATGTAACTTTGCTGGACCATTTCATAACTGTTCGTTGTATTTCTTTGCCTTTTCACCAGTCTCCTGACGTGACCAGACATACGGAGATCCCAAGTCCGCCAAATTCGTCAGAGCGCAAAAGAACTTCGCCAAATCTTTAGCAGGTAATAAGGTATTTTGATCTTGATTTTGATATTTACATACCTGTGTTGAAAGGGTACTCAATTGTAACATATCTGCTGCAAGTGAAAGATCGTCATAACGGCAACATACTCATCGACAGAGACGGCCACCTGATACACATTGACTTTGGATTTATTCTGAGTAATACACCAGGTAACATTGGATTCGAGGCTGCGCCCTTCAAACTGCCTGCAGAGTATGTCGAAGTCCTTGGCGGCATAGAGGGATCAGCATTCATCGAATTCAAGGCCTTGTTTCGTCAAGGTTTCGAAGCTGCTAGAAAGCACTGTGATAGGATCATCAGTATGGTCTTCCTTCCATCACAGCCTAGCGTTTTATTAACTGGTGCCTCACGACAGCACTGGTCGAACTCATGCAGAAGGACTCGACGTTACCTTGCTTCGCTGTCTCCGGTGATCAAACCGCGAACCAGCTTCGGGATCGGTTCCAGCCCACTTTGACGCACTCATTGGTTGGCGATTATATCAACAGGCTTGTTGACAGCTCTTTGGGCTCACATTGGACAAGGCTGTATGATTCGGTTTGTTTCCTGCCTTTCATTTTTAGTACAAAGCTAACGCATTTGTCGTAGTATCAATACTATTCACAGTCTATACTATAATATTAGCTTTTGCATGTCCAGAACATTATAACGTTGCGATACCCGCTCCCCCGACAGGAGGCTAATGGATATGAGCACTGCAGTTTGCAGTAAACGTGAAGTCATTGTCCGACATTCTCAGATTGACGCACTGTCCGTCCAGAAAACAACAAATAAATTAGACCGGTAACCACTCGTCGACGAGGTTGAAGCTGAGGGACCTCGATACGACGACCGGTTTAGCTGGGTTTTAATTAGCAGGAAATGACTCATGATCGAGTTTTTGACAGTGGAACGCATTCTAGAACGTCCCGTTTGAGCGACTGCCTTGTAAGGTAGGCTACAGGTGATCCGAAATCTAAAAATAAGCTCTGCCAAAAAAATTTCCCCTCTGCCCTCCCGTCACCTTACTCTCATCGCTCCCTATGTACCACTATGCCTCCACCGAAGTACGACAGCTTCGCATTTTCTGTGGACCCTGCACCGAACTCTCAAGATGCGAGACAGCCTCCTCATCCTCTTCTCACAGCCTTTTCTTCAGACGGCACTCCAATTACTGAGCCGCGTCAGCAGCGTCAACGAGCTGCTAGTGCACCCTGGAATAGTCGTCAAGCTTCACAGTTCAGACAAACGGACCCGTCTTCTTTTCAAACCCCATCAACACGACAATTAAATTAGCAAACTTGGGAGGTCGGTCAGAGAAATGTTGAATTTGCGTTTGGGGTTCTCGGTGGAAGGCAAGGGTCAGATTTGGAGAATCCTAGAAATGCCTATGCCAGTTATGCCAACGAGTAATAGAAATCCTTGTTTTTTCAAATATAAACCGCTTACATCAATGCTTTCTCTTTAAATCTAAGAGCATTGAGAGCAGCCAACTTCAGGTTTGCAATGCCATATAGTCACCCGCTTGGGCAGCCAGGCAGCTTCACTGAGCCGAGTACCTCCCAGAGCCAGTTCCAGCGGAGATAAGCGAATCAAGGCCTTGAAAGTCTGCCAGAACAGCACGAAGTTGCATTTCTTGAGGTATTTGCTGTCCTTGGGTGATCACATAGCATATAAGTATCGCCCTCCAGCATACAGTCCTGTCCGTCTCCTTCAGTCCATCCAGCCAAGTTCGTGGTATTCTTTCATCAATTTCTAGGGACAATTCGCGTTTAAATTGGTCCAATTGTGTAGCCGAGCATGTTCTGAGGGTCTCTAGATGAGATGTGAGGTCGTTGCCGAGGTCCATTACATGGTGTGAGCTGGGATAGGAAGACGATGGACGCGACGGCGGGGGGATTTTTTGGCAGGGCTTATTTTTAGATTTCGGATCACCTGTAGCCTACCTTACAAGGCAGTCGCTCAAACGGGACGTTCTAGAATGCGTTCCACTGTCAAAAACTCGATCATGAGTCATTTCCTGCTAATTAAAACCCAGCTGTACCAGCTGTACCGGTCGTCCTATCGAGGAGCTCACCTCATAGGACGAACGGTCACCGGTCTACAAATAAATAACGATGGCATATTGGTGTAAGGGTACAGCGTCTATGTGGAATTATATGGGTATTTATTGCATCAACTACTCAAATAATTTATCATATCTATTCAAACATGAATACCCCTCATAGTCTATGAACAAAAAAGTTAGAAAACTCTGGACGTCAAAAGAACCAACTCTTACCAAAGTTTTGCGCATTATCACACCAACATTTCCCTCGCTTGTGAGCTTCTCCCTGGGGGCAATGTTGGAAGGGCTCATGCCGGTATCCAATGTCATTGAAGAAATGCTAGAAAATATAATAAGCTACAGAAAATTTGAGGTTAATGTACAGTTACAATTTGGTCTTTTCTTGCAAACAGAGCAGCGCCTATACTGTGGACAGGGGCATCTCCCCAACGCTATGAACATGATGTTAGTCGAGAAAGCTAAAGATCTACGAGTAGCCTACCTCATAGTAGAATCCGCCCTTCTGGTCTAGGAAGTCGAAGAATTTGGAGTATGCTTCGCCTCTCCAGAGATCCAGGTTGCCGATTTCGAAGTTGCTCCAGACTAAAGAATATTGTTCTATAACTGGATACGAAGAGAGGAAAACGGGAACTTACAGTGGCAACGATTGTAGGTCTCACCACCGTCATCTGACAGGAAAGCCATGGCATTATCCGGTGACACAAGCTTGGGATTCGCGTGGATGAATTCTGTCAACATGGCCATTAAAAATCAGGGCAAAGAAGTGAAGACACCAACCTCTGACTGCATTCCAAAGAGTCGGGATAGTGGCCTCGTATTCATATAAGGATATCGTGAACCCTATTGCATTGGTTCAGGTAAAGATCTAGTGATAAAGAGCAGGGATACTTACCGTACATCTTATTCTGATCTTGCATAATTAAAAATGGATCATAGTCAAGGTCGCAGAAGAACTTGACGTCAGGTCTGCACAGTCAAATGAATAAGGTAACCATCCGTTTTTATATTAATCCTTACTCAACTCTGCAAGTTTGGGATCAGGTGAAAGGCAATAAATTAGAAGATTACTTATCACTGACCTCCAGTAGTATTGGAAAGGTTTTAAGAGCTCATGACGATAGAAGAACTAGCCAGAGATACGTCAATGCCCGTAAAAAGCTTTGGCGACATCACTTACACCTGAGTTGAACCGACACATATTGCGGTAACTAAGCAACGGTGTCAGACCTGGAAATTTTCATGACATCATCGACATACGGGACACTACCTGTTGAAGCACGATAAGTATAGTAAACGAATCCAGGATAATAATGACATACCTCCATATATAACATTTTCTTTGACCATCTTTTCACGAGATTTAGTTGCTCTGTCTTCATCGATCTCCGCGGGTTGATACCAATGATCTGAGGGAATAAGGCCGAATTGTACTTGAGAATCCGTCAGCTCTGTGACTCGTCTGAGAGGGAGCTTGATCAGACATATAATAAAACAACAGGAAATACAAGGAAAAACCTTTTGAAGTTGTCTTCAAATGGTTGCTCATTCAGGAAGACATATGGGTAGCCAAATTTTTTGTTGAAGCGATCTTCCATTTGTTTCATGCTGCTGATGACTCCATTCAAATCACCATTGCGCGCTGACTTCATAGTAAGTACAGAGTTATACGAGTTGGACTTGAACCCACCCAACATGACGATGACCGCATTAGCCCTACGTCCCTGCGGAGAGCTAACATTTTTGGAGATGAAGTAGTCATCCGGAATAGGGACTTTGTATGGAGGCTCTTGAGGTGGTGTTTGTCCCACGACATGTTTCTTCAGATTGTCAATAGAGGTAACACGACCATAACTTTCATTTGTGAGAGCGAAGATATAGTGCAAGCCAATCTAACCGCATAGGTGAGGCAAAAAGTTAGTTAACTGAGGATGCGTGCGACACCGAGTGTACACATACGATCACACCCAGCACTAGCAAAACATATCGCATAGGAGTCATCATCTTGGAAATGAGAATGCGATCAGAGTCTGGCGCCTTTGCGTGTTACCACTGCCAGGCGGAAGACGGAATATGTGGTTCAGGTGAGGTACTTGGAAGACATTGTATTACATAACTATGTAACATAACACAGCCACAAATCAACCGATTCACCGGCACCGATCATCGGCACCGCTCAGCGCTGGTGAGTGCGGCCTGACCTGCCCTTGGCTGCGCTTTCCCTTCTTACCTCCCTTGACGCCGCAGCATAAGAAGCAAATTTTCTAGAAACTTAATAAACTAGCCCCTCAGTGGATCCATACACGCAGTCTAATAGTACCTTGCCGGCGCGCAATACTAAGTAGTACAAATGCAATCGAAGAGAATGCTAGATACTTGGTTAGCAATTAGAATTAATACAATCTGTTCCATTCTAAATACAGCAGTGTATATAGCAAGCAATCTCTACCGATACAGTTCATCATATTTTGAAAGACATGAATTTGGGGCATAGTCTTCCAATAGAGCGTTCAGCGATCGTGCTGGAAAACAAACAAAAATAACATACCAAAACTGTCATTAGGATCACAAGCACAGCGCCCTTTGTACCATTCATTTCCAGACGGACAATGTTGGAATGGATCATGTCTATAACCTATGTCGCGGAAAAAGTGAAGTTGGTCTTTTCGCAGGAATAATGACGCAGCGATGCTATGCACAGGTGCATCACCCCACCGCTGGTTTGTTGTACGATATCAAGAAGAGATGCCCCTTGCAAGCGAATGAAACTAACCTCATAATAGAAACCTCCCTTCGAGTCTAAGAATTCAAAGAACTTTTGATATGCCTCCCCTCGCCAAAAATCCAAATCGGCTATCTCAAAATTACTCCAAACTATAGGATTTCTTGAAAAGGAGGGGAAGAATTAAAAGTTTCGTCACTTACAATGGCATAGGTTGTATGAGTTGCCGTTGTCATCCGACAAAAATTTCATGGCATTATCCGGGTTCACATATTCCGGGTTGTTTGCCATGAATTCTGGACTAGTTATAAACGATGACGTCATGTAGATATTTTTACATACTAACCTTTAACGGCACTCCACAAGGTCGGTATCGTTGGCTCCCACTCCACTAAGGAGATGGTAAAGCCTACATGTGCAATGACGATTAGAACGGTCACAAGTCAGCAGGAAATTGTGCAGACCGTATGTTTTGTTATTCGTCTCCATGAATTTAAATGGGTCATAGGTGACGTCGCAGAAAAACTTGACGCCTGGCCTGTCAATATGTGAGGTCGAGATCGAGGACAACGTATTCGGAGACCTACTCCACTCTGAAGAAGAAAAGATTAGACTAGAATTGGTAGACAATGTATAAGAATCACCTCCAATAGTAACGATAGGGTTTTAATAGTTCGTGTTGGAAGAAAAACTATGAAACGCGACGTTAATGTCATTAATTTCTGTGGCACTGAAAACGCACCCCAGAATTGAATCGACACATGTTACGGTAGCTAAGGGTCGTTGGAGTCAAAAAGTTATTCTTCGCCCTTCAGAATGATACGTACGGAACACTGCCTGTAAGGAGTAAGTGAAGCGCCTTAGATCAGTCAACTGCGCATAGTGTGTTGCTACTTGCCGGCATAGATGATACCCAGGCCCATCATGCGCAGTCGACCTGCCTTGGCCTGACCTTCGTCAATCCAGTCAGGTTGGAACCAGTGCTCGTGGGGGATTTGGCCGAAATGGACGGGACCGCTTGTCAGGACTTTAATTCGTCTGGCGTTGTGGATAATGAACAAAACATTGAATGCCATTAAGTATGTGCTCACTCTTTGAACTCTGGGGTGAATGGCTCCTCATTAAGGAGGACCCATGGATACCCATGGTGTCGATTGAAACGATCCTCCATCTGCTGGATGCTTCGGACGGCACCTTCGAGGTCGGTGTTTCTGCAGAGGAAGACGAAGGTTGCATTGGCTCTGATAGAGGTGTCGACTACGAGGTCATGGGTGTACAGTGCTGCAACGGCAGTTGTGTTGTGGACGACATTAGAGTTTGAGAGACCCAGGTGGCCGCGAAGTTGAGAAAGTGACGGAAGACTGTAAGCTCGATTCCTGAGGAGGACAGTGGACAGATAATGCAGACTAATCTGGAGTAGTGTGAGGAGAGAGTCGAGCTGGAAAGCAGAGAAACATACGACAAAGGCAAAAAAGAGGAGGATGAAACGCCTAGCGGACATGTGAGAGGGAGAGACAAGTGGAAGGACGGAAAAACATATCGGGTAATGGCTATTATCAAGGAGACACGGGCGCGTCTTGGAGATCCCGTTGCTTACCCGTGTTTGGTTCAATTTTTCTCTTGCCACCGGTGCATTTCTGCCTTCGTCTTTATGGCCTCCACTTCCTTGCCTGAGAAGGACGTGCAACCCGTCTTCCATGCGCCCCCAACTCCTGTAGTCCCCTCTTATTTCAACCCCGTTTCCCCCTTTTTCAATGCCTATGACCGTTTCTCAAGTTGGCGCGCTGACCTTGGTCTTCCCCACCCTGGTTCAGTCGAAAATCTCCAGAAAGAAGTGAAGGGTACAGCGCGTCTTTTCTCTCTCTCTTGCTTCTATCACTAACATATACCGCAGCTACTCATCTTTCAAACTATATTTTCGATGGAGCTCGTGCCGACTTGACCAAGAGTCTCTCCATGAACCCATTGTTCCAAGTGACCCACTCTTTCGCTCTCGGTTCCCAAACTGCCCCATCGTCGTACAACTTTGGCGCTGTCTTTGCGAATCAAACGGTACAAGTTACTCCTTCTCCTCTGTTACCCCTACTGACAAGAATCTAGGTTTTCATGCAAGGTTCGGTAGACCACGAAGGCAGCATCAGTGCTAGGTTTAATCAGGGCTGGAGTGCCAACAATGTCTTCAAGGCGCAAGCTCAAGTTCGTTTCTTCGTTTCTCTTCTCTACATTTCCACTAAGTGCCCTCTCTAGCTATCCCAACAACCGGACCAAAATATGATCCAACTGGAGCACGACTATCAGGGTCAAGACTACAATGCCAACATCAAGGCTATCAACCCTTCTCCAGTAAACCTCACTGGCATTTATGTTGGAAGTTACCTTCAATCCTTCACAAAAAATCTGGCTCTCGGTGTCGAAGCCCTCTACCAACGCCCTACTCCCCAAAATAGCGAACTGGCTCTCTCCTACCTCGCTAAATACACGAGCACAGACAAAAACTGGATTGCTACGGCACAAGTACAACCTTCGGGCATTCTGCAGGCCACATATTGGCAACGTTTAAGTGAAAAAGTCGAGGTGGCCGCTGACCTTCAACTCTTATCCGCCCCCACCCGTCGCGATGCTATCGCAACAGTCGGTGCCAAATACGATTTCAGGGCCGCAACTTTCAGGGCACAAGTGGATTCCACTGGTAAGGTATCGGCATTGCTCGAGCAACGATTCGTGCCTGCCTTTGCTTTCCTGGTAGCTGGGGAGATTGATCACTTCAAGGTACGACGCTTGACAAACTGTCATTTTCAGTTGACTCATCGGATGTCTTGTGTCTCAGAATGCTGCCAAGGTTGGCGTCGGTGTGATGATCGAGAGTACTACTTTGACGCCAGAAGAGATGGGCATGGTGCCTCCCCCTTGAGCTTTCGGCTCTCTTGTCGTTTAGCAATAATGTTATTTATCGTAGAGGTCCCTGTCTTAAGCATAATTTAGGGCTCTCAGAACTTGCTATACGTTTTAATACAACCTATCTCAGTGGCGCACGTGGGTCGCGGCTTTTCTTGTCTTGCCACGATGAGTGAAGCAATCCTTGAACTCCGGGACATTACTTGCTACCTCGAAAAAGGCACAAACGTCTTTTCGAACATTACTTTCAGCGTAAACGATGGTGCGTTGGGCAGGATTACCAGATCTTGTTGAGCTTTACCATTTAAGGACATGTCCTCGTCTAATGACTAGGTGATATACTCGTTTTGCAAGGAAGAAGTGGTTCAGGAAAGTCAACACTGCTAAAATGCATTGCTCATCTAGCGATGCACACGGGCGATACACTTTACAGGGGAATGTGAGGTTGCTTGGTTGGGTCTCTATCCGTAGATAGGCTGACCATGTTTCTTTCTAGCAAACCCCAAGCATATGGTGCCATCCGTCTACTTTTCTCTCAGAAGGTTATGTGTGTTAACTATGCAACAATCGTAGGCATCCCATCGTACAGAACGAAAGTGATGTATGTTCCACAGAGGCCGTCTCTGCTTCCTGGTTCGCCGTACGACTTTCTGGTCTCGGTGACAAATCTCCGTTCTCACAAGGCGCCCAACTCCGAAGGACTGCTGAGGGATGTGTTTAAGCAAGCAGTGGATATTGGAGAGCAGTGGGGAATCCAGCGTGAGCTTTGGCATCGCGGGTGGCAGAACGTCAGCGGTGGGGAAGCGCAGAGGATTTTACTCGCTGCAGCCATGTCATTCGATACGGCGGAGATCCTTCTACTTGACGGTGTGTGTCTCTTGGGTGACAATGTTCTGAATTGGCTGAGTACCCGTGGACAGAACCAACCTCTGCTTTGGATGCAGAAACATCGCAATTAGTTGAGAAATACCTGGTGGAACGGGTGCAGACGAGAGACACGAATTTGAAGGCGCTGCTGTGGATCACACACTCGCCCGAGCAAAGCAGACGGGTAGGGACGAGGTTCATCCATTTGTCTGGCGGGAGTTGTTACGAGACAGAGGATCCCAGCCCATCGCCGTATCCTACCACCCCTGTAGGCTAGTCACGTGATATGAGATAATGCTCTTTGAAATTGCTGGCTGGGCACACTCAACATTCGATTATGCTTGTCCACTCTCATTCTCTCTTTTTTCTACATATTCTCCTATTCTAGCCCGCCACATTCTACGGAGAGCGCGCACATACTCTTCTCAGCCGCGTTTCAACTCAACACATGTCCACAGTTCCCACAACACTCCAGCAGCTCTGCCTCCAAGACCGTACACCTTCCACATTGGCGCAAGCTGGGCTGGAAAGCCTGATTACGACACCCCGGAGTTGAAGAAGGTTCCATTTTCACCTGACACCCTCATTGGTTCATGGAGGGACCGGACTCTCAGTCGCAATTCGAAAGGCAAAGTCGGCAAGCAGGCTCTCGAACCAGGAGAAGATTTCTTCTTTATTCAAGACGTACGTGTCCCTGCTCTGTGAATGGTCCCGTTCGTCAGTTTTGGCATCGGTATCCAACCTCTCTAATGCTGGAGCAGTGCTAACGCCTCATCTTTTTCCCCTTTGCTTTCGCATTCCTGCAGATGCGTAATCGTTCAGTGAGCCTATACGTTTCGCCATGGTTTCTCTTTTATTTATTGACGCGTCTGCTTTGCGTTGTTGCTGGAGGGCGTATCTTTTGGCATCGCTGACGGTGTCGGGGGCTGGGTAGAAAGCGGCGTCGATCCCTCGCTCTTCTCCCAAGCGCTCATGTATCATGCCCATAGATATTCACGGAATGCGTGGGCAGGCGAACCCGAAATCGATCCTACGATGGATTATGAGGAGCGAGAGCAAATCGAAGGTTGGGAAATGACGCCATACGAGTGTCTGGACTTGGCATATGGCGGAGTGTTGAGGGAAAAAAGTGTTCAAGCTGGTTAGTACCTTTTTCTTCTGTCTTCTGCCGAATGCGCTACAATTTGGTGACGTTGTAATTTTAACTGGCAGGTTCCAGCACCGCATGCATCATCAGTCTGAATGCGGCTTCTGGAGTTCTGCGGTCGGCAAAGTCTGTTTTCTGTTTTCCTCTGAACCATTCCAAGCTTAACTCAAGAACGACCCATGTTACAGCCTCGGAGATAGTGGGTTTTCAATACTACGTCAAACATCCATGATATACCGGCAGCGACCGCAGACACACTTCTTTAATTGTCCAAAGTCAGCGAGTTATCTTGATATTATCATATTCTCACCCAACCTTTCATCTGGGTTCCTTTTCCCTTCTCACACCAGACAATTGACCAAACTACCCACGAACAACGCACGCAGATTTGCAAGAGCATGCATTGATTCGCCGAGCGAGGCGGATGCGTTTGAAACAAAGTTACGAGATGGGGATATTGTTGTTGCCTATGTGTGTCTACATCTACCCCCTTAATGCAGGCCGGCCCGACTAACGCTTTGTAGACGGATGGTTTCTCTGATAACGTTTTCCCTTCCGAAATGGTAACAATCTGTTCACTGGTCGCTCGTGCAGGAGGCACAGAAGATGAGCAGGTGCAAGCCATGGCTGATCGTCTAGTTGACTATGCGAGACAATGTATGAAGAGCAAGTTGAGAGTCAGTCCATTTGAACGTGAGTTGCATCCTTTTCTTTTCCTATTTCAAGCCTCCTTCGATTTCCTTTCCGTGTTTCTCGCACTTTCAATCGGCTGACTGTTTTCCGTAGGGGAGGCTTCAAGGGTAGGGCAATATTTCCGGGGAGGGGTGAGACTTGAGCCGTTTTTCATTCATTGTTCAAGATCTGACTCCCATGCATTTGATTCTGCAGAAAATAGACGAGTTCGTTCTCTCGTTCAGAAATACAGGATTCGGTCTTACGAGATTTTTTCCAGCGTAACCGTTATTGTGGCTCTCATCCGTGAATCCTCATGACGTTTCATTATCAAAAGTAATTCGGAAACCTGTGCATATCAATTCCATCAACCAATATCATCACAGGCTAACATTGTTCGTATCGTATGGACTTCTTGGAGCTAATTTATCTTACCTTACATCTCACTCGTTTACATTTCCGTTTTGCCTCCCATATCACCCATAGAATATCCTATATCTTTCGTTACTTTGTACATCGGTTATGTTACATTCATATCTTTAGGTTACTGGGCGCTTTCCACCACTGCCTTTTACAGCTCACAATTTACGATCGATAAAGCTTTGGATAACTCCAACAGTTGTAAGAGGATATTCTTTGAGAACCACCTTATCATTCTCCAAAAAGGTGTTAGGTTGAACAAAAAACTTGCGGGGCTAGAACGAATATATTTTGAGGAATTTGCCGGGCCAGGAAGAGACATGACCTATGACGCACCAGTTTCTTGCGAAGCACCATATCTCGAATCTCACCTTCCCAGCCTGGAAGGGGCTTCGTTAGATTTGTGTAGTATTCTCGAGCCCCAGCAGCATCGGCAGTGCTCTTGCGGACTTGAAGTTCAACCAAGAGTTTGCCTACGGCGTCCCTTCCCTTTGACAACACCAGTTCACGATCAACCTGAAATGACAAGTTTCCTATCGAAATTCTGATGCAGGTCAATAAGAAATCCGTACCCGAACATACAGGTTTTGCAGTGCACCATTGGCGTCCCTGACTTCCTCCAATCTTGCAATTCCAGACAGGATGAGATGTTGAGTGATACCGAGCCTAGACGAGCCAGTTCATCAATAGGTACATAATTTGGTCTGACACCTCTACGGCATACCGGGCTTGCATATGAGCTTGACCATGCTTCTTGGTTGCAGGGTCGTAGAACTCCAAGGCCCTCAAACCAGCTCGGGCCATAAGGAGGAACGTGATATATTGGATTTCCTCGATGTCCTTCTCGTCAACGTACTGCAAAACAGAAAATCAGTATATGTTCCAACTTCACATGTTAGACAGTTAATTTCACTGACGTTGAATATCTTGAGGATATCACGATTGCTGACCACTAGAAAAGCAGCCCTGATAATGAGCACGAGGGTGCTGATGGCATGTAGCGGCTTACAGTACAAAGCAACGGTCTCCGCACGGCATTCTTCCATTGATGATGAGACTTCACCTAAAACTGATCCAGGCGTTTGTCCGGGTTTGTACCAAGAAGTACTGAGACAACAAAACTTAAGGTCAAAAAATTCTGGACGACCAGGTACACTCACATTTTCCCCCCTGTAAGTGGATTAATGACCTGATAGTTGGGATAAGCTCTGGGATGCTAGGGCTCGGGCCTGTAAGCTTGACTGACCTTCTCGGGATCAAAGTTCTTCTTGCCGTCCGCGTACTCTTCGAACAACTTTCCAGACCCATGTCCAAGCAGTTCGTGGTTAGCGACTTGAAGTTCGAAAGCCCTGTTGTCCCACGCATTGTAAAGGGCAACATCATCAGGATGAATAAATGTCAATTCCTCGTCTATATATGGTTGTCAGCATCCTTCAATCTTGGCGAAGATAGAATCCTGTCTCTTACTGGGGACCTTGGCCGCGAGAATATTCTGAGAATGAATGAATATAAATGATTTAGGAAAGCCCAGGAATAAGCTTGCTGCAAGTGAAACGTTCTTGAAACCTATCGACTCCCTTATATCGTAGTAGTTCTGAAGAAAAGGCCTCTAACGGACGCCTAGGTGACAAGAAACTGATTCCCTACAGGTATCTGTGCAGAAAATCAGGCCAGGATATTCTTATTTAGTAAAAAAAAAAGGTCTTACATTAATTCCAGCCGGGATGCCTACAAGTCATAAACCAGACGAGGTCAACGCAAATTACAGGAATTACATGGAGAAGCACTCGCCTCCTGTTGCAAAAGTAACCACTTCCAAAGCCGTGAAGTCGGGCTTGCGGAAGACATCAACTTCGAAGTCTTTCCCCCAGGGCAGAACCTTGATGAGATTCGGGGCATCTTCTACTAAAGTCTCATACTTTGCGCTTAGTTGCTTATTCACAATTGCAGTGAACCCTGGCATGTTCTTATAGGTGAAGAGTCCACAGTAAGTGGATGAAAACCGTACCTTCCCACTCCGCACGGCCGCCATAAGGATCAACGTACGTCTCAATGAACTATGCATTTCAGTCAAAATTTGTTCACAAGCTCAGAAATTATGAGCAACTCACGCCAATGTACGATTCTACAACCGGTCCGACGTCTCGAACCCACCACCTCGAACCCTCTTTATGGTCTTCAATCGACCCGGTCGTAAACCTTGATTATATGGAAATAAGCTAAGAAATGCAGGAAGCCTTGGTCCCTTACGATTTAATATATGCTTCGATCATCTTAGTTTGATTTTCGTTCGCGGTATACTTCTTCGCCTGCACAAACACTCACCACTTGTTAGAATATTACAAGAAAACGTGACATACTTCGTTCAAGGCTTCTACTACATTGGCGAGGGCGTCAGAAAAATCGCCGTATTGAACTGTGAGTTTCGCTTTGTCCCCTGCCTTGATATCAATGTCGTGTAAAGCAGAAGGCCGTGCCTTGGCAGATGCAACTAAAAGCACAAAATCATTGGGACCATTTTTGACCACTCTATGATTCCATGATAAATATCGCGAATATAAAATAGGAAGATTAACTCACCGAGTATTTAAGACGTCGACACCGATTTTTTCGGCGGCTACCTGGACTGCAGATACTTCATCGTCATTGATCAGTTCCGACCCAGGATAATAGTTTGATATATGTCCAAGGATGCGCTTGCCAATGAACAGGCTAGATTCAGGACTAGTTGCGTAAATGTGGTCTTTCAGCTGGATATAGAAATCAGTATAGGGAGTGGAAAGTTATGGTATGCAATTGCTCACCTTTTGCCATAGAGGGAGAGCCTTGGTCGCATTCACAGACTTGAACAAGACGGTTTCGAACTTGTCGGCAGATACACGAGGAACGATCTTGGTGAATCCAAAGGTCTTGAAGTTGACGAGATTGCTCAAGACCTGAAAATGATCAGACGCGTCAATTAAGAACATATTGCGCTCATCGTAGCTGTATGTTCACCTGAGACGTGTATTGCAGTAGATCTTCCCATTCGGTCGGAGTGAGGCCAGAAGTCTTTTGCAAAGTGTCTACATCTGCCAGTCCACCTTGCTCGCTGCTAAATATCAAGATCAAAAGATCGTACAGGTCCAGGGCTTGCGGAGTCCATTGTCCTATCTCACAGGATCAAAATCACCCTATTTTGAAGGGGGCTATGAAGCTCGCCTTGAATGATTCGCGCACCAGCCCAAGATGCTGCTCCAAGATAATGGGCGTACTTCTTTTCTTTTTCGCTAAAATTAACCTTTGAATTTCTCATGATTTGATTAGACAAATATCATGAAATGCACTATACCTCAGCTGTGCAAATGACTTGCCCACATCAAGACTACAGATAGGAGCAGCACGATCAGCAAGGAATCGATCAGCATGGATAGCAGCAGAGCTAGCCATATTTCTGTTTCTTTTGATTGACGATTAGCCGTAGACTTATCCGAAGGGTGTATGTAGGTGACTAGGTAGCAGCTTCACAAGTTGTATGATATCCGATGAGGAAGGAAAGAGTTATGTACCATAACTGACTTCAATGTCAAAAAATCACATGGCATTGACATCATAACCTTAGATGCAATATCTTCCTCACACCTTCGACTAGACACTTACTCTTGGTCTTCTACACGCACTACTTTTGAATAGATCGCCCAAATGGTTAGACCCTCGCCATATATAGAGTACATACCAGGAAATTGTTCATTCTCGAAGATTCAGGTACCCATGCAAAGGCTTTTTTAAACATTCGGAGAAATCATTTTGACATCTTGGGATTAGGTCTTTCCTGGACGTTTTTAAGACGCTGATAATTCGCCCAGTATATCTTCCAATCCGAATCCAGAACATCGTCAGCAGCCTGAAGATCTTTTCCACTTTCTTTTACTGTCCCTGCCCAGTTCACGGCACGTTGATAGCACTCAAATGCCAAGCGGGACTTTAGGCCCTCATGATCTTCATGTAGAATGCCCATCATGTTCCACGCCTCGGCTGCAGTACGACGGGCATCTCGCAATAATGCGCTAGCTGAGTTATTCATAGAGTAAGAGCCTGTATACACGGGCAGCAGCTTGTTATTTTTGGGACCTGTGGATTCCTTCTGAGTGTCAGCGTGCGATGAATTCGTGAGGATGCGTGCAACACGTTCTGAAGACTCAGCGGCTGATGCAAGCCACTGCATAGAAAAACGAACGGGGCGACGCTGAGCATGTAGGACCTCAGCAAGATGTATGGAGAGGAGTGACGAACGTTGGAGCAAGTACAAAGCATGAAGGGCTTGAGGTGGGGAAGCGGATGCTATAGACTCTGGGAAAGGAATAGATCGAAGTAATTCAAGGGCGGACTCCTCCAGGGTTTGGGCATCTTTCAGTTTTCCGGACGCTGCTAAATATGCAGATCTGGATACGAGAACGGACGAAAGTATTCGCTGAGCCAGAGGAGTCTGAGGTATTCTGAAAATACCTGTGGGAGGCGCACCGCCTTTCTGGTTAACTTCTTGAGCCAACCGGGAGGACCTATCCCACCAAAAAAGAGCGTCTGTGTCGTGACCCATGCGATGGTCGAGGTCCCCAAGCCTCCATGCAATAAACTGTCGATAAGTGGGATCTGAGGAATATTGCCATGCTCGTTCATAGTCCTCCTTTGCAAGCCGAGGGAATGGACCGACTCCGATCTGCTCGGACACTGCAGCATGACGGAGGAGCAAAATCATAAAGGAAGAGGGATTGAGCTCGCTCTTAGCAAGTTTCTTCTCCGCCAGTAAAATAGCATTCCATAAATGGTGTTCGGTCTGCTGGAGGCGGGAATCGACGACGTGGATGGATTGCGACTGAGCTGGGTCCTCAATGATTACTGAGGCACTGGGGGCCTCATCTGTGTAAGCGGACCAGGCGGCATGGAGAATATGTCGCGCTCGATAGCCTAGTGCAGGGTCAGTACCTCCCTTGGCAGAATCGCCAGTCCATTCGCTGTTGACGACATCCCATTGCCACTTTTTAACCTCGGGATCTGATTCGGGTTTCATGTCAACATGTTCGATGTAAAGATGGGCGCCTTCGTAATATGCAACAGCGGAGAATGCGATCGCTAGGACGCCCCCCAGACCGTATTGGAGGATCCTGCGTGTACGAATCCACGCATCGTGCTGACCTGCTGGGCTGCTATGGGCCGAACGAGGGCGCGGTAGTCTAACTGTGCGCAGGAGGACAGGTAGGCGCCTAGACGGGGCGGTGATGGGTCTGAACATAACTAATAGCAGTATTAGTAATACAGGATGAACCTGTGCTGTCAGGCGTGTGAAGATGATCGCTATTTCTGTTTGTGCGAAGTTCCATCAGTGGTCAATTTCTTCTTTCAATTTAGCCTTGTCCGTGCCGGACGGTCTTTCGTTGTCGGTTTGATGTTTATCGGCGGCCTGTTTCGTTTCCACATGCACCGTATCTTCGGCGCACCCGTACATAACTGCCACAGCAAGCGAAATAGATGGAGATATCGCCGAAATCGTATATATCCCTGCCATCCCTCTTTCGTTTCGTGTTTGCGCCTTGTCCCCACCCTTCCCCTTCGCCGCCATGCATCCTGCTCTCATCTGGCAGGCCGTCTGTGGTGCTTTGCTCGTGTCTGCAGCCTCTCCGACACGAACCCAAGCCAAAAGAAGCGCGCCTCCCTCCAAGTTCGTTACGACCCAAGGCCCCCATTTTATGGTCAACGGCAGGTCTGTGCAGTCGTATTCTTTCTCTCCCTCCCTCACAGCTCTTACTTCCACATCCCAGCAAATTTGATTTCGTCGGCACGAACGCGTATTGGTTGGCTGCCTTGAATTCAGAGGAAGATATTGATCATACATTGGGAAACATTTCGGCCAAAGGAATCAAGGTCGTCAGAACATGGGCCTTCAATGGTACGCAGTCTTTTTATCTGTTCTTGTAACTACGCGGACTATCGTTTAGACGTGACTACCATTCCGGAGAATGGCACATGGTTCCAATTAATTGCAAATGGCACCACAACCATCAACAACGGAACGAACGGCCTGCAAAAACTGGACGCTGTCGTCCGTCTTGCTGAGAAGCACGGCTTGCTGCTACATTTCTCCCTGACGAACAACTGGAATCCTCTGCCTCTTGTGGACAATTCAACTTCAGGTGTTTCATTAAGCGCCCGTGATGTAACTAATGGAACGAACAACACCCTTCCTCGAAATTTCTTAAGTAACGACTACGGTACGCTATGACACGGAGAAGGCTCTTTCCAGTGATTAACCAGACATACAGGGGGGATGGATGTTTATGTCCGCGAATTTGCACCTAACCAGATGCATGATGGGTTTTATACAAACGAAACAATTCTTTCCAAATTTATGAACTATACGACGCAAGTTGTCTCTCGATATGTCGACAGTCCTGCTATTTTCGCATGGTATGCTTATATCGTCTCATTGATCGCACTCTTTTAACACATTTGCTATTAGGGAAATTGCAAATGATCCAAGGTGGGTGATGATTATCTACAGATGAAATTGTGCTTATCCATTCATTCCAGGTGTAATTCGTCTGTAGCCTCGTCGCCCACCTGCACTACTACTACGATAACCCAGTTCCACTCCACTGTCGCACAGCACATATCGACGGTAGATCCAAACCATCTTGTGGCATCAGGGTACGTATTCGGTTCTGCTTCTTTCCATTGCTCACATATTTCCAGTACCCAAGGATTCTTCTGCGCCGATTGCACGAAGCTCTTCCCGCGAGTCGTTCCACCCCCTCAAACGTCCCCAGCTCCAAACAGTCGTCGTGCTGCTGCTCCAAAGCCGTTGACGAGAAGATCGATCATTCAGGAACGTAAGGAAGCTTTCAAAAAGACGCGGCAGCTCCAAAAGAGAACAGGGTCAGAAACAGGAGGTATTCGCATCCGAGGCCGATGGGTTTCTACTGGTCTGCTTGCTACTGACTATCCCTAAAGCAGTCACTTACGTGATCCTTTTTTAGAAACACGGCGTCAGTCAGCTGATGACCAAGGTGTGGGATCCGCTTTCGATGGATCTCAAGGTGTTGACAGTGAAGATATCATCAACATCCCGGAGATTGGATTTGGAACATTCCAGCTTTTCCCAGACCAAAATTCGTATGGAGTGGACGATCCCTCGCTTCCTGCTTTCAACAACACTCTCAATCAAGGTCTGGATTGGATACGCAGACAGGCTGATCTTGGAAAATTGTAAGCATTTAAGTCATGCTTCCAGCGAGTGTATTGTTGACTGGAGCAACCATAGGTTCGGAAAGCCCGTTTCGCTGACTGGCTTCGGTTTGGTGACGCAAGCTAACGCACCGTTTTTCGTGCCTTTCAATGAGACCCAAGCACCGTTTGGATCTGACTCCTGTAGGACTTTTTAGTTCGAAAACCATCCTTTCTTCTGAAAATTAACAAAAATATAATATACAGCGTCTAATCAGACTCAGCAGCCATTTGGGGTCACTGATGCTCAACAAAATGACGCTTACACACAGTGGTTGGAAGGTATGGCTTCATGTTATCTTGCAATTTTATTTCGCCGACACCTTTCATAGCTGGGTTATCTAATGGCTTGCAAGGAATGGTTCAATACCAGGCAAGTAGCCAACCTTCAAAGATTAATTTTCATTTGGCTTATGTTGTTCTTAGTGGTCTCAAGCTAATCTGACGACGGCCGTTGGTACCGTGGTCAGTCCCACAGTGTCGGGCACAGGCGTCAGCCCTACTGTGACTGGAACAGGCCTCTCTCCCAACGACGGTTATGCCATTAATAGCATAGGGTACGTTGCGACTCATCATGACGTCCAGCAGTCTTTGATTATGTCTCTGCAGAGCCGACCCCCTTGTTAACACCATTCAGCAAGCCGCCCAGCAATTCGGTGCTGACTCTAACTAGCTGAGCTCCTTCGCGGAGTGACTTGGGTCTTATCTCTATTCCTTGACACTATTTTTACGAACATTTCATGGATCTTAATGCTTTCAAACTAATACTCTATTCATTCCACGAACTTTATACAGAACTAGCATGTACAATTAGACGAGGAAGATGACGAGTCGAAGTTGAACTACTTTGGATTGCTATCTGGATGATTGCTCTTGATGAAAATGATATATCCTTGTTTTTATTGTTTATATAAATTATGTATGTATCACAAGTAAAGTTCTTCACTCCACACCTAAGGTTCCCACCCTGTCTGTCATATTAGTAGGCACGAACCGATCACGTTGTGCCTACAAGTTTGTATCCAGTTTAATGTAGTCAGCCAAAATCGATTTCATTTCATTTCCTCCTTTCTGCTTACCCGCCGATTATAGGTAAGGCATCCACGTGATTGATCACCTGGCGGGACTTCGTCGGCATGCGACAGGTGTGCGCCCATGCCAAATATAGACCGACGGCCTTAACCTCCAGCACTTGTTCTGCTGTCTTCCGCTCGCTGTGCCCGACGTCGAGCACGTATATTCTACTGTTCCCTATCAATTTCATCCATTTTTTATGTGCGCCCTCCTTTCTATGTACCTAAATTAAGTAGTAGATGCATCTAGATTCTATTGCACCATATTACCTTATTTAGACATGAAAATAGCTGTCTTCTTACAGAGACACTCTAGGTGTCTCTGCCTTGTCCCACAGCACCTAAATACCAGATAACTTAAGAATATTAGTCTTATAACTTCTTACCTGTTTATTCCAAAGAAACTCCCAAATATGCTGGTAAATGAGTGCAAATGTGGCCTATACATAGGTGAAGATGGATGTGTTTATGAGTCTGAAGGAGAAGTACTGCTTCCTGAAGCTAGATTTAAGCTTTCCCCAGATTACATTCCTGATTATGACCTTTAAAAGCGTGTGCCTTGAAGGTGACATTGAGAAATGGGCCTTAGTACATTGCACTCATCATAGGTCAGTAATCATAATGGTGGAGAATGAATATAACATTACAAGAGTAGGAATATTGTTATACAACATATAGACGACTAAACTACCACCTTTATACATTTATAGATGCTTCTAGGAGGGCAGTATAGAGCAGAAAACATGACATCAAATTATGATGTATTTTGCACCTAACATTGCAGGCACACAGTATAAAATTCAATAACATGACGGAAACGTAGCTTTACATCTGTGTGTCTGCAATGCTAGGTGCAAAATACATTGTAATTTGAATCTTGATGTCTTATGTTTTCTGCTCTATATTGCCCTCCTAGAAGCACTTATAAATGTCTATGTCTTTAGAATATTTTATTTCAGAGAACTTCCCTCACATTAGATTTATCTCTCGCTTTTTTGACATCCTTGTTCCCTTCCTCAATAACAATTCACCAGTAGACCTCTGGCCTATCTGGTCTCTTAAAGTAGATATTAATGACTTATATAGCACTCATATTCATCCCATTCACATCTAGATAAAAATAAGTGGTGAAGATATAGGTTGATCACAAATCCTGGGTATACCTCCTCCTCCTCCCTTCCAAATATCACCATATCATCGAGGTGCTCCTATCATAATTATAAGATATTGCTCCTGGTATGTATACCTACCTTTCTGCTGATTTATACTCTTTATTATCAGCCTGCTCCTATCACAATAAATAGAATGACTGGACCAGATATTAGGCTGTGGTACCCTTTATACCTATAAAATGGCCATTTAAAAATAGAGCCTGCTGTACTCGTCCTTCATCCGTTGTCCTCTCATTGTTTGACTATCATGCCTGCATCACATTGAAATTTTGCACTTTAATAGGCCTTTCACCCAATGCACAAGATATGTCACACCCTTCCCCCCTCCCTCTAACACCTTTTCTGCAGATGGTATTTAAATCCTAGAACCATCACATCAACAGCGGCACCTGCGATGGATAGATTTCATAGAAATATCAACAGTGATGAGTATCTAAGGATGTTTTTCTCAACAAATTAATGCACTTTTGTTTTTTTATAGCCAAAGCATTTCGAGAGTCAGGCGAATCACTGCTTAAGAATCTCATTCTCAGACCCTTCAAATGACAAAAAGTCCTTGTTAGTAATATTCTGTCATCAGTTCCCAGCAAGTTCAGATGTGCAAAACAAAGTGTTCTGAGCTTTAGTGTGATGATCCGCTCGTCAAGACGCGTCTTCGGACTGGGTATATTTTTAGCTCGTTATATTTTTAGCATCTCATTCTCATCTATTGGACTTGATCATATTTCATTCATTCCCTGACTCGTCATTCCTTCATTCATTCTCGGACTATCGGACTCTTAACCAGTTAGCCACTCCTTTTCTTTATCGTTAGCCTCTCTTTTCCTTTTCCTATAAAAGCCTCCATAGCTTCGCTTGTAAATTCCTCGTAGGATCAACTCCAATAGTATTGATCCATTCCCACATTCTTCCGCCTCCGAGTCACTCTCTCTCCTTTTCATTTTCGACCCGGATCACGGATCTTTACAAGTTTGATCCTACCACCGAACTATCGTCAACGTTCTTCTTGACTGTCAATAAACCTCTGGTCATTGTCGACGTTCTCTGGACTGTCAACCACCGCCTTGGAACCGTCACCGAGCTGTCAACCATTTATCCCTTGATTGTCAGCCTCGCCCATGGCATCCGTCTTGAATCATCTCACTCAACTTCCCTTGTCTGCGGCTCCCAACGTAGGCAATCAGACTGTCAATAATCCGTATCCTGCTGGCCTCAAGTTCTCCCTCATGAGGTCACTATGACCGATAACCAACCCCAATATGTGACCGACCTCACGCGCATGTTTGGCGTTTTGACGGAAAACCAGATCGCCTTTCAACAAACTCTCGCTCAGGTCTTTACGCAGCAGCAACAACAGCCTGCCCCGCCGCCTCCCGCTAAGCCTCTAGGAACGGCCGTCAAAGTTCGAAACCCTCGGATTTTCTCTGGGAAGCACGAAGAAGTTATTCCTTTCCTCCACGAAATTGAACGCATCGTTGCCTTCAACTCGATTAGTTTTCCTACCGACCATCATAAAGTCCTCTTCCTATCGCTCTACCTCAAGGATGGGATCCCGGTCGAATGGTTCAACTATCTCGAGACTTCTTCTTCCCCCGTGCTTTTCAATTGGCCAAATTTCGTCGCTACTTTCAAGCAGAAGTTTCAAGACCCCGCTCGTGTTCAGAACTCCCAACGTAAACTCGACAATCTTCGCCAGACTGGTTCGGCGCATGCCTATCTTACTCGTTTTCTCGAAATCTCTTCGCACCTCGATCTTACCGAACAAAGCAAGATCAAGTATTTCCTTCGAGGACTCAAGCCTATGGTCAAGGAGCTCTTGTCAATGTCACGGACAAACCTTTGACTTTGATGGCTTGGGAACCCATCGTCCTCACGATTGATTCCAACGTTTCGGAAGCGAAGCTCAGAGGAAAGAAGACGATCAGAAGAAGGCCCCAAAGCAACAGCAACGCGGCTCCTCACATCAAGAATCACCTGCCATTACCCTTCCGTCTACAACTATGACTTCTTTGACCACTAACGATGTTGTTCCTATGGATGTCGATGCTATCACTACCGCACCCGCGACTGGTCCTCGAGGCCCTCTTACGAAGCAGGAACGCGATCATCGAATCAAGAACAACCTCTGTCTTTACTGTGGTCACCCTGGGCACACCGTTGAAAACTGTAGGAAGTGTCAAGCTAAACACAGCGCCAAGAATAACTCCTCGGCGCCTACTTCCAACAGCACACAGGGAAAAGCCAAGCCGGAGAAGAAGTAGTTCCAACTTCTTCGGCGACGGATGGAGCTGATCTTCTCCCTCTCCGTCGACCCCCGCCTTTCATCCGAGCCAAGAACGGTGATTGGTTTTCTATTTCTGCGATTCCTAATTTCTTGTTGCATCATCATGTCCGTACCGATCCTTTGAACAGAGCTCATTTCTTCATTCCTATCACTCTGTCCTTTCCCAACCGGAAGAGCACCAAGACTTTCGCATTCATAGACTGTGGCTCGACAAAATCTCATATCAGTAATTGGTTTTCTCAACGTCATTCCTTACCCCGCATTGCCAAGCCTCATCCGATCCCGATTTATACGATCGATGATCGACCCCTTACCTCCGGACTTCTTACGCACGACGTCATTGCTAAATTAAAAGTGCGCGATCATTCCGAAGTCCTTCATCTCGGCGTTGTCAACATGCCGTACCCCGTTCTTCTTGGTCTCGATTGGCTCAAGCAGCATAACCCGGACATCGATTGGGTTCGCGGTAAGCTTACTCTTTCTTGCTGTGGTGCTAATCATTCCTTCCCCGTCTCCGCTTTCGGCAAAGGCTACAGTCTTGGAAGCCCAGAAGAATCCTCTCATTTCGTTATTTCCTCTGTCGGTCTAGGCCTTCGTCTTAACGGCAGTCCCTCTCGTGCTATTATCCCTGACCTTTCTTTAGCGCCGAAACCAACTCACGAAGTCTTTCCATCTGGGATTTTTGCTAATTTTAGATCTTTCCCATCCGTCCTTCGTCCTGCAACTCTAAACGGCCCTAGTCGTGCCGAGCTAAAGGCAATCTGGTTATCTCCCCCTCAACCTCCGGACCCCGTCTATGGCCCTCCCAATAAACCCATCGACGTTTCTCATGTCACTCCGGGTCGATTCCACAAATATGCTAAAAACCAACAAATCTTCTGTATCTGGTATACGTCCAACAACGACCTTGAAGATCGTATCAACACTTTAACTTCTGAACCACCAACTGCACCACGCTCACCAGCACAACCCCCTCCTGAACCTCCTCCGAAATTCCCTAATGACGTTCCTGATCCTGACGAGGAAATACGGCAACTCGTTCCTTCCAAATACCATGACTATCTCGATGTTTTCTCACCTATTGAAGTCCAATGGTTACCTGATCATCGACCTTACGACATCAATATCGAACTCGAAGATGGTAAACAACCTCCTTTTGGCCCAATTTACTCCCTCTCTCCAGATGAACGAAAAGCCCTTTCGGATTATATTCAAGAACATCTCGCAAAAGGTTTCATTCGACGTTCAACTTCATCTGCCGCTGCTCCCATCCTGTTCATCAAACGGAAGACTGGCGACCTACGTCTTTGTGTGGATTACCGTGGACTTAACGCTATCACCAAGAAGAATCGTTATCCCTTACCTCTCACACAAGATCTTATGGACGGGTCGCCGGCTGCGACAAATTCACTGTCATCGACCTCAAGAATGCTTTCAACCTTATCCGCATCAAGGAGGGAGATGAGTGGAAGACCGCCTTTCGTACCCATCTTGGCCTCTATGAGTACACTGTCATGCCTTTTGGATTAACTAATGCACCCGCCACTTTCCAAGCTTTTATCCAGGATACTCTACGCGAATTCCTCGATATCACCTGCGTGGTTTACCTCGATGACATCCTCGTTTTTTCAAAACCAGACCAAGACCACGACCACTTCGTCCGTCAAGTCCTCGACGCTTACGCTCTGCTCATTTGTTCGCTAACGCCAAGAAATGCGAATTTGATAAGTCTCACGTCGAATATCTTGGATTTATCATTTCTTCTGCAGGTGTTCAAATGAATCCCAAGAAACTTAGCACTGTCACCGAGTGGCCGATTCCCAAGACTGTCAAGGACATTCAATCTTTTCTAGGTTTCGCCAACTTTTACCGCCGTTTCATTCACCATTTCTCCGAAATTACTCTTCCCCTCACTTCCCTTACCACGAAAGCCGCCAAAGAAAACTTCAAAGGATTAACGAATGCCGCTCGTCAAGCTTTCGAATCCCTGAAACTCGCTTTCACCACTGCTCCTGTACTTCGCCATTTCGATCCTCAACTCCCCTCTACCATCATTACAGATGCCTCCGACTTTGCTCTGCCTCTATTCACCTTCAACCCGATGAGTCCGGTTTACTTCATCCTGTCGCATATCATTCACGGAAGCTCTCCCCTGCGGAAATTAATTATGACATCCACGACAAGGAACTTCTGTCTATTGTCGACACCTTCCGTGATATGCGTTCCTGGCTCATTGCATCTCCTCATCCCATCACCGTTATCTCCGATCACAAGAACCTTGAACACTTCATGACGTCACGGGTACTCAATCGACGACAAGCACCTGGGCGCTTCTATTATCCGAATATAATTTTCAATTGGATTACGCCCCTGGACATCAGAATCCGGCCGATGCTCCCTCAAGATGCCCCGATTTCGTACCTCAACAGGGGGATGACGTCCTCCTCGGTCAGCAAAAAATTCTTCTTACAGATTACCATTTACAACGCCTCTTTCCTCGCCTTTCCACTCCTAACTCCACTTCCTCTCCTACTTCTTCCTCACCTTTTTCATCCACTCCTTCAACTTCTCCTCCCTCAATTTCCGCCCTCTCTACCTTCAATCTCGACAATTCTGAACTTCTTCAAGACTTCAAGACTGCTTTCCATAATGACCTTGAATGGCGTGATGCCATTTCCAACCACAATCCTTCTTTTTCCCTTCAAGACGACCTTGTTTTTCATAATGATCGACTCTTTGTCCCTAAATCTCTCCGCCCCAAATCCTTCACTCTAGACATGATTCTGTTCTCGCTGGTCATCCTGGACGTGCCCGAACTTTTGATCTCGTTCAACGCGACTATTCTTGGCCAGATATGCGAAGATATGTTCGCAATTATGTCACCTCCTGCGAACACTGCGCTCATTCCAAGCACTCAACTCACAAGCCTTATGGACTTTTACAACCTCTCGATATTCCAGACCGTCCTTGGAAATCCGTTTCCATGGACTTCATCGTGAAATTACCTCCATCCCACGGCTACGATTCCATCTGGGTTATTTGTGATCGCATGACTCGTGCTGCTCACTTCATTCCCATCTGCGAATCCATGGATGCTCCAGAACTCGCTCGCATATACCTCGATCGCGTCTTCCGCTACCACGGCTTCCCTGAGTCCATTATCTCGGACCGTGGCTCTATTTTCATCTCTTCCTTTTTCACCAACCTCATGAAACTCTGTCGTACCAAGATGAAGCCTTCGACAGCTTATCATCCTCAAACTGATGGCCTCACCGAACATACCAATCAGACTCTCGAAACCTACCTTCGCGTTTTCTGTTCATATCAACAGGAGACTGGGTAGACTACCTCGCTCTCGCCGAATTTTGCTTCAACAACACCATCAATTCCTCCACCCAACAAACTCCCTTCTTCGCCAATTTAGGATACAACCCTGACTTCGACATCAAGATCACAGAACGTACAACAAATCCTTCCTCCACAGAACTAGCAAACCGACTTGACACTATTCATTCCGAACTCTGTGCAGAACTTTCCCATTCCAATCAATATATTTCCGAATTCTACAACCAACATCATCTTCCCGCTCCCGAATTTAATATTGGCGACTACGTTTGGCTCAACCGTCGAAACATCAAAACTACTCGCCCTTCGACAAGCTCGACTATCGTCGCATTGGTCCCTTTCTAATTTTAGATAAACGAGGCAATTCTTCTTTTCTTCTTAAATTACCTTCATCTCTTTCTAGATTACATCCCGTCTTTCATACTTCACTCCTTGAACCTTATATTTCTCCTTCTTCTATTCCGGACCGCATTTCTTCTTCTCCACCTCCGAGCATTCAAATCCCGCATGACACCTCATCAGACATCGCCACTATCATCGATTCTCGATGCGTTGGACGACGTTACGACTACTTTGTGCATTGGAAATCCCTACCTGACTCCGAAAATTCTTGGATTCCATTCGCCGAAATACCAACATCACTATACAATATTCTCGAACAATTTCATCGTCGAAACCCCACTCATCCTCATCCTCCATGCCTTACACTCTCCGATGTCACTCGTCCTATTATCACCCATTGGGACGAACTTCCTCTCATGCCTGTTCAGCCCAATCACACGCCTCCTCGCGCTCCCTCACCACCACCAGAACCTTGGATGCGTGATTACAAACCTCCCCAGCACTTAACCACATGATCTGGTCACCCAATTCATGCTCCCCAGCAACTCGATCCCTGAAAAAGGGGGTAGTGTGATGATCCGCTCGTCGAGACGCGTCTTCGGACTGGGTATATTTTTAGCTCGTTATATTTTTAGCATCTCATTCTCATCTATTGGACTTGATCATATTTCATTCATTCCCTGACTCGTCATTCCTTCATTCATTCTCAGACTATCGGACTCTTAACCAGTTAGCCACTCCTTTTCTTTATTGTTAGCCTCTCTTTTCCTTTTCCTATAAAAGCCTCCATAGCTTTGCTTGTAAATTCCTTGTAGGATCAACTCCAATAGTATTGATCCATTCCCACGTTCTTCCGCCTCCGAGTCGCTCTCTCTCCTTTTCATTTTCGACCCGGATCACGGATCTTTACACATTCATTCTTCTTAGGCCGTCCATATATGGTCTTCCTTTTGATTGGATGCTCCACGATGCTGGATGCTTGTTCGCCTGTCGGTTCCCTGCAGTGACAAGTACCATTGTTATTTCTCTTTGGAGGGGATAGAACTTAACTACGTACCTCCGACTTTGGCTTCCAGTGGCCTCATCAGGCTCGACGGGAACTCCCACGGAGACGTCACTATGCGCTCCTTTGTCAGATATGATGTTTTGTGGATGTTCTTCTCCTCCATCAGAGATCAAAGAAAAATCGGTAATGGCATAATTTTTTCTTTCCCATGGCCCGAGAGAGGGTAGAAGGAATGGATGTGGAGGTGGACCAATATTGGTTTCCTCAGGGTAGGACATACCCTCAAATTTTTCTGTTGGCTCGCTGTTGGAAAACCCGGAAGAATAGGATGGGAACATGAATGGGTCACCCGTAGCAATGGTAAACGTGTCATCGTGTTGCTGATCATGCAAACTTTCAAAGAAGGTTGCATGCCCACCCAGCAGTGAGGAAGAAAGGCCGTGAAAGCGAGCGCTAGTGCTCAAGTTCGAGACTTCATATGGCGTCTTGGCCTGAACATGAGGTATGGGAGTTATGAGGCCCAGGGAGTTGGATGGGATATGAAGGGAAGAAACATTATGGAAGCCAGCGATATGAGTTGGTTGCTCGATGGCTGGTGCTCCATTACTTGAATTTGACTCTACGTGTTGGTGCTCCTCCTGTATGTCCATAATGTTGTGCTTCTTGGGCATGCCGTATTTAGGAAAATGGAATGGGCTGAGGAGGGTTGCTGTAGGCTGCCACTCATTCTCTTGAGAAAAGGATTCATCAACCGTCAAGTTTGTGAAACCATAGTTAGCATATTCAATGTTGGATTTATTATTCATTTGTGCCCTGTAAAGATCAAAGCAAGGCGGCCCTAATTCAAAATTGAAGCTGAAGAAATTGAAGTGGAACGTACACGTAATTGGCCTTTAATGGGCTATCGAGCAAGGTCTGGAAGTATCCCATTTTCTCTTGTGGTTTGATTTGTGGAGATGAGAAGATAAAAGAGGCTAGGTAAGAACTGAGAGAGCGTTGACCTCAACAATGGGAAGTTGGCAGTTCCAAAATTTCACACACAAAAACACCGCCCCTCGAAATCCCTGGATGTCCTTTGATTGGCCCAAATCCTGCATAGGATAAATAAATAGATACTGGAACATAGACGTTTATCGATACTCAATTTCTGTTTCCTTGAATAATTCCTGCTCGTGGTAGCATACTCGAATATATGAACTGTGTTCCTTTTTTCCAAGTCACAATTGTTTTCTTGCTCACCTAGACAAATATTTCTGTATTGTAACCTTGATTCTAAAGTATGGGGTAGCTGCCTCACACATCAACTTTATGGCCCGCCTTTGAATGTACTTACGGTTAATATGGAAGCACCACTTCTGCCCTTTTATCATCATAAGGAGCCCAAATGAGATATCTTCTGCAGCCATAAAGACTAAGAAATACATATGAAAATAGAAAAATCCGATATATGGAAATTAACTAGTGTCTGCCATGAATATGAAGGAAAAGCCCCAAGAAAAGAGGTAAGGAAGAGGTTTGTGAATCGAATCGTCCAAAATTAACCAACTCACACATAATGCAAGGCGCATCGCGTAACTCATCCAACTCCAACTCTCCAAGGAACACCTCTATGTGGCTTGAACGTAAGATCGACAATGATCAGAGATGTGAAAATCTTAGGTATGGACCAGGAGAGTATTGTTTGACAAGATAATCCTTGAGATCAGTCGTGATTTGCAGGAAACCCATCTCTGGTCAAATCTGAGCACTGTGGTTTGTAAATCGATGAAAACAGCAGAAGTGATAAGGATGGTGGTCGGCGATGAGAGTGTGGTTACTCGGGAGAAGGGATAAAAGCTGAGCGAGGAATGATGAAGGAGGATTAGGTGATAAAATGGATAATCACCATATCGCATGCTCATCCTGTTGTGGGCAAGGTTTGAATTCTGACGGTACTGCCAATATCACTGGTTGCGAAGATACTGACATTTCATACCCTTGGTTGTGCTTTATGAAGGCACTTCCATCTTGTCACTGCCAAATGCATACGAAAAGGAAGGCACGGCACCACTAGCTGCTTCAGCGAGCTCAGCGTTCCTACTCCAATAAGCTGCAGGAGGTGCACTATTCTGCCCTGGTGATGCTGACAGTTTTGGAAAGGCATCGTAGCCTCTCTGCTGGTTCCTTCTGACATTGAACATTTGCAAGGACCGACGGAGGAGAACCTGAGAAGGTGTCAGACCCTTACCTTTGCTAGACATGACGCGAGCCAGAACCCTAGCAGATGCAGATGAAGATGTGACAGCAGCTGAGCTAATGAAAGCCGAAGCTTACGGAATGAGTCCCTGACAGAATGATCAAGGGAGCATCGCTGGTCGGATTTGGTGCTGGGGAACAACATGCTACTGATGATGTACACTGGCTGAATTCTGGTCGTTATTCAAGGCCATGAAAGGTGGGTACCTGTTGCAGAAGAATGCTGCATGGCCGTACATGTCCAGTATCAGTGGGAGGCAATGGCCGTGGTTTGTCCTTGGTGGAGCTGCTCGAGCTGCTGCTTCAAGCTCTGCTCATGAACTGCCTAATTATAAGCAACCCATAAATTTGTTGCATGGATGACAAGTAATGAATTGGGGTGGTACTGGCTCCTTTGCAAAGATTCCTGGAGAGATGAGAATCGATCAGCAATGAATATTTATGATCAGCAAAGAAATATGATCAACAAAGAAAGGTGATAGATAGCAGATTCAAGAGAAAAGGGAGAAAGGAATATATGGATGGAAGAAAAGGCAAGACGGAGCAGAAATAATATGAAGAAACACAGTAAGCAAGATAACAAAGACAATGAAGTAAATGGAAAGGACAGAACTACAGCGAGACGAACAAGGAAGAAAATGAAGAAGAAATTTGAAATAAAATCGGAAGAAACAACCTACACCCAAAGAAAAAAGGAAAAAGCGTGGAAGATAATGAAAGACAAATTGTACTCACTGTGTACATAGATGAAACCTACATGTCAAATGATCCTGCTGATGCAGACCAGGGATGATCATACCAGCCCTGGGTATCAGGCTGCAAGTTTGAAGGCTGTTTCACCATCCCTCAGTACCATAGTATAAGGCAAACTTATGTTTGAAAACATGGAGCAAGAGCTTATAAGGGAATGCATTGACTTGTCTAAAGAGCGGAGGATGGTTTAAGTCAGAGCCTAAGAAAAGGAGTTAAAGTCAGTAGAGGAGGCTGGCATACGTGATGATGCACTTGCAATGGAAGCAATGGCGAGGCTAAAGCTGTAGGCAACCACTGCCTCAGAGTGTATTCTCCGTTGTCCACAGGTGCAAGAGAGCACAACAAGATCCTTGAGACATAGGTGCAAGTTGACCATGACGCCTCCCTCTCTATCCCTTCATCCCTTATCGATTATCCTTTCCAACCAAGCCCCTCTCTGGAAAATTCAATGCTGGATAAAAATTTTCCAAGGGCCTGCAATTCAAATCCACACATGACATGGGGCACATGCTTAAAAATGTGAGAATCTTGAGAGATGGAAAGATGCCTTGAGTATGGGCTTTTCGAGGATGAAGATGTGAGCTGCTGGGGTAAGCAGAGGTAGTGGAGACATGGGGAGGCAAGATTAATGATGCTGGTACTGCTGCTGGTGTGGATATGGTACTATATTGCTATTGAGGCATTTGCAGTGGTCACAGCTATAATGATAGACCCACTGGTGGAAGTATGTGACACATTTGCGGTGGAAGTGTGATAGCTACTATGTTGGCTGTGAAAAATGTATTTCATAGAATTGAGAGTAGAGCCATAAAAAGAAAGAGATTCAAGCTCAAGATGAGTCACCATGAAGGAGAAGAGTCAGGAGATGAAGAGTTCAGTCAAATTCGAAAAGCATTGGTGGGATAGCATGTGATGACTCCTGATGCTGCTCATCAATCTACTCAAATCTTGCTGAAACCTCAAGCACTTAGCAGATGTTCTGCTCAGTGTTACACTTGTATGCCAATTTAATCTGCCTGGTCAATAACTTGCCTAGACCATGTGGTCGATTTTCCGATGTTATACCAATTTGCACCACAATCTGGGAAAACATTGGAAAAAAGTAAACTAATGAAAACTAGACATCCTGTTAGAACCAGATAGAAGTCCAAGAAAATTGACAATTTATCTGTTTGTAGTATGTAGGAGAGATAAATAGTCCAGAAATTCACAAGGAATATCATATAGTACAACAACAGAAAAACGGGGGAAAAATCAGAGGAAAATAAATGCCTATGAAAAGTCCAAAATCCGACTGCCTCCTCGTCAATCCCATGAAATAGGACCAGCCATTTCCTAGTGAAAAAGCGGAGTAGAGGCATGTCGATATGGCTCCATTCCCATCGTTCTCATGGGCGGAATAACAAGGATCAGTAAATAATAAAAGGGGAGTTGTCTCAAATCTCTATTCAGCCTGGCGGGGTCGCTTTGTCTCTATTCATCCAGCGCATTGTCTTCGACTCATTCTGCACTAGGAAGAAGCAGTGATGAGCAGGCCTGAAGATCTTTATGAGCTGCAATACTATGTGAGTAACAATTTCAGTGGCTTACCCAGTAGAGCGGCCACTGCATTCTTGCTTCACAGTGATTTCCTGGGCCTCTTTGGGGCTCGCAGTGACATGGATGCTGAAGTACCCATGGTCAAGCTTGTAGGATCCTCCAGCTCCTGCCAGCTTACCTGATTGGAAGCCATCATCGCTGAGGTATGCTGCTGGTTTGCAAGGTGCGTCTGTGGAGATCTACCCAATTTTGGATCCTCTCAGATTGTGATGGATGCTGGAGTTGTGGAAGAAGATACTTCATCATCCTTATAGTTCCTTTTCCATGAAGTTCTGGGAATTGTCAGTGGTGTCTGAGGTTGAGCTGGAGAGGATGCCATTGAGGTCTCATGTGACGATGGGCAAGAGGATGGAAGTCGACCTGGGCATTCCCTCATATTATGCTCAGTTGGAGCTGGATTGGATGAGCTTAGTGCTGGAGCTGCCCATGAGGGGCCGCCATTAGCTGCAGAGGGCATTTCACATTGTGGATTAGGATCTTTGAGGAAATGGCTTTCTGGCAATTCTTCAGCAGGATGAGATGCTGGGACCAATACTGGAATTGGCAAGGTCAAATCCTTACTGAGCTGGGCAGATTCTACTTGAAGTCGACGCAACTTCTTTGCAGGCTGAGGATCCACAAGCACTGAAAAAAATTTATATCAGATGTTTAGCAGTGGAAGACCAACAATGGAGAGACAAACCTAGTATGCCCTAGACAGTGGGCAATTTTCTGGTCAGGCAACATAATATTTGCCTCCTTCATTCCACACATGCTCCAGCTCGCTGCTCTTCTGGTGTATAGATTCGTTCAGTCTGACCAAGACCAGGGGGCCCCCAAATTTCTTCTCTTTTTCCCCTTGGCCTTTTCTTCTTCTGCTGTGGTTTATCTTGACTGGATACCTTTCCTTTCTTCTCTGTGGGCCTGCAGCAAAATTGTCTGTTGTTGGACTCTGTACAGGGGATATATCATTGGAACTTACTTCCAGCCTCTCTTTTGCAGTCTTTCCTTGGCCTCAATGAAGTGGGTTTTGGAGCTTTGATGGCCTAAGGTAGCATCAGAATTTATTTGCTGACAATGTTTGTCCCCTCCAATGGAGAGACACAGCATGTCATTTGTATGCAGGATTATGACTGTTGGGCTTATCTGTGATGGCTTGGTGTGGCTGCTACTGTGATCAATCCCCAGAGGTATGGGTGAATACTGGTGATTGTCGAATGATGGGCTTGATGGCCCATGCATGCTGGTAGATGGCATTTGACAATCTTCAGTTCCATCTTCATAATAAATATTCTCTGGGGTATGTGATGGAATGCTGCCACTGAAGCCACCGGAATATGCCTCAGGGTCGGGCATGGATATGGATATGGATATGGATGGTATATGGTGTCCAATAGATATCCCATTGGTCTGATTGGCGATGAGTAGCTGCTCTGGATAATCCAGCTGAGGTTGGAAATCTTCATCCAGATTTTCAGGGAAGATGGGTATATCGGGTGAGATCACCTGAGGAACTGGATTAGGAGGTTCATAAGTCCAGGGTGCCACCAGCATATTGTTGTATGGTGCAGCATTCGGATACTTGTTGAATACTGGATGTGTGGGGGAGTTGGTGGCTGGAAAAAGATTCATATCAATATACAGCAGAGAGTTATTCATCAAAAAGTGATTTGAGTTGGTATATGTGTTTGGTGACCAGTCAGGATGAGGTGCCTGGGTCATTGGTGTCATGTGCATGGCTGACCTGGAGGTGCTGGGTGGGGTATAGGGAGAGACTTGTTGGCTGGCCACATCACTTGGGTACCCAGACGGTGTTGATGCACTCGAAGGTGGGGTATATTGGTCCCATAAATGTTCTGTGAATGATGGGGCCAGCAGATTGTTGTTTGATGAAAAGGAGTCAAGAACATTGTACAGCAGCAGCTCTTCATCAGGTACTTGAGAGATTGTCATCACTGGCGCAGCTGGGGTGGGAGTGATTTCTGGGTAGGGAGAGAGTTGGAAGCTGGATCTAATTGCAGAATACCTTGGGCTGTGGTCGATCGGGGGTATACATCCCAGCTTCCCTCCTGGTGGAAAGAGCTGACATCTGTAAGATACGAAAAGATATGATGAACGCCTCCTGTAATTCAACCAACTTTCATTATCACCTTGTAGTAACATGTCCGCTTCCTCAAGCCTGTGGAGGTGTAAGTTAGGTTGTGAGTGGTCATTGAGATTGAAGTTGCACATACAGGAAAGCAGCATCATCTGAACTAGGACTATTCAAGAGGGCCAGAAAAGATTTGGGGGCCATTGTGGGTATTTAAGATAGAAACAGTCAGGCAAGCAATGGATTTGTCAGAGGATTAGTGTGATTAACAACTACTGCTGTTCACAACAAAATAAAAAAGAGAGCATGTTTCACTACTGGACAATGGGAGGTGCCCAATTTTCACACACATAAACACTGCCTTGGTAACATTCATTGGCCCACAGGTCCTATGTACAATAAATAAGTACAGACTTCAGTATATTATTACTCTCGTATCTCTGGCGTTACGAGGTTTTCTGACTCTGATGTTCAACTGTAATAAAGCAGTACATGACATGCTTTCATACCATCACCTATCCAAGCTAATCAAACATTCTCACTCATATTATCTTTTAATATGAAGTACTTAATTGGTTCTTGAAGAGTGCACCAGTTTCATGCACTCTATCTTTCTTTTGCTAAAATCATGACTTAGATCAAATAGAAATGAGGAACGGTACATGCTTAGACAAAGTCCATTCTCATATTCTTTACATCAAAATTGAAATTTAATTTTGATGACATATCTTCAGGGCTTGCAGCTTTATGTAGCACAGGTGCAATGTTATCTTGTGAAGTTACTTGGGGCAAAAACTTGGGAAAGGTTGAAAGTACTTAGACATTTCCATGGCTGGAGGAATAAAATTAAAGTTATAAGTGCATCAGAAAGTGGGCCTAAATAGACACCTCATAGATAATTAGAGAGAACGATGTGCCAGATTTCCCAGTGTTGATTCAAGCCAGCTCCAACAGACCAACTCCATCCAATGGCTCTCCAAAGGAGTCCAAATCAAAGGTCAGCCGCCGATAAGCATGACCGACACGCAGTTCGACATTCCGACACGCACGTGACAAGAGACGCGTTCTACGAATCAACAACGCGTCCAACCCTAAAAAAGCGGAGTACAGCATTCCAGCTAAATACTCGGAAAATTGATCATATGATGACGAAGAATAAACGTACAAACCTCGACAAAGGCTATACGGTTTCTTAAATTACTTCAATTTTTCCAAGTAATGCCAAGCAAGGTATGTAGAAATACAATTTCGTTACCCGAAAATCTGCAGAGGCGAGAGGTGCTACATTTGGAAAGACGAAACACATGCTCATCACGATCAAGAAAATTACTATGGTATGTATGTTTGGGCATGAACAGGTGAAAGAGACAGAGAAAGAGATAAGGTCATGATCAGATAAACGACAGTTCAGATGCTACAGGATGGATAAAATCAAAATATGGTCGTGATAAAGATTACATCAAAATGGTCTGTCAGTATCGGAAGGACGAAAAGCTTTGGCATGATACAGGTAAGTACGATGGTTGCAGTCAAAGCCACGACACAGGAAAGCAGCAACGAGGCTGGACAGGAAAGCATTGTAGATTTACAGAAACGTAAAGATGGGGGAATAATGGTGGTGTGGCAGAGTTCAAATGACGAAGGGGACAAAAAAGGCTATTGTTGTACGGTCCAGCCAATGCATAGGTCCTATCCAAAGGTTCCGTTTTCCAGCGACGGGCATTAAGAGCATCAAGCAACTTATAGGTAACTTCTAAGGGTGTCCAGAGAAGAGAGATCAGTATCAAGACTCCTTATCGATCAAATCCAAGCCACTCACCAAATTAAACACAACTAAATCGCAGGAAAACACTTCAATTTCCCAATCCCTGTGCAGCATGCCCATACGGCGCGCCCAAATCGCCCTGGCGATCATCATCCGCACCACCACTCTTACTAAACGACAACATCGAAAGCGATGGCGGCTGCGTATTCAAACCAGACCCAGGCGCACTCATCCTCCTGCGCCTCCTTTCCGCAAGGCTCGCCACGACACGATCGGCATGGCTTACTCCAACACCATGCTTGACCACATTCGCGTTAACGTTGGAGGGGCTGGCACTAGAGCTCGAGCTGGTTACTTGAACACCAGGAGGTTCAGGGTGCCCAGGATTTCCCCATCCAACTAGCTCGCGATCCCTGGCGTCATCGTCTTCACTAAACCCATAAAACGCTCTCTTGGAACTTGCAGGGCCTAAAGTCTGGGATGGAAGACGCTTGAAGGACGGCCGTGCCGAATCCTGATCTGAAGATGCACCAGTATCGGAAGCAGGGCTCGTTGCTTCCTCTTTCTTGGACTGTTCAGCGAACGACACGCGCCCAGCAGGAGCCGAAGGATTGGTGCCTTGTGGATTGATGTTTGAGGGACCAGCGGTGGTACGCTGACTTCCTAAAGCGTTAACTAACGAAGAAGAGGAAGGCCGAGGTCCAGCAGCCGCAGCAGTTGAAGTGGGAGGCTCAACAGCAGCTTGAGGTTTCTGCCCAAACTACCATTATCATTAGCGCCTCAAAAAACAGTCTAAGAACAACAAAACACGTACGCGTCCAGTAGATGGAACACCAGCACTACCAGCACCAACCACACTGGCACCTCTACCCCTCCGAGTCTTCAACTGCAAGTTCATCAACGCCGGAGCCTTCCTAGCCATCACAGCAGCCTCATACGAGCGCAGATCCTCATGATGCAACGTCGTCCTCATCGAAGACTTCGGGCCGAGCTTCCCAGCAGCACCTTCGCCTGCTTGCTGATAATGCTGAGAAGAAGCATGTTGCCCATGGGGATGATGAGAATTATGAGCAGCACCACCAGCGATGCTGGAATACTCCATAACGGGGGTCCTGACACTAGGCAATGACGACACACGCTGCCTTCGGGTTGGGCTTGACACTTTGTTGTGGGGATTGTCGTGGGTCGAGTTAGAGTTGCCGCCGGGAGTGTGATTGTTCGATGATGATGGCATATCTACGGGCCCAGACCCACTGAAGGGTGTCCGCATGTACTGCTTCCAAAACTCGCGCAGTTCCCGCGTATCCGATTCCTTAGACGGCGTCGACATTGGCGGCGCGCTTCCATTCGCGTTCCTTTGCACATCAGCAGCAGCAACACTAGAAGGAGAGAGAAGACCAGAAAGTCGTTTGTTCGGCATAGGCGTATCCATGTCTCCTTCATTGCTCCCAACATGCCCATGCGCACTTCCACCCATCATCGCACCTCCATGCGCCGCTGCAGCCGCACCTGCTTCCGAGAAGAAGGGTTGGCCATCGACAGCAATTCCAGCGATCACGTCTGCGTCATCAAGTGACATCAGCCCAAACGCAGAGGAAAACTCTGTATGAAAAAGAAAAAAAAGGGAGAAAGAAGGACACGATAGGGCGTAATGCGATCGTTTAGTCCGTTGCGAACGGCCCCCGATAATATGGGACATAGACAGTACCTTGTCGTTCGTCCTGTGGTGCATAACCTCCTCCGCCAAGTCCTCCTGGAATACCTGAACCCGGACCTCCTCCGTAGCTACCATCACGTTGATGAGAGGATGATGATGATGATGTAGATGTTGAAGCCGTCGCAGCGCGATCAGGTAAACCTAGATCGATGTTGTACCCGCCCTATAGAATAAGAGATGATCAGCCAATGTCCAAAAGTGCACATCTATGCAGATGAAAAGGTGACAGCACATCCATGCCGACGCCTATTCTTGCAGAATGCATAAAAATAAGCGCATCTACTCATTGGCAGATCAGGGGCCAATCAACCACGTCCAGCGAATCCACCTCAAAAGGTAAAGCCACCATAAATGAAAACGGAATTTTAGAGCAGAAAACACAAAAATAAACGCGAGAAGGTGAGGACAAGAAAAGGAAGCACATCAAACGTGATAATTATAAAACACCCGATGTTCGCTCTTCCTTCCTAACGACGACAAAATGAAATAAGAAAAAGAAACGTCACAAGGATGGGGAGTAATAATCATGTTGACACAAGTCGAGACTCGGCTGTATTATGGAAAGAGGATGAAAGCAAACACACAAGAAATTGAAAGAACGGAGCTTCTTTTGATCCCATCCACGTATCCAACTATGTCAAGCGCCTGACCGAACCTCGTGAACGCAAGAAGACCAAGAGAAATAACTTCGTCCTCAAAGCAGTCCATTTCGTTGAGCCTTCGTTCCGAGAAACTTGAAACCCGCTATCTATAACTACGCAGGACTTGCGGCCGGAAAACCCGGAAAAGCGGACGGAAGATGAAGAATAAACTGAATGAGTGGCTATATGCGTCGGTGCGCAGTCGCGATCTTCCCAGAAACGCCAGAAAATTGGAAGACCAAAATATCGAGCGATAGAAAAGGAGGAAAGATCAAGAAAGGATAGACTAGAAGTCGACAACGAATAGAAAAACAAGCACAAATGCCGGAATCAGGAAGCGGAGGTAACCTCAAAACCCGAAGCAGGGCGAGACTTAGAGGAATGAATTGAAAGGGAATAGAGAACAAGAAAAAGACGGATTAGAATAGAGCACTCACGGCATACAATCTTGGATGATGGGGAGGCTGCTGTCGCTGATGTTGGCTGTACATTCCTAAAGGTAGATGAACAGACGAGCTTGCAGCACTTGATGGAATAGAATGCGAGCCGTCGCTACCGCTGTATTCATTGGCTCCATAGTCACCTCCACCGCCTACAAGTTCGCTGGCAATGGAGTTTCTGCGAACAAAGTCTGTGCTACCACTACGCTCGCTGCCTCCGCTGACACTACCAGCGCCGGATACGGAGACGTTTCCGTATCCGGGAGTAGGTATGGAGAGTGGGTATGGCATGGAGATATTCATGAAGTGCGAAGCTGGCTGATGATGCTGCTGATGGTGACCCGGGAGAACATGTCTATCTGGAGTTTGATCATATGAGACGTCCCAAGGAAACATGCAATGGCAGAAAAGAGTGATAAATTGCGTGTTCGGAGGCAGATGACCAGACAGTATTTTGAGGTGGAGTAGCGTAGAGGTACACAGCACCATGTGGCAGACGAGAGCACAGCAGAACGAGAGGGAATATAACATAAAACAATGAAGAAAAAGAGGGGGAAAAGAAGGCGATTTAGCGCTACGTATACCTAAAACTAGGATGAGAAAAATGGTTACCGTGCATCGCGGAGCTTGAAGGCGCCTCCGTGGAGGATGCATGGATCATATTTTGGTGTCGCCCGTGCTCCTGGTGGTGTTGAGGATAATGATCGCCAGAGGGGTCCGGCGGTGGCTGTGGATGGTGCTGATGCTGATGTTGTTGTTGTTGGTCCCAGCCCATCCATCCTGCTGAGCTAGATGTGGAAGTGGCAGATGAAGCCCGTGGATCGTACAACGGCGAGAGACCTGTGCCAAGGCTTGAGCGTCCAGGACCAAATAGCTCCGCTTGAGCTTGAGCGCGGTATTTGGATGTATAATCTATTCCATCTGAGGATGGGGTATTTGATGGATAAAGAGGAGGGAAAGCAAAAGAATTAGAGTTGTAGAGAGTCTCGGCCATGGTTGGTACCCCCGATGAGGACGAGGGTGGCGGACCCAGGATAAAGTCATCTTCAGGTGGTGGGAACATGGGCATCCGCGATGAAGAACCAGAAGGCATCGGCACTATCCCACTGGCCGCAGTGGGCGCCGTAGGGCGGGGGTTATGCCCAGGCCCTGCTGGCGCAGTCTGCCGATGAAATTTTACGTATGTGCAGCGACATTTTCGTTGAACACACTTGGCTGGAGGGTGCATATATGCGCATCAGCCATGGGCAGGAACAATATTGATAAGGAAACTCATGGAATAGGAGAGAAAGACGACGTTCAAGGCGGATGGGGGGACTCACAGCAGGGATTACAGCCATCGCAGGGTAGGCTGGACTGTACGCACTGATCACATGCTTGCTTTGACGTCGTCGCCCTTGAGGCAGAGGCAGCGCCCTTCCTCCTCGTGCCCGTGCTGGGCAACGGCTTTTCGTTCGCGTGGCACTTGTTGACGTGCCTCGACAGAAGATCACTAAAAGAGAGATATTCGAATCAGCCTTTCCATCCCAAAAGTCGGCATAAATCGCGGTGGGGCCTCCGTTATCCGGTGCGCCCCAGATAAGATGTGAGACAAAGCGCACCTTCTCGCAAATTGATCTCCACAATACTGGCACTTGTACGGCCTATCGCCCGTGTCTAGAAGGCAAGAGACAAAAATGAGCACCGGAGTGAATATTGGAGAGCAAGAGCGGATCGGAATGAGGTGGAGTAGTGCGGGTTTCTGGTGTTACTCGCTCCAAAAAGGGGGGAGAGGGCGACTTACGCGATCGCATGTGGCGGGCTACATGCTGGGGGCGAGTAAAGGTGGCTTGACAGACGGGGCATTTGTGATCTCCGCCCATTATTATTCCTATTTCAAGGGCGAAGGCGAAAGGAAAGAAAACAGGCAGGAATGAGCTTTGTAGTTATTTAATCCACCCACCTCCCACTTCATTGCCCAAAGCACGGCCCACGGAAAACAACGACGTCATTCCTCTCCCACGGCCCTTGACAACAGCCATTTTCCTTTTCAGTTCCTTTATGTCATCCTTCCTTTTTTTTTCCGAGCGGTTCTTCTTCCTTACCTCAGTCTCATCTGTTCCCCGCCCTTCCCAAAAATTCTCGCTATTCCTCTACCACCCTATCATCCCTTTCCTATTCTCATTGGTTCTTTGCCACGGAGCACAGCGTCACACCACGAGCGAATGACGCAACCCCTTTACGCTTATTTGCCCCAGATGCAGTGCGGAGATCAAATGCCTGATTGACCCGAATTAGATCGGATCGTGACGTCACCCATGCGGGCGCTCAGTCCGCAATTAAAAAACGGGGGGTTGTCCGAGAAAAGGGGGTACCCGAATTTCTCTCGTAAATCGTCCCCGTCATGGGATTGGGCGGAGGTATTATATCTGTTCCATTTTGGAAAGTCAGTTAGATATGCACGCCCAAGAGAGAGGTAAAAGCAAGTGTAACAAACCACCGGCTATGCATAATCAAAAGGTAACAGAGGGGTAACTCTAATCACCCACTCCCCTGGAAATTTGTCCTTGATAAAGCCCCCTATGACGAATTTCATCTCCTTGAACAATGCGTTGGCATGTTCCTTCCACGATGATGAAATGAAAATCAGTGCGGAAGTTATCCCAAATAGGAAATGATCAAAAAATCGCTTGAGAAGCTGCGCTTTGACCGCTGTCGTCGCGCACGGCATGCGCGTACTAACTGTCGACGAAAATCATACCTGTAATAAAACTTCTACCGTACATATGTACAACAAAGCAAATTGACTAGCAGCACATAAGTCGCACTTGCGAGCTTGATCTTTGACAGGGTACGTGATAAATGCACGGGACTCTGAGAGCAAGGTTTGATCCCAACCCATCACACATTTTCTAAAAAGCGTTAGGCTTGATTTCGGGCTCTCTTCAGCCAACAGAATAGCAACCACTAGCGCGGTTGATATGACAGGCAAAGCAGCTTTGTCACCGTCATCGCTTGTGTTCTGCCTCGTGTTTCATAGGCCGTTCTGTACGCGATTCGATGTTCTGATCTACGAGCTACCAAATCTTCTGCTCTTAATATGATAGCTTCAAGATCGTGGCTAGAACGCCGACGAGACACTTGGCATCTACAAAAACTATATAACCGTGGCCTCTTAGACTCTAGATGCATTCTTTAGCAAGGCAGAACTTCTCGCAATTGTCAAGGACTCATGCAAACTATACTCCAGTATTGAAATCAAAAGAACACGCTGCAGAAAAAAATCCCAAAGAATGCTCATCAGTTCTTCTTCTCCGTCAACGACCCTTCAACCTTCTTTCTTACATACCTGCTTATCCCTCGCTTCGGATCGAAGCTTAGAAATTCTAAAAAACATATCAGAACTCGGAAGACATACAGACAGGCTCGGACTTCACGGTACCCGGCAGGCACCGTGTAGCGAGAAGAAGCGAGACTCAAAACCCGGTGATGGAAGAGGACACGGTTCGGGGGCTGCAGAAGCATTCAAAATTCCAAGTCTTCAATATGTGAAGCATGTTCTGTAGCGGGCTCGTAAAAAAAAGTACTCCAACAGACGATAAGTTGCTCCACGGGAACCATTCCAGTCCACATACATGCACGCAGACGCAAGCATCAAGGATTCAAGGATCATCGCCAGCTCAAAGGCATGACCTAGAGAATCCTCTCAACATTAGGGTGCATCTTGAAAAGAACGAACCGACGCTAGAAGCTAAAGCTCGATGATGAGATCGTTATCGCCGCGCAAGAACGAAAAAGGAGAAAATCCATATTTAGTTAAACCCCGACGAGTCCGCCAAACGACAAGGCCCTTAGATCAATCATCAGGATGACGAGAAAAACAATAGCTAATTTACTTACCAGAACCTATTCGGCGCGTCGGAGAAAATAAGGCTCGAATTCAGAGCGTTTGACGGCGTCGAAATACACTAGATTGAATCAGGTTAAAATCAGACGTCGCGTCGTAATTACAGCGTAATGAAATTGAAAACAATAATTGAGGATATGAAAAGCCACCGCTAATAACCAGAGTTGACAGCATTCGTGGGTTCAAACAAAGCTGGAGGCGTCGCGATGAGTAGATCTTGAAGATTCTTTGCTCGAGGCAAGCTTCCTCAGTGTCTAGAGGTAGTCCTTGCCTCCACGCTTCTCTCCAGACCAGCGAGGCCTCGACAAAGAGGTCAAAGAAAAGAAAGGGCTAGACAGTATCAATGGCAAAGGCAGTGCAAACATCCGGAAAAGAAGAAGACCCAGACGGACGGATTAACAGAGACTATCCAAATAAAGTACCTTCAAAGAGAACGCAATACTGAGGTGAGTAAATCCCAGGAAACATGTCAAAAGGACAAGTATACCTACGAATATGGATTCCAATCAAGCGGACCAGCGCTGAAAAAAGAGCAAGTCGCGCACGTAGAAGCTTAGAACCAAGCAGTCAATCCCACGACCTTGGCATTCATTCGTTTTCCTCCGAGGAAAGAGATAAGCCACTATCAACTATCAAGAGCGACAAAACTAATTGAAAGACGGCACATACCCAACATCGATGGTTTCACTACCCAAAGTCTAATGTCGAAATAGACTATCCTGACATCTGATAAACAAGACAAATGGCAGCCATACTGACATCTGGATCACTAATGTGAGAAATCGGATTAAAAACGTGCTCGGCCAAACTGAGCACTGACCTCATATGGATGGAAAAATTAAAAAGAAAAACTTCGGAAGAACATCAACTGCAATTGAATACTCATCGACCGCACTTCAGGCTCGTCGTCAGGGAAGCGCTTTCGACATTGCGTGAGTGTCCTTCGGCTGCGAGAGAAAAATTAACAGAAAAGTAACCGGGGACAAGGCAAATGGACGGCTGGGCGTGGGTTGATTGGCGGATAAGGTGGAACCACGGATGCATGTCCTCCCTATTAGACATCCTTTTTGAAAGGCGGTCCGTCGAGCGCAGCAGGATTAGGAGAAAATTAAACAAGGAACGACATTCCGAGGTCGAGTGGGAGAGACAATAGCACCCAGACACTTCTGTGAGAACATCCAACCCGAGTGAGTTGCGTGCAGCACAGCAAGCGGAGCAGACCTCGACAATTATCAATGCCAAAGTTCATAGTGAAGTATAGGTCCTGAAGTAAAATGATCAGCTCATTAAATAGACAAAACTGCTGTGGAGAAAGCTGTAGGCTAGAAGGCGAACTGAGGACGCCAGAAGAGCATTTAGTCGTTGCTGGGTACGCTGAGAACGTTCGACAAAGCCGCAGTGTGAAAGAGAACCAGTTCTCGAAAAGCCAAGATCTTCAAAGATAACCGGTGCAGTCATGAACTCGATCTGGTAACGTCAACCTGGGTCATGAAAGTTCGCCTATGAATAATTAAAGGAAGCTTTTCTGAGAACATTACTTACCTGAAAAGATCATCAGAAACATATCACTCTCCGCGCTTTTACAACATCCGATACTAGAAGCTCGTCTTCCGGAAACGCATGACTGCGAATTGTAAGCGGATAATTACGTAGTTCCAGCCGCAAGTCGTAATGATCGCAAATCCGCCGGTTTTGCGACAGGCCGCTACCTTGATGGGCAGAGCCACACATGTTCCCGCGAGGTCCCATGCTGAAGTAAATTTCCTTTCATTTGCCCTTACACGGATGTCAAAGCACCTAAGTACATCAGTGCACATAATATTTAGAAATAAACTAACCCACCGCGCAAGTGTACTAGGCGAAAACAAATGGACATAATAGGTGACATCCTAAATTTACTCTTGTTAATGTCAACGTCGATTCTGTCGAAGGAACTTAAATGGACCACGGGGCCAGAGTCACCTTCGGAGGAGCTTTCTGGGGCGCAAACCTTCCGGTAACGCGTGGTCTGATAGGGCGAAGTCGTTTTGCATTGGGTTTTTCAGAGCTTTGCGCAGTTGCGAAGCTATGAATAGCAGGGACACATCACAGAAGTTGGGTTTAAAATAGAGATGAATGATCATTGGTGGGGATAAGTGCAGGGAAAAGACCCATCCGGAAGCCATTTTGTACGAGATTTCCGGGAGCAAATGAGAATGCAGAGTCGGTCCTGCAGGAAAGTTCGAGCCAATCGTAGCGAGAGAAGCACACGCATGAACATTCATGCCAAGCATAAAGACGCGTTGGAGAGTGTTGGCTTCGAGATGTAAGACAAACAGAGGATGACGAATTATGTCGGTAAAACATAACGCGTTTGAACGTATCGCAACGTCTATTTGCGGTTTGCTCGGAGAGGTATAACCTAAAAAGATGTAAGACGTGATTGGCTTCAATCGATTCAGTCGAGAGCTCTTTATTAATCGCTCACCCAGAAGGATCAAAACAATCCAACTTGATGGTCTAGGCATCTCACGAACCGGGGGATAAAAATGAAGCTATAACATGGCGTCCTTAACAGGTTGCCTTGAAGAAAGAATACCCACTCCCAAGTAGACATCATGGCCACGTCGAATGCTTAAAACCATGTGCAGTCGATGCTGGCGAATTAGGGTCTGTGTCTGTATGTCGAAATATAGACGTCAGGAGGTCAAGATTAACAACTGCATAATAAAGACGCCTTATTGCTTGGAGAGGATCACTGAAAGTAAAGAACAAGAGAACCTGGTCCGAATCCGTATTGCGCAGTCAAATACGCACAAAGAAACTACTCACACGTGCTCTAAGCCCCTCTCTCTCTCCCCCTCAGTACCAATGTCTGAGCTTACCATTGCAGACATTCACTCAACGGTTCAAGTGACCGTATCCCACTTGAGCGCCAGTGGGATCGTGAGTTGTCTCGTTGGAAGCGTAGCAGGTTCCGAACACGGCATTACCAGAACACCAAATGTGGGTACACAACAAATATGGCTTGCGAGCGCTAACAAAGGGGTTTCAGGACATTTATATATTGCCCTTGACCCAGGAATGGAACAAATGGAAATAAGAAAAACCTGCTAGACTCTAAAAACGTTCGCTGCTCACTTCAGAAACCATCCTCCAATCCTCACGCTTCATATTTCGTCTTGACATACACCATTTCGACATCTCCGGAAAAGTCTTGCCGATATTATATTTTTCTTCCTGGGATGTTACACCCTTCTTTCACCCTCACGACTGTGCTGTATATTCGCCTACCTCTGGTCTTCCTTTAGTGCCTTTCTTCCCGATTTTGCTGCACCAAATTCAGGCTTGACTCAGTACTCACACATCGGGCTTCACCAAAAGAGCACGCTCGCCATAAGCAAGCCAATGATGTTCGAGATATCTGCAAGCTCTTGGAACTGCTGTACCACGCACGAAGTGAAGTTGCGAGACCATCTTTGGCTTCCGGAATGGTTCCATCCAGGAGGCAAATGAACGTATTCCTCAGTGCATCGTCTCGGAGTGCGAGACGACCAGTTTCTGGAAGAATATTAATTTTCTAACATGCAGCCTCCGTAACAGCCAACAAACATCCACCAAATTTTTTCTAGATTCACATTTGATACGACTCGTGCTTCCATTCCAACAAATGCAACCCATGTATTTTTCCCTTCACCTTGAAGTGATTCTTCTGGAACACTCTTACGCTCGTATCATCCGGAAAACTTCCAGTCCATTAGTCTTATATCCCTCCACTCCCCTCTGACTTCGCGATATCTTTGGATTATCCGTGAGGTGCGGAACCCATTCTTCTCAAACACCCTAGCACTGCCCACATTTTCTACAAATGCGCCAACGAGGACATGACGAACTCCCATGCGAGGAACGGCCCAGTCGTGCAGTATAGTGTCCACTACGTCGGTCATGATACCTTGCCCGTGGAACTTAGGCGCAATGAAGTCTAGTCAGATAACTTTCAACCAGCGCATACAACTTATAGGAATGGGCCAACGTACTTCCGATGCTCCATAATATTGTGGGATCACCCAACTCTTTGCTGTCGTTCTCTGCTTTGTTCTGGACTTCGTGGTCCCAGTCCACGATTTCTTCCTTCATCAGTTCTCCCTTGGGACACCTGCCGATAGTGACGTGCCCAACGAATTCGTCCGATCCATCTTCCCGCACCCTACGAATGAAAGCAACAGGACAGGAGCTGACGAGCTTGGGACGATTGAAACTATTTGCGTCTTCTAGCTCTTTTAAGGCAGCGTCTGCGTGTTGTTTCGACTTTAACCAGCTAGCCTCCGCGTATTCTGTGTACTATATGACACGACTTTTTGTTTTGAAAATATGAAGATTTGACGTACCTCGAAGGTATGGTTTCGGGGTGGTTAACATCCAGTGGTATATACGTGGATCGCTTTGGCTCACGAAAATGTTTTGGACATCTTCCGGCCTTGGTGGGGTGATTATAATGTCCTCGTGATTTCTTACTCGCATGAAAACTTCTTTGGTGGTCGGGTTTGCCTCCAGAGGACTCCACACATTCTCCTTGGTCATGGTGCAAGGTATAGGATTGCTCATCTACCCGTCCCCATGATTGTATCGCCTGACTCATCAGACAAGCGAGTCCGCAATAAGCGACTGTCAGGGCTATTTATATCATAACCTTTGTGCAGTCTCGAAAGGCGGCGCAATTTATGGGAACGGGATTGGATTCCCATCAAAAAAGTCGGACTAGACCCATTCCCACAAAGATAAAGTCTTTAGGCTGGCCTGTCATGCTGAGTGAGCCTTAGCTTGGACTCCGCGCCCTTCCAAGAAGAATTTTTCGAGTAATGGAGCAGTACTCAACGTGCTGAAAATATTTTGTATCCGTGCAACGCAGTGAGGTGCGTCGAGTTCGAAACGAGTCCTGTATTGACTCGGTAGCAAACTCCGTTTGCTTGAGGTCCAAAAGTGTTGCTTAGGGTAGATAGGATTAAAATAAACAGAAAATTTCGAATGCTCAGCTAGTATTTGAGCTAAATGTCAAGTAAATGGGTACTGTGGTCGATTACTAGTTACTGTACAAAAGCTCGAGGTAGTTATTCTGTAGCTAGAATGTAAAACAAGTCAGATATGAAACAAGAAAATAGGAGAAAAGGTTACGAAAATGGTAAATAAAAATATAGTACGGGCCCATGCTTGCTGCGCAAGAGGTCGTCGTATCAATTATTGTGCTATGAAATGGAATGGAGAGGTCACAAGTATGATAAAGTCAAAAATACGTGCTACGGAGACAGGAACAAAATTATAAAACTACCAGAAATGGTCCAAGAACTCGGTCAGTACAAATTTGGAAATTTATGGAGGGTGGCGCGTCAGTGAGTTACAGAGCGATCAATTTCTCCGTTCTACAGACCCAGCCTAAGGGTCTCCCTCACATCCATAAATTTTGCATCCGACACGGATTTGCCAGGCCAGTAGGCATTGTTTTTTCAGAAATACTGACTCTCAGTCTTAAACCTCCGAATTTCGGGACTGAGGAACTTTCGGTACGATGGGAACTTCGCTTGAATATCGCCTATTTCTCTGATCTATCCGATATTACCACGCGATGATATGATAGATAGACCCAGCTTGGAAGGAGCCACCTTGTCTATTGATGTTATTCAAGAGAGCCATGGGAGTGTCGAAGCGAACACATTTTTAGACGTCGAGAGCAACAAATTCGGAAGGAATTCCCCTCGACCTCAAGTTTGCAATGCTGATTGCGACACACTATTCCTTTTCTTTCTTGCCAATTATTTTACCACTATCCACTGAGCTTGTACACCAATGCTTAGTTTCTTCTAGTCTATGGAAATAATGCGACAAGAAAGAGCTTGTTATAGCAAGTCAGTAAAATGTTCATCAATTTCAAACGAAGGTGTAGTGTCGACCAGACTGACGCTACAGACTGACCTAACAGGAAAAATAGACGTACATGGAATGGAGTAATTGGCTGTAAGGTTTTCAATATGATCGTGATATGACACCAGTGACGTCTGAAAACCAGGCTCTTTGATCCTTGGGTGAAGCCCAATCTTTCCCATGACCTAAGAATCAATTACGCATGAGTAAAGAATAATCATTGATACAAATGGTCAACAACCTCCGAAGAACGTTTGAAAGTGCATTCCTTTAATCCTTCCGGAATCATTGGTCCGGATAGTCAGTTCATCGACTTTGATAACGGAGTTTCCATCTACCCATAGCTCAATCTCACCTTCATATTGCAAGAATCAGTTCGAGTTATACTTCGAATCATATGGCAAATATGCCTCCCACTCACCGTTTGCTGAGCCCACGTCATTCAACTTGACCCTAAAAGCGATTGACACCCAGCTTCCGACAGCGCGATTCAAATGAAAGGCATTTCGCCCAACAGAAAATCCGTAGTCGTTATTAGGCATAGAGCGAGGAGGACAGACGACAGTTGGGTAGCATTATCCCCCGTTAGAGGCAAGTAAGCATATAGTTCTCCCACAGCATTAGCTCTAGGAGTAGATATGTGAACACAGATATTGCAAGGGGCAGGAACATAGAAGATGTGACCTCCACATAGCTCTCAGATCGAAGCACTGGCAACGCTTATCCTCACGTCCACCAGTACATCCATAGGCAAGATCATTGACTCCTCCAACTGAAACAGGACACCAATAAGCAAGCGGACGAATTTAAAGCCAGATTTAAGACGTACAAATTCCAGGAGCTTCCCGCCCTTAACCCACTCCCAGTCCTCCTGCAACATCAGTCGGTAGCTAAATGTCGCCTCTGACGCGGTCTCAAGACGTTTTGCAAATGAAGAAGGGCCAGTGAGATAGAATCCGAAGCCGCCTGGGATTTCGCCGCCGGGGTTGATACTTCCTTCGGGATAGAAAGCTTCCCAAGCAGCCTTGGGCGCTGCAGTACTGCCAGAAGATGCGGGAGGCTGGACAACATGGTGGGTCGTGGCAGAGGAGACTTTGTGTATACCTAGCTGATGGTCGTCGAGAATAACGCTTTCAATATTAGGATGATCTATGAGTTCGCAGGTGGTAAAACCGGTTATGAAGTCACTGTATGGGATTAAATGCGATAAATCTAGAGTGTTCCGCTTAGCCATGGTGGTTTGGGTAAAAGCGTCGAGGCGCGGAACTGAGCTGTATTTGGAAGCGGGTCGGAGTTCCTATCCGGCCCGTATCCCAGTCTACAGGGACTAAAAATAACCTAACGGCCAGATTCATCTTTTAACTTTGCGAATGTGTATTCCCTCAAACAGGAGGATGTTCTGGAATTCCAAGAAGACGATCAAAGAATTTGTTTTTTGTGTTGACATCAAGATACATACATTCATGCCTCCAACTGCTACACAAAACAAAGCTAGTTATCGTACAGATGCTGATTTTATTGCCTACAATGTCCCTAGTTGTCCATATTCCTGAGGCTGAAATCGCTTTTATACAAGGGTAGGAACGTCAATAGTCCAATGTCCGAATAATGATGGAAAGTGGTCACGAGAATGAGGTCCGTGAAAGGAATGTCACTACGTTACGAAAAAAAAGTGAGTTATCAGAATTGGTAATGCATCGATGAAGAGCCCCTTGGCGAGTCCACCAATGTCACATCGACCACGGAAAGGAAGGGAAACGAAGGCCTCAATCGTTGAAAGCCAGATCTGACACTCAAACGCCTTGATGCGGCATGCGATTGAGAGTTGGACTCCAAAGGGAGATAGTACACTTGAGTCACAGCTGCCCATTCCCTTTGTCGAAGTCCCCTGAGAGTGAGCGTTTCCAATGCTGGCATCGTGAACAACTGCATCAATTCCGCCACGCCTGCTTTTTCATCACGAACACGGTAAACTTCAATTTCCAAATGCTTCAGGCGCGTCAAGTCGATTGTCGGCCTTGAGGAAGGTTGCTGGACATGCCTAAGAATTGTGTTGATGTCATCACGTACCACGAGCCTTTGGAGCATGGGAGATGCACTAAACATCTCGCTGAGTTGAGGAAATATGGGCCAACGAGAAGTGAGGAGTAGCTCCAAATTCAGGACGTTTCTGAGCGGCAATTCATTCCATGCTATGTAAACTCCAGTTAAGCGGATTGTCGATAACTGAGTCGTATTGACGAGGAAAGGGATCAAGGGTTCGTAGCAGATGATACCTTCGCGATAAATGTCGGACGCAATGGACAGCGTTTGCAACCTTGGTACGCGGGGTGAAATTAAGAAGGGAAGGACGTCTGGCAAATTTCCCACATGCGATACCAATAAGGTGAAGGAACGCCAACGGTTACTGTAAGGACTAAGACGAGTAATAACCTCTGCAGCTGGTAAGCGGGTGGTATCGAGGGTGATGTAAAGCGGCATGTCCCCTGAGCGTGCCAGGTAGTTTGGTACCCAGTCCAAGGAACGGCCAAGATTTTTCCTCAAGCGACGATGAGAGTCGAGAGTTCGAGAGAGGTGAAGGTAGCTCCATAGGATAGGCATGTGGAGGGCTGTTTCTCTCCACCGAATGCAGACCTGCGAAATCGAAGTTGGAAAAAGGGGGACATAAGGCGTTTTTGAGAAGAGGGGCCGATTGGGGTACCTCTGATCGACTTGCATTGGAAGTCGAGCTCCGATCCCAAAAATCTTTTCCAAGAGCTCGTTAGGAAGAGAATCGATGAAAGTTTGACCGGCCATGTCCTGTGCGTCTGGTATCGGCACTGACCTCAACAATGTCGCCTTCGAAAGTCTGGCAAATAAAAGAAAGAAAGAATGGAGAATAAACGGGTTTGAAAGTCGTAGTCGAACGGGAATGTCCTTCTGTCCACCAGAGGACCGCCTTCAGGGTTTCAAGAAATGTTCGGAACCGGTCATTTAAAGAAATGGAGCATTAAAATAGAGTTAACGTTCTGCTATCGGTCTCGAAGTTGGATAAACAACGGTTGTGTTGGTTGCCTGACGATTTACATGTGTGGTATTGAATTCCCAGCGCCGTCCCCGAAATAAGGTAGAGTACTCTATTAAAAGATGCAATGCAATAGAGTTAGGCATTAATTAAAAATGTTGCCGATGTTCGAGGAAAGACATACAGATGTTCTGCGGAACAAATCCACCTAACATGACATCGGATTGGGCATCAGATTGTAAAGCTATATCGTACTCAAGTCGTCCAAGAGTACGGCTTAACGCTCCTGAGAGTACTTCTAGAGGGTTGCAATGGAATGTTTCTGATGAGGGCGCCATGTCAACTTCTGTCTTATTGATTGCCTCACAAAATACCATGGAGGTAAGCATCAGAAAGCTCGACAGCAGCCCCAAAATAAGGGTGAAGAACGTAACAGCATCGACGGTGATTGCGTTTTCGACGGTGGGTACACAAGTAAGGGTAATTAGTCGCACGGTAAAGCCAAGACCAAGGACGAACTGAAGAAGTTACCATCGAATCTGGGAGGCGACATGAAAACGTTGCATCCTCGGTGGTGTCGGGCGTGTATGGACCCTCGAGCAATGCGAAAAGGTGCCCCTTTCAGCCACGATAAGACAGGGTGAACAATGAGGCGGTCTCTGAGTACCACAAGTGAGTGCAGTCTTTGAGTTGCTGGCCACCGCCACTTCCAACGCGACTGTCGTGAAGAATAGCTTGCCCGAGTTTCGTCATGAGCCCTTAGCACGTGACATTAAGTGATCAAATTGTCACCACCGTGACAGTTTATTTTTCCTGGAAATTATTACGACTCGCTCAAGGCTTAAGAGATGACTCTACCTCTACTATGAACTAATTCAAATTCTCCCGAGGATCAGTACTGTACTTAATTTTTGGCTCACAACATATGCCACAAAACGGTAGTCGTCGTGACCAAGTGTCAGGGTTGTCAATGTCAGGCGGCCTGTCAATCACCGCCACGCCGCCAGGAGTTCCGGAACGAATCGCTTGGTCCTGGTCAACAACTTTCTTCGTCATGTTCAGCAATATTCCCTCCAAAATAAAGGTACGTGGCTCCAACCGGAACCAGCCTGTACTTGCACAATCAGCGGTGCAACGCATCGCCGCTGACACGTTCGACGTTTTGAGAGTCCATAGCCAACAAACACCAATAACCTCCAGCAACGTTTTTCCCCTGCGCACAACATATACTTGGCAGTTTCCACTGCTTTTCGACATAATTTTCACCATTATCGACAAGTACCTTCATGACTGCATTACGACAATCAAGACCATCAGCCTGACATGCTACAGTCTGTCCACAGCTTGCCGTCCGTTCCCTGCAATACTGTGACGCTTAGTTCTCTGAGAGACAGGTTCCCACTGCGTCCGAGAAATTCGCCGCGCTACTGTGCACGTCCCCACTTATCGTGGAGCACATTCGAATTCTGCGAATTATTGATCACGGAAAGATGTTTGAGGGCTTGCGACCTGTTACGCCTGAGGAAGAATCATTGTGTTTTATCCTTACACAGCAGTATCCCAACCTGAAGCGGCTCAAGCTATCATTGCACGTTGTTTGGACACTGATCCCAACTCGACTTCGGCACGCCTTCGAATTGGCATTCGCACTGCCCAGCCTTTGGCATCTCACTTTAAACCACATGCGGGTAGACGGACATTTTCCACCTCATGAAGGAGCTCCAGACACTAGAAATGCATGGCGAAGCATCACTCCCCAAACAGGGAAGTGAGCCAGTACCAAAACTGACCGTCAACCAGAACGACTGGCCCTCGAAGATGCAGTCGCACCGGCTTTATAACGGCCAACCTATTCCACGACCAATCTGCCCTCCGAGTCTCGAAGTTGAAGGAACTAATGGTATAAGTGAAAGGCGATGGCTTACATCGACTCAAGGTTCTGTTTGATCAGTGCGCAGGGAACCTCACGACGTTGGAACTTTATATCACTACATGGGGGCTAATTTGTCAGTCACATTCTTCTTAAGCTTTCGTTCCTTATTGACTCGTCTTACGAAATAGCACCCAGTGCGATAGACCTCAGCCGTCTTACATCCCTGAAATCCCTCACTATTGCAACTGATATTACTATATCTGTAGAAGGTTACTTCGGATTCAAATGGCTCACCTCCATACTGTCGTCGTGCCCCAAACCAAGTCGCCTGGAATGAATCCGCTTTGTTATACCCAGGCACTGCTTGAACTTGATGCACAAGTTGCAAGAATTACCTTGGGGCCAGCTCGATGACCTTTTTTCTCCCGTCCTGAAAAATGGATATCCGAACGTACAACTATTTAAAGTGCTACTCGTCAAGGATGAGATGAATATGACCGTCAATCCCTCCTTGCAAGCTACCGTGCTATCTATGCTGCCAAATCTCTGTGGTGCTAACGTCTTGAGTATCAGGGTCTCCCATTGTCCATTAAAAAACACTATGTACTTTTTACATTCTCGAATGCAGTTTAGCCACTAATATGAAACACCAGATGTTTAGTGACTCTGACCAAGTCTTGATACATCCAACCAAACCTATCTTCGCGGAAACAACTCGCGAGTCCACATTCTCAGCATTCTCGGCGTGCAGTCTAAATGGTCGTTCTAACTATCTCTCAAGTGATCGGTGATGGAACGTCCTCGAGGCTGCCTTCTTCGGCTGAGAAGCGTGAGGCCTCATTAACTTTTTCCGCACCGCACTGCACCCTTATTTACGTGAATCAGTGCTGGATGATAGCCTGCATGTCTTGGTGCCCTGGTTTCATCCTTGAGAGGCTTTGGTCATATTCTACTCGACGTACATCCTTCCTGTATGTGACTGAAGGAATAATAGGACATGCGTCGAGTTTCTCCGTAGCCTGCCTTGAAACACGCTCCTCTCCCGTGTTGACGAAGTAAATGAAGCACTTATTTTTGATTCCAAGATTACACCTCTCAAATTGTCTTCACTCGCACGTAAAACCCGCCGCCATCGCGGTTCTAGAATCCCACTCAATACGACTTCCCCGAGTTATCCGTGGATTGGGGGTTGTTCAGCTCTCTGGCGTTTACCTCCACCATCTGCACAGCACCATTTCGCCACCACGTTTCCTCCCGCAGAGTAAGCTCATTTTTCTTCCAGTTCCCACATCCGCTACGTTCTAGCAATCTCATCTTCGTTCACGAACATCTCAATAAAGAACAACAAACTGGAAAAATGTCTGTATTTCTTTTTTACCAAATAGATACTTGCTCAAATAGTTCTGTTTTAGGCAAGAATCGGACACTGCTGCGCAAGAGACAGCCAGAGTTCCTGCGAAGGACGATGATATCGATGTTAGAACTATCCGGGGTGAAGACTTGGACGCAAAAATAGATACATCTATCTTCGACGTCTTCACGGATTTCGAGCTGGACTTGTCCTGTCTTTCGACTCCTCCCTCTCCCGAAGCATCCACCTCGGAATTGCCTCCTCCCACTCCGTCTCCGCCGTCGTCCCCAGTCCTTGCGCGGACTTCGTCATATGCTTCGCAATTGTCATCCTTGACCAAGCGATTGCCGGCCAAGAAAGCCTTGTCCCACAAGCTCTCTTCCACGGTATCTGCAGCGCCTAGGGGATCTTGGCCACTGGTGAAATACGCTGGACGGGGGACCCCTATTGACCGTAGCAGGAGACTAGAATGGGCAGGATTTTCAACAGAAGAAGTTGGTGAAGATGGCTTGTTGTCTTCACATGTACGATCAACATCGCTGGATTCGGGAATACGCCCTTCTCAACGCTCCTTGTCGCCTGAATGGAATTATCTCCCTCGCTTATCCTCGTCATCTAGCCACTCTGAAGGAACGACTCCTCGTGACCACTCTGTCGATGAGCAGCCACCTGAACTGGCTCCAATCGAGATTGAAGCGAAGGAGGACGAGTGGGATTCGATCATGAAGACGGTTTTGTCCCCGACAGTAGAATCCACAGAGCCGGATGAAGAAGAGGACAGAGGCGAAGAGAAGTCAGAATCGAAATCGGATTCAGAGCGAGCGACGGAGAACACAGATCCTACGAACATTCCTTCTGATACACCAACTATGTCGCCCGAGCAAATTGAGCAGTTGAATACTGTTACTGGATTTGACATCGATTTAGGTCTTAACGCGGCGCTTGACCTTGGCCTCGGGCAGAGAGGGGGGATGAATTGGTTTAATCTTGGCCTGCTTCCAACATCGGCGAGTGGACGAGAATCACCCTCGGTATATTCATACCAGGCCCAAACACCACAAGCATCTCCTCGGGCGTCTGTCCAGCCATCCGAACACCGGTCAACCACCAGCACGAAAGCAGAAGGAAATGCCGTAACCAACGTGAAATCAGAACCCTCTCGATGGTGGCGGAAAATGGTTAACCAAATTCGCCGGGTTCAGACATTGGTCACTATCCACAAGAATCGCTTTTGACATCTTCCTTTCTTGATCTCTCGATAGGGGTTACTTGGACGTGCTAGAGGTTTCGGCTCGATTTCTTGTTCTTATTCCGTCTCACTTGCTCGTTTTCAGTCAAATACGGATTTTGTCACTCTTTTGATACCATTTCTCTTCACCACTGGTTGCGTGTCCCACACTCCTTCACTTCTTTTTCAATCTTTTCTGTTAGGATTTCACTTCATAATTAAGTCGCATACAACGGCAGGTTGCTTAAGATATTGAATGTCTGTCTACCCCAAGAAAGCCTACAATGCTTTGATCTTGTTCGGTTTCAAATGTGTCGTAGCTTCGTGGCCATATGGTGGAGCATTCAACACGAATGCCTGCATGAACGGAATGATCGACGCTTCTTTGTTTATCAATGGCTTTGAGGCGTTGACTGGCTAAGTATTGCTTCGAATTTCCAGAACCCCATTATTTCGAGATTTGGAAGAATAAACCCCCAGCAATATCCTTGAATGCGTTGGGAATTTCACGGAATTACTGCTTGCAATATGTGAAGTCGGCTATATCGTTGAACACGAGACTAAGCGTACTTGATGATGCCATAGACCATATCACAGTATGTCTTTACTCACCGGGCCTTTATAAGAGTTTGCGTCAGTCTGTTCCCTTGTACAATCATGATTTGCAGGTCCACTAACCATATACGAGGCCGGTAATTTCGGATCTCCAATAATACTTTTTATGGAATGGTAACATGCAAGTCGATAATTGAAATATGCCGATAGGGGAGAACAATATGGCATAACTACGTGATATTCTGCCCTAAACTTGATGGACAATGAAGGCCGGTATACCATCAAGGCGGAGCTGGCCAGCTAAAGATTCCAGATCGGCCGGCACCTGTTCGGTTATCTGCACGGGATACGGCGTTAACTGAGGGCAAGATTTTCAAAAATTACACTGTTCTGCCACACCATCATTAGACTAAGACAGCCAGTAGCTATCGGGTGGTCATTCGATATCCGGTTGGAATTCAGCGAGAACAGAACAGAACAGAATAAATCTAGAACGCTCACCTGATCGGGTATCGGCACACTCAACATACCAAATGGAGCTGGACAAGGTAAAACTTCCTCGCTGACCCCTTCAGCCACCGCGCTCAACGGTCCCTTGAAAAATGGCTTTCTTGTCCTGCCCTTTGGTTACACTGAAGTATGTCGATGCTTTATTACTACCTCAAGTTCGAGCAGCCTAGTTAAATTGAGTGAATCTGTCGTGACTTCGAAGTTCGGAATCAGCACGTACTAAATGGTATCGACAACTCCACAGGCCGCTGTATTAGACGATGAGAAGCCAACTTACTCGATTTAGATGTGTGTTACGCCTCTTCGGAGATCTGCATTAGCTGACGGTGTTCCCTAATCCATGCATAATAGGAAAATTAAATCGGCGATTTGTATATGTTTCGATCATGTCAACAAGGTTCCCGAATCAGCTATCGGTAGGCCTATATCAAGTTGCAAGCTAAAGTCATTACCTGTCCGCCCATCCTCTCGATTTTCAACGATCCTTCTATTATGCGTCACGTAGTGAGTTAACCTCTGCTCATTTTGACTTTCATTTTTCTTAATTCTTAATCCGTTTCTCAGTCATCTCCGTCCAACAAAGGGCTTACAATCCCATCCATTGTCTCCCAGTCTGACAAGACTGGTCGAAGGTCTTACAAGATGATGAGATCTATGGGGGCGGAAACCTAAAATTGAGGAGGGAGCCTGTTTGGCCTCCGATTTGCGAGGAGGCTCTGCTCGAAGGTTGGTCCCTGATAGGTTTATTTTGTGTGACGACAGTCCTTCATTATTCACACAGGGTTGAGGGCTTACAAACCGGTGTCGAAGAGTGGGCGACCTCTCCGGCGCTTCGTTAAACGAAATGTCTTAATCTCTCAGCACATTTTACGGAAGACTGGGAAGAAAAGAACAGCCAAGCAAGTTGGTAGCCGACTTCAGCAGATATCGGAGAGCTCCATGGATGATGACCGTCAGTAACGTCTATACTTTTCGAAATACTTTTTTTGACGACGTGTGCAGTGAAGAAATTAATTACGAATCGTGATATCTCTCCCGAAAGCATCTTCACTGAAGTTGATTCGAACTTTTCTGAGCCTTCGAGCCCTCGGTTCTTACCTCGCCAGCAGACTATACCGACTTGAGCTCGAGCGTTATCAACTTCAATTTATCTAAGGGTTTAACACCCTCAGTATCCAGTGGCCCTCCGACTGACGTGGTAGACTCCGTCTCAGTACTTTCTCTCGATCTGGCAAATATCTTGACCTTACGGAGCCTGGATATGGATATTCTTCATCCGATTCTATGTCACTTTACATTGAGCTGTTATCTTTGGGGTTATTTTTTGACTCCACCGCTCAGCTAGGCCTCGACGCCGATATTACTGCCACGGCGTCGACTTCATTCTTTCCCTCAATGCTCAAACCACTGCTGCTCAGCGCTCTCAGCGCTCGAAAACTCTCCGCATTCCTTCTCAATCACTCTTTTGCCAAGCACCTCAGTTGACAATCGTTTCTCCTTTTCTTTCTCCTCACAAATCCTACTTCGGCACGTTTGGCGTATATATCGACGCCACAAACCTGTCCATTCCGAAATTGCGACTTTCACAGTTGAGCGCGCACCCTCGGACTGCCCCCTGGGACATTCGTTTGGCGGACTAAAATAATCCCCGGATTTTGGAACGAGCTTGGGAACTCTCCTCGTGAGTTATTTTAATATTATTGAGAGCGTCGACTGACAGAATCTTCTAGATCTTGATCGATACACTATCGTTTTCGACATTTCAGAACTCCCTTCCTCCCGTTCATCTTGTACCAATCTCAAATCCGCATTTTCCGTGGCTTTCAATATCAAGTCCATGTCAGCTCACAGGTTGTTTGTCCGTCACTGTATCCAGCGATGGTTTACGACGACCCTGTCATGTCTTTCCCTTACGCTTTCACTCCATCCCCTAGTTCCTCGTCGCCTGATGGCTTGGTTTCTTTGGCATCATTACAGGATTCCACTGCAGTCGCATGCAGGCTTGGTTGGAGTCCACGAGCCCATATCAAAGCTATACATTCATAGATGAGCAGACTTTGGACAGACAGAATTCTCATGCCTTCGACAGCTATACTTTCAGCCCTTACTAATCTTCAATTTCTCGTTGTATGTACTCTTGTAAATATACACTCACGAACAATACCTTCCTCGTTTGTATAAAAAGTAGTATTTTTGTTGACCCATAAATTATTTTCGTGTCATTGCTTTCAATAGTGTTTATGTACTGTTCGATTAGGACTCTCTATGTAGTACCATTTGGTTCTGTACATACAACTTGTCTTCAGATACCGCGCTGTTGCATACTACGGCGTAATAAGAAATTTGCATCAGGAACATTCCATTCTGCGCGTAAGTTGGTGGCGATGGATGCCTTTCGGCGGTCACTTCCGGTCTAGCGCTGTTGTTTAAGTGCTCCAATAGGTACTGTATATAAATCGAAAGACCTGAAGGCGTGAACATCTGCAAGCCGTACTACTGGTCTTTTTATTGCCCTTGGTGTCGGTACTTGGAGGCGGATGGATGGTGGATGGATGGATGATAACCCTGGTAGAAGCATCAATTATTTAATTACCTCGACATAGGAGCTTCAAGTTGAAGAGTTAGGCTACGCCACACCGATTCAACCTTTTGGAAATTACTCTATGGGGAGAACGAGCACGTAATCATGTACCATTTAACATTTCGTCCGTCATTCAACCTAGTCTTTTAGGAACGAATGCAAGTTCGGCTCTCGACAACGCACAGGGCCACAGGTGGCCCTGAAATTCTGGTTCCACCGCTGTCAATATTTTGCCGACGCACAGTGCATCGACGATCCAGACCATGTTTTTCTTTCATGTAGAAAGCCTGGAACAGCAAGCCTGGTATAACGTTTGACGTTGCCGGCAGCCCCGAAGTATGACATCTCAGTAGGGTTTGTAGGGCCCCCTTGGGAACCTACTCCGCCGTTTTGCCTGATTATTGAGCCTCTAGTATTGCGACCAAGGCACACTAGTTCTGAAAGAGTGTCATCTCAATCAATGTGCGACACGTCAGTAAGGTTATAAATGCCGAGGAACATAAAAACCAATCAGTCATCAACTTTTCGTCCAAAAGCCATTTTCAATTGAGATTGATCTTCTATCAATGGCATTTCCGATTTTGTAGGCATTAAGAACTAGCTGTAGTGGGTAGGCATCAATCGGTCTTGTGTCTTTCCGAATCAAGTTTCCCACCTCTATCATTACCTGGTCCTTTTCTTGCGGAAGAGATCCATACAGGCTGGCTGGTGAATAATTATAGACCACACTGCCCAACCGCAAGTGGATCAAATGCAGCCGAAAGTGTAGCTACGGAAGGATCATTTCCCTGTCCATGCATCCCGCCACCCCTAGAAAATGCAACGTCCAGCGCTTGTGTGAACACTTCTGTCACTGAATCACTCTCGATGGATTACTTGACTACTGAACGAGTTGGTAATCAACTAATCAAGGTAGTCTTTTGTTGTACACCCTCCTTTGCAACTGAATAAATATATTTTGCGTTGTATTCGGCCTCGATACTTCTATTCCAAGACCTCAAAGTGGTACTTTCTCTATCCTTATTTTTTTTGTAGCAGAGGGACGAGAGCATCCTCAAAATTTGCCATGTACTAATACTTACAGCTGTGTGGATCGAAACCAAGGACGGCACCTAAAGATCTTTCAATTGTTCGAAGGAGCGTAATGCAAATGCATCTATCAATATGTAACTAGGTGTGAGCTCTCCTTTTTCCATGGAGAAACCGGTGCTCGAATAATGTATGAATACTCTCTTAATTGCAAGTCGTTCTCCCAGGTCACTGACCCAGTCACCTCTTCCTCTTCCTTAGTATCCACGTCCTTCATAACACCTCTTCAAAATGCGTTTCCACTGGCTTACATTTGGATCGGTAGCGGTTCATGCTTCGACTACGCTCGCTCAATTGGAATTTGGACAGTATTACATCACCAGCGTGCTTGAAGGCATACCTGTCGGTCGTTCAATAAACGAGGATAATAGTTTTAACCCAAAGAAGATTGTGATGACTTCTGATTCCAGTCTGGTGAGAATGACTGTTGCTACTTCTTAGCTATCTTGGCACGGGTGGGCTATTTACTCGTCTGCTACAGTATCAAATTTCCAAAGCTCAGAAAGCGGGAAGAAAGGCGGTAGGCTTGGCCCGATGATGAGAGGGCGAGAATCAACCTACGAAGGAAAGTATCAACGACAATGAAAATAAAAACCTAAATGAGTCACTCCATACCTGAGTGCCTACTTCTTTGCTAGGGAGAACCCACCCGCGTCTCCCGTCAGGCGTTTCGATTCTACGAAACAAAAAATATTAAGTTGATTAATAAGAAATTGTGTGAGGACTGTGATGATTACTAACGTATACGCTCCGGATTTTTGTTGACGTTTTATGACCCATTCAATAATGTTCTGACCCAGGACGTCGGCGTATACTTTTCCGTTTATGTCCGTCGTGGGGCTTCCGCCATTTCTCAGAATAAATCTGCCATTCTCAAGGCGCTCAACGTTCCACTGGAAAAAAAGAAAAAGAGTGAATTAGTCAAACTGACAAAGAACACAGACTCCGCTCTGCTCTTACCACACTGCATCGGAAGTGACTCCAATTTTCTTCGGCCTAGTACTCTGGTCCTCGAACACCGAACGGCCAACAGGTACGTTTCCGTTCTGACTACGCAGAACATACTGTCCGGATGAAAGTTGAGCGAGAGTAGTAGACGCATGAGCGACGAAGGTCACAAATACGAGGCAGAAAGTAGAGCTGAAACGCATATTACTGGAAGGCGATGTACTGAGGAGGAAGAGGAGTGGAGGAGTGCTACTTCTGTCTGGCGACTTGAACCTAGTGAAAGGACTGTGTACTTATACGTTGAGAATTCGAGGTAATATTACAGCTCCGAGTCCCAACTAATCCTTACGAAGTCTAGTATTGCCACAGTTCGGTTCTGTCAGGTTCGAGACCCGTCGAGAAGTGAAAAACGTTCGGGCAATGTTGGTGCAACCCGAATAACTATGTGAGAAAACGACTCATGATCATCTTTTTTGACTAATAACTAAGACTTGAACCTGCGAGTTCAAGCTGTCTGTCAAAGAGAAGATGAGATTACTATAGGAAGGTCTTGGCGCGAGGATCCTCATAATCGCACCAGAAATGCAGAAACTTCCATCTCTCGAGGAAGGGATGTAAATATAGAGTAGTGCATGAGTGGGTCAAAAATTTGACCTCCAAAGGAATGCGCAATTAGCGCTTAGCTTTAGGTAGAGGTTTTTACTTTAGATTTCACGCTCGCCGGGCAGCGAATATAGAAAAAGAATACTAAAATGGAAATATGAGCTTTTCGAGTGACAGGCAATCTCTAGGATGATGCTCTGGGCATACCTCTGTTGAACTGTCTATCATAAAGCACGATTTTCTTTTAATGTCAAACTGTTGAGTGTTTCATCCTGATTTCTTTTTGCCAAAGGCTCTAACCAACTCTTCTTGTTGTGGGAGTGTCATCGGTGACCTCGGAAAGTATCCAAGATAGATAGCTAGATTAGATTATACTAACCCAATGAGCTTTGGGTGCTCACTCTTGCCGAAGACGACGTGCAATAAGGAAGGACCCACGTCGTAGCTTTGGGAGCTCAGTGATAAACCCAATCTCTATCTTTGCTGTTCGTTGTTTGTACAATAAAGTCAATTCTGTATTCGATTATCTGAAATATTTGATGTTGAAGTTGAATGACTATGGTGAAGGCCAATCTTCATTGAACCTTGGAACCTGGAGCGGGGAGTCGCGTCGAGCAGCCGCGCAGCATATAGCGTTGTGGATAAGGAGGAAATAATGTTCGGTATTGACAAATTGACGATGCGCTGGCTTACAGAGCATACACAACTGCTGATGTGGTCTAATCTAATCTAGCTATCTATATTGGATACTTTCCGAGGTCACCGATGACACTCCCACAACGAGAAGAGTTAGAGCCATTTGCAAAAAAAATTCAGGATGAAACACTCAACAGCTTGGTATTAAAGAAAATCTTACTATATGATAGACAGTTCAGCGGAGATATTCTCAGAGCATCATCCTCGAGGTTGCCTGTCACTCGAGAAGCTCATATTTCCATTTTAGTACTCTTTTTCTATATTCGTTGCCCGGCGAGCGTGAAATCTGAAGTAAAAACCTCTACCTAAAGCTAAGCGCTAATTGCGCTTTCCTTCTGGAGGTCAAAATTTTGACCCACTCATGCACTACTCTATATTTACATCCCTTCCTCGAGAGATGGAAGTTTCTGGATTTCTGGTGCGATTATGAGGATCGTCGTGCCAAGACCTTCCTATAGTAATCTCATCTTCTCTTTGACAGACAGCTTGAACTCGCAGGTTCAAATTATTAGTTATTAGTCAAAAAAGATGATCATGAGTCGTTTTCTCACATAGTTATTCGGGTTGCACCAACATTGCCGAACGTTTTTCACTTCTCGACGGGTCTCGAACCTGACAGAACCGAACTGTGGCAGTACTAGACTTTGTAAGGATTAGTTGGGACTCGGAGCTGTAATATTACCCTCGAATCGTCAACGTATAAGTACACAGTCATTTCACTAGGTTCAAGTCGCCCGACAGAAGTTGCCCCTGCCTCCTCGGTACATCGCCATCCAACAATATGCGTTTTAGCTCTACTTTTGCCTTGCATTTGGACCTTCGTCGCTCAGGTCTACTACTCTCGCTCAACTTTCATCGGACAGTATGTTCTGCGTAGTCAGAACGGAAACTACCTGTTGGCCGTTCGCGTTCGAGGATAAGAGTCTTAGCCGAAGAAAATTGAAGTCACTTCCATGCAGTGTGGTAAGAGCAGAGTGGAGTTTGTGTCCTTTGTCAGTTCGACTAATTCACTCTTTCTTCTTTTTCTTTTTCTTCTAGTGGAAGTTGAGCGCCTTGAGAACGGCAGATTTATTCTGAGCAATGGCGGAAGCCCCACGACGGAAATAAAGGGAAAAGTATACGCCGACCTCCTGGGTCAGAACGTTATTGAATGGGTCATAAAACGTCAACAGCGATCCGGAGCGTATACGTTAGTAATCATCACAGTCCTCACACAATTTCTTATTAATCAATTTAATATATTTTTTTCGTAGAATCGAAACCCCTGACGGGAGACGCGGGTGGGTTCTCACTAGCAAAGAAGTAGGCACTCAGGTATGGAGCGACTCATTTAGGTTTTTATTTTCATTGTCGTTGATACTTTCCTTCTTAGGTTGATTCTCGCCCTCTCATCATCGGACCAAGCCTACCGCCTTTCTTCCCGCCTTCTGAGCTTTGGAAATTTGATACTGTAGCAGAGAGTAAATAGCCCACCCATGCCAAGATAGTCCAAGATCGTAATGCTTCTGCTTCCGAGTCTCTGTTGATAGCTGTGACCGTTCATATTGTCTAATATATTATGGATGAGATCAATGAATTGGCGACTTGGAATTGTCAGCTAGAAAGGGTCAAATATTTTTTTAAATTGCTATGTAAGGGGATTCATAGCCTCATCCACAGGGAAATGAATTAATAACCACTCACGTGGCGTCGATGGGGTAGCAAAGAACCATCCACCTTCCAACTCTTGTCGAAGGTGAGTATGAAGCCCATCAGTATGTAAGATGTAACTAACTATACACCGGTTGTCTCTCTGACGTTCCTCGCCCAAGATAAAGTCCACCACCACCCAGTCCAGCAGTGATTATAAATTGATTATAACTTATAGTCTACCAGGGTAGCGAGTAAGTTAAAAAGCAAAGGCTTTCTTCAAATTTCGGAATTTCCAGCCCAGTTAATTGTCTTGTATTTCCTCCCTTCCAATATCAATATGCGTCTGAACTCTGGGCTCACATTCGGATATCTTGTCGTTATCTTCAGCTGAGCTTCAAGTTTAAGTTGTTCTCCTACCTTGAGCATGATATAATCTGTTTGTAATTTGAATTTGAACCAGTTTGTATGTATGTAAGCCCGGTACTTATTGAGGATGTCGGATTACTTATTTGCTTGACTGGGTTACGAACTGGCGAAAAGGATGGCGAGGGATGCATGTTGATTGAGCTGTGAGCTGTAGATACAGATATACTATACATACGCATACGTCGTTAACTAGTATCGTTTATGAAAAGTGGAGAGAAGTGATGAGAAGTGGAGAGAAATGACGAGAAGAGAAGCGATGACAAGCGAAGAGAAGTAAGAGAAGTGATTAAAGGGGTGAAGAGAAAGAGAAAGAGTAATACTCAAAAGAGCCACAATCCTGCTGAGAAGGGGTCGACGCACCTCGGCAAGTACGCGGACGACGGAGATGGGAATGCAAACTCTGCAAAGATGAGAAAAACGTGTTCGTCGCGTGTTTTTCAAGTTCCTTGTCTTGCGTGAGTGAGGTAATTGGGTGAGTGGGTGGGGTGAGTGTGGTTGATTGCGGCTGGGTGATTGGGTGATTGGATGATTGGTGATTAGGTGACGTGGATGAAAAAATTAGAGAAAATATATAGCACAAGATTAGCCCAGCCTAGTCTAGTCAAGGACATAAAAAAAACGTGCCCAAGCCAAAAGTATTCAGTATTCAGTATTCAATATGCAGAAGAGTTGTCGGTTACTTTAGATGAGCCGAGTTTCGAGTTTGAGTGCTTTACTTTCTCAAGTCATTGTTCGGTCGTAAGGTAATAAAATACAAATACAACGCGTGAAAGCGGTCTCAGAGCGGCTTCATGGGATTGGATTTGGAAAGAGCCTGGAAGTAGCTTTGGAATCGGAATCTGGATGAATAAGGGATCAGAGCTCGGGAGAAGTACGATGGCAACTCTGACGACTCAGAAGGGCTGCAGGAAGCCAAGCCGAGCTGAATTTTACTTTACTTTGAAATTGGGAGCTTGAAGGCCTGGAGTCTGAAGCTCTGATCCCTGGAGCCTGAACCTTCGAAGCAGTGAAGAGCGAAGAGCGAAGAGCAACTGTATATGAGCCGGTAATCGGTAATCAAGTTTCATGTGAAGCCCGGACTCGGTCACTCGGATGTATAGCTCGGATGTATATATTTACTTGTTGGTTTGTAGGGGAATCGTGATGTGAAGGGTGATTCGTGATTCGTGATTCGTGATTCGTGGATGATGGTGGCGTGGTGTGAACACTGAAAAGAGCGAGGCGTGAGTGGCTGAGTGGCTGAAGGAGCAATTGAGGGAGCAGGTTGGTGAGCAAGGAAGCCAGGAAGCGAGAGGAAAAAGGAAAGAGAGGCTCATGATTAGAGTTCTTGAAGTGAACTTTCTGGTGAGGGGTAGTGACAATACTTTTGCTTACCTTTTTTTTGCCGTTACTGTCAATGATGATAGTGGAACGATTCAGAGATCAAGGAAATCAAAGAGAGAATCGTATTCGTATTCGACTAGTAATAGTAATGCACGTTGTTAACGTATCGAGGTATAAGAAAAGCCCAGGCATCTGACGAGGAAGCATGAATTGCTTTGAAAGGTGATCGATTGATCGCTGACAGATGGTTGACAGAACTGAGAGTGTACTGTTACACAGATGGTCATGGGAATTGAGACGAGCCGTGCTAAGTAAGTAGATCAACAAAGGCTGGCGCTCGAAGGAGACGAGGTGGCCGTCGTAGTCGTGGCTTCGCGCATCACGGCATGACAATTTTTGTGGAGGCCAAAGGATGGTGATGATTCGTTTCGAGTCGTAGATCCGTGCCTGACTCAGCAGTGACTCGTGACTCGGATAATAGGAGAAAAGCACACAGAGAGCAGCAGTCGTACTTTCCAAGGAAGACAATAACAGTACAGAGACAAGATTTCAAAGTGTCCTGGGGCCAATCATCCACAAAGATCGCAACAGACAAGGTCCGAGTCAGTTTGATCGGCGAAGAAGAGGTGAGGCCAGCCAAGCGAGCCACCAGACAAACAAGACCAAACATCCGCCTTTCGCCTCGCCCTTGCCTACCAGCGTCGTCCTCGCCCACACGATCCCGCTATTCTCTCCAGTTGAAACGCCCGATAGGACTATAAAGAAAGACGATAGACGATATTCGAAGCAAGATCTCGCTGTGCAAGATAGTGTGTTCGGTTTAGGACCCTACAGACGATTTTTGGCTTTTGATCACTAAGCAAAGCGACGGGATTTCATTCGACCATGCGTGAAAGCAACTTTGCGTTTCCGGCGCAGAACAAGGCGTGTGTGTGCATCACTTCGCAGCTGTACGACCGTCGAGGTCTGTTATCTTTCCCTACAAATTTATCCCGTATTTACCTGATTTTTTTGGTAGCACTGGACACGACATCCACGCTGCCTTTATTCAACTCGCTCACGCACCTCACCTACCTCACCTCCACCTCACCCGCGCATCCGCGAGATCATGACCATGGACGGCGGCCTTGAGCGACTCGTGCGCATCCTACACGATTTCTGCATGTGTCCCCCGCCCCCAGACAACCCGTCCCTCCTATACGGTCTCTCCCCACCCAACGCCCCCACGCCCAAGCTCACCCCCGCATTGAATCCTCCGGGGTTCGACAAACACGCTGCGTACCGCTCCTCGCTCGCATTGCAGTGTATCGTGAACATCGGCGTGCGGGGCAGCGAGGGGATCAGGAGCAGGGTGGTGCAGGCCGGCACGCTGGATGTGGTCGGGTGTATTCTCGAAGCGTGGTTGGCGAGTAAGGGGTTTGCGGTAGGACCGAGTGCGGGTGTGAATGTGGGGAGCGCGGGTGTAGGGGGTGCGGGGGGCAGTGGGAGGGAGACGAGGGAGCAGAGGGCGTTGAGGAAGGCGGCGCAGGTGGAGGCGAAGCAGAGGCAGGAGGCGGCGCAGTTGCAGAGGGCGCTGCAGAGACAGAGAGAGCTGCAGGTTGAACAGCAGCAGATGCAAAGGGAGGATCAGCAGCAGATGCAGGTTTGGCAACAGAATGATGATGACCAGGTTATATTTTTTTATTTCATTCAATTCATTCTAATCTAATTTACTTTATGCAGGACGATTCAATGGATTTTTCACCTACAGACGCCCACACACCCAACATCCTCCTCCTATCCGACTCGGCGTCCTCCTATTCCAACCAACTTTCCACCTCCAACAGCGACACCGACGTGTCCACCGACACCTCCATCGCAGCCACCCCGCAGGGCACCGGCACACCCACCGGATCCGTCGTCATCCCCTGGCAGGGATCGCAGCGGCACCGTCATCGGTCGACCTGTATGGGATCCTCAGCCCGCGCTGGGTCATCCAATGCGTAATGCGCATAATAGTCATCCTGTAGCAGGGCCAGCGCAGGTGCGGCTCGTGCTGGTCCTTCTGGTTCCGGATCTGGTGCTTCTGCTTCTGCTCCTCCTCCCAGAGCGAGGAGGACAAGGCACCGCGAGCTCCCACCCGACTCGCCCTCCCCATCCACTGATATCTCTCGTGCCGAAACGGAAACAGAAGACGACGGTGATCCTGATAACGACATCGACATGGATCGCACAGAGGACGATATCTCTATCAGCTTGAACCTTAGTCTCAGTGGCATGATGAGCGATGACGGCGATGGAGATGCATCTGCATCTGGTCGCTCAGGACCTGCGTCTACTTCGGCTTCTGCCTCTCCTTCGCCTGAGAGGAGGCCGAGAGGGGGGACGCTTACTATGCCTGTGCATCGTCACAACGTTATGTTAACACAAATCCAAACCAACCTATGAACATGAATATGAACATGAACACCCCCCACGCCCACGCGCGCAGGACAGTCGGTATCGTGTCCGACGATCCTCCCACCGGTGCTGAAGAGGAAGATCTCCAAATGGGTGCGATGGGGCTTGATCTTAACTTGGGTATGGGAGTGAATGCGGATGCGCATATTATTATCAACGAAGCGGGGGGTATGGGGGGTATGGGGATGCTTGGCGGTATGGGGATGGGTATGGGCGGCATGGGTATGGGCGGCATGGGTATGGGTGGGATGGGCATGGGTGGGATGATGGGCGGTGGTATGATGGGCGTCAACGAAGGCATGGGCGGTGTAGACGACGGAATCGTCAGTCTGGAGCAGAATGATGATTTCGCGATGGGTGCGCCGCCTGGTGCGCCTGGGGCTCTTGTTCCTCTTCCTATGCAGATGCAGGGTGAGGGCGGGATGCCACGTGGTATGGGCGGGAATATGGGCGTGGATGAAGCTAATCTAGCTATGGCTATGGCGTTGGGAGGTGCTCCTAGGAGGAGGAATACTTCGACGGCGACAGCAGCAACGGCATCAGCAACAGCAGCGGCGACGGCTGGGGGTGTAGAAGCCCCGGATGTGACACCCCGCGCGGCACTTGTGGGATTACCTACCATACACACGAATATGCCAGCTGGTGGTACTGCAGCTATGGGAGGCGGAAGAGCGGCTCAACACCAGCTTCAACATCAGCTCCAGCAACACCAACTCCAGCCTCATCAAAGGTATGAAGCCCAGCTGGGCCATCAGAGGAATACGACTATCAGAGGACGTCCTGGTGCTGCAGGTGTGGCGTCGGAATCGGCTTCTGGTTTTGGTTCTACAGCTGCGAGTGCGGGTGGTATTGCGGGTCCTAGTACTTCGACAAGCACAAGCACGACAGGTGCTGCTTCTACTGCTTCTGCGTCAACATCAGCGACTACACCACGCGAATCTCCTGCCTCCAGATCTACCTCTTCACAAACCCGAATCCAAGCAAGGTCTCAAAATGCAGCGCAAGCACAAACGCAAGGACAAGGACAAGGACAAACACAGACGCGATCTCAATCTCAATCCACCTCCCAATCCCGCAGTGCATCTCGATCCCAATCCATCCAATCCACTCAACCCCCGTCCACTCAAAGCCAATCCCAAAGCCAATCCCAATCCCAAAACCCACAACCCACCTCGCCTTACCGCGACGAAGACGTCCTCCTCGCGCTGCAGCTCCTCGCGTATCTGAGCAAATACCCGCATGTGCGGCAGGCGTTCTACAAGCCCCGCGTGACGTTCCATCCTGCCAGTGTGGATTTGCCCGGGGCGAGGTTTGGGGTGGGGGTGCCTACGGGTTCTTCTGCTGTGGGCTCTGATAGGGCGAAGGGGAGGGAGACGGCTAGGGATAAAGATAAAGATAAAGACACGGGGAAGGAGAGAGGCAAGGAAAAAGAGAAGGAGACGGGGAAGGAGAAGGAGAAGGAGAAGTTGGGGTTTTTCAAATCCTTCACCTCTTCTCATCTTCCTCTTCCACCACTCAGCAGCAGCAGCCGCTTCATCCTCGTCAAATACAAACACCAATAAACCCAAACCCTCCTCTTCCTCAACAACACCCCTTCCCCCTCCTACGCATCCAACGGCGCCCCTTCCTCCGCGCGACAGACGAATGTATTCTCCCTCGTGGAGCGATTCACTTACAACCCTCCAGTTCATCGTCTTCCTCCTCAAACTCAAACTCAAACTCAAATTCCAATTCCAATGCCATGCAAATGGGGTGGAGAAGGACAAGGCCAGCAGCAGCAGCCGCTCCCGAGGCTCCCGCCTGATATCCAGTATTGGGCGGGGGTGATTATGCGGAATGCGTGTAGGAAGGATGATTCGAGGGGTGGGATTCGGCAGTGTGCGAATAGTGAGTTGGGTTTTTTTTTTTTGGTTTTTAAGACATGATTTTTTGGGGGGGTTGGGGGTTGGGGCATGCTTTTTATATTTTTAAAAATTTTCTTTGTTTTCTTTGGGGGTGGGTACGAGACGCTTGCTTCTGCTGGCTTTTATTTTTTTTCTGGCTGCTTTCGTCTTTGATTATCGTGTTTTTTTTTTCATTTTTCTTCATATGTCGCTTTTTGGCATCTTCAACATGTTTGCTGCCTTTATGGTCTATTCACCCCCACCTCGTCTTCATTGCCTTCTTTGCTTCCTTTTTTTTCCCCCTCCGCTCACTCTCTTCGTTCAAACAATTACTAATAAATCCTCTCCTCTCCCTTTCCAGTGATGTGCGGCAAATGGGAAACATACCCCCGCGAATTCGCCAAATGCAGACGATGTCGCAAAGCCAAGTATTGCGGTAAAGAATGCCAGAGCACCGCGTGGAGCGAAGGTCATCGGTTCTGGTGCTCAGCTAAAGACGTCGATGAGGATGGGCATGGACATGGGTCGTCGTCGCATCATCAGCCCAGTCATCATGCGCCTGGTCATCATCAACAACAGCAGCAGCAAGGAGCAGAGATCCAGATCAACGTGGAGTTGCCTGCAGGTGCAGGTGAGGGCGTGAATGTGCCTGTTATAAGAGCGGAGAGGGGTGAGCGGGCGGAGAGGACGGAGAGGAGGAGGGAGAGAGAGGCGAGGGAGAGGGAGAGGGCGAGGTTGGTTATGGAGACAAGGGATACGGGCACTGTGCGTGGGCATAGGACTCCAGCGCCTGGTGCTCTTCTTGGTGGTGGTGCGGGTGCGAGCTCGAATTATGTTACGCCGACTACGTCTACTGCTCATGCTCATGCGCATGCTGCGCGTGCAGAGTCGAGTATGGCGCGTGAGAGGACGGTGCAGCCTTCTACTGCGCAGATGCAGGCGAGAACGACGCTCAGGCCTGCTGCGACTCCCAATCAAAACCAAAACCAAAACCAAGCTCAGGCTCAGGCTCAACAACAACAACAACAAAGGACCCACCATTACCAACACTTCATTCCGCAACCACAAGAGCAAGATCCGACAAATAACAGTTATCTGTCGTTCCATATCCAAGGGTCTTCAGGTGCTTCCGGCTCTGGGTCGGGATTGGGGTCGGCGGCCGGAGTGACTCCTAGACCTGGCAGGAGGAGAGCGGAGACCATTACGGGTGCTATCACCCCTCCATCTGCTTCTGCTCCTTCAGCTTCGTCTTCCTCCAGAAGAGGAGGAGTGCAGACGGAGACGGATGCGACGCCTCTTTCGAGATCGGTAGCTGGGCCAGCAACAGCGAGGCAGCCTGGTACGGATTGGAGCATGAATGCGGACGGTGCAGATGGTGCTGACCCAACAGGCGGTTTCTCCTCTTCATCATCATCCTCGCCTTCGGCGGCGGCGGCAGCGTCTGCGACTTTGAGGAGGCAGGGGAATGAGCAGAGGCAGTATCTTCCACAGCAGCAGCATTTCTCGCAGCATCAGCCTCGGGTGATCAACCTCGCGGGTCCGCGGTCGCCTTTTGGCGATGAGCAGGATGATATGGTGCTTGGCTGAGTGACGAGTCAATTCAGTCGGCTGTGTGCCATTTCAATTTGGGGGGTTTCCTTCCTATTTTTCTCTGTCGTCCTTTGTCGCGCCTTCATCTTCCTCTTCATCGTCATCGTCCACCTGCTGCTTTTCAAGTTATATCCTCAATCCAACTCTAGACCATCTCGATTTTTAACGACTACCCTTCTTGCTGTATAGCAAACAAGCAAGCATATCACGCTCTTTTCTCTTCAAATCTTTTACGACCACACTATCATCGTCACCATCATCGTCAACTCATCACCCACCGTTACCCTCGACATTTTGAGCCCTTGTCATGAATTTACAGACCCCATAGAATGTGTTGCTCCCATCACGACCTTCATATACACCCAACCACCGGTTCTGACTAGAGTCGGGATTTTCACCCATCGCAAACGATACAAGAGGATCATCTATCAGGTCATATTCCCCGGGTTGTAGCCTGTGAACTACAAGCTTCCGATCTCATCGATCACACACTTCCGTTCTGGATGTTGCGTATCTGATCAACCCTTCCTTTCTCTATATATCCGAAAAGACCCCACTCTCTCTCTTCTCTCTCTCTCCATTTCCACTCGACTTGAAAATACTCGACTCTCGACTCTGAACGATCTTTTATATATTATCCATACGTACAATGCCGATTCCATCCATCCCATAACGTTGTCGTTTTTTTTTCAGTTAGTTAGTTAGTCAGGTATCAATCCATCGCTACTGTCTACATACATACATACCATCATTTTCCGTGTTCCTTTTTTTTCCCCCTTTCATTTACATTTTCTCGTTTTACCTACTATTTCCTATCTGCCTCTCGTACGTCTTTTTTTTGCCATTTCATTTCAGGTTCATCGTAGTTACTATAATCTAATTCTGTTCATACCGTTTTCAGGACGACGCGTCGCATACGCGTCTGGTCGCACGTGCGCGTTGTTGATTTATTTTTGGATGCTGTTCAACCATTGTCTGCAGCTGCAGTTCGGCGTAGCAGCAGCTACAGGAGTTCGCTTTTCAGATCATCTCTATGGCTTGAAATAAATAAATGCTTTAGCGTCAGTCGTCAATTCATCACCCAGCAAATAACGTGAATCTCACTCGTTTCTCACGCATACAGCACCGCGTATGCGGTGGAACTGCTGCGCTGACGTGCTGGATGAATACATCCGTCTAATGTCTCTCATGTCAATCAAAGAAGGGAACTATTTCTGTCGCGATTTTCAAGCATAAACGACTAGGAGAGTCTACATGATTTCTGTTTGGATTTCTAAACACGATATGTACCAAGCATTATGTAACAAACAACTTTATCGCCGAAAAAAATGAATCACTGATAATGCTGATAATGCTGATAATGACTGCAACTACATTTAATCAGCCAAGGATCCATCTGGAGCTCCACCGCGGTCGAACGATCATAGGTGTCTAGCCGTAAACACGCATTTATGAATGATGCGGCACCGGGAATATCATCTTCTGGGACAATCTTGCAAATGCGAATAAGATTCTCGATGCTCTGGCCGGGTATAAGTTCACCTCTGAGTAGCTTGCCTGTAAGACGGACTATGAATTCAAGAGTGTAGGTCAATTAGAAGCACAGGAACCCACCATTCTCATCAAAGAATTCTGCGCGTCGACGGGCGAGATAGGCAGAGCTGAATGTCTCGCCCGTCAATTCCATCATTTTGGCGAGATGGTCATCTTCCAGGGTCCAAGTTTCGCCTTCCTTTGGCGCAAAGAGCCAACGGCCAACGAGGAGTTCAAAAGTCTAGAATTGAAAGTGGTACAGAATAAATGAGAAGAATAAAAATAGAAAGAAAAACATACCAAGCAGCCTATAGCCCATATGTCCATCTTTGGCGAAAAGTCAGAATATAGGAGTAACTCGGGAGCACGTAGAGAATAGGCAGAGAACTCGTCCGTGGTCGGCTGTTCGCCTGCTCGCTGAGCTGCATTTGAAAGATGTTACAATATTTTATTATATGTGTTGAGGATGAAAGATGAGATAAGATCATGCTTACCTTGACCAAGGTCGGTCACGACATAATCGATCACCTCAGAGATGTACGGAGACATGTCCCATTGACATGTATGCGGTATAGGCTGGGCACGGAGAAGTGGATACGTCACGCCTTCCACCTCGACTTCACCCTCGATAACAGGAGCCTCGGCAGCGAGTTGCTCCTCGACGTATTTGTCATTTGGAACGCCCATGAAGAGTATGTTATCGAGCTTCAAATCTACAAAGAATTAGGAGCTCAGCAAACTCTATAATGAAATGTAAAATAAAATAAAAGAGAGAAATGGCATACCAGTGTGGATAATTCCAAGTCGATGGAGATTAGCCAGACCCCTTAATGCAGCTATAATTATGTGCTTCACAGTGTAAACTGGCAACGCCTTGGTTGGCGAACTGCGGCGAAAGCTAGAGACGTCCGTGCTAAGGAGTTCCATAACCAGACACAAGTGGGTGCCTCCGGGACCATACTCCTCGAAATGGTCGCGCAGCTGAGGAAGATTCTCGCATTTTTTGTCTGCTGCAATTTGCTGTAAAAACTCGAGCTCGTGGGATAGGCCTTCTTTATGTACATTGGTACCTTCAACGGAGAGAACTTTGACTGCGCAGTACTTGCTAGGGAAGCTGACTTCGACGAATCTATAACAGAAGAAATAAACATGGGACACAATAAATACAGAATGTATGGTATGTACTCAGCCTCGGCGTCCGAGACTAGCCAGGTGGTTGAAAAGAGTCCCGTACCTAATTTGCGGTGCACTTGATAGCGACCTTGCTTGAGCAACTGCCCAGGTCGTAGAAGAATCTGGTCTAGTATCGTCTGGGAATCCATGGATCAGTACGAGAGACGACGCAAGACGATTGAGGATGGATGAGAACTTGTCGCCCACCTCTCAAGTAAGTATCCCAACAAATCATGACATAAGCCGGAAGACTTCCCTGGGCCGAGCGGTCCACAGGCACTGAGGCTATGTCCATCATACCATTATGCAGCACACGGCTACACTTATACGGAAAGCTGTATGTCCTAGTCATTTGTTTATGACAAGTTCGGAGTCAAGAAGCAACACGAGGGGAGGGAGCAACACCTAATTTTCAAGCACTTCAAAATCTAGTGCTATTTTCATCTCCTGAGACGCCTTTCCGATTTGTGGCTCTGCTTTTTCGTAGACTCGCTCGTTATATTCTTTATATATATACATCCTACACGCAGCTATTGCAATTTACAAGTTTTCTTTTCTATGATACAAGTAATAGCCGCCAATTCCAGGACGCGATTTCATGATGCGTGGAACAGGGTTTATCTGTGATTGAAATATTCCATAGTGCCACTGGAAAAAGAGCCGGAATAAAAATATAGTACACACCAAGTTTATGTCGCGTGTTCTTCGCACCTCTGATTCCGATGTATTTAAGCGAGCAGGCGGTTTATAATAAGCATTGGTTGGATGCAGTAGCATGTAAGTCAGAGACGGCAATAACAAGGCATATTTCATCGATAATCGAGATTGACAAGCTGGATCTACTGTGCGACATTCCTTGTGGGTCCTTTCTTGAAAGAATTACACCTGGAACCGGGTAGCACATCAAATTAACATGAACAATGATGCGCTGGACGGAAGCACCATGTGTGGCAAGGACACACACAAAAAACCCTAAAAAAAGAAAAGCAGAAGGTGCGCTATCAATCAATAGTGGCTACTGAGGGTGCAGTATGGGGTTCAGCACAAAGTTAATGAGGCCGAGAATGAGGGAGAACGCCGGCAAGAGACGCATGATGGAAGCTAAAAAGCCACCCGGGCAACATCTTCAACAATATCTGGTTGATATATTTTGGGAGAAAAGGAAAAAAAAATTGGCTAACCCTAAATCCAAGAACTTGAGCGGCTTGTCAGATGGGACAAAACGCAGCCGCTGGTCTATCTCACGGAGAACGGCTTTCATGCGTTCGAACCATATCACATTAAGTGTAGAAGAGGCATTGTCCGCAGTCTGGCGCTGTTGCTGAAAGTGCTGCTCCACCGCCTCATGGTTCCATCCCTGGAGAAACTGACTCAGCGTCAGCGCAGGGGTCAATATATTCAACGCTTACCTTCTCTTGTAACTCCAATAAATGCCGGAGGACCAGTGCTCCACTGCCTACCAGCGCCTTGCAAAGGCGTACTGACTCGTCAGTGTTGTCGCCAGTAGATGAGAGGAAGGATGGAGGCCTGATTAGATAGTGAGGTGGGTGCATGGTAGCGTTGGGGGTTGCGATGAAAGGTCAGCTATTTAAGACGCGGACGCTGCGCCTCGTAAACTTCTATTAGGACTCGTGGTTCCAGCGCCTATCTCCCAAGGGCTTCTTTGTACGTCAAGCCGGCAACTTTCTTTCTCTTCAATAAAGAATTGATTCCCAGATGCTGCGATAGGTGGCAAAAAGGAAGCAGCGAAGCTCTCTCTCCTCAAAGAAGGTGAATGTAGCACCGAGACTAGTAGATGTGAGAATAAGATACTATTGGTGGTCCTTCCGAAGTATAAGGCTTATCGCACATATTAATGGGCATATTGCTTCGTGTTTTCAAAGTGGAACGCAAGGATGGCGCATGTCGATGGATGAAATCCTAATGTAGTGCGTAAATGGACGCTAATAACCGTGGTACGTGAAATAAGAAATGAGTTCTTCGTGAGATATACATTGCTCCTCACTTGGAAGCCTCCTCTCCATGCACTGCGTAATCCTCGGGATTGTCTCATTGACCGGGTGTTGTGAGCCAACAAAGTCAGAATCCGCTGCGTAAATTCTCATGTGTCCGATCGACCATATACCGACACGAGTTCCTTTCTTTTTGAATGCAGGCTCTTGATCCTTATGAGGGACGAGGTCGCATTTACGAGATGGTTCATTGGATGCAGCTATGGGTATAATCACTGGGAGTTCAGCCACCCATGCATAGACTTTAATTAAGCATAGGGTCCCTGCCAAAAAAAAATTCAGCCACGGATATGATGGTTAGCCTGTAGGCACTCACTGTGCTGCACATCAACACAATCCTATAGATTCAACTCGACTGAGCCTGAGTAGGAGGTCCCCAGTAACACTCCATGGTTGAGTAAAGAAGTAGTGTTAGTGTATGAAATAGAGTTGTAATGTCAGTGTCTGCGGCGACTCTGCGCCACGAAATCGAAGGGCACGTGATGACCGCGTCCGCCCCTATAATAATAATGTCCTCGGGCAGTGGCACTGACAGTGATTGCATACAGTTCAACTTTGTTCAACTGCCTCCTGCTATGGTAATATATTCTTAACTTGCATGTTGATGCAGTTCACCATCAATATTTCCGTCACTGGAAAATTGAACACATTTCTTTACAGATGGAATACTTGGCTAGAACTTTAAATACCAAATCGACTTAAATAAATAAATAAGAACGAGAAAAGTACTGCTATATATAGGATAAAAAATCTAAGTGGCTTGCCAGAAACTAGGGAGGAAATCCTGAGGATAGAAATATAGGATGGTTTCCGGCGAGTATCATCTGTAAAAAAAAGAGTGATCATGTGAAAATTAACCATACAACCTGAGAGGAAGAATCAAAATTGATCTGCCAAGATACATGAAAAGTCCGAGAACCCGCCCTGTTCTCGCAATGACTTCGCAAGAGCAACAACTGGAAAGATGGAGGAAAGCAATATCGAAGTTCCTCCATGCTACGGCGTTCCCACGTTCGGAACAGTGAGGATCGATAAAGGTCAGAGGCTTGTGCTGAACTCCATTTAACTCCTCATTGATTTTCTTCGTATACGTCGTCGGGGGTTCACGGTACAGGCGGAACAGGTGAAAAAGAGCAGGTCGGGAGATGGAACGGACCTGATCAGTGTTGTTCAACCCAAGTGTGAGTGATTGAGTTCCTGGACTCTGCTCACCATATTGACGTCGTCTCCGTCTCCGTCACGGACCCTCCACAGAGCTCAATTCTTGGAGAAGTGGCGATAATCATGTCTGAAGGTCCAAATGAGCATTATGCAAGAAGTAAGCAGCAATTCAATCACAAACCTTGCCATGTACACGTCTTCATTTGCTATCCTAGAATGCTGCAGCCCGGCCACCCCACCAGAAGACGTTGGCCATTGGGTAAGATGTGCTGGATGCATTGCGGAGTCGCCATATGCTCCTCGCTTTGGCTTGAGAATTGAGAGGTAGCTTGGTGGGCCGTTAGAAGCTGTTGGCTTCGGTGGAGATTGCTTGACTAAAGAGATCTTATAAGACACATCTCATTGGAAAAGCAGGCGACGGGAACGAACCTGGATAGGCCATAGAGCCTCCTGGGCACGAAAGTACAGGCTCAGGAGAGTTACTTTCTCTGAGAAACTTCATGATGCCTGGGTTGGCAATTGCCCATCCATCTTTCCCAACCCGAGGAAAGTAGCGCTTTCTCTTTTTTTGTGAGTGCTGAACTCTGCGTGACACAGCATCGTTTAATCTCCTAGCGATGAAGAAGAGATTACGGTACGCACTTCTTGTCTGCGAAGGTCGATGTCGACTTCAAGGGTCTACGAGATCCACGACGACCTTGTTGTTGCTGAAAGGAGGGTGCCGCGACCTTGTAGCTTTCAGTCATCCATGGTGAATGCACTGGCGACGGCGCTGACAGCCGCGCCGTGAGGTCGTGCTGGACCCCATTGGGGAGAAATGGAAGCACCTCTGCCGTACTGTTTATTGTGAATTGGTTTTAGCCCATAGACTGAGAGGTTGGAATCGATCAAACTCTTACCTTTGGCCAGTGCTCTGAAAGTGGCCCTCAAGCCGCTCGATGAACAATCCTCCAGAGCGGCTTATGTGGCCACCCGAAGGCTGTCCAAACAATTGCTTTTGGTTGTATTCAACCTCTCCATAGTGGAGGGTCGAATGGCCGGTGGTGCATGGATCCTGATTATTGTAATTTAGCAGGTGAGCTGGAAGCGAGGGGACTCCCATTGCATGATCCACGGCACTAGGTGATGGGAAAGGATACCCATAACTTGCAGATATGGTCGATGACCCAGAGAGTGGGTAGATGGAATCATCGTATAACACCTGGTCTCCCATTCTGGCTGTATGCATAATGGCAGGAGGACGAGACTCATGGGGCATGAAAGAGGCAGGTGGTAAGGGATCGTTGACAAACATCCAGGAATAATTGGGGTCGATCTCAAGGCCAGGAAGTAATGATGGCGCTGTAAAAGCTTTATATCTCTTCTTCCCCAGCTCCTCGAAAGGCGGAAGGGTATCAGAGATGGATATCTGGTCGATTATGTAGGTCTTGTTTTGGAAATCATTAGTCTGGTCAAGTAATGGCTTGAAGGCAGAGGCCACATTTACCTCTCTCCTTCCGTCAAAAGGAGGAAGAGACTGAGGAAGTTGGGAATTCGAAGATGGATTGTCGGTGGCATAGTTTTCGATTGCCTGAGTGGCAGTAGGTACTACACAAAAAACACCCAAAATATTATTCATTGTCATGCAGAAGAGTAGTCTGATATTACCTTGGAAGTAACTATCGTTAAAGGCGGCCCAATCGAGCGGGTCAGCGAAGGGATAGGACGGCATTGTTACCACAAGAAGAGAGAGAAGACGGACAATGAAGAAAAACAACTCTAAACATCGTCTCCTTTTGTAAGTTGTACGACAACCAAACAATTCAACAAAAGAGGTTGAATAGGCTGCCAAAAAAGCAATACCTTGTCCACGCTTCTGTAGCCTGCTTGTCTTCTAAATTCCACGCCCTGGTATGGCTGAAGAGGAAACAACATTTCCGAAACATGATAATTCACGTCAGGCCTTTTCGTCCCCCAAATAATTCTGGTCCCACATCTAAGGGTCTGTATCCCAGATTTCCATCATGGTATAACCTGCCGATAAACAAAAGTGTCATTTTTCTTGGCCCTGAGCCTCCGATTTCAGATTCGGTGAACTCTGAATGTGCCTACGATAATGAGCTTGGCGCGCACGCATCAGGGAAATTGTCGACTCAGGGTTCGATTAATAAAATTTTCAGGAAAGGAACCAGGTGTTCTTGTCTGGACCATATACAGACAAGGGTTCCTTTTGAACACAGTTCAGTCATTCAAGTATAGCCTTTCGTTAAAACGTAGAGTCTCTGCCTGAATGTAATATAAATTCTAATGTATGCGACTTTTACTCTGGCGAGCCAGATTGATCATATGAATAGACACCTTTCTGCGGTAAGCGCTCTTCTAGGCATTCCTTTCCAACAGAAGATTCTCAAACTCATCCATAACAAATCCTGTCAAACGAATCTGTCAAACGCCAGACAAGAATGCTACCTTTCTTCTGGAAAATTTTACTGATCGAACCCTTAGCCAACAATCTCCCTGATGTGCGTGCGGCAAGCGCCTGGTATAGATCATAATCATGGGCACGTTCAGAGGCTCCCAGACTTTTAAGATATGTTCTCCATGGTAATATACCCTCATTTTAAATGACTGTCTTATACAATGACCACTTAGCTTTACATTTATAATAATTATTGGACGTAGAAAAAGAAGACGGGTATATTCAACATGCTCGAATTATCGATGGATACGACGAGATAATGGAGACTCAGGGTCCAGAGAAATTCCACTTTTGTTTATCAGCAGGTCATGCCACAGCAGAAATATGAAAGACAGACCCTCAGATGTGGGACCAGGAGTATCTGGGGGACGAATAGGTCTGATGTGAAATGGTACGTTAGGAAATTCTTCTTCGGCTGTAGAAAGGCGCGTGAAATTTAGCTATAGAAGACAAGTAGGATGAAAGAGCGTGGACAAGGCATTACTTTTTTCGCCACAAAGCCTAGGACTTCAGCCGGTTAAACACGTTTTTGTTGAATTGTTTGGTTGTCATACAATTGTGGACATATGTAGAGTTATTATTCTTTATTGCTCACACAACCTTTCTCTTGACCTACTCTCGTCAACTATGCCATCCTATCCCTTCGTTGATTGTGTTGATGATAGGCACTTTCGAGGTAGACTTTTTCTTTTCTGTGCGACAATACATGGTAATTTGATGGCTTTTATAGTCGACCTCACTGGAAACCGAACCATGGACACTTCCTGGTCGATCCAGCACCCTTCCACTCCACAGACCTCTCGGTCCCTTTCTTATTTCAATGAACAAGGAAACGATAATCTGACCGCCGTCACGATGCCCTGGACAGGTCAACTGCATCAACCAATCCATCCCAGATACCCTGCTTCCTCTGTCCTCTCCATCTTTCGAAGCACGAGAGGAGAAGGGATACAAACCAATCGTAATTCCATCGCTACCATATATACCAGGCCTTGAAGGCAGCATCAATTGTCCCAAAATGCTCGATATAAATTCCTCACCACCTGCCTCTTTCACGCCCCACCAGCCCATTCCTCCCACCGCTATGCATGCAGCTAATACGGGTCATCGGGTAGTTCGTGACAGCTCTTACCTTGTCCGCCCACTCACTGAGTCACCGTTACCGTCTACGACATCTGCAAGTAATACCTGCAGCCTTCCGTCAGCTAGTACCACATATCATGGATTAGACGGGACAGTCTCTTCGATTCCAGCCCCTCATGGAAACCGTACTGTTGGTTCAACCGTCCGCAACGGAGAGGTTGGACAAAGTCAAAACCATCTGTTTGGCCAGTCTTTTGGCAGCCATACAATTCGCTCTAAGGAACCCTCTGTTGAGCGACATGAAGACCAGCTCCAGATCCCTGGTCAAAGGTAGGAGTTTGACAAGTCCAATCTCTCATTACATGGGCTCATGATAACCAGGCTACCATTTCGCCCCAGGGTCCTTTACGACGTCATCCGACGGCCATCAGGTCCATCGCCAGGGCATCCAAGATGGATGGCTGAAAGTTCCATGCACCGGGTTCCCTCTCTTCAGCAAACAGAAGGTCCTCGTAGCCCTTCTCCACCTCTTAGTCCTTCTCCACCATTAGCATCAACACCAAACACTGGCGATGAGAGGTATGTGATGAAGTCCTATCCTTAATAGTCAGTGTGCTAAATGGTGTTGTTTCATGTAGTGGTGAGGACTCAGAAGAAGAGAATGAGCCTAGAAAGCGCCATTTTCCATTGGCTGCAGAAGATAGATGGGCCATTGCAGTCCCAGACCTCATGAAGGAGATCATCGAAAGAAACTCTCGACTGAGCTCGAGAACTTATCAAGGTTTGTGCTCGTCAATCCCCTTCCCAATGAGTAAGGTCTTTGATAAGGTCTTTTTACCAGAACGACATCCACCGAAGTCGATAGTTTCCGAAAGCTCACCAAGTAACTCCTCACAGCTCAAGCGAAAGCGTGGGGCGGACAGCAAACCCACAACATCGCCAACGTCTTCAGGACCCACAACTTCCCCCCAAGCGAAGAAAAGTAGGACATCTTCTGATGAGATGCCCGGCTTGCAGGGTTCCGAGATGGGGCCACAGGAAAATGAGAACGTAGCAAGGTTTGTGATCAAATCACCATTCGCTTGCTCCGACAACGCTGACGAGGATCTTCAGAGATAGTCATAGCCATCTTTGCATGAAGAACTGAGCACAGAGGATCTTCGGCGACAGAGAGAGGACATCAATACGGTGAGCAGTTTCCCTGGTATAAATTACTCACCCTGGGAGTTGATCAACATTCATTAGGATCTTGAACCAATTAAGCCCTGTCTATTCCACCAATACTAGGGACCGCCGACTGCATGTAAAAAGAAAAAGAGCGGCTGGTTGACCGTTGAACAGAGCGTCATACAATGCTCAGACATTTGTTTATCGATCCTCGTTCTTCCGAACGTGCGTGGGAACACCGAACTCGTACATGGAGCAATGGACAGTACTTTTTTCCGCTTTTCCGATTGTTCTTCTTGCGATATTGTAGCGAAAAAATGGCGCATTCTCGGACTTCTTTATTTCTTGTACTATGGCAACTTTATTTTCAAAAAATTCTCTAGATTCCTCAAGTTGACCGGTCACCTTTTAATATTTAGAGTATGATTACTCTTCTCTTCAAAATAACACTCAGAAAAACTATCCTATCTACAGGACAGCTTCCTATCCAGTATGTAGCGCAATATTTATATTCCTCGGGTGCCACCACTCAGAACTTCAGTGACGGACAAAAGCAAAGCTTTAAGCAGCTTGTGGTAGTGTCTCTCATCAATCACGTGCATGTAATGCTCACCGAACGCGTTCCCGACGTCGGACAAGGTCCGGTCACCGTCAATGTCGCCGCTCGCGCTCTTCCTGAATGTTCCCGTCCTGACGCTTTTCCTTCCAGAGATCTGGCTGTTCTCGGCCTCTCTTTCTTCAGAGGCATATCGTTAGCATATCGTTGTCATCCTCCATGCCTTCTTTATCTCTCTGAAGATCGTCTTACACACCAATTTGCATGTGCCGTGTGAAGGTCGTGCTAGCCAGCGCTGAAGCTTTCCTGTGGGCTTGACGTAGCATAAAGGTCGAAGAATGAGCATACCATCGTCAATGTGCCGCCGCCAGGTATTCCGAGTAAGAATCGTACATGTACGCTGGACGTAAAGCCCAGGTCTGTCTACATTTTCTCCTCATGCTCAATGTATTCACAATTGTTTTTGCAGCTTTACGACAAGGCACTACATTCTCAAGTCGCTCCTTTGTGCAACGACGTATGTCGCTTACACGTCGCCCTGAGCCTTATGTACGAAATGGTGACCAGTGGCGAATTCTTCTGCGGTAAAGTCGACCAGCGGATATCTTAATTCTTGGCAAAATGGCAGGTGCGGTCTGGCGGAGGAGGAAGGTGGGCGATGAACCGGTGACCGCTTACTTACTGTACACCTTTTTTTTGTTGTATTGACCTGGTTTGTGCTGTAGGATGACTCTGCAGTGCCCTTCGAAACTATGGGCAACGTCCTTCTCTCCCTTCCTACTAGTATTCAGACCAGCCCTCAAGTCAAAGAGCGTCCCGAGCGTGCTTGCCAACATTTCTCAACTATAAATGAGTACGTTCTTCTGAGTCGTCATTCCTGACGGGCTTGAGCTTAACCGGTATTTGCAGGACTGTTCGAGAACACTCAACTGCTCATCGTAGGCTAGTAAGGCGCAGCTGCCGGTGTTCATGCCCGCGGATATTCTGCGCCAGTTTCTCAAGCTTCCAGGATCCTACTTCGACCACGGACTCCAAACGATGAAGAGACTTACGCAATGAAGCTCTCGCCCGAGTGGGCTATCTCTTGAATAACGTCGTGATGTGAAGTCGGAGGGGAACCACACAATGACATCGCATTCTATATGCATCGACCAGTAGAGGATATCGTTAAGCTGCGCTCTGAGTTGACGAGCAGTCCTAAGGTCGAGATAAGGCTAGAGGCGGACCGGTTTCAAAGAGCATTTTTAAGTGCAACTGGAGCTGCACGTCCAATAGTTGATGCGTTCGAAAGAAGTTGGTGGATAATGAAGAAGAGGTAATTACTTTTACTATTATGTCTTTCCGTACTTTTCCACTGATATCAATCCCCTTTATTTTCTTGTAGGACGGCTCAGTGTATTTAGTCTTTCATTGAACCTTGCACTTTGTACACAGCCCAACACGCCACCTCCTTTTCCTTTTTTGCCAGTACTCGAACTCCTGCTCACACCGACCTTCCATCTCAAGCTGTGACGTGGCACGGACCCACCCACGTCCTTCCTGGCGCATTCTTGGAAGGGATAGTAACCGAACTTACGCTCACTGACCTGTTCGGGCCCGCTTGGGCTTCTGCGGAACTTTATCGCCTTCATGTCGCTATTGCATCACTGCTGCTGGTGCTCATGGGTCATATGGCAACTATAGCCCATGTCGGTCCATTCACCTCCCATTTCCGGGCTCTACAACCATCCTTCTCCCTCCAAATACATATCTCATGCAGACATGGAACAGAGGGTGACGTCGAACCCGATAGCAACGTCCAACTAACATTGACCATGGCTTGTGTCGTGAAGCAAGCTCAAGACCGATTGTAGTATGGCCACTGCATGCGCTTCTGCGGCCCCTTCCGACGAACCTGCAATTCTGCTGTGAAGGACCTCAAGGTCGACATTGGAGATGGATACACAGGGGCTGCATATTGCTCAGGTGTTGATGGCACTGACTAAGGTCACGATCGGAGAGTATGAGTCGGTGCTATGGTTGAAGATGAGATCGTCTCTCTGGTGCGGATCTATGCGCACAATAGTGATTGCGCTATCTGGTGATGCTGTTGAGGTTGGTTTGTCCAGTGGATCTGCTGCTGGCGATGCCAATGGCTCATGTAGCAACACCATCTCCCCCGCGACGCGATTGATCACCGCCAGTCCCGTCGCCGGTGCTTAAGGTTCCTTTTTTACTCACCCTATCCTCAAGCCCCCAGACATTCTTCCTCAATTTAAATTCAATTAATCGTGAATTGGTATTGGGGCGTGCGCGTTCATCACGTGATATGGCACAGGTGGATTGTTCGTGGCAACCTCTGGGCCTCCTTGTTCTCAAGATGTCAAATCAATAGCCATTCTACAGGCACGAAAACGCTCGCGGAGGCGTACAGTTGTCTGTAACCATCTACTCAGCTACAAATGCTTCTTCAGCCATGATGCTCGGTTGTAACTGGTCAAGTACAAGAATGCTTGTATTACGAGGTTGGTCGCTTCCGTCTAAGTATTCCATGCAATATCTACTTATTCCTGAGTATTACCGCAGTTGCCATGGAATCCTTGTGCTCTCAAAGTGTGCGACTATATGAATCTGCCGCGAAATCGTAGCCAGTCTTTCAGTGTCTGTTTCTTGCGTCTTTTTCGCTTGCCATGCCTAGTATCAGTGAGTCAGGTCCAGTACCTGCTATCTGCACTTATGACGTTGACTTATCGTCCATTAGGCGCTTCACTTCGCTCTGGAATAAGGAGTTCGTTCAGCATCTTTGGTATGTATATATTGTTTCTGAACTTGTGCAACTTTGGTAACGAATGTTTCCCCTCAGGGAGGCCGTGGTTGAAGACAATATCTGCGGACAAATCCTCAGCGTCGCATATTACGATCGCCGATTTGCCCAACGAAATTCTCGTGCAAATATTTCTTTTCACGACGGAACCGACAAATGGAATAGTTGATAAGATTGATCATGCGCTCATCTCGAAGACTCCCATATGCTCTCCGAAGACAATGGCCTCGCCTTTCCCTCTTTCCCAAGTTTGTCAGCTGTGGAGACAAATCATTCTCGACACTAAGGCTATGTGGCGGTCTATTGCTCTTTCGAATCCTACTATACGCCATGTTCATCGTGTCGAGTTATGGATGGAGCGAGTTAAAAACCACACCATCGACATCTTGATTCATCTCAACTACCCTCATACTTTTCCATCAGAACATCATGACGCAATTGTACAGATATTCGAATTCCTTGGTCGGAGGGCCACAACGTGGCGCAGTCTCGAGTTTGGTACTTCGCATTTTATCCCGCCACCACTTATCACATCATTAAGGGGTCTGAGCACGGCGAACTCCTCATGTCTACGTCGAGTCACTGTATCCACTCCTCTACTTGAACGTCCCGTGGATGAACTTTGGGCATTCCTCCACAATATACAAAGTATAGAGATGCTTTGGTGGCGAGGTCCTCATGTCTATCGAGCAACAAGGTCTTCAAGTTCGCGCCTTCAGTTCCTAGAACTTTCGGGGATTTCGAAAGCTATTATGCCCAGCATTCCAACATTTCTTGTCAATACCCTATCACCGTTCGCCAACATAGAGGAATTATTCATTAATTTTCAATTTGAACCCCCTTTACCTACGTCCAGCCAAGATGAACTTCCTAGGCCAATCGTCTTCCGCAAGCTCCGTCGTCTTACCATCGGCGCTGAAATTTGGCTTAAAGACTTTGCAGAAAGGTTTACTGCGCCTGCTCTTCAATACCTGAATGTCAGCTCCGGAGATACACTATATGTGGACAACTTCCTCCGGCGCTCCAGGTGTGTGTTAACGGAGTTCATTATGCATTCCGTCCCGGCGTACAGATTTGGAGACTTGTTCGACTTAAGCGTCCTTCAGTCCGTGACATCTCTCGCGCTTTATGGGAAGAATTCCTTGGACCTTAATCACCTTGTCAAGTTACTTCACTGCCCACCTCAGGCTTCGACTCGACTACATGATAAAAATTACCCCTCTATTCCATATTTCCCCAACCTTCAGCACCTGACACTTAATGGTACTGTCGATGCGAATAAGACGTTCGATGAAAGGTCCATGCTTCTCATGCTTGACGGTCGATTCAGGATGATACCTCTTAGGCGGTCGCAGGTGGCGAAATTGCTCAAACTTGATCTTTCTGTTCCTCGGATAACCGACCTTTTGTGGAGGTATCTGAAGGCGATGAAAGGGAAGGGTAGGGTAACGCTCCGAACAACCACAGATTCAGCGTGTAGTGATGATATGTTGTAACTCTTCAACTTCTCAATCATATTGTACGGTATTGGTGAAGCATTATTTATTTATATACCCTGAAGGGACTTCCATGGACATACACAGTAGTCGTCAATTCATGATCTAAAATATATTTGTATTCATTATAATTTATAGGATTTTGCTGTGATCCATCATTAAAGAACTTATTTATGCTTAGATTCTTAGCCAATGGCTGGAAGCTGTCGAGTTCTCAAATTATGTGCCAGGCGAGTCGAAGTATTGACGCGACTGGAGAATAGGGGCGAACACGGTCATCACGTGTCCTTCGACTTTACCATAGGTTCTTTTTCAAATTTCCAGACGTTCGTCGACGTCGTTCAAACGCTCATCGCAATCAGTTCTCCCCATTCCTCGCGACATCATTATGAAGATTACAACTCTGTTGCATACCTTAACGTTACTTCCTCATTCAACTATGGAGTGTCACTGAGGACCACTCGCACAGGCGAGTTGAATCTACAGGATTGTGTTGAAGTGCAGTGCAGTGAGTGCTTACCAAGTGCTCGCAGGCTAACCATCGTATCCATGACTGAAGTTTTTGGTTTTCAAGGCAGAGACTCTACACTTTAACAAAAGGCCCATTCCATTTTATCCAGGAGGCGGGCACCAAAGATCTGGGCGGGCGTACTTACCTGAGGGCAGAGCTAGGACTTGTGGTCTTGCCGACCACCAGCTCGTTATCTTCAGACTGGCACTATGCAATAGTCAGTTTTCTTTCACTCATTTCTCTTCGTTTTTCTAACGGCGCTTGTCACGATTATAGACGGTGACCAATCGACCATAAGCTTTGTACGCGAGGTGTCAACGCTTTGAGGATAAAAAGACTTCCCTCGTGTGCAGCGTCAACGGATCTGGCTAGTCTGGTAACGCAACCGTTTTAGCTTCCCCTTTCTTTGCTGAGGACCGAGAATAATGTCACCTTCTTTGAATTCTTCACTCTACCCCACCGTCTTTCACTTTTGATCATAATCACGTATCATTGTTTCCCTCGTGACGGTCTCTTGGTTCGGCAATTTTGTATGATATTATTTTCCTCATAAAACAAACTGTTTGCCGTCCGACAAGGGTGTTGATATTCTAGTTGGTTATAATGAGGACTAAAATATTTCCGGAAAATGGTAAATACTCTATCGTACGCGACTTTTACACTGGTTCGGCGGATGCTATATGAACTGACAGATATGTGCGATAGGCGCTCTTCTAGGCAGGCCTCACTAGCAGATCTTGCTCAAATGCAACTATAATAAATCATGATAAATGAATCTGTCAAAGGTCAGACAAGAACGTCTAGCCCCTTCTTGAAAATTTTATTAATCAAACCCTGAGGCGACAATTCTCTGATGCGTGTGCGGTATCGATCATTATTGTAGGCACGCACATTCGGAGGCTCCCTTGAATCTGAGAATAAGTTCTCGTGGCATTGTACCCTCATTGTGAAGAATTGTCACTGCATTTGTCCTATGTCTACCTCGCTTTACATTCATAATAAATATTGTAAATAAAAGAGAAGGCGGGCACATTCAGCTCATAAGTAACAAGAGCTCCCCGATGCGAATGCTGGATGCGGCGAGACAATGGAGAATCGGAGACTCTGGGTCAAGAAATATCACACATGTTTTTATCGGCAGGTCATACCACGACGGAAATCTGGGATACAGACCCTTAGATGTGGGACCAGAATTATTTGGGGACGAAAAGGTCTGAGGTGAATTATCATGTTTCGGAAATGTTGTTTCTTCTTCGGCTGTACCAGGGCGTGGAATTTAGAAGAAGACAAGCAGGCTACAGGAGCATGGACAAGGTACTGCTTTTTGGCAGCCTATTCAACATGTTTTGTTGATTTGTTTGGTTGTCGTACAACTTACAAAGGAGACGATGTTTAGAGTTGTTTTTCTTCATTGTCCGTCTTCTCTCTCTTCTTGTTGTAACAATGCCATCCTATCCCTTCGCTGACCCGCTCGATTGGGCCGCCTTTAACGATAGTTACTTCCAAGGTAATATCAGACTACTCTTCTGCATGACAATGAATAATATTTTGGTTGTTTTATGTATAGTACCTGCTGCCACTCAGGCAATCGAAAACTATGCCACCAACAATCCATCTTCGAATCCCCAACTTCCTCAGTCTCTTCATCCTTTTGAGGGAAGGAGAGAGGCAAATGTGGCCTCTGCCTTCACACCATTAGTTGATCAGACCAATGATTTTGATTTCCAAAACACGAGCAACCAATCCATCTCTGATACCCTTCCGCCCTTCGAGGAGCGGGGGAAGAAGACATACAAAGCTTTTACAGCGCCATCATTACTTCCTGGCCTTGAGATCGACCCCAATTATTCCTGGATGTTTGTCAACGATCCCTTACCACCTGCCTCTTTCATGCCCCACGAGTCTCATCCTCCCGCCGTTATGTGTACAACCAGAATGGGAGACCAGGTGTTATATGATGATTCCATCTACCCACTCTCTGGGTCATCAACCACGTCCGCTAGTTATGCATATCCTTTCCCATCACCTAGTGCCGTGGATCATGCAATGGGAGCCCCCTCGCTTCCAGCTCACCTGCTAAGTTACAATAATCAGGATCCAACCACCGTCCGTTCAACCCTCCACTACAGAGAAGTTGAACTAAATCAAAAACACACGTTTGGCCAGTTTTTTAGCAGCCACGTAAGCCGCTCTGAAGGGTTGTTCGTCGAGCGGCTTGAGGGCCACATTCAAAGCACCAGCCAAAGGCAAGAGTTTGATCTATTCAAACCTCTCGATCTATGGGCTAAAACTCAATAGTATGGCAATGGAGCTACCATTTCACCCCGGAGTTCATCATAACCTCGTCGCGTGGCCATCAGGGCCATCGACACTGCATCCAACATGGATGACTGAAAGCGATAAGGTTGCGCAACCTTCCGTTCAGCAACAACAAGGTCATCGTGGCTCTCGTAGACCCTTGAAGTCGACATCGACCTTCGCAGACAAGAAGTGCGTACCGTAATCTCTTCTTCGTAGTTAGGAGATTAAACAATGCTGTGTCACGCAGAGTTCAGCACTCACAAAAAAAGAGAAAGCGCTACTTTCCTCGGGTTGGGAAAGATGGATGGGCAATTGCCAACCCAGGCGTAATGAAGTTTCTCAGAGAAAGTAACTCTCCTGAGCCTGTACTTTTATGCCCAGGAGGCTCTATGGCCTATCCAGGTTCGTTCTCGTCACCTTCCTTTGCAACGAGAGATATCTTAAAAGGTCTCTTTAGCCAAGCAATCTCCTCCAAAACCGACAGCTTCTAACAGCTCACCAAGATACCTCGCAATGCCCAAGCGAAAGCAGGAAGCATATGGCGAGTCCACAATGCATCCAGCACATCTTGCACAATGGTCAACGTCTTCTGGTGGGGTGGCCAGGCTGCAACGTTCAAGGATAGCAAATGAAGACGTGTACAGGGCAAGGTTTGTGATTGAATCAAACCTCACTTACTCGAATAACACTCATAATGATCTTCAGAAACGGTTATCGCCACTTCCTCTGACCTCAATAACTGAGCTCTGTGGACTGTCCGTGACGGAGATGACGTGAATACGGTGAGCAGATTTCAGGAATTCAATGACTCACACTGGGGTTAAATGACACTCATTAGAACCCTCTCATCTCCAGACCTGTTCCTTTTCACATGTTCTGCCTGTACCGTGAACCGCCGAAGACATGTAAGAAAGATAGCCGTGAGGGTATGGATGGAGTTCACCATAATCCTCAGACAACTGCTAATCGATCCTCACTGTCCCGAACGTGGGAACGTTGTGGCATGGAGGAACTTCGACATTGCTTTCCTCCATCTTTCCGGTTGTTCTTCTTGCGAAGTCGTTGCGAGAAAATGGCAGGTTCTCGGACTTTTCATGTGCTCTAATTGTCATTTTTTTCTTGAATATCCCGAATTTCTCTCGAGTTTTAGGGTTGAATTTTACATTATTGCTCATTTCTTTTACGGATGATACTCACGGGAGACCATCCTAGAGTCCTATCCCCAGTGCTTCCTCTCTATTTTCTGTCAATTCGCTTAGTATTTCCGTTCCTTGTCGAAGACTTTCTCGGTTTTATTTATTCATTTCTTGTAAATTTCTTGTTTATTTCATTGTATTTATCATTTGAACTTCTAGCAATTCCGTGCGTAAACGATGTGTCCAGTATGTCAGTGTTGGAAATGTTTAAGATTAGCCACACGAACCCACAAGCACAGTATATGTTACCACAGGTAGTCGAACTCGGGACGTTGAATTGTACGACGTAATAAGTGTCACAGTTGACGCATTGACGGGTCACACATGCTCCCCTGCGCGCCTGTCATTCAAACGTCGACGACACTCACTCTTCACCATACAATTACCTCTCAGTCGATTGAAGGAAATGACCTCAACATTCTATCCGATATCTCTCCTCTCTTTCCTTTCCCATTCCTTTTCCTCAGGCTCCGCACTTGCCACCGCGTATGCAAGTACGAGTACGGGCACCTCTACTTTACTCGGTCAATTCAACGCTGTTCGCCTTGTTCAACTCCTAAGCTGCATTGCATGTCAGTTATATCTTGCATGTCTCTAGGGAGCCCTTTCTCGAGTCAACCTGCTCCACGACCAAGGAGAGTCACAGGGAATGAAAGATCCCCAACATCTACCATTTTCTCTATTTATCGATGGAGAATGCCCCTTTTCCTCGAGTTGAGGTGAATATACATAGGCGAAAGTCCGAGTTCTAGCTCAAATGGCGCAGATGGTGCTAGCCTACCAGCGATGTTCGACACGACAAGAGTTGTAAGTTTTCTTGTTTTGTTTGCTCTTTCTTTCGAGTCTGTTATCGTGATATTAGTTGTTAAGATTTCTCTTACGTAGGGATTGACTGTCTGATTGCGAGCGAGATGATCGTGGCCCAGGAGCAGTCATCTCTCCTGACCGTTCCTCGGCCTACCCGTACACAGGTGACTGGTGACCAATTACAGAGAAATGTCGTCCACGAAGAACGAGGCTGAAGACTGCAATGCGATATGTCCAATGTCTTATGGAGAAAGAGGTCGACACGAGCGGTCGTATTACTTCTTTCTTTTTCTTCAACATGGAGTTGGAGTATTAACTTCAAAGATTGGATGACTGGCGCTGTTCGCGACCTTTTCGCTAATCGATTATCGCGCTTGAAGTGCGAAGAGCTGCGTTTTGCGAAGTGTAATCGTAGGGTATTAGACAACGTGCAAGCGACGCCGTCTTTAAAGGTATTCTCGAAGAGGACGTTGGTAGCCTTTATCGCGGTTGTGGATTAGTTCATGTCCTGAGTTTTGTTGAATTTACTCACCACGAATGATAATATCCTTACTCGACCTCGGGCTTCAATACTGAAGCAGCTGCGCACAGTTGGTATGTGTGTATCGATTGACGAATAAGTCGACAAAATCCTCGGAATCCACAGACATGTTTCCGGCAGAATATGATATATCGAAGTTGAGGGGTTGAAGTGAAGAGTAGTCTGAGCTCCCGTTCTATAGAAATTTATTGGATCACAATGTTGTTATATTTACCTAGCAGCTGAATTGGACGGCCATCCTTTATAATATTCCAATGCCTCGGTGTGCACTCCAGGGTCAATAGAATACAGAGAGCCCATAGATCCTCGAAGGGTGGTGTTCGTATTTGAGCCTGAGAATTGTGCCCCCCATTCAATGCGCTTGATTGTTCGCGTACCCAAACACGTCCCATTTCTCCTACATCGAGAACATCCGCAGTATTGAATACTGTTCACCCCATCCCTTTCAACCCTTCGCCGCTCAAATACCAAAATCTCTCAGAGTCGATGGGATATTTTCTCCTGTTGTTGAATGGGGACATCGATTATGTGTACGTTCAAACTTGACCGTGACTTACCTTCAGTTTACAATTTCCTTAATACCTAATGGTTCAATCTTTGCAGACCTCGACTCGAAAACTTCGCGCAGAAAGATAATACGCAAAATATAGAAGAGGCTGATTGAAGTTAGTCATATCGCACAGGCGTCGGCCCTTTCGCACAGGAGGATAAAGGGGAGGCCACAGAAACGGATATTCGTTCAGCGCATCACTTAGAATATGGCCCTTGGGACCATAACGTCCAGCATTGTCTCTATCCAAATGGCACAATTTCACTGCTCATTCAAATCATGCCTCCAGCTACAATCTACAAGCGTCTTTCAATTCGACTACATTTATCAACTTCACCCCCACACCCATCATTTTTAGGGCATTCGATCTTCATGCCAGTCAAGCTGCAGACCTCAGCGGCTTTCGCGTACAGGAACCTTCTCCCCCAGTTGGCTCCAATGCATGGGCCTGCTTTTTCCCACTTCCGACCCGCGCCCCATTCCACCTACACTACAGTGCAGTCGGATAGGTCTTCGAGCACATCTATGAAGGGGCCAATACCAGCTTTCCCCCTTCCGTTGTCACCTCCTCCAGGCTTTGCTAGGCCCCAAAATGTTTACCAGTCACAGTGCGCACATGTGCCACTGCCACGCTATCCACATGAAGCTCATCGACTTCCACCATACATTTGGCCTTTGTTGTAGACTTCCATATCAATGTCACTATACTTCCAGGCGGTCAGTTAGACGCTGGCCAGGTGTCAAGAAGCAGCGGTACGCAACGACTTGATAATGGAAGGGATAAATGTCCTGAAAACATGATATATGACCAAGCCTGGACTGGCAATGACTCCAAGAAAACTTTCATTGAGCTAACCAGAAAATTAGAAACAAAAGTCAGAGGCAAGTGATCAGGTTATATCCCTTCCATTTCGAGTCTGAAGTTCCGTAGCATTCAAGCAGTAGGTCGCGAGAAGTTACTAAGTGAAGAGACATCGGAGGAGGAAGATCACCCGAAGCCCCACTTGCATAGACGTCTAGTCCAGGAAGTTTCCAGAATCCTACTCAAGCAGAAACGTCAACATGGTGGGCAGAGGGTGAGCGCTTGGCCATTGCTTGCCCACCAGACATTGAAAATGAACAGGTCTCTGGCAGCTTTCTGGGTTGGCTCCCATTGTATTTCTCCTATTGCCGGATATCTCAGATAAAACCTCTTTAGCAAAAACCCATCATTCGAATAGGTCGCGCAAAGCGCAGCCCGATCAACTGCACAATGGGGCATCCTCCTAATTTCAGTTGTCTGTCCTGCTCAAAGGTCCTGGAAGTCGTCTGAGAGTGCACAGCGAGCCAGGAGTGCAGATTTTCCTTAGTACAGCGAGAGAGAACTGCAGGAGATCCAGTCCCATCTTCTCCTGTACCAACCACGCAACTCAGTGGAGATCAACAAGGTTTGTCTCCGCTATCTTCTCTGCTGTGGCAAGGTATCTCATAAACAACCTCTCCAGATCACCCGCAATCACCAACGATGCCTGAGGAAGGAAATAAATTGTCCTCGGCGAACCCAGTACCTGCATCAACTCAAAAAGCATCGAAGGCAAGGACATTTGTTCCAATGGCCTTGAGCCGCCAAGAGCACCAAGACTACTCCATCCTCCTCGTCGTGAGCCACCAAAAGATCAAGGAAATCCCTGTGAAGGAAGAACAGAACGATTCAAAGCGCTCTGCTGATTAAGAAATATAATATCAACTCACATGCTTCAATGACGCTCACAAAGACCTTCAGACCTGCTTTATCTCCTACTCAAACTATGTCACCCGCCGCCACCGATGTGTAGGGAGAGAAGCGAGAACAGGAACCTGGAGTTGGACAGAGTTCGGTGCAACACTGAACATTTATTTATTATTTATCCTCGATTTTCGACACGTGAGAACGACGTGGCGGGGAAGAATATGAATATCGACCTACCCTTCGTCGATCTTTTTACTAGGCAGGGGTTGGCTCTTTCAACTTGAAGGAAGGGCGAAGAAAGACGGTCGGTTTCGCATTTTCCATGGGAATGCTCTGAAGTTTTATTCCGGTATCTCCTTGACTGACACTTCTTGTCGGCTTTCAGCTTATGCTCATTTATTCTTAGTTGCCGATTGATGTAGACGAGTTCGTATTTCTGCTCTTTCTTAATTAGGTGGCTCTGACAGAAAAGTTTGCTCTTTTCTAGCTGGTTGTTTCCTGTGGACTGATTTCAGAATTTCTATTCGAATGTGGAACTGGGTGGCACATTGGTTTCACCGGTATTTAAATCCTTAGGAAATTATCAACATTCTACACTTCCAACAGCATAATTCCAGGCCGATTACTTATTCTACATACCTGGAAGATCAGACGAGCCAGAACCCGTATTTTACTGATTTTTAGACAAAATATTATCGTCCTTTGAAAAGCAATCACGTGGCGATGCCACTGCCGGCAAAGAAAAACGACTCTCCTTTATTCTGCTCCACTGTCCAGCGGTCGAAATTCATATGGCCGCTTCCACTTTCGTGGTTTCTTCGCGCTCTCTCCAGTAGAGTCTTTCCTGGCTCCTGGCCCTTGATTGACCGCCTTAGAAGGAGCTGCGTTTGCCGCGTTTTGTGGGCTCAATTCAGAGCATACGACTACCCGGCGGATTTCCCGTACTTTTTAGCAATCTTCTTTGGCTTTGGGGTACTGGTTTAGCAGGTATTTCTCGCCAGGTACGACCCATATGTTATCGTTCTTCTTTTATTGAAGTCGGACTAATCTACTTCGAAGACGACCTCGATGAAAATTTCTCCTTGGGATGTAAAGTAGTCGCGTACTGCCGCCACTGCGGTTGTCATCATGGCAGTTGGCGTAGCTGCTACCGTCGAGACCGTCTCAACAGCAGTAGCGACCTCATCCAAACCAGCAATAGCCTCAGCTCCGTATTCATCATTGACTTCCTCCGCAATACCGACTTCTCCGACTCAAACTCACTCCCATTGTTATCCATGGTAAGATTCTTCGCTCAATTCGCCTTTCGTACTTACTGCATATCTGGTCAGATACCTACACATATACCAGGTGTTTTATAACCTCCTGGTGGCATTCCAGCTTGCCGATGTGATTTCCTTGGCGGGGTTCGATTTGTGAGCCCATCAGTACGAACGATAAGGGGAGAAAGGAAGAGAGTTGAGGATGAAGACGGACGAGTTCTTTTACAGCTTCAGCTTCACAACTTCCTCAGCCGCAGGTGCAAGTGGGCTATCACGAATGACGATTCTATCTCCACAACGTCTACAACTCCTCTCTTACCTTGGCCTATTGTAGTGCCCAAATGTTTGTCAGGCGAGTCGTTTACTTAATGAAAAGCCCTCTTTCACGTCCCGGTGAGTGTCTTTCCCTTTTTGGATGTTCTTTGCTTTTATCCTTATTGTCTCCAATCTATGGTCTTTGACCCTTTCCAGTTGCTCCCTATCTTGGTCATCTTTTTTCTTATTCTTCTCTGCATTGTTCAAGTATTGTCTCGTTTCTTTCCGCGTATCTCTTTTCTTTTCTCTTTCTTCCAAGACCAATTGCTGACCGACACTCTCCTCTCTAGCTTCCAATAGCACAAACACCCTGACCATTTGCACCGTTCAAGCGGCGCGCACAGCGTATGGCGAGCAATCACACTCGTGTCTCCTTCCCTTCCATCAGCCGCCACAGACGTAAATATTGTATGTGAAAGTGAAACCTGAGCGGATGCTCCTTCGACTTGGAAGCAAACCCAAAACCATCCATAACCAAGCACGCAAAAGTTTACTGTATCGGGACAGCTAGTTGTAAATCTGTCTTTCAAACTCGTAGTTACTGCCGCTGCCCTTCAACTGCGAAGTATGTATGTATCCATGTGTTCTTGTTGCTTGTATGATCTCTGCCTAACTAAATTGCCATATATTTTCTACTAGTTAAGCTCAAGGTCTGATCAATGCGTGTTAATGGAACCGTGAAATGCACTACTCAGGGTGGCTTCTGAATTTATTGGGTGAGTCATTTACACATGCAAAGAAAGCCTCCGATTACTTATTTTCGAATATTGGCAGAAGTATCATTGTCAGTGGACATACTCGAGTTTCATCCGTAAATGCGTTGATCCTTGGCCCGACAGTCCTAAATGGGTTGGTTTCTTCCCTTCAAACCCCTCTCAAGCGTTCTGAGCAGAAAATATTTATTTCCAATTTCTCTGCCACTGTGGTCACCTGCGGACGGTCAACTTTACGTTGAGGAAGCAGGCACCTGCGGGAGTGACGTACGAGGAACCTTTGGAGAGATAGGCGCTGGGACCATGAGCCCTTTGTCTTCGTTAGTAATCTGTAAGAGGCAGCTTCTTAAAGGCATCGTTTCTTTCCCCTTCTCCCCAGCACCCAAGTATGCCTCCCAATTCCATTCCAATCAAATTGACACCTTACTCTGGGTCGACCACAGATGGATCCGACGATGAAACACGACTTTCAACAGCTTTGATAGAAAGTGGTGCAGTCGTTCTTCGCCAATTGTTAGAGCTGAAGGACAAAGTATGTTCTCGCCATGACTGTAGGATACATTGGATTGGTCCGGACATTGATTCCTGTTGTCCAGGGATGGCAGAATGAGTCCGCAGAGCGGCATTTCCACAACCAGCGCCAGACAGCCGATAACGCCTCACCAAATCTTAACGCAATATGGTTCGGATGAATGACAGGCGTCCTTCGTGAAATAGATCAATAGCTCGATTGTGTGCCATCTTATGGAGCACTCGAGTTCTTGGATTTAGGGTAAGATATTTGCCTTTTTCAGCATCAACCTCCTTTTGACGCGATATTATTGCAGATGCTGTCCTGGCGGCTTTTCGTCTCACGTATTAGACAAGAACCATGACGCCACCGGGTATGGGATATCCTTACCCGTCGTCGACGGAGGCCACGAGTTCACTCTCGAGCATTATCACCGCTCGCGTTTTGAGCTGATGTACCAAAATCTTACCTACTACCAATTAGGCCCATCCAACTTCGACGACCCACGACTACAGAACCTTCCTTCCGGAATCACCAGTCACACATTCGACCTCGTACTCCTCGACGGACATCAATTGTGTACGCAAAGCTCAGCTTTACCCTGGGATAAGGATCGCCTCCTCATATCACAACTGATCATCTCCCTTGAAGCCGTCAAAGAGGGTGGCACCATCGTCGCGAAGCTGCCACTTCCCCACAGGCCCATCTCTGCGAAAATTCTCCACCTTTTCAAGATACTCTCCAGCGAGGTATTGGCTTGGAAACCAAAGTCGATGCATGGAAATCGCGGGACCTTTTATGCGGTGGCTAAGGGCATTGGCAGAGGACCAGAAGGATCGCGTATGTCCAGCCTGATACTGGAATTGAGGGCACTTTGGGCCAGCTCGACTTTTGGCGGAGAAGGTTTAGGAAGGTTCATAAATCCAGGGGATTTCGATTTCTTAATCACCACGGATGATCTCATTGCTCACCACTTGGGTTGGCTGACATCACTTGGCACACCTCTGGCAGGTTCAAGAAGAAGCTCTTGAGCGTTTATATAGGAAGAAATACATCAATCCAGGTTCGTTCCCTTCGCCTATCTTTGCATCGAGAGATATCATATAAGCACTTTTTAGTTAAGCAGTCTCCACCGTGTGATTGGATTGCTGCATACTTCTCGCATAATGCTCCATAGGTCCTTCAGAACCGGTTATCGCCACTTCTTCAATAACTGAGCCCTGTGGACTGTCCGCGACCGAGAAGACGTGAATACGGTGAGCAGATTTCAGGAATTGCAATGACTTAGACTGGGGTTGAACGACACTCATCAGAACCTCTCATCTCCAGACCTGCTCTTTTTCACCTCCTTCGCCTGTACCGTGAACCGCCGACGAAGTGTAAGAAGAATTTCAGCAAGGGGTCAAATGGAGTTCAGCACAAGCCTTGACAAGCTTTAGAAATCTATCGATCCTCACTGGCTCGACACAACTGTCGGCTCTCAACCTTCCATTTTGTTGGCGAACACTCTTCGACATATCCTTCTTTAGTCCTGCATTCGCCTTTTAGCTCCTATTGTCCGACTACAGCTCGCTGATTGGCCGAAGAAGAAAGGATACGTGACCTCTCTCGCAGTGACGGATCGTCAATTAGGAAGACAGCCCATCTCGTGTCAAGGCGCATATCGCAGAATACGCTGCTATCACGTTACAATAGGATTCTAAGCGGATCCAATAAGGGAAATTGAACCTATATCTCTGACGAGGTTGTGAGCTCTCCAACGCTGTTGAAACGCAGCTGTGGAGCTCTGTTGGTCGCATTACTGGTCGTATTTGTCTTCATACAGAGGCCTTGGCATGTGTTGACCTTCACACCTCGACGGCCGTGACCGCTAGGCCTCACTCTGTGTCGGGCAACATCATTTTCCGCCTAGGCTATCTGATCAACTCAAGCCCTATCGACCTTCCGATCCCCTGATTATTCGACGCTATCCTCGTCTAATAGTCTTCCTTTCCAGCTTTTTCGGAATTTCCAGCCCCGAGGTTCGTTGCTGGTTGGTGATGTCAATGATACGTCAGATGACAAGATCTTTTCTTTCTGAACCGACAAAAGGGGCACCTTGCGTGTAGATGATGGAACTGATGCCGGTCATGGCTAATTCTCTGACAATCTCTTATTTTGTTGCCCAAACTTCTGCAGTCGCACCAACAGTCGAGATTTAGTTTATCTAATCCGTCCCACCATTACCACTGCCCGCGCTGAGACCGAATAGTTTGCGCTGCACGTTCAGAATCACTCAGCCTTCATCTTCCGTCGAGGTAATATCAGCTAGACATCTACCATTAACATCGACCTCAATAATGGCAGATGACTGCTCTGCATCAAGTTCAATTGCAACTAAAGCTTGTACATTACTGATCCCGGAGTTACAGAACGTAAATATTGTATGCTCAGAATGTCTTCCAAACCAAAGCCCATTCATTTCTTCCATTCCCCTTTATAAAGATCAAGCATATTCAAAACTCCCCTTGTATTCTGTAGGGATGTTTTAAACGTATGTAAGAACCAAGCACACCAATTTTGGACGGGATATGGGGTGGGGTCCATTCCAACTTGAATAACAAGTTGGATTTGAGAGCCGAGTTGCAGCTGGACCAAATGGTCATTCAACATTTCTAGCGTCTGAAACTCAAAACTCCAGTGTGAATCTTCCAAGACTCTGCGATTGACCTTTAGCTGTAGGTTCAATCGCTCAAGGCCTTCAGGTAGACTCTGTCCAATAATAGGTATGAAAAAGTCTATTATTGACCCTGAAGGTGAATTATCATTGAACCAATGGTTGCTTGCGAGCTCAATAGTGAGTGACTTGAGTGAGCATAAGCCAGAGTAGTTGATTAGTGGTTGTTGATAGTCATATTCATCATAATCATGTAAACCTATTAGTCCAGTCATTCAGAACGGGGCATCATAATCTAGAAAAGAAAATATCATACCCTCAGAATAGATTTCCAACTCTTGGATTGTATTCGTGGCTATGAGGATATCATTTAATAATGCGCAATTGCGAAGATAGCGAATTGAAGCTTTTAAAACTTTAAGTTTGGAAAAGAGGAAGTTCGGCTCCAAAAGCTCATTACCAACTATATGTACAATATCCTCGAGAAAGATACTGTCATCAATAGCGATAGTTTCCACAATGCCTGGACCACTGACTCGGAAGGGTATCTGAAAACCTTGTCTGCGGTCCCTGAAGTTTTTCAGAGTAATATGTTTCATTGATTTTGACCCGCCAAGAATGTCCAATTTGATGGTACCCAAGTTCCCCAATTCAAAGGAGGTCAGAAGCGGCTTCGTGCACAGGCTGTGCAAGGCAGATATCAAGTCATCATTGAAAGGGGGGCATGAAGGCAACCTCTTGGAAAATTTTCCAGATGACACTGAGAAATGCCGTGTAGCAGAGGGTAATGGAGAATACGATTGGAGGAACAGGTTCCTGATAACGAAGGCGAGTGAACCATCCTTTATGACCTCTGAAAATTTGGGGCTAGATGGGCAGACCGAGAACGAAGTCATGTATGTAATCATCCCTCCCATTCCATTAGATAGTCCCAGCTGAGACTGTGTGAGATAGCGGAGCCCACGGATTTTTGAAATGAGTTTTGTGTCGTCTTGAAAATCGCCATCGAGTATGACAGTCCTGAACCGGTGCCTGCTTGATTGCACATAAAAAGGACGGGAGACTAAGGAAACTGAAGACATGGTGGGCTGGTCTCGTAGCTCCCATGCGTCATCGATGATTTTAAAGCTTATTTCTAGAGGAAGAATTGGGTATTGTTGTTCGTGTTCAACGTGTGGCGTCATGATTGATTGTCTTTGACACTGAAGATTGGAATAAAGTAAAGAACTCGTCAGTCTATCTTCTGTGTGGGGTCAAATCAGCCTTGCTATATAGAATTTTTTTTTCTTCCCCCGTGCTGAGCGCTGAATCATTGGGCGAGAATCTAATTGTCATCGAATTAGAAGACAGTCGTCCTCGAGAGGTTTGAACGTACCGACGGTCTGTTGATGGTCCGGAATCAATTGCGAGTCTGTAGCAAAATTAGTACGTTCAAAAACGAGCTGGAGAGATATACAAACTCTCACAGCTAATGGTGATGGACTCTGGTCTGAAATCAAGGAGTTGGAGCTTGACTTGAAGTTTGGTTGAAAAAAAGAAACGACGGCGTTGAGAGGGCTTTCATCATAGAAAAAACCGGGTTAATACATGGCGAAGTATGCCAATACATGAAGTACATTCTTCGCACAGGCTGCAGTCTTCGCCGAGCGTTGTATTGCCATATATCAAATCGATAGTTGCATGGCAATGTAATTGAGAGCGTCAGTACATTGCAATGTATTAAAATTTATGAGATTTTTAGAGCTCTAGATTGCAATGTATTGATCAGCTTCGATGTACCGGAATGTATGCCTATATTCCAATGTATTGGAACATATTGGCATTCCAAGACGGCACTCAGGAGTCGAGGGTGGAGCCGTGAGCATTCAATAATTTACTTAGGTCGAATTTGTTGTGCATCTGATGATACGACAAATATCTATTAATTGTCCGGCTGCTAAACAGTCTATCGAGTATACGTTGAGGTCAGAAGTCTACGTGGAAGAAAGAGGAAAGTAATGGGCATTAAAGCAGCCAGAAACCAGAATGAAAGCCAAATAAAAGGAAGGAAAGGTCAGTACAGTGAGTGAAGCTGTCAGTTCGAGATGAAGATGGAACAGAAAAGCAAACTCGGAATAATGCAAACAAACCAACGAGACTCATTGAACGTAAGAGCTGAGATGGCGCCGCTTCTTCGCCGGAGTACCTTGACCCTTTGCCGTCCACTGACTATTTGCAGGTGCCAGTTCAGACTCGTTGGCGTCGTCCAAGACCTCAACGAGGTTTGTCAGTGATCACTAAACGGGAAAGAAGTTGGTCACGAAGACATACCCGTTTCGATGATGACCGCGTATGACGCGGTTTGGAGGCCCGGGTTGAAGACTCTGGGTCCACGGCATGCTTATTCCTCTCCTGTTTCCCATTAGTAACCTTCGCGGACGGAGCAGAAGCTGCCCCGTGTGTGATCTTCGCCTTCTTCGCCGACTGGGATTCCATCTCCTGCAATAAAGTAAGTGAATGATATGACTTGGCCGACAAGATCTGACCCACCTTGTTTCTATTTTCCTTCTCAGTGCATTGACCCTCCCTCTCAGCGCGTCGACCTTCCTTCTCAGGTGTCGAACTTCCTTCTCAGCGTGTCGACCCTCCTTCTCAGCGCGTCGACCCTCCTTCGACTGGGCCTTCGATGCCTTGAGATTTTCAAGTACCTTCGCCTTCTCGGCATCGAACTTCTTCGACTCATGGCTATATTCATTAATCAGCTCGTCCACCTCATCGTCGACCTCCATCTCATCATCAGCCTGCCTGTCATTGACCCTTCGAGCCGTAGTCCCCTTCTGAATAATGTGACGGCTGTCGTCTTCGTCCTCCATCTGACTTTCTGCCTCTGATGAGCTATCGCCCACCATCTCGTCTTCTCCCTCTGGCCTACCTTCATCCTCCGACCCCCCCTCTTGTTCCGACTCAGTATCATCATTTTCATCATCCTCAAATGTACTGCGTGCTTGCTTGTTCGAAGGTCTGATGTTATTTGCCTGAAAGTGGTGCGGAGTCGACTGGCGAGGAATTCGGGGAGGTGTGGGCGTGCGTGGCCGGTAGTTTCGTTGCTTGAGCTGGCGTTCTCTCTCCTCCAGCTCCCTCTCCTTCTGTGCCAGCTGCAGCTCCCTCTCGCGGAGTTGAGCCTGCATAAGTTCTGCTTGGGAAGGCCCTTTCTTACGACAGTCGGAGCGAGCAATTTGCTTCTTCTTCTTCTTCATAGGTGAGCGAAGGCCAGGTATTTGGCTTTTAGATGACTATGAGTAAAGGCATTGTGATGATGAGAAACGAACTTACGCACCCCACCATTCCAACAATTCCTTACCCCACTGCGAATTGATATTCTCATTGATAAGTCCGATAATGCTGTCATAGAAGTCATCGAGGTTGAAAAGGTCGACAAAATGTTTCCACTTGGAGGCTGAGGAGAGAGCAAGGTACGTCTAAAGAAGATATGAAAATCTGTTTACCAAAATTATATGAGACTCGCCTGGACACAAGTGTATGCAATCATTTCGCCCGTCACTTTTGTCAGGCCGAATATCTTTGCCTTCGACTTATTAGGGGAATTGGTAGGGCAAAATGCAGTTGAAGGACCAGTGAATATGTGTCGGAACACCTCGAAAAAGAAGCGAGTTAGGTGAACAATGGATCGGATGCTATTCAAAAATAAGCGTACCCTTGCAAGAAGATCAGATCGCAAAAATCCCATTAACAAGTCATCGGGATTGTACTCGGTGCCACTTTCATACATGAAGGTCGGAAACTCATCGTCCATAATCGGAATATCACCGTCGATGACCTTACTCGTCCAGGCCCTAGTCAAAGTTGTTAGCTAAAAGGTGAAGGATGGACGCATATATTTTACACGGGATCCCTTTCGAACTCATCCCTCATACTCAAGGGGCAAAGGAGATCCGCCGTGTCAAGGTGGTTAAACCCGCGTATGTTCTTGTGATCAGCGCTAAGCAGCTGCTCAATTTCATAGTCGAACTTGAATTTCGAGCCTTCTCTGGGATTCTCATAGAGGTACTCGAGGATGGCGGTTTTCAGTTTCGAAGTATCGTCGCCTCGAGATTGTCCAGATGCTTCAGTAATCTGGACGGCGTCTATCAAAGGTCATTATGAGCCGCATATAGGCACTTACAAGATGAATGAGTCCAAGGAATGAACCCGCATCCGTTGAGCACACATCGACGATGAGGGAAAAGCCTCGTTCGAGCTTCATAATCGACTTGAAAGCGCGAACTTCGTCTTCGGTGTACCTGGTTTTTATCCGCAATCAAAAATTTACCGCATATAATCAGCGAGCTCACTCTTGGTTGTCCGCCTCAGCTTTCTCCGGCTCTTCCTCTTCCTCTTCTTCCTCGAGTTTGGCAGTGTCAGGTACTCCAGCATAGAACATACGTTCAATGGCCATGAACGGATGGATGGTCTGTGCGATGATGCGCGATTTCTGGATGTATGGCTTGAGGTACTTGTTCCTGAAAGTTCGTGTGAGCGCGAGGTTCTAGACGGCAGAGGGAAAGCTTACACTCCTTTGTCACGAGCACAACGTCTAATGGACCTGAGTTCCTTATTAGACAGGCCATTTACTACTCTCTCGACGGCCGTGGGTTTAGGCATGGTGGTGAAAAGAAAAGAAGCGAACACCGACGCGTCAAAGCGCAATGTGCCTAATTTAGATTTTCCACGCCGTGGCCCAGACACATCATGTGATCTTGAACATTGACAGCGCCCCGAAGCCAATATGGTTCGATTTCGTCTTGGTCTCCTCGAACTCGGCTCTCAGGCTATGGCTGGACTTAAATGTCCGGGTGTAAACGTTTCTTTCCTGGCAATAAAAACTTTAGCAGCCATAAATCAAAATGCCGCTTTCTGGTTGCTCGTGTACAGAAAAAGTTGAAGAATAAGAAATCTGACGTCAAAACAATACTCGACCGTAAAAAGGCCAAAATACATCGACGGCCAAGTCAAACTTCCCAGAGACGAACCTTGTCTGTTTCTACAAATCCAACTGTATGTAAATCTATTTTTTTTGCTGTAGCCAGACCCGAAAATTGCAAAGCAGACACCCAAACACCCCAAAGCTTACCATGACGAACTCCCCCCTGCACCGCCATACATTCCTCAGACAGCGGAAATGATGGATTGCTCAGATGATGATGATGAACAAGGTTCATCCAGTTCGGAAGACAGCATGGGCGGAACGGAACCCTTTGAAACTGATCCAGACAATTATGGTGTTTTCCGTATCTATTAGTGATGTGCCAGCTCTGGCCTGAAGCCAGAAGCCAGGCCGGGCCAAGCCAAAATAGGCCGGGCCAAGCCGGGCCCTGAGGTTTGGCCTGGGAGGGCTTTTGGCCCGGCCCAGCATTTCTGAAAGCCAAAGCCAAGGGCCTGAGCCCCGGCTTTTGAGTGGTGACTGAGCCAAAAAAAAAGCGTTACAAAGGGTCAAATTTCGAACATTTCAATGAAGGTTCAATGAATATTCATTTTAAAACTCAGTTTAAAATCCGTGATGGCTTACCGGATCCGTTTGTGAACTTCGGGGATGTCCGGCTGAGTTTCAATTTGGATCAAAACCTTCGTCACTGTACGTCTCGAGCACATTTCAAGCTGTGTAAGGCTCAACATCCTTGAGCAATTCTCAGATACTTTGTAGTTAGTGTTTAAATGCATTAATATAATATATTCATTAATTTTAATGCAATATTTCCATGCATATGCCAAAAGCCCCGGCCTGGGCCAAAGCCAGGCCAAGCCAAGCCTGATTTTTGGCTTTTGGCCCGGCTCAAGGTTTGGGAAGGCCGAAGCCAGCTCAAGCCAAGCCAAAGCCAGGGCTTTCAGGCCAAGCCGGAGCCGGCACATCACTAGTATCTATGGTCTTGGCAAACCGAGTATCACGCCGGATCAATTCCATTCGATCTCTGATATTTCGAATGCACCCCATCTAGCTCTTGGCGACTCTGGCAAATCACCTCTTTCTCGATTCGGTGTGGCGCTCGACAGAGTTAAAGCTCATGTTGTCAAGGCTGCGACAAATTTTTTTTCACCATTCCAAAATGCCTCAGTCTTTCGTCTTATGTCCTGGTTCTACCGGTCGTCTAATACGAAGTCTATTACTGAGCTCAATTCATTGGTTCATGACGTCCTTCTGGCTCCGGATTTCCAGACTGAAGATCTCCTTGGCTTTGATGCCAAGAAAGAAAACACATGATTGGACAACTATCATGAGGATCATACGCCTGGCAGCCCTCCTCTTCCTTTCTCCTTTGACGACAAATGGATCAAGAGCACTGTTGAAATTCCAGTACCTTGTCGAGGTTTTTGTTTCAAATCTGAAGCAGAAGCACCAAAGTTCAAGATCGAGGTACATCACAGGAAGATCACTGAACTGGTCAGGTCTGCATATGCTGAAGCAGGGTCTGAAAAATTTCATACATTTCCTTTCAAGGCATATTGGAAACCTTCCGAGGATCAACCAGCCGAGAGGATCTATTCTGAAAGCTTTACTGCCAATGCGTGGAATGATCAGTTCAAGGAAATTTTGCAAAGTGCTCCTGATGAATCATGGGCTCACCTGGAACAATTTATGATTGGTCTCATGATATGGTCTGACTCAACGCACCTTGCTCAATTTGGGAACGCCGAACTCTGGCCATCATACATTTTCATTGGAGGCCAATCAAAATACAACCGCATGAAGCCCTCCAGTTTTGCAGCACATCATCTTGCATATATGCCAAAGGCAAGTCATCATCTGATGCGAGGTCAATTTTATATTACTGATAGGTATGAAGCTTGATGACAGCTTTCAAGAGTGGTATATGAATCAGTACGATGAACCAGCCTCAGCAGAGATGCTCACACATATCTGACGCGAGTTGGCACAGGCAGTCTGGTTATTAATTCTGGATGAAGATTTCATCGAGGCATATATCCATGGCTTGGAAATGAAGCTCGCTGATGGGGTTGACCGCCTTGGTCTTCTCTGACTGGTAACTTACTCAGCTGATTATGTCGAGAAGTAAGTCTTTCAAGCCTAACTTACATGACATCCCTGATATAGTTCAAGGGTTTTAATGGCATGCATCAAGTATCTTTCACAATGTGCATGTCCCAGATGTTTAGTCCTCAAATCCAAGTTTCCTATGCTTGGCTCAAAGCGAGATATGCAAGATCATATCAAATTGAAACGGGTCGATGATGAAACTAGACAAGAAGCAGTGGATTTGGCATGCAAATTGATATTTGAGAAGGGCGCCGGCATAGGGAGTAAATGGGTCACTGATATCCTGGGTCCAGAGTCATTGGTTCCAACACGAGTATGTTTTTTGTTAATTAGTCCATCTTCTGTTCTGAATAATGGCCTTCCAGAATGCATTTTCGGAATGGCTGTCCGAATTTGGATTGAATTACTTCGAACTATTTGTGGTCGACCTGCTTCATGAATTCGAACTTGGTGTTTGGATGGCAACATTCAAGCATCTACTGCGCCTCTTGTATGCCATCGGTGAAGATGGAATTCAAAAGATGAACGAGCGGTGAGCTTGAGCTTGTATATGCTGATATCTTGACTCATGATAGTTAGCTTTCGCCAAATTCCAACATTCGGCCGGGGTACCATACGCCGTTTTGGGAAGAATGCCTCATCTCTCAAGAAAATGGCGGCTCGAGACTATGAAGATCTACTCCAGGTAAGACTGAATTAATACTGCTTGGGACATTACTGACTCATCACAACTAGTGTGCAATTCCAGTTTTTGAGGGATTATTTCCTCTGAAAGAAGATGCAATTGTACGAAAACTCTTGTTTGAATTAGTGACCTGGCATGCGCTGGCCAAGCTCTGCCTGCACACTGAGATGACTGTTAAGGACCTTGAAACATCCACCACGCGTCTTGGTGAAAACTTGCGCACATTCCAAAAGGACATGTGCAATAATCACGTTACCTATGACCTACCTCCTGAGGAGGCTGCAAAAGGGTGGCGCAAGTCAGCTATCAATGCCAAGAAGAGCACAGCTGTGCAAAAGAAAAAAGTGACAGGGACGAAACCAACAGCAACTCGTCGCCCACGTGTCTTTCTGCTTAACACGGTCAAGCTTCATGCACTTGGCGGGTACGCAAAAGCGATTCGGCTGTACGGAACGACAGATAACTATAGCAGTCAAACGGTATTTACACTTATCATTTATAAAGCTATCTGACATGTATTAATTCTTATCAATCTAGGGCGAATTTGAACATCGGCGCGTCAAACGCATGTATCGACGGGTACACAAGGGCAAGCACATTTTAGGGATAGGAATTCAAGTACGACGTGAGCGATATATGCATTTACTCCAGCAGCAGAAGACTGTCGATCATGCTGCTATCGAAAATCCTCCAGAACCTGCCACAGTTCCCTTCGACGAAGAAGAAACATTACCCGCTACACAACCGGAGCAGCGATACCACATCACCAAGGATGATCGTCACAAGATATTTCTTCTTCGATGGTTAGATGGAAGTAGGAATGATCCGGCTCTCAACGTAAGGACTGATTATTATTTTTTTCACTCTGTTAATGGTCATGTCACCAGGATTTCCTTCTGCGCCTGAAAAATCACCTTCTCTCGCGACTCCTTGGGTTGAAGTATGATGGTGATGAACTAAATTTCACATCTTTGGACCGACATCAGTGATCATCGAGAACAATACCATTTTCCGGCACAAGATTGTTCGAGTCAATTATACAACCTACGATCTGCGACGCGATCAAGATTCCCTTAATCCTCGTGTACCTGGGCATGCAGATTTTATGGTACTTTCACCGGAAAATGAGGAAGATAACAGCGATCCACACCCATACTGGTATGGTCGCATTCTCGGCATCTTTCATGCCAACATCAGGCACACAGGTCCAAAGTCAAAATCTCGTGAACTGCAAAGAATGGACTTCCTATTCATAAGGTGGTTTGGATGTGACATGACACCAAAAGCTGGGTGGAAGGCAAAAAGGTTGATTCGCCTTGGCTTTGTCCCCGGAAATGACGAAGCCGCCTTCGGTTTCATCGACCCTGCTCAAATTATTAGAGCTGTTCACCTCATTCTGGCCTTTCATTGGGGTCTTACTACGAAATACCTTCCATCATCGCCCATTGCCCGTGGTGAAAAGAATCCGAATGAAGATTGGCAACTCTATTATGTTGGGATGTAAGTGCCCTTTCATCTTTTATTCGAGTCTTTGCTTACTGGCATCCTGGCGCAGGTTTGCTGATCGGGACATGATGATGCGATTCCGCGGTGGTGGCGTGGGTCACAAGGCCACACGACAGGCTACTGACTATTTCAAGAAGGACCGAGATAGGCTTGACCGTGACATATCTAAGCCTCCCAGTGAAGCGGAGGATCAAGCCGCAGCGGTGGAGAGTGAAACAGAAGAAGTGGAAGTCACAGGATTGCGCAACGATAAAGAAGATCAAGAAGTTCACGACGAGGAGGAAGATTTCGGTATTGCAAAGACTCAAGCCATATACAGTGACAGTGAGGAGGACGAGGACGAGGGAGAGTCGGATAATCCTGAAGAAGAGGATTTTGGGCCAGAGGGCAATGGAACAGAGATGGACCCTGAGTTAGAGGACCTGGGATATGATGTGCCGTAATAATACACCACCCCTGGCCGTTCGAGGTTGGAATGCAATGCAGTCACATTACCGTAGTTGATAATGCAATTCACGAAGGCAAGAAAGCCTGTAATTCCATGTAAGCCTCCCACGAGCTTGGTTTTTCAATGTCTGGGCGTCAGCGAAAAATGTGGGAGCATCACATTGACTATGTAAGCAATGTACATTTTCAACGTTCCCTGCAGTCCAATCTCAAGGTAGCAGCAATGCACGTTGTTCTATGTACAGAGACTCGCATAGCCGATTTCGCAATGCGAAAATGACTGCGAAATCCATACCGTCAATACATTGGAGACCCCTCTATTTATAGAGTTACATCGCCGTGCATCCAGCACCGCCGCCTTGGCAGTGACCTGCGAATGCCAATTCCAGACTTGTATTGGCTGCAATCTCATGTATTGCGATACATCAAACCCGATCTTTTACTGATGACTTGATTAGATAATGTGTGAATAAACGAAAAGTCGTGTTTCGAACCTGACATGTACTCCATGAACAGTGTTAAAGAAAAGTTGAAGGAAACTTCATTGACTCTGCTGTTATATACCTCAACGTCGCATGCGTCCAGAAAAATCGAGATACTCAGGAGGCGGTAAGAACTACAGTTGTTAAGAAGCGACCTCTCAATTAGTGTTCTTTAACCAGGTCGTCTGATTGATTAGTACCCTTAGACTCTCCAATCCCATACTTTTTGCCAATAAATTCATGTTGCGATATCAATATGTATTGATCAAGGCCGTCTCAAAGTTGGCTCTATCCAACGCAGCCACCATCAACGTCTTTCTCACTTCGACTTCTTTTAATGCACTATCAGCATTGACATTGCAAAGAGCATGCTGCGACGCGATGTCCGGATTAAGGAAACATTCGAGCTATAGTTCACGCTGGGTGAATGGTGGTAAATAATTTTCGGTAACTATCCTCGGGTACACGCAATGTGTTATAGTCGTCGTCGACCTGAGGCAGAATATCTAATCAATGCGTTGAAGAAGTATTGAAGCGATAGTAGATCGTACCAGTATATTAGAACTTGACAGATCGTCATGGTTGATCACGAACGGCCTATTGTCATATTGCGGCGGAAAGAATATAGGCTGTAGAAGACTACTCTTCTGCATGGCAGGTAGAAAATCACCAGCGTCTCGGAGTGGAGCGTACTTTTCGTTCAGAGATATGATGGCGGCGTGATATTCCGCCGCGGTACTGAAAGTCCCTTTGAGCGATATCGATGCTTCGTAGATTCGGCCACGTTCCGGGGGGCCTTTTTGTGAGATTTCCGATCTTGTCGAACGGCAATGAAGCTAGAGAAAATAGGACTGAATCCAGATGCCACTCTCATTAGAAAGGAATGCTGACCCAATTGAATGATAAAAGAAGCTAGCTGCGTATAGAATTTCTTTGCACATTTTCGGAGCGACGCGTACCCTTCTTCATCTTCCCATTCCGAAACGTCTTGCATGTCTTCTAGTATAGGATGCCCGGAAAGGTGTTCCATGAACATATACGACGTTCCGATATCATTTCCCATTTCAGACTTTCCGCAACATGCGAATACTCTTGGGACGGGGATGGAAGTGTGCTGCTTGAGATAAGTGAGGGTGGCGGCGTACGATTCCAAGAGCTCATCGGCTGCTTGCTGCGCCGTCTTCGAATATGAACTCAAACAGGACGTTGTACTGTATACAATGTCAACTTCCCAAGTAAGGTAATGACTCGGGCATGATAAACTGTGCGGGTCGGGTCCGAGAATTTTACATCACCGTCCAGTACCTTGTTCCGAGACGGTGTGCATAGATGAAGGTAGGTACGCGAGGCTATGTCAAAGAGACAAACTGATAAGTATCATTCAGAAAAGAGAGCCTCTGAAAGACGCGATGCATGTCGCGGAACACAAGAGGGTTGGGAGCGTGGGAGAATGACGAAGGGCGTGACGCTTGGTTCCTCGCCGCCTGTCAAAGCGATTCCAACATCGACAACGACGACGATGCTGCTTGCTTTCCTCTGAAGACTCCCTCTCCATTTGAATGACCGCAATGACGTCGGCATCGTATCCGATCCCCTCTCCCTCTCCGTCCCCAACTCCGCCATCGCCGTCCCCCACCCGGTCTTCCTCGGGTTTCCTGTACTCGCCCACTAAGCCACCCCGAAACCAGCCCAATGCCCATCCGTACGCGATCAAGACGACTTCCACTGCTCTGCTATCCCGGAGCACCTCCACCACATCGGCCTCGGCCATGTCTATGCACCATTACGTGCCGTCCTCGCCGTCTCCCACCGACCCTCCCCGCTCGCCGGTGAAGGTGCACAAGCCGAGCAGGCATCGGTACAGTAGGAGTTTGACTTCGGATTTTCCGGCGCCGTTGCCCCCTCCACCCACTGCCACTCATGCGCATACGCATTCGCCGTCTGCGTCTGGGGGTGATGCAGATCTGGAAGATGATACCCCCACAAGGAGGCGGAGGGACCGTGCTGAGACGATGCCATCTGCGGCGTTGGCGTTTCCCTCTGCTAATTACAATGCTATCCACCCTGACCTGCCTGGAGATCCAAAAATGTGGACTCCGACGCAGCTTGGGGTGTACCTTGCCTCGAGTGGTGAAAGTGGTGTTGTTGGCTATGTTCAAGAAAGGCAAATTTCTGGACGTGTTTTTATGAGGCTCGCAGAATCCGACTTGGAGAAGTGGGTTTCCTTTTTTTTACAGTAAAGTTTCGACTTCTGGTTTGGTTTCATGTTATACTAGTGCCGTAATTCGTGTTCTTTCCTGTCATCTTATCTACGATAGTTTACCCTTTTTCGTTGACCTTATATTTCCTTCACCTTCATTTCATTTCGGTTCCATCGTTTTATCTGTCATCCAAACCACACGCTGACCTGTCTTCTTCTTTCCTCCCCACAGCCTTCCAGCAGCCCAACGCTCCTCCCTCCTCTCCGCATCCCGCGCCCTCCGCCAACGCGTCATGCGCGGCCGAATATTCGGTCCTAGTACTGCTTCAGACCAGACCCAAACAAGTCAGGGATTCAACTACCCATTTGCCGATGAACCAGAAGAAAACCAAAATGAAAACCAAAACGATCATGAAAATCCTCTCAATACCACCTTCGTCGGCGGTGCGAACATCACGCGTCGAAATGGGATCCACATCCGTCCAGGGAGGAGGAGCAGACACTCGAGTCTCGCGAGCGACTCGAGCGATTCCAGTGCTTCTAGTATTTCCAGTGCCAGCTCATCTACCGGTGGGAGAGTCAGAGATATGGTAGACGAATTCGAATCGAGGATGGACGAAGAGGGTACGGCTGATAGCGCGTATTCGTCGTCTCCTTTTGGCGAGGAGAGAGAGAGGAGGGGGAGTAGGAGCCCGGTGAAGAGACGTGGAGAACCATCTTTTCATACGCGATATGGTGCTCAGGCTCAGGGAGCTTCGGCGTCGCCTACGCCTACTAAGCTCCCCGCGCAGGGTCATATCCATGCCCATGCCCATGCACACGGGCAGCAGCAGCAGCAGCATAGGCTCCCGCAACGCGCAGCTGTGACTGATCTCTTCGGGTTCAACGGCACAGGGTCAGGTTTACCTCCTGCTTCCATCTCTCCCACCGCCTTCGCTGCCATTTCCGCTTCAGGCCCAGGTCCAGGTCCAAGTTCAAGTTTAGGTCCAGGTTCAAGTCCAGGTTCAGGCATGCCAACGCCCGAAACCCGAGAATTGGAAGAGAAAGATAACACGATCACCCAGCTGGCGAGGAAGAATGTGAATGGGAGGGAGGCGCGGTTGTTGCCTTTTCCTCCCTCTAGTGCGCCACCTCAAGCTCAAGGCCAAGGGTGGGTTACGCCTATGCATACTGGTATGTTCGCGTTTTTTTTCTTTCTTTTTGGCTCGTTTCTTTTAGATTTGTCTTTTTTTTTGTTCTTTTGCATTGTTCTGATGATGGGTGTTCGATTCTGATTCTTTGCTTTTTTATCTATTTTTTCATCCATTCTTTTCTGCTTCCCTTTCCTTCTTTTTTTCTGCTTTCTTTATCTGTTTCGCCTGTTTTATTCATTGCTTATATCTTCATGCGTATTTTTTCGTTATTTATTGTTTTTTTTTTCATTGCTCTTGTTTCTTCTTTCGCTCTTTTTGAAATTTGACTCTTAACGCTCGAGGCCAATTTTTATCTTCCTTCTTTCTTTCCTCGACTTCTCACTCTTCTCACTCTTTTTTTCTTCCCTTCTTTATTTCTTTCTCGGATCTCCATGATTCATTTCTCTTCGTTGTTCCTTGCTTCCTTGCCTTTTTCCTTGACCCTGGCGTCTGAGATCATATCTTTGATTTTTGGTGTATATCTTTCTATTTTTTTTTCTGTCTTTCTTCCGGCCTACTTTTTTCGACTGCGATTACTTTGGCTTTTTTTTGCTTTTTCTCGCGGGCCGGTGAATCTTTTCCATTTGCAGTCAAAGACTAATTTTTCATTTATCCTCCATCTCTGGGTTTCTCTCCTTTTTCGTTACTTTTCGTTTCTGCCATTTCTTCTCTCCTTATTTTCTTGCTTTCCGTACATTCTATATCTTCCTGCTTGCTTGACGTCTTTTTTTTTGTCTTCCTGTTGTCGTTCATCTATTCTTCCTCTGTGTCTGAAGTCTGAAGATAAAGATATGCTGTTAATTTATTTCCTTCCTAATTTTTCTTTCTGTCTGCCTTTCTTTTCCCCATCCAATCATTGTCTTGCGTCCAATATCTGATATCGATCCTTTCATATCCTCTTTACTATAGGAACACAATATGCCCTACCGTCAAGTCCCGACTCTTCCCTAGGTTTGGCGTATGCGCATGCAACCCAACCTCATGGGCACTACGTCCATCCACACCACGAGCTCCCACACCATCTCCAACAGCAGGCGTACAACCAAGCATATACCCAACTCCCGCCTCCCGCGGATTACGAACTTGGGTTCAGAAACGCTGTCTCGCCTTCTACGTCTGCAGCCACTCCGTCCACTATTACACCTGGATTGACTCCAGGACCCAGCCCGCATTTTGCCGACCCACATTCGCAGACGTACATCGTGCAGCATAACTCTGCCTCGCCATCCAATTCCAATGGCAGCGGGGACGGTTCGTTAACCGCTAAAGGCCGCCATGGCGGTAGTAAGGGCCACCAAAGGCTGCTTCCTTACCCGCCTGTGGTAGGCCAGGGGGTGTTGCATCACCCGCGACCGAGAAGGGTTATTGGGGTTGGCGCAGGAGGGGAGGAGGGGGAGAGGAAACGACGGGTGCGGATGCGGACGAGGAGAGCGTGGGTGGGGAAGGTGGTGGTGGGTGGTTGCAAGTCCCGATTCGAGATCGTGCTGGGGGGAGCGATGCAGGCAGCGCGACGACGACGGAGACGGAGAATGAGGCTTGGGAGACTGCTACTGAGGGTCCTGCTCTTTCGTCTACATCTGATGATGATGATCAAGGACGGGAGGAAGATGAAGATCGTGTACGAGAGAAAGAGGTGCGAAGGAAGAGGAAGAGGAAGAAAGGACAGTGGAGGAACTCCTCCGCGCTAATGGTGCTTACGACGGAGGAGGAGCAGCAGCAGCAGCAAGTGAAAGAAGAAGCCACAAAGGACACCCACACGCTTACGCCCCGATATCGGGCGTGGAAGCTTGGGAGATGGAGCTTGGGGAGACTGTGAAGCGAATATCCTCCAACGCCGCTGCCGCCTCTGGTTCTGCGCATCTCTCTTCCATTTCAAATGCTTCGTCGGGGTCTGCGTCAATTTCGGCTTCCGCGTCGGCTTCTGTGCATCTGCAGTCCAATGCACACTTTGGGGTTGATGCAAAGGCGAAGCACGCAGGTGCTGGTACTGGTACGACTGCGAGAGATGCACCTGAGATTGGAAGAAGGGCCGGTCGTGCTACAGGTGGGACGAATAGGGATAGAGGTAGCGTTATCGGGACGGGTAGGGAAATTTTTGGTACTGGAACGAGACGAGCTGGGATTTTGGGTCTTTTTGACCCTCCTCCTGCCCTTGCTCCTTCTGTGCCTGCTGCTGAGGAGGACGTCAAGGAGGACGTTGAAGGGAAGGCTAAGGAGATCAAAATGGAGGAGGAGGGGGAGAGCCCCCGCCGGTTCCGGAGAAGGAAGAAAAGGATGTAGTGAAGCCCCTGGATATCCCTGAGAAGGAAGATACAGCTAAGATCGACGATGTAGGTGATGATCAAGACCAAGAGCCAGAACAAGACCAGGACCAGGAGGTCTCATCGCGCGCTCATGCCCTCGCAGACATCCTCGACCTCAACCTACGCGAATCCGAGCTCGCAGTGCGGGAAAAGGCCTTGGAGAGCAGGGAAGAAAGTGTACAACGCCAGCACGCCGTCTTGGCTGATGATAAGGCTGACATGACGTCTCTGAAGAGGGCCTTGGACGAACGTGTAGCGGAGATGGGTCAACGGGAGGTGGTGCTGTCGGAGCGGGAGGAGATGGTGAGAAGGAGGGAGGGAGATGTGGAGAGGAGGGAGGTGGAGGTTGAGAGGAGGGAGAAGGTCGTTCAAGAGCGGGAGAGGGCGGTTCAGGAGAAGGAGAGGGTGGTTGAAGAGAGGGAGGCGGCGTTGGCTAGGGCTCAAGTTCAAGCTCAAGTCGCTGCTGAAACCTCTGTGAGGGATGAAGTACCTGAAGCCCTGAAGGACGACCATCCGAGGGAGGTGATGCGGAAGTGTTGGAACTGGAAGATCTTAATCCGACGCGTCCGAAGCCTTATCTTGCCTCTCCGTGGGCTATCAAGCGTGATTATATGCTTGGGCGGTTTATGGGTCTCTTCCCACTCCCTCTTGCCTTGTTCGGAGTTCCTGGTGCTCCTTCCGTGGCATCCGCTTCTTCTTCGACATCGGTAGCATCTGGATCAAGCCCTACCTCTGCCTCGGGTCCATCAACATCGTCGAATGGTGATGCTAGTGCTAGTACTACCGCCACTTCCACTCGAAGACGAGGAAGCATCCTCAACCTCCTAAACTTTAACTTAAAGAACCTGACGGCTCTAGCGGGACAGAGCGGTGGGTACGTGGTGTTGATGAGCCTTGGAGTGTGTGCTGTGGTGTTGAGGGTGCTTGGGAGGAGGTGGGTGGGCGCTGCTGCTGGAGCTGGGGCTAGGGGTGTTGGGAGGCGGTGAACGTTTGGCTGGGTTTCAAGTTCAAGGTGCAAGGTGCACTTCAGATTGTATTTCGGCCGTGACCGTTACCAGCACCATTACCACCGCCGTCGTCTCGACTTTGGTTTTGGGTAGGGTGCAGTTATTCGACTCGACGCTTATTTATTCGACGCTCATGACTACGATTACGACTACGATACGATATGACTCCTCCGACGATCCTCACGACGCGATACGACTTTCTCGAGACTCCTCAACTCGATGGTTAGATTTGATTAATCCTTCTTTTCTTTTTTTTCCCCCTTTTTGTCTCTTGATTTATGAATTTGTTCTGTTAGTAGGTACTTGCTTTCCTCATGCTCCTATATTTTCGTTACGAGCGCTTTCTTCACATTTCAATATTATTTTCAATACTTCCATATATTTGATATTTTTTTACTGATTTTTTCGTTGGACGTTCAACGCTTGATTGGTTATGCAAAATTCCGGTTTTATATAGTGTACCAATGGTTCGCGCGACCAAGCTCCTTTCTAATGAGCTTGCGCTGATTACTATGTCAATGCAATACAAATCCATGCCATTTGAAGTCTTTTGTAACAAGTTCTGATCCTTATTTGGGAACTAATTCCAAATTGGGTACTGTGTTTGACCATTTCTAAAACATAACTAGCATTAATGAAGTGCCCATTTAACTCCTTACTGTGGTGTGGAATGGTAAGCACAAGCAGTGAGGTTAGGTAGATTTTGGTCCATGACAAGTGCGGATGACGTTATCGTTCCTGCACGTGTTCCGGTGCCACCGTTTGCTGCCAGAGCCTTTTCTCTCCTTTTCTTGAATCTTCATTACCTCGAGCTCGACGGCAAGCCTCTTCTGTCTGTGTTTCTATTTGCGCATACCGAAATGGATGATCTGTAATAGATTTCACTACTATCTCTCATCATATAGTCTTCTTCTTTCTTTTTGAAGTTCGGCCCTACAGTTTCTGAACCACCAACGTTGACGAACTCGACCGACGCCGATATAGACGAGATCATTTGGTTTTCCACTGGTGATGCATCTGCACCGCTAGCCTCGCAGGCTTTATTGGCTTTTAGGATCCTGAAAGTGAGGGCCTGTACACGACCCTCGTGCGTCCGTTCCTTGAACGATTGTGCTGAAATATGCCATTGACATTGATTATCTAGCTCTTGTTGTTGGACTTGTTGCATCGCCCTCAATTTGGTCGACTCCACCTGGCCTATAGCAGGTCTAAGCTCGAAGTTAGCCTCCCGAAAGGGACAACAAAAATAGGTCGCGACATGTCTTCTGCCGGGCCCATTCCCGTCGGATGGGACCTGCACATGTTCAGCCGGCGAAAGGCACCCCCTGTGGCTTGTCGGCATGATATCGCGAGCTTAGGCAGCGCCATATAAATATAACGGAGCAGATTTTCTCCTCTAGGGATCTGCTCCTTCCTGTTACGATGGACACGACCCACGACGACCGCGATACGGGTCATGACCCCGACGTGGACACTGCAGCTCGATCTGGACCTTCACTTCCTTTGAAAGCTGACACGATTATGAAGGAGAAACGCAAAGACACTACCGTCACAAATGCGGTACGAAGAAGCAAGGAGACGTCAGCGGACTTCCCAGACGGTGGTTTGAGGGCATGGCTTGTGGTGGTTGGGGTTCGCTCATTTTCGTTGAAAGATTGGCTTGTAACTGATGTCACTCCGTGTTTTCCTATTCACAGGCCATGTGTAATACCTTTGCGAGGTAAATTCAATCAGAATTCATTCTTTTATTTGGACCGCCTTGGTCATATTCATCCAAGGATGTTCAGAGCACCAATCGGCATGCTTTTATTTCTTTCGCTCCATCCATGTGTCTGACATACTCTTCGCTCTATTTTTACTAGCTTTGGCTATGTGAATACTTGGGGTGTAAGCAGTCCCGTTGAACTTTGTTTGAACCCCTCGTTCTAGACCAAGTCTTTCAGATATTTCAGAATTACTATGAGACAACGTTACTCAAAGATTCCCCACCATCAAGCATGTACGTATGATATTGAAATCAAACGTGTCATCATCTAAAATACCTCTCCAGTGCGTGGATTGGATCTGTCCAGGTCTCTTGAAATTGCGATCTTCTTCTGAAGGGTCACTCATGTGAAGATGTCATAGTATTCTTTGGTTCTCCTTCCCGCTTTGTTTGTCGGACGGCTATTTGATTTGGGCTACTTTCGTTCCATATTCATGCCCTCCAGTTGCATACTTGTGGTAGCGACATTCCTAACAGCTCAATGTACGGAATACTGGGAGTTCCTTCTTTGTCAGGGGTTTCTTGTGGGGGTATGTAATTTTCCTCTTGTCGTTTCCTTCTCGAGCTAATGTTTGTTCTTAATGGATAGCTAGGCTGTGGCGGAGTTTTTGGTCATACAGCTCCCGTCATTGCTCATTGGTTCAAAAGGCGTAGGGGACTTGCAATGGGGTGGGTGGCGATGGGGTCTTCAATTGGAGGAACAGTACTTCCTATTATTGGAAAAAATCTCTTACCAGCTGTCGGGTAGGTCGATATGATTGTCCCTGGCCACTTGTTCTTATATATTTGTTGATAGGTTCAAATGGACAATGAGAATATTCGGGTTCATTCTCATGACTATCCTCGTAGCGTCTAATCTGGTAATTTAAACTTTTCGTAAAAGTCTCTTCCTCATGCTCAGCTTTCTTATGCCAGTTACTCAAAAGACGGCTTGCTCCTCGCAAAGTGGCAGGTGGCTTATTCAACATCCGCGCCTTCAAATCTGCAGCCTTCACCATCTACTGTCTTTCCGGGTTCTTTACCTTCCTAGGCCTTTACACTGGTACGTTGATAGTATATATTTCTAGAACCATACTCTAATGTGGCCCTCCCAGTTTTGACATATGTTGTTGTAAGCGCTACCGCAAGCGGCATTTCGCCAAACTTTGCTTTTTATTACGTTGCCATCGCCAATGCTAGCTCTCTATTCGGGCGGTATACTTCTGGGAATATCTGCGACCGTGTAGGTACGTCCATTGATAACGTCAAGTTCCGGGCCTATCACTGACTGAAAGTAAAGGTCCGATGAACGTCATAATCCCATTCACTGCCGTAGCTGGCATCCTAACGTATACATGGCCCTTCGCCCAAAGTATGGGGTCTCTCGTCGCCGTGGTCGTTATCTATGGGTATGTAAGCCCTACCGTTATTTGCGTATAGCAGTGCTAATCAATTAACAACTACATTGTAGCTTTTCTTCGGGTGCGTATATTGCCTTGTTCAGCAACCCTGTCCTGGAAATGGGTGATACGCTTGATGTCGGGAGAAGAAGCGGCATGTTTAGAAGTATAACTGCGCTGGGCGCCTTAGCAGGACCTCCTATATCTGGAGCCATCAACACGGCGACCGGAGAATACAAAGTTGTTGGATACTATGCAGGTCCGGGGCTGGTTTTTTATACTCTTAACAGCACGTCTGATTCTTCTTTTCTTTAGGGACTGCTGTCCTTGTTGGCGTTGGCCTTATGTGCATTGCAAGACATCTTCTGCTTAAGAGGATCCTAGGCAAAATTTAAATACAGCAGTAAACATATGAATACGTGTCATCATGTAAAATATTTAGATAAATCACGCGACATCCAACCTCTATACTGGCGCCTCATCCGTTCGAATATCAGATATGCATCTGGTATCCCATGTCCGATTCATCACCTCCATCTTCAACTTGCGCGAACACTTCTTCAAGTTGATGCTTCTCACTGGGGAAAACATATGTACGGAGCCTACAATCTTGTTCGCTTTCTTCATCTCCATGACCCAAATAATACCATCCTTGTTGTTCGTGTGCCACTCCGATCTGAGGATAATATGACCGCCAAACATGACTATGCTCTCTCGAAACGAATTGCTAGCGAGGTGGCGACAGTGAAATATATCGAAACCTATACCAATATTCCAGTGCCACATATCTTTCTCCACAGCGCTCATGTGGAAGGAAACGTGGGCTCACCTTTTATTCTGATGTCTTAGGCTGAAGGTGTACTGCTCAGCTCACTGTGGAATAACATGGAAGACAACAAACGTCGGGTCATCCTTCGATAGGTGATTGACGTCCTCCTCGAGCTTTGGTCGCACCGTTCTAAGGAAAGGGGTGCACTCTTCAAAAGAGACTGCGGCGACAAAGGAAAGGATGCGTGGCTCATTGAATCGTCGTCTATTGTTGAACACCTCTAGGAGACCGGATCTCGACGTCGCCTCGTCACTACTGCATACGCCAATGCTGCTAATTATTGGCTGGCTTACACAAATGCTTATCTCCAAGACATATGCGATGCAGACTTTGGTGGTGACCCCGGTTTCAAAATATATGAATACTTTCAAATGTGGTTCATGCGGTCCATCATACCTGCGCTGTACGATCCCTCCATGGATGCCCACGTTTTCCTCTCTATCCTGCCGATTTCCACTCGTAGAATATCATGATCACCGACATCGACACTGCCACCCCTCAAATAAGCGCAGTAATCGATTGGGAAATGTCCTGTGCAGAGTTCTCCTCTGTATATGCTTATTATCCACTTTTCATTGTGAATCACCCTTTTCGGAATGTCGACGAGTCATTGCGCAAAAGGAATGTACAAGATCAGGCTACGTTCAATGAACTTCTTGCTGAAGCAGAACACAGTCGAAAGCCACCTGATGGCGTGCCCGGGCTTTCAAGCATCGGATCTCATGGTTATCCAACCTATCTGTTCTATCAGATCGTGTACGATCCCGATATGTCTACCGCGCTGTATCCTCTCATTTTCGCCTATATTTACAGTGATGATGAGGAATTCTCACTTGATTATTACTCTGCTTGGTAGCTACAGGTGTTCTTACAAAGGAAAGGGAACGGTTCGAAAAAGAATCCAAAATATGGCTTGAAGCCTGCCAGGTGTTGGGAGAGGGCGTTGTTGGGAGCAAAATAAAGACGAGCGAGTTCAAAGATTTAGTCGTGAAACATTTGGATAGCTTCGACGAGGAAGGGAATGTTCGGGCATGGCTTGCGTCCCTGAATATTTAACTAAAAATAAAATTGTTTTGCTGATGAGCTGTATGTATGATGAGTCATTTCAAACTATGTTTTTCTTGCTGAACAAACGCCTGAGAGCGTTCCCTTGCACTTTCCAAAGGGGCTCACCGAGTTGTACCAGCCAGTCCAAGTGGTGAGCAATGAGATCGTCCACAGTGACTAAAAAGTCCAAATCACCTGGCTTCAGGAACCTCCCCAAACCTTCATCTCCTCCAAATGTCAAGTCAACCCAGAGCTCCTTCAACGACGGCAACAAACTGAAAATACGCCATCCTTCGGGACCGTTTCCAACCCCTTTGGCAACCGCATAGAAGGTACCACGATTGCCATGCATTGACACTGGTTTCCAAACCAAAAGTTTCGTGGAAAGCACCCTCAAAAGGTAAAGAATTTTGGCGGAGACAACCTTATGAGGGAGGGGGAGCTTGATGACGATGGTGCCGCCCACTTTGACAGCTTCAAGGGCAATGATTAGTTGGGAAATAAGGAGGCGATTAATATCCCATGGAAGAGCTGAGTTTTGCGTCCGCAGTTGATGTCCGTCGAGGAGTACGAGATCGAATATGCGATCGCTAATTTTATCAGGAAGACTTTTCAGTCGTTGGTCCTCGATAATGCACGAACCCAACTGATAATAGGTTAAGTTCTGATAAACCAAGTTGAAACGGAAGCGAAGGTGATCCTCGAGTGCGAAGGCATGACCTCCGTCAATGACTGGCAAAGAAATACCATACCCAATGGCATTGGGATTTTTTTCCAAAACGTACGACGAAAAGCCACCTGGGCAACATCTTTGAAGTATATGGTCAATATATTGGAATGAAAAGAAAAGAACAGCTGACCCTAAATCCAAGAACTCGAGAGGCTTGTCAGATGCGACAAAATGCAGCCGTTGGTCTATTTCACGAAGGACAGCTTTCATGCGTTTGAACCACATCAGGCTGAGATCTGAAGAGGCAGTGTCAGCTGTTTGACGCTGCTCCTGGAAATGTTGCTCCATATCCTCATGGTGCCATCCCTGGAGAATCAAAGTTGGCGCAAGGGGTTGGGGCATATCTCATTGAAGTACCTTTTCTTGCAGCTCTAGTAAGCGCTGGAGGGACAGTGCCCCCTAGCGAACCAATGCCTTGTAAAGACGTACTGCTTCATCAGTGTCGTCGCTGGTGGGTGACAGGCAAGATGCGAGTCTGACTAGAACTTCGCGAGGTGTACTCATGATGATGATGTTCCTAGCTAAGAACAATGTTCAGCCATTTAAGATGAAGGCCTTATGTGAACCCCTGTTACAATATATAGGACATCTGGTCCCCGTGCCCATCTCTTTTGGTACGTCACTTTCTCAGCCGTCTTATATGCCACAATATATAACAAAAAAAGAAACAACGAATCCAGAATCCACTCAAAAAAGGCAGATGCAGCACCGAGACAGTGGAATTGACAGAGAGTGATTCACGTGTTGACTCTTCCGAGACGTAAAGTTTATCTCTTATCCGAAGCATAGAAAGCATAGGGAGCATAGGCTTCATGGCTTCCAGGCAAGTAGTCAAGTGTACGGGCGTCAATGTATGGAATAAGTATTCCACTCATACCAACCAAGTATTTGAAGTAGGTAAGCAGAATTTGTTTTGTCAGACGGAAGCAGAGGGACTACCACTCACTATGATTGTCTCGTGGTGCGCATTCTTTGGAAGCTCCACAATTTACGAGAGTTTAACTAGCAGAAATGATGGCGACTGATCAACGACCACGCTTTCAGGAACAAAATAAATAGTTACCCTGACCAAATCTACAGGCAGAGAGCTGGAGCCTTTGGCAATCATTTTTCGAAACGTAAGATATTTTGCATCTTGAACTTTGGTTTACCCAGAGCGTCTGAAGAGTTAATATGTTCAATGTTGAGAATGCTGATCGAGACGCTTAAGGGAGGAAGGGTGTACTAAGGAAAAAGGAGCGCTGGAGGTTTGACGAGAAGTGCCTGGAGTTTGGGTAGAATATGGAAAGAGGGAGTAGAAAGCGTTGGGAGCCTGAGAGAGAGGCGTAAGTTTGATGACTGACGGCTTGAAACTGTCGCCCTTGCCTCCAAAGGGTAGGACAGTAGTAGCGATTTTGAGGCCGACACGCTGATGCCCGATCACTGGGTCCATTAGGGAGCTTTACAACAAGGTTGCTAGTGGCATACGGAAAGGCAAGACAGAAAGGCAAGACAAAAGGAGGCGAACGCAAAACGGTGTCCGCTTAGTCAGCTTATGCAAAGGGTCATCAAAATGCACTCTCTTTGGATTGTGGTCGTACGATGCTTCAAGTTGAGGTCGAGAGGACATAAATCACCCTTTACATAAGCTTCTTCCGTGAATGCAACTGTCGTCAATGGCAATCGTGAGCAAGCAATTATGAAATGACATTTAAACCGAGCAAGGTTACTAGTGTGCATTTAAATGATGTTTTTCTTCCTAAAGAAACACTGGAGGGCCTCTTCTTGAACCTGCCAGAGAGGCGTGCCAAGTGATGTCAGCCAACCCAAGTGGTGAGCAATGAGATCATCCGTGGTGATTAAGAAATCGAAATCCCCTGGATTTATGAACCTCCCCAGACCTTCTTCTCCGCCAAAAGTCAAGCTGGCCCAAAGTGCCCTCAATTCCAGTATCAGGCCGGACATACGTGATCCTTTTGGTCCTCTGCCAATGCCCTTAGCCACCGCATAAAAGGTCCCGCGATTTCCATGCATCGACTTTGGTTTCCAAGCCAATACCTCGCTAGAGAGTATCTTGAAAAGGTGGAGAATTTTCGCAGAGATGGGCCTGTGGGGAAGTGGCAGCTTCGCGACGATGGTGCCACCCTCTTTGACGGCTTCAAGGGAGATGATCAGTTGTGATATGAGGAGGCGATCCTTATCCCAGGGTAAAGCTGAGCTTTGCGTACGCAATTGATGTCCGTCGAGGAGTACGAGGTCGAATGTGGGACTGGTGATTTCGGAAGGAAGGTTCTGTAGTCGTGGGTCGTCGAGGTTGGATGGGCTTAATTGGTAGTAGGTAAGATTTTGGTACATCAGCTCAAAACGCGAGCGGTGATAATGCTCGAGAGTGAACTCGTGGCCTCCGTCGACGACGGGTAAGGATATCCCATACCCGGTGGCGTCATGGTTCTTGTCTAATACGTGAGACGAAAAGCCGCCAGGACAGCATCTGCAATAATATCGCGTCAAAAGGAGGTTGATGCTGAAAAAGGCAAATATCTTACCCTAAATCCAGGAACTCGAGTGCTCCATAAGATGGCACACAATCGAGCTGTTGATCTATTTCACGAAGGACGCCTTTCATTCTTCCGAACCATATTGCGTTAAGATTTGGTGAGGCGTTATCGGCTGTCTGGCGCTGATTGTGGAAATGCCGCTCTGCGGACTCGTTTTTCCATCCCTGGACAACAGGAATCAGCGTCCGGACCAATGCATTCTAAAGTCACAGCGAGAACATACCTTGTCCTTCAGCTCTAGCAATTGGCGAAGAACAACTGCACCACTTTCTATCAAAGCTGTTGAAAGTCGTGTTTCATCGTCGGATCCATCTGTGGTCGACCCAGAGTAAGGTGTCAATTTGATTGGAATGGAATTGGGAGGCATACTTGGGTGCTGGGGAGAAAGGAAAAGAAACGATGCCCTTAAGAAGCTGTCTCTTACAGATTACTAACGAAGACAAAGGGCTCATGGTCCCAGCGCCTATCTCTCCAAAGGTTCCTCGTACGTCACTCCCGCAGGTACCTGCTTCCTCAACGTAAAGTCGACCGTCCGCAGGTGACCACAGTGGCAGAGAAATTGGAAATAACTATGCCATTTTCTGCTCAGAAAGCTTGAGCGGGGTTTGGAGGGAAGAAACCAACCCATTTAGGACTTTCCGGCCAAGGATCAACGCATTTACGGATGAAACTCGAGTACGTCCACTGACAATGAGACTTCTGCCAGTATTCGAAAATAAGTAATCGGAGGCTTTCTTTGCATGTGTAAATGACTCACCCAATAAATTCAGAAGCCACCCTGAGTAGTGCATTTCTCGGTTCCATTAACACGCATTGATCAGACCTTGAGCTTAACTAGTAGAAAATATATCGCAATTTAGTTAGGCAGAGATCATACAAGCAACAAGAACACATGGATACATACATACTTGGCAGTTGAAGGGCAGCGGCAGTAACTACGAGTTTGAAAGACAGTGTTTACAACTAGCTCTCCCGGTGCAGTAAACTTTTGCACGCTTGGTTATTGATGGTTTTGGGTTTGCTTCCAAGTCGAAGGAGCATCCGCTCAGGTTTCACTTTCACATACAATATTTACGTCTGTGGCGGCTGATGGAAGGGAAGGAGACACGAGTGTGATTGCTCGCCATACGCTGTGCGCGCCGCTTGAACGGTGCAAATGGTCAGGGTGTTTGTGCTATTGGAAGCTAGAGAGGAGAGTCTCGGTCAGCAATTGGTCTTGGAAGAAAGAGAGATACGCGGAAAGAAAGACAACACAAGAGCGACAATACTTGAACAATGCAGAGAAGAATAAGAAGAAAAGATGACCAAGATAGTGGAGCAACTGGAAAGGGTCAAAGACCATAGGTTGGAGACAATAAGGATAAAAGCAAAAGAACATCCAAAAAGGGAAAGACGCTCACTGGGACTTGAAAGAGGGCTTTTCATTAAGTAAACGTCTCGCCTGACGAACATTTGGGCACTGCAATAGGCCAAGGGAGGAGAGGGGTTGTTGACGTTGTGGAGATAGAATCGTCATTCGTGATAGCCCACTTGCACCTGCGGCTGAGGAAGTCGTGAAGCTGAAGCTGTAAAAAAACTCGGTCCGTCTTCATCCTCAACTCTCTTCCTTTCTCCCCTTATCGTTCGTACTGATGGGCTCACAAATCGAACCCCGCCAAGGAAATCACATCGGCAAGCTGGAATGCCACAGGAGGTTATAAAACACCTGGTCTATATGTAGGTATCTGACAAGAAATGCGGTAGGTACGAAAGGCGAATTGAGCGAAGAATCTTGCCATGGATAACAATGGGAGTGAGTTTGAGTTGAAGGAGTCGGTATTGCGGAGGAAGTCAATGGAGAATACGGAGCTGAGGCTATTGCTGGTTTGGATGAGGTCGCTACTGCTGTTGAGACGTTCTCGAAGGTAGCAGCTACGCCAACTGCCATAATGACAACGGCAGTGGCGACGGTACGCGACTAATTTACATCCCAAGGAGAAATTTTCATCAAGGTCGTCTTTTGAAGTAGATTAGCCCGACTTCAATAAAAGAAGAACGATAACATATGGGTCATACCTGGCGAGAAATACCTGCTAAACCAGTACCCCAAAGCCAAAGAAGATTGCTAAAAAGTACGGGAAATCCGCCGGGTAGTCGTATGCTCTGAATTGAGCCCACAAAACGTGGCAAACGCAGCTCCTTCTAAGGCGGTCAATCAAAGGCCAGGAGCCAGGAAAGACTCTACTGGAGAGAGCGCGAAGAAACCACGAAAGTGGAACCCGCCATATGAATTTCGACCGCTGGACAGTGGAGCAGAATAATCTGAATAAAAGAGGTCGTTTTTCTTTGCTGGCAGTGGCATCGCCACGTGATTGCTTTTCAAAGGACGATAAAATTTGTCTAAAAATCAGTAAAATACTCGTTCTGGCTCATCTGATCATCCAGATATATAGAATAATCGGCCTGGAATTATGCTCCTGCAAGTGTAGAACATTGACAATTCCCAAGGATTTAATTACCGGTGAAACTGTGCCACCCAGTTCCGCAGTCGAATAGAAATTCTGAAATACTCAGGCTGAAGTACACAGGAAACAACCAGCGAGGAAAAAGCAAACTTCTGAGTCAGAGTAAGCCAATTGAAGAAAGAGTAGAAATACGAACTCGTCTACACTCTACACCAATCAGTGGCAACTAAGAATAAATGAGCAAAAGCTAAAAGCCGACAAGGAATGTCACTCAAGGAGATACCGGAATAAAACTTCAGAGCATACCCATGGAAAATCCGAGACCGATCGTCTCTCCTCGCCCTTCCTTCAGGTTGAAAGCACCAACCCCTGCCTAGTAAAAAATCGAGGAAGGGCAGGTCGATATTCCTCCCTGCCACGTCGTTCTCACGTGTGGAAAATCGAGGGTAAATAATAAATAGATGTTCAGTGCAAGTTCAGTGTTGCACCGAACTCTGTACAACCCCGGGTTCCTGTTCTCGCTTCTCTCCCTACACATCGGCAGCGGCGGGTGACATAGTTTGAGTAGGAGATAAAGCAGGTCTGAAGGTCTTTGTGAGCGTCATTGAAGCATGTGAGTTGATACTATATTTCTTACTCAGCAGAGCGCTTTGAGTCGTTCTGTTCTTCCTTCACAGGGTTTTCCTTGATCTTTTGGTGGCTCACGACGAGGCGGATGGAGTAGTCTTGGCGCTCTTGGCGGCTCAAGGCCATTGGAACAAATGTCCTTGCCTTCGATGCTTTTTGAGTTGATGCAGGTACTGGGTTCGCCGAGGACAATTTATTTCCTTCCTCAGGCATCGTTGGTGATTGCGGGTGATCTGGAGAGGTTGTTTATGAGATACCTTGCCACAGCAGAGAAGATAGCGGAGACAAACCTTGTTGATCTCCCCTGAGTTGCGTGGTTGGTACAGGAGAAGATGGGACTGGATCTCCTACGGTTATCTCGCTGTACTAAGGAAAATCTGCACTCCTGGCTCGCTGTGCATTCTCAGATGACTTTCAGGACCTTTGAGTAGGACAGACAACTGAAATTAGAAGGACGCCCCATTGTGCAGTTGATCGGGCTGCGCTTTGCGCGACCTATTCGAACGATGGGTTTTTGCTGAAGAGGTTCTATCTGAGATATCCGGTAATAGGAGAAATACTATGGGAGCCAACCTAGAAAGCTGCTAGAGACCTGCTCACCTTCAATGTCTGGTGGGCAAGCAACGGCCAAGTGCTCACCCTCTGCTCACCATGTTGACATTTCTGCTTGAGTAGGATTCTGGAAACTTCCTGGACTAGACGTCTATGCAAGTGGAACTTCGGGTGATCTTCCTCCTCCGACGTCTCTTCACTTAGTAACTTCTCGCGACCTACTGCTTGAATGCTACGGAACTTCAGACTCGAAATGGAGGGGATATAACCTGATCACTTGCCTCTGACTTTTGTTTCTAATTTTCTGGTTAACTCAACGAAAGTTTTCTTGGAGTCATTGCCAGTCCAGGCCTGGTCATATATCATGTTTTCAGGATATTTACCCCTTCTATTATCAAGTTGTTGCGTACCACTGTTTCTTGACACCTGGTCAACGTCTAATTGTCTGTCCGGAGGTCCAATGTTAGTTAATACGAAAGTTGGCAACAAAGGCCAAATGGATGTTGGAAGTTGATGAACTTGATCTGAGCAGTGGCCCGTGTGCACATACTGTGGTTGGTAAACAGTTTGGGCCACATTTATTCCAGCAAAGCTAGGAGAAGGTGACGATTAAATGGGAAAGCTGGTACCGGCCCTTTCATATCTGTGCTCAATGACCTATCCAACTGCACTGTACTGTAGGTGGAATGGGGCGCGGGTCGGAAGTGGGAAAAGACAGGCCCATGCATTGGGGACAACTGGGGGACAAGGTCCTTGTACACGAAAGGAGTCGCTGAGGTCTTTGGCCCAATTAGCATGAAAGCCGAATGCCCTAAAAAGGATGGGTGTAGGGTGAAGTTGATAAGTGTAGTCGAATGGAAAGACGCTTGTAGATTGTAGCTGGCGGCATGATTTGAATGAGTAGTACACTGAGGTGAAATTGTGCCATTTGGATAGAGACAATGCTGGCCGTTATAGTCGTTGATGTGTCCCTGCTCGCAAGGGACATATTCCAAGTAATCCGCTGAATGAATATCCGTTTCTGTGGCCTCCCCTCTATCCTCCTGTGCAAAAGGGCCGACGCCTGTGCGATATGACTAACTTCAATCAGCCTCTTCTATATTTCGTGCATTATCTTTCTGCGCGAAGTTTTCGAGTTGAGGTCTGCAAAGGTTGAACCATTAGGTATTAAGGAAATTGTAAACTGAAGGTAAGTCACGGTCAAGTTTGAACGTACACAGAGCCGATGTCCTCATTCCACAACAGCAGAAAATATCCTAACGACTCTGACAGATTTTGGTATTTGAGGCGAAGGGTTGAAAGGGATGGGGTGAACAGTATTCAATACTGCGGATGTTGTCGATGTAGGAGAAATGGGACGTGTTTGTGTACGCGAACAATCAGGCCGTTGAGTGGGGGGCATAATTCTCAGGCTCACATACGAACACCACCCTTCGAGAATCTATGGGTCCTCTGTATTCTACTGACCCTGGAGTACACACAGAGACATAGGGATATCATAAAGAATGGCTGTCAAATTCAGCTGCTAGGTAGGTATAACGACATTGTGATCCAGTAAATTTCTAAAGAACGGGGCTCAAACTACTCAACCCCCCAACTTTGATATATCATATTCTGCCGGTTCAGAGGATTTTGTTGACCTATATGAATTCATTTCGTCAATCGACACACACATACCAACTGTGCGCTGCTGCTTCAGTATTGAGTCCCGAGGTCGAGTAGGGATATTATCATTCGTAGTGATTAAATTCAACAAAACTGAGGACGTGAACTAATCCACAACAGCGATAAAGGCTACCAACGTCCTCTTCGAGAATACCTTTAAAGACGGCGTCGCTTGCACGTTGTCTAATACCCTACGATTACACTTCGCAAAACGAAGCTCTTCGCACTTCAAGCGCGATAATCGATTAGCGAAAAGTCAGATATTGAAGAAGTGGACGCGGACTTTCATGGGAAGGAAGCTCCCTCAAGGTGAAGGGCTCGGTGGTCCATCACGCCACCAGCTGTCTTCTTCGTCAGCGCAAATCTGACTCCACGCCCGTTGGTGACGGAAACCTTGTTGGTGAAAAAAAAGGATTAGTGAACAATCAGTATCATTTGTCAAAGACGACAGAAATACAAAAAGGAGAAAGGAACTCACAACCCCGATGATAACAGATCTGAGACGAATCCGGCCTCAGAGCGCAGTGCCATGACATCCTCCATCTGGGACGACGTTGAATATGAACTCGAGAAACAGCAAGCCTACGCGCAGAAAGTGAGAAATGAGATGTCGAATCCGGTCGAGACGGAGTTACCTTGTTAAACGCGCGGGCAGTAGTCACGGTGGCACCATCATAATTGTTGACGAACAATACAACAAAGCCATTCAAGCACAAGAGAAATGTTTCAGTCGCGAACAGCGCTAGTCATCCAATCTTTAAAGTTAATGCTCCAACTTCATTTGAAGAAAAAGAAAGAAGTAATACAACGGCTCGTATCGATCTCTTTCTCCATAAGACAATGGACATATCGCATTGCAGTTTTCAGCCTTGTTCTTCGTGGACGACATTTCTCTGTAATTGGTCACCAGTCACCTGTGTACGGGTAGGCCGAGGAACGGTCAGGAGAGATGACTGCTCCTGGGCCACGATCATCTCGCTCGCAATCAGACAGTCAATGCCCTACGTAAGAGAAATCTTAACAACTAATATCACGATAACAGACTCGAAAGAAAGAGCAAACAAAACAAGAAAACTTACCACTCTTGTCGTGTCGAACATCGCTGGAAGGCTAGCACCATCTGCGCCATTTGAGCTAGAACTCGGACTTTCGCCTATGTATATTCACCTCAACTCGAGGAAAAGGGGCATTCTCCATCGATAAATAGAGAAAATGGTAGATGCTGGGGATCTTTCATTCCCTGTGACTCCCCTTGGTCGTGGAGCAGGTTGACTCGAGAAAGGGCTCGCTAGAGACATGCAAGATAAAGCTGACGTGCAATGCAGCTTAAGAATTGAACAAGGCGAACAGCGTTGAATTGACCAAGTAAAGTAGAGGTGCCCGTACTCGTACGAGTCGTACTTGCATACGCGGTGGCAAGTGCGGAGCCCGAGAAAAAGGAATGGGAAAGGAAAGAGAGAGAAAATATCAGATAGAATGTTGAGGCCTTTGTCTTCAAACGACTGAGAGGTAATTGTATGGTGAAGAGTGAGTGTCGTCGACGTTGGAATGACAGGCAGCCCGTCAACGCGTCAACTGTGACACTTATTACGTCGTACAATTCAATGTCCCCAGTTCGACTACCTGTGGTAACATATACTCCGTGTTGTGGTTCGTATGGCTAATCTTAAACATTTGCAACCTGACATACTGGACACATCGTTTACGCACGGAATGCTAGAAGTTCAAATGATAAATACAATGAAATAAACAAGAAATTTACAAGAAATGAATAAATAAACCGAGAAAGTTTTTGACAAGGAATGGAAATACTAAGCGAGTTGACAGAAAATAGAGAGGAAGCACTGGGGATAGGACTCTAGGATGGTCTCCCGTGAGTATCATTCGTAAAAGAAATGAGCAATAATGTAAAATTCAACCCTAAAACTCGAGAGAAATTCGGAATATTCAAGAAAAAAATGACAGCTAGAGCACATGAAAAGTCCGAGAACCTGCCATTTCTCGCAACGACTTCGGAGAAGAACAACCGGAAAGATGGAGGAAAGCAATGTCAAAGTTCCTCCATGCCACGACGTTCCCACGTTCCAACATTCGGGACAGTGAGGATCGATTAACAGTTGTCTGAGGATTGCAGTGAACTCCATCCATACCCTCATGGCTATCTTTCTTACATGTCTTCGGCGGCTCACGGTACAGGCAGAACATGTGAAAAGGAACGGGTCTGGAGATGAGAGGGTTCTGATGAGCGTCATTTAACCCCAGTGTGAGTCATTGAATTCCTGAAATCTGCTCACCGTATTCACGCCGTCTCTGTCACGGACAGTCCACAGAGCTCAGTTATTGAGGAAGTTGCGATAACCGTTTCTGAAGATCATTATCAGTGTTATTCGAGTAGGTGAGGTTTGATTCAACCACAAACCTTGCCGTGTACACATCTTCATTTGCTATCCTAGAATGCTGCAGCCCGGCCACCCCACCAGAAGACGTTGACCATTGCGTAAGATGTGCTGGATGCATACCGGACTTGCCGTATGCTCCTCGCTTTCGCTTGAGAACTGAGAGGTAGCTTGGTGGGCCATTAGAAGCTGTCGGCTTGGTGGAGATTGCTTGACTAAAGAGATCTTATAAGACACATCTCAGTGGAAAAGAAGGCGACGGGAACGAACTTGGATAGGCCATAGAGCCTCCCGGGCATGAAAGTACAGGCTCAGGAGAGTTACTTTCTCTGAGAAACTTCATTATGCCTGGGTTGGCAATTGCCCATCCATCTTTCCCAACCCGAGGAAAGTAGCGCTTTCTCTTTTTTTGTGAGTGCTGAACTCTGCGTGACACAGCATCGTTTAATTTCCTAGCTACGAAGAAGAGATTACGGTACGCACTTCTTGTCTGCGAAGGTCGATGTAGACTTCAAGGGTCTACGAGAGCCACGACGACCTTGTTGTTGCTGAAAGGAAGGCTGCGCAACCTTATAGCTTTCAGTCATCCATGTTGGATGCAGTGGCGATGGCCCTGACAGTGGCGCGGTGAGGTCGTGCTGGACCCCAATGGGGCGAAATGGAAGCACTTCTGCCATACTGTTTATTGTGAATTGGTTTTAGCCCATAGACCGAGAGGTTGGAATCGATCAAACTCTTACCTTTGGCTCGTGCTTTGAATGTGGGCCTCGTGCCGCTCAAAGAACCATTCTTTGGAGTGGCTTGTGTGGCTGCCCAGAGGCTGGCCAAACGTTTGTTTTTGGTTTAATTCAACCTCTCCGTAGTGGAGGGTTGAACGGACGGTGGTTGGATCCTGATTATTGTAACTCAGCAGGTGAGCTGGAAGCGAGGGGGCTCCCATTGCATGATCCGTGGCACTAGGTGATGGGAAAGGATATGCATAACTAGCGGACGTGGTTGATGACCCAGAGAGTGGGTAGATGGAATCATCGTATACCACCTGGTCTCCCATTCCGGCTGTACGCATAACGGCGGGAGAACAAGATTCGTGGGGCATGAAAAAGGCAGGTGGTAAGGCATCGTTGACAAACATCCAGGAATAATTGGGGTCGCTCTCAAGGCCAGGAAGTAACGATGACACTGTAAAAGCTTTATATCTCTTCTTCCCCGCTCCTCGAAAGGCGGAAGGGTATCAGAGATGGATTGGTTGCTCGTGTTTCGCAAATCAAAATCATTGGTCTGATCAACTAATGTGTGAAGGCGAGCCACATTTGCCTCTCTCCTTCCCTCAAAAGGAGGAAGAGGCTGAGGAAGTTGGGGATTCGAAGAGGGATTGTTGGTGGCATAGTTTTCGATTGCATGAGTGGCAGCAGGTACTATACAAAAAACAACCAAAATATTATTTATTGTCACGCAGAAGAGTAGTCTTATAATACCTTGGAAGTAACTATCGTTAAAGGCGGCCCAATCAAGCGGGTCAGCGAAGGGATAGGACGGCATTGTTACGAAAGAAGAGAGAGAAGACGGACAATGAAGAAAAACAACTCTAAACATCGTCTCCTTCTGTAAGTTGTACGACAACCAAACAATCAACAAAACAGGTTGAATAGGCTGCCAAAAAGCAATACCTTGTCCATGCTCCTGTAGCCTGCTTGTCTTCTAAATTCCACGCCCTGGTACAGCCGAAGAAGGAGCAACATTTCCGGAACATGATAATTCACGTCAGACCTTTTCTCCCACCAATAATTCTGGTCCCACATCTAAGGGTCTGTATCCCAGATTTCCATCATGGTATGACCTGCCGATAAACACAAGTGTGATTTTATTGGCCCATAGTCTCCGATTCTCCATTGCTCGCCGCATCCAGCATTCGCATCGGTGAGGTCTTGTTACTTACGAGCTGAATGTGCCCGCCTTCTCTTTTTACTTACAATATTTATTACAAATGTAAAGCGAGGCGGACAGGGTCCAAATACAGTGACATTTTTTCGAAATGAGGGTGCATTGCCTGCCTTGAGAACTTATTTTCAGATTCAGGGAGCCTCCGAATGTTCGTGCCTACAATAATGATCGATACCGCACACACATCAGAGAATTGTCGCCTCAGGGTTTGATTAATAAAATTTTCAAGAAGGGGGTTAGACGTTCTTGTCTGACCTTTGACAGATTCATTCATCAGGATTTATTATAGTCGCATTTGAGAAATATCTGCTAGTAAGGCCTGCCTAGAAGAGCGCCTATCGCAAATCTCTGTCAGTTCATATGGCATCCGCCGAACCAGTGTAAAAGTCGCGTACGATAGTGTATTTACCATTTTCCGGAAATATTTTAGTCCTCATTATAACCAACTAGAATATCAACACCCTTGTCGGACGGCAAACAGTTTGTTTTATGAGGAAAACAATATCATACAAAATTGCCGAACCAAGAGACCGTCACGAGGGAAACAACGATACGTGATTATGATCAAAAGTGAAAGACGGTGGGGTAGAGTGAAGAATTCAAAGAAGGTGACATTATTCTCGGTCCCCAGCAAAGAAAGGGGAAGCTAAAACGGTTGGGTTACCAGACTAGCCAGATCCGTTGACGCTGCACACGAGGGAAGTCTTTTTATCCTCAAAGCGTTGACACCTCGCGTACAAAGCTTATGGTCGATTGGTCACCGTCTATAATCGTGACAAGCGCCGTGAGAAAAGCGAAGAGAAAACGAGTGAAAGAAAACTGAGTATTGCATAGTGCCAGTCTGAAGATAACGAGCTGGCGGTCTGCAAGACCACAAGTCCTAGCTCTGCCCTCAGGTAAGTACGCCCGCCCAGATCTTTGGTGCCTGCCTCCTGGATAAAATGGAATGCGTTAACATAACATTCATTTGCACCGTTGAAGAATATACCTATAACGTGAGCCCATGCGAAAGTCGGTGACGGTCGACATTCATCACAGCTTTGGTGCTTCTCGTTTGAGAAGCAGCCTGTTGAACGAAAGCTATAGTGCGCACTACGTGAAGGAAATGAATCATTTTGAAAAAAGGCGAAAGAAAGAAACATAACCATACCTGCTCGAGATCTTATACTATAGTTGCATCGAAAGTTAGGTTTGAGCTCCCTCTGTGAGACTTCCAACGAGCGACGGCGCAGACTCGGAGGAGAATGGTCCTGAATGTGATGCAGTAGCATTAACTGGTGGCGCTACGGGAGGATTAGCTGTCGTCTGACGAACCTTACATGTTTCTGCAGCATGATTCGTGATGAACCGGTCACTCACAGAGTTATTGCTTCTCCCTCATGCGTCCGAGGAAAATGAATACAGGCCCCAAAACATCGCCTGCCGGATAAGCTAATATGGTTCATGGTGAGCCCTATTAACTGAAGGGCTTGAGGAGGGATGGTCTGTGCGATGGCAGCCAGTGGATCGGTTATCGAATTTTTGTAAAATCACGATAGGCATGACCTTGGAACGTGAATAATGCTTAAGCATCTATCGCGAGATACCTGAGAAATCGGGAGCTCGTGATATAGCCACAAGAAGTCGCCAGCATGCGCCTCTTTCCGAGAAAGAGTTTGAGATCGTGTTATGCTGCAGAGAAAGATTTTTCCCGAGTCATGGACATTCAATGCTTGATAACTTGATCATGTCCTGCTTAGAGGCAAGACGATTTGACTGAAATTCGTCAGTAAAATAAAGAGTATAAATAGACCATATACCGACAAGGGTTCCTTTTGAATGCAGTTCAGTCGTTCAAGTATAGCCTGTCGTTAAAGCGTCGAGTCTCTGCCTTGAAAATCAAAAAATTTCAGCCATGGATACGATGGTTAGCCTGTAAGCGCTTGGTAAGCACTCACTGCACTGCACTTCAACAAAATCCTGTAGATTCAACTCGCCTGAGCGAGTGGTCCTCAGAGACACTCCATAGTTGAAGGCGGAAGTAACGTTAAGGTATGCAACAGAGTTGTAATCTTCATAATGATGTCGCGAGGAATGGGGAGAACGACGCGATGAACGTTTGAACGACGTCGACGAACGTCCGGAAATTTGAAAAAGAACCTGTGGTCAAGTCAACTTGAAGGACACGTGATGACCGGTTCGCCCCTATTCTCCAGTCGCGTCAATACTTCGACTCGCCTGGCACATAATTTGAGAACTCGACAGCTTCCAGCCATTGGCTAAGAATCGCAAGCATAATAAGTTCTTTAATGATCTAATGCTGCAGAATCCTATAAATTATAATGAATACAAATATGTTTTAGATTCATGATTGACGACTACTGCGTATGTCCATGGCAGTCCTTTCAGGGTATACAGATAAAGAATGCTTTACCAATACCGTATAATAAGATTGAGAAAGTTAAAGAGTTACAACATATCATCACTACATGCTGAATGCGAGGTTGTTCGGAGCGTTACCTTACCCTTCCCTTTCATCGCCTTCAGATACCTCCACAAAAGGTCGGTTATCCGAGGAACAGAAAGATCAAGTTTGAGCAATTTCGCCACCTGCGACCGCCTAAGAGGTATCATCCTGAATCGACCGTCAAGCATGAGAAGCATGGACCTTTCATCGAACGTCTTATTCGCATCACAGTACCATTAAGTGTCAGGTGCTGAAGGTTGGGGAAATATGGAATAGAGGGATAATTTTTATCATGTAGTCGAGTCGAAGCCTGAGGTGGGCAGTGAAGTAACTTGACAAGGTGATTAAGGTCCAAGGAATTCTTCCCATAAAGCGCGAGAGATGTCACGGACTGAAGGACGCTTAAGTCGAACAAGTCTCCAAATCTGTACGCCGGGACGGAATGCATAATGAACTCCGTTAACACACACCTGGAGCGCCGGAGGAAGTTGTCCACATACAGTGTATCTCCGGAGCGGACATTCAGGTATTGAAGGGCAGGCGCAGTAAACCTTTCTGCAAAATCTTTAAGCCAAATTTCAGCGCCGATGGTAAGACGACGGAGCTTGCGGAAGACGATTGGCCTAGGAAGTTCATCTTGGCTGGACGTAGGTAAAGGGGGTTCAAATTGGAAATTAATGAATAATTCCTCTAGGTTGGCGAACGGTGATAGGGTATTGACAAGAAATGTTGGAATGCTGGGCATAATAGCTTTCGAAATCCCCGAAAGTTCTAGGAACTGAAGGCGCGAACTTGAAGACCTTGTTGCTCGATAGACATGAGGACCTCGCCACCAAAGCATCTCTATACTTTGTATATTGTGGAGGAATGCCCAAAGTTCATCCACGGGACGTTCAAGTAGAGGAGTGGATACAGTGACTCGACGTAGACATGAGGAGTTCGCCGTGCTCAGACCCCTTAATGATGTGATAAGCGGTGGCGGGATAAAATGCGAAGTACCAAACTCGAGACTGCGCCACGTTGTGGCCCTCCGACCAAGGAATTCGAATATCTGTACAATTGCGTCATGATGTTCTGATGGAAAAGTATGAGGGTAGTTGAGATGAATCAAGATGTCGATGGTGTGGTTTTTAACTCGCTCCATCCATAACTCGACACGATGAACATGGCGTATAGTAGGATTCGAAAGAGCAATAGACCGCCACATAGCCTTAGTGTCGAGAATGATTTGTCTCCACAGCTGACAAACTTGGGAAAGAGGGAAAGGCGAGGCCATTGTCTTCGGAGAGCATATGGGAGTCTTCGAGATGAGCGCATGATCAATCTTATCAACTATTCCATTTGTCGGTTCCGTCGTGAAAAGAAATATTTGCACGAGAATTTCGTTGGGCAAATCGGCGATCGTAATACTGCCGCTGAGGATTTGTCCGCAGATATTGTCTTCAACCACGGCCTCCCTGAGGGGAAACATTCGTTACCAAAGTTGCAGAAGTTCAGAAACAATATATACATACCAAAGATGCTGAACGAACTCCTTATTCCAGAGCGAAGTGAAGCGCCTAATGGACGATAAGTCAACGTCATAAGTGCAGATAGCAGGTACTGGACCTGACTCACTGATACTAGGCATGGCAAGCGAAAAAGACGCAAGAACCAGACACTGAAAGACTGGCTACGATTTCGCGACAGATTCATATAGTCGCGCACTTTGAGAGTACAAGCAGTACAAGGATTCCATGGCAACTGCGGTAATACTCAGGAATAAGTAGATATTGCATGGAATACTTAGACGGAAGCGACCAACCTCGTAATACAAGCATTCTTATACTTGATCAGTTACAACCGAGCATCGTGGTCGAAGAAGCATTTGTAGCTGAGTAGATGGTTACAGACAACTGTACGCCTCCGCGAGCGTTTTCGTGCCTGTAGAATGGCTATTGATTTGACATCTTGAGAACAAGGAGGCCCGGAGGTTGCCACCACCTGTGCCATATCACGTGATGAACGCGCACGCCCCAATACCAATTCACGATTAATTGGGAGGAATGTCTGGAGGTTCGAGGATAGGATGAGTAAAAAAGGAACCTTAAGCACCAGCGACGGGACTGGCGGTGATTAATCGCGTCGCGGGGGAGATGGTGTTGCTACATGAGCCATTGGCATCGCCAGCAGCAGATCCACTGGACAAACCAACCTCAACAGCGTCACCAGATAGCGCAATCACTATTGTGCGCATAGATCCGCACCAGAGAGACGATCTCATCTTCAACCATAGCATCGACTCATACTCTCCGATCGTGACCTTGGTCAGTGCCATCAACACCTGAGCAATATGCAGCCCCTGTGTATCCATCTCCAGTGTCGACCTTGAGGTCCTTGACGGCAGAATTGCAGGTTCGTCGGAAGGGGCCGCAGAAGCGCATGCAGTGGCCGCATTACAATCGTTTTTGAGCTTGCTTCACGACGCGAGCCATGGTCAATGTTAGTTGGACGTTGCTATCGGGTTCGACGTCACCCTCTGTTCCATGTCTGCGTGAGATATGTATTTGGAGGGAGAAGGATGGTTGTAGTGCCCGGAAATGGGAGGTGAATGGACCGACATGGGCTATAGTTGCCGTATGACCCATGAGCACCGGCAGGAGTGATGCAATAGCGACATGAAGGCGATAAAGTTCCGCAGAAGCCCAAACGGGCCCGAACAGGTCAGTGAGCGTAAGTTCGGCTACTATGCCTTTCAAGAATGCGCCAGGAAGGACGTGGGTGAGTCTGTGCCGCGTCACAGCTTGAGATGGAAGGTCGGTACGAGCAGGAGTTTGAGTACTGGCAAAAAAGGAAAAGGAGGAGGGGTGTTGGGCTGTGTACAATGTTCAATGAAGGAGTAAAGACACTGAGTCGTCCTACAAGAAAATAAAGGGGATTAATATCAGTAGAAAAGTACGGAAAGACATAATAGTAAAAGCAATTACCTCTTCTTCATTATCCGCCAACTTCGTTCGAACACATCGGCTATTGGACATGCAGCTAGAGCGGCACTTGTAATGCTCTTTGAAATCGGTCCGCCTCCAGCCCCATCTTGACCTTAAGACCGCTCGTCAAACTTAGAGCGCAGCTCAGCGAAATCCTCTTCTGGTCAATGCATATAGAATGCCACGCCGTTGTGTGGGTTCCCTCCGACTTGACATCACGACTTTATTCAAGAGATAGCCCACTCGGGCGAGAGCTTCATTGCGTAAGTCTCTTCATCGTTTGGAGTCCGTGGTCGAAGTAGGATCCTGGAAGCTTGAGAAACTGGCGCAGAATATCGGCGGGCATGAACACCGGCAGCTGCGCCTTACTAGCCTACGATGAGCAGTTGAGTATTCTCGAACAGTCCTGCAAATACCGGTTAAGCTCAAGCCCGTCAGGAATGACGACTCAGAAGAACGTACTCATTTATAGTTGAGAAATGTTGGCAAGCACGCTCGGGACGCTCTTTGACTTGAGGGTTGGTCTGAATACTAGTAGGAAGGGAGAGAAGGACGTTGCCCATAGTTTCGAAGGGTACTGCAGAGCCATCCTACAGCGGAAACCAGGTCAATACAACAAAAAAAAGGTGTACAGTAAGTAAGCGGTCACCGGTTCATCGCCCACTTTCCTCCTCCGCCAGATCGCACCTGCCATTTTGCCAAGAATTAAGATATCCGCTGGTCGACTTTACCGCAGAAGAACTCGCCACTGGTCACCATTTCGTACATAAGGCTCAGGGCGACGTGTAAGTGACATACGTCATTGCGCAAAGGAGCGACTTGAGAATGTAGTGCCTTGTCGTAAGGCTGCAAAAATAATTGTGAATACATTGAGCATGAGGAGAAAATGTAGACAGACCTGGGCTTTACATCCAGCGTACATGTACGATTCTTACTCGGAATAACTGGCGGCGGCATATTGACGATGGTATGCTCATTCTTCGACCTTTATGCTACGTCAAGCCCACAGGAAAGCTTCAGCGCTGGCTAGCACGACCTTCACACGGCACATGCAAATTGGTGTGTAAGACGATCTTCAGAGAGATAAAGAAGGCATGGAGGATGACACGATATGCTAACGATATGCCTCTGAAGAAAAAGAGGCCGAGAACAGCCAGATCTCTGGAAGGAAGAGCGTCAGGACGGGAACATTCAGGAAGAGCGCGAGCGGTGACATTGACGGTGACCGGACCTTGTCCGACATCGGGAACGCGTTCGGTGAGCATTACATGCACGTGATTGATGAGAGACACTACCACATCAAGCTGCTTAAAGCTTTGCTTTGTCCGTCACTGAAGTTCTGAGTGGTGGCACCCGAGGAATATAAATATTGCGCTACATACTGGATAGGAAGTTGTCCTGTAGATAGGATAGTTTTTCTGAGTGTTATTTTGAAGAGAAGAGTAATCATACTCTAAATATTAAAAGGTGACCGGTCAACTTGAGGAATCTAGAGAATTTTTTGAAAATAAAGTTGCCATAGTACAAGAAATAAAGAAGTCCGAGAATGCGCCATTTTTTCGCTACAATATCGCAAGAAGAACAATTGGAAAAGCGGAAAAAAGTACTGTCCGTTGCTCCATGTACGAGTTCGGTGTTCCCACGCACGTTCGGAAGAGCGAGGATCGATAAACAAATGTCTGAGCATTGTATGATGCTCTGTTCAACGGTCAACCAGTCGCCCTTTTTCTTTTCACATGCAGTCGGCGGTCCATAGTATTGGTGGAATAGACAGGGCTTAATGGGTTCAAGATCCTAATGAATGTTGATCAACTCCCAGGGTGAGTAATTTATACCAGGGAAACTGCTCACCGTATTGATGTCCTCTCTCTGTCACCGAAGGTCCTCTGTGCTCAGTTCTTCAAGAAAAGATGGCTATGACTATCTCTGAAGATCCTCGTCAGCGTTGTCTGAACAAGCGAATGGTGATTTGATCACAAACCTTGCTACGTTCTCATTTTCCTGTGGCCCCATCTCGGAACCCTGCAAGCCGGCATCTCATCAGAAGATGTCCTACTTTTCTTCGCTTGGGGGAAGTTGTGGGTCCTGAAGATGTTGAGGATGTTGTGGGTTTGCTGTCTGCCCCACGCTTTCGCTTGAGCTGTGAGGAGTTACTTGGTGAGCTTTCAGAAACTGTCGGCTTCGGTGGATGTCGTTCTGCTAAAAAGACCTTATCAAAACCTTACTCATTGGGAAGGGGGTTGACGAGCACAACCTTGATAAGCTCTCGAGCTCAGTCGAGAGTTTCTTTCAATGATCTCCTTCATGAGGTCTGGGACTGCAATGGCCCATCTATCTTCTGCAGCCAATGGAAAATGGCGCTTTCTAGGCTCATTCTCTTCTTCTGAGTCCTCACCACTACATGAACAACACCATTTAGCGCACTGACTATTAAGGATAGGACTTCATCACATACCTCGTGTTGGTGTTGATGCTAAGTGGAGAAGGACTAAGAGGTGGAGAAGGGCTACGAGGACCTTCTGTTTGCTGAAGAGAGGGAACCGGTGCATGGAACTTTCAGCCATCCATCTTGGATGCCCAGGCGATGGACCTGATGGCCGTCGGATGAGTCGTAAAGGACCCTGGGGCGAAATGGTAGCCTGGTTATCATGAGTTTGTTTGAGCCCATGTAATGAGAGATTGGGCTTGTCAAACTCCTACCTTTGACCAGGGATCTGGAGCTGGTCTTCATGTCGCTCAACAGAGGGTTCCTTAGAGCGAATTGTATGGCTGCCAAAAGGCTGGCCAAACAGATGGTTTTGACTTTGTCCAACCTCTCCGTTGCGGACGGTTGAACCAACAGTACGGTTTCCATGAGGGCCTGGAATCGAAGAGACTGTCCCGTCTAATCCATGATATGTGGTACTAGCTGATGGACGGTTGCAGGTATTACTTGCAGATGTCGTTGACGGCAACGGTGACTCAGTGAGTGGGCGGACAAGGTAAGAGCTGTCACGAACTACCCGATGACCCGTATTAGCTGCATGCATAGCGGTGGGAGGAATGGGCTGGTGGGGCGTGAAAGAGGCAGGTGGTGAGGAATTTATATCGAGCACTTTGGGACAATTGATGCTGCCTTCAAGGCCTGGTATATATGGTAGCGATGGAATTACGATTGGTTTGTATCCCTTCTCCTCTCGTGCTTCGAAAGACGGAGAGGAAAGAGGAAGCAGGGTATCTGGGATGGATTGGTTGATGCAGTTGACCTGTCCAGCGGATGGTATCGTAACGGCGGTTAGATTATCGTTTCCTTGTTCATTGAAATAAGAAAGGGACCGAGAGATCTGTGGAGTCGAAGGGTGCTGGATCGACCAGGAAGTGTCCATGGTTCGGTTTCCAGTGAGGTCGACTATAAAAGCCATCAAATTATCATGTATTGTCGCGCAGAAAAGAAAAAGTCTACCTCGAAAGTACCTATCATCAACACAATCAACGAAGGGATAGGATGACATAGTTGACGAGAGTAGGTCAAGAGAAAGGTTGTGTGAGCAATAAAGAATAATAACTCTAAATACATCCACAATTGTATGACAACCAAACAATTCAACAAAAACGTGTTTAACCGGCTGAAGTCCTAGGCTTTGTGGCAAAAAAAGTAATGCCTTGTCCACGCTCCTTCGTCCTACTTGTCTTCTAAATTCCACGCGCCTTTGTACAGCCGAAGAAGGATTTCCTAACGTACCATTTCACCATTTCACATCAGACCTGTTCGTCCCCCAGATACTTCTGGTCCCACATCTGAGGGTCTGTCTTTCATATTTCTGTTGTGGCATGACCTGCTGATAAAAACAAAAGTGGAATTTCTCTGGACCCTGAGTCTCCGTTATCTCGTCGTATCCACCGATAATTCGACCCGTGTAGTACTTACATGTTGATTATACCTGTCTTCTTTTTCTACGTACGATAGTTATTATAAATGTAAAGCTAAGTGGTCATTATATAAGACAGTCCTCTAAAATGAGGGTATATTACCCTGGAGAACACATCTTTAAAGTCTGGGAGCCTCTGAACGTGCCCATGATTATGATCTATACCAGGCGCTTGCCGCACGCGCATCAGGGAGATTGTTGAGTCAGGGTTCGATCAGTAAAATTTTCCAGAAGAAAGGTAGCATTCTTGTCTGGCGTTTGACAGATTCGTTTGGCAGGATTTGTTATGGATGGGTTTGGGAATCTTCTGTTGGAAAGGAATGCCTAGAAGAGCGCCTACCGCAGAAAGGTGTCTATTCATATGATCAATCTGGCTCACCAGAGTAAAAGTCGCATACATTAGAATTTATATTGCACTCAAGTCTCTAAACTAAAGCTATGATCAATAGGTCCCAAATTCGTCCAAGGCATTGGTGACAATCAATTGGTGCTGAGTTGAGGTGCTTACCAAGTGCTTACAGGCTAACCATCGTATCCATGGCTGACGTTTTTTGGCTTTCAAAGCAGAGTCGACAATTTCCCTGATGCGTGCGCGGCAAGCTCATTATCGTAGGCACATTCAGAGGCTCGCCGAATCTGAGAATAAGTAAGGTCCCTTGGCATTGTACCCTTATTGTGAAGAATTGTCACTGCATTTGTCCTATGTCTACCTCGCTTTACATTCATAATAAATCTTGCAAATAAGAAGAGAAGGTGGGCACATTCAGCTCGTAAGTAACACGAACTCTTCGATGTGAGCGTTGGATGCGGTAAGAAAACGGAAAATCGGAGACTCAGGGTCAAGAAAAATCACAATTGTGTTTATCAGCAGGTCATGCCACGGCGGAAATCTGGGATACAGACCCTTAGATGTGGGACCAGAATTATTTGGGGGACGAAAAGGTCTGACGTGAATTATCATGTTTCGGAAATGTTGATTCTTCTTCGGCTGCACCAGGGCGTGGAATTTAGAAGACAAGCAAGCAACAGGAGCGCGGACAAGGTATTGCTTTTTTGGCAGCCTATTCAACGTGTCTTGTTGAATTGTTTGGTTGTCATACAACTTACAAAAGGAGACGATGTTTAGAGTTGTTTTTCTTCATTGTCCATCTTCTCTCTCTTCTTGTTGTAACAATGCCGTCCTATCCCTTCACTGACCCGCTTGATTGGGCCGCCTTTAACGACAGTTACTTCCAAGGTAGTATCAGACTACTCTTCTGCGTGAGAATGAATAATATTTGGGCGTTTTTTGTGTAGTACCTGCTGCCACTCAGGCAATCGAAAACTACGCCACCGACAATCCATCTTCGAATCCCCAACATCCTCAGTCTCTTCCTCCTTTTGAGGGAAGGAGAGAGGTAAATTTGGCCTCTGCCTTCACGCCATGACTTGATCAGACTAATGATTTCCAAAACAAGACCAGATATAAAGCTTTTACACTGCCATCGTTACTTCCTGGCCTTGAGATCGACCCCAATTATTCCAGGATGTTTGTCAACGATCCCTTACCACCTGCCTTTTTCATGCCCCACGAGTCTCGTCCTCCTGCCGCTACGCGTACAGCCAAAATGGGAGACCAGGTGGTATACGATGATTCCATCTACCCACTCTCTGGGTCATCGACCACATCTGCAAATTATACATATCCTTTCCCATCACCTAGTGCCACGGATCATGCAATGGGAGCCCCGTCGCTTCCAGCTCACCTGCTAAGTTACAATAATCAGGATCCAAGCACCACCGTCCATTCGACCCTCCACTATGGAGAGGTTGAATACAACCAAAAAAAAGTGTTTGGCCAGCCTTCGGGCAGCCCCATAAGCTGCTCTGAAGGATTGTTCGTCGAGCGGCTTGAGGGCCAGATTCAAAGGACTGGCCAAAGGTAAGAGTTTGATCGATTCCAACCTCTCGGTCTATGGGCTAAAACCAATTCACAATAAATAGTACGGCAGAGGTGCTTCCATTTCGCCCCATTGGGGTCCAGCACGACCTCACCGCGCCACTCTCAGGGCCGTCGCCACTGCATCCAACATGGATGACTGAAAGCTATAAGGTTGCGCAACCTTCCTTTCAGCAACAACCAGGTCGTCGTGGCTCTCGTAGACCCTTGAAGTCGACATCGACCTTCGCAGACAAGAAGTGCGTACCGTAATCCCTTCTTCGTAGTTAGGAGATTAAACGATGCTGTGTCACGCAGAGTTCAGCACACACAAAAAAAGAGAAAGCGCTACTTTCCTCGGGTTGGGAACGATGGATGGGCAATTGCCAACCCAGGTGTAATGAAGCGTCTCAGAGAAAGTAACTCTCCTGAGCCTGTACTTTTATGCCCAGGAGGCTCTATGGCCTATCCAGGTTCGTTCTCGTCGCCCTCCTTTGCAACGAGAGATATCTTACAAGGTCTCTTTAGCCAAGCAATCTCCACCGAAGCCGACAGCTTCTAATGGCCCACCAAGCTACCTCTCACTTCTCAAGCGAAAGCGAGGAGCATATGGCAAGTCCGCAATGCGTCCAGCACATCTTACACAATGGCCAACGCCTTCTGGTGGGGTGGCCGGGCTGCAGCATTCTAGGATAGCAAATGAAGACGCGTACATGGCAAGGTTTGTGATTGAATCAAACCTCACCTACTCGAATAACACTCATAATGATCTTCAGAGACAGTTATCGCCACTTCCTCAATAACTGAGCTCTGTGGACTGTCCGTGATGGAGACAGCGTGAATACGGTGAGCAGATTTCGGGAATTCAATGACTCACACTGGGGTTAAATGACGCTCATTAGAACCCTCTCATCTCCAGACCTGTTCCTTTTCACATGTTCTGCCTGTACCGTGAGCCGCCGAAGACATGTAAGAAAGATAGCCGGAGGGTATGGATGGAGTTCACCGCAACCTCAGACAACTGTTCATCGATCCTCACTCTCCCGAATGTTGGAACGTGGGAACGTCGTGGCATGGAGGAACTTCGACATTGCTTTCCTCCATCTTTCGGTTGTTCTTCTCGCGAAGTCGTTGCTAGAAAAGGGCGGGTTCTCGGACTTTTCATGTATCCTGGCAGATCAATTTCCATTGAATTTTCATCCTTCTTCTCGGGCTGGTTAAATTTCACCTGATTACTCTTTTTTTTACGGATGACACTCGCCGGAAACCATCCTATATTTCTATCCTCAGAATTTCCTCCCTAGTTTTTGGCAAGTCACTTAGATTTTTTATCCTATAGCTGTATTTTTCTCGTTCTTATTTATTGAAGTATTTCAATCGATTTGCTATTTAAAGGTCTAGTCAAGTATTCCATCTGTAAAGAAATGTGTTCAGTTTTCCAATGACGGAAATATTGATGGTGAACTGCATCAACATGCAAGTTAAGAATATCTTACCATAGCAGGAGGTAGTTGAACAAAGTTGAACTGTACGCAATCACTGTCAGTGCCACTGCCCGACAGTAGGTCGCAGTGACGAGAAAGGATCCAGAACATCGTTTGAGCATTCGTACGTCGCATAGTTTGACATACAATGGGTAAAATACACAGGAAATTTCACATTTGTCGTCAAGGCCGCATTGATATTGCGCTGGCGCTGTTGATGACTTTAAAGGTCTCCGCTTCAATCATGATGACTTGGCCACCTCCTTGACACTCTCTACGAAGATATCAATGCCCTTCTTCATATCTTCTTCACTGATATTCAAAGGAGGGATGAAGCGAACAACCTCATAGATGCTGGTCGTCAGGATAAGAAGACCCTTCTCGATGCATTTCTTCGCGACGAGGGAGGACAAGTTTGCGGGGTACCCATCACCTTTGCCGAATTCGACACCGACCATGAGACCTCGGCCACGGACGTCGAGGATGCAGTTCTTGACGTCAGGATCAGCTTTAAGAGCGTTGAGAGCAGTGAAGAGCTGTTCTGACCTGTTACATGACATTTGGTCAGCTAATGCGCTATAAGGCGAATAAAAGGAGGGATGTGTACCTGCGCAGTTGCGACTGCTGTCGCTGCCAGTGGCAACAAAGACGAAGGTAAGGAACCAGTTAGGTGGACAGAACAATCACACCCTCCTGAATCCTTTCAACGTCCTAGAGGAAAATAAGAAGGAAGTAAGCGTAGGACGATAGCAGCCAGGTTTGTGTCTCCGCTTTCTTCCTTCCAGGAATCGCGCCTATCGCAAACGTTAACCCAGACCCAGACTCCGGCACGCACGCACACCAGACCCAAAGCCAGAAGAATCAGGGATGAGCCTTAGGTACGGGGCGTCAAGCAATCATGATTGGGCGCATCGTGCTCTTGGGCCTGAGAAAGGACGCGCTGGTAGTGATGCTCACTGATGTTGACCTTGCTTTCAATTCGCAGCCATAGGCGCTAGCAAGCCTGGTGCGCGTCGTTTTCATCTGCAGCTGCGCAACTCAACGAGATGAAGGACATGCAATCCTATCGTGTGCCATATTCGACTCTGCTTGAGAAGCGTGAGCAGTGGACATGGTAGGACATCGACGTGATCCGAGTCTATAAATGCAGCTCCGCACCTATGCACAGGAATGGTCCTAGGACCTCTTGCCCCTTGAGCTTCTATCACATAGTTCCCATAGGCAGGTTCGTCAATGTCAACGTCCCTGGCAGAACACCAGAACATGTGGCCCAGACTTTGCGCGCAGTGGTTTGGAATCCTTCACTACAATGGTCTGCATTTGGCGAGTTCATGGCAGGTTGGTACTTGCTCAGATCCGCTGTAACTTAGGCTCGCGGGATGAGGATGAAAATGAATTGAAGCAGGTGGTGCATTTGCGTTTGGAGAAGGGGTCGTTTAAGAAAGCAGAGGAGAGAGGGTCGCGGGTTATTTCTGCGGTGACGGCAGTTGAAGTTGAAGTACTGACAATCGCAGTCGCATTTGTACTTGCAGTGGTGGTGCTTGCGGTCATGGGCAAGCCTGGGAGTCGCCAGCAGCGGCTTCTATATCGGAGCTCCACAACACTAATGCCAGAGACACAAGACTAATAACTAATCGTCGCTGTCCTCTGAACGATGGTCTCTAACTGCCGAACGTCCTTGCAGTAGTCGGAGCCACAACAGGCGAATCTTGCCCAGACGCGAAAACATATGGAGAAACCATTTGAAGCACCGCGATTGGATATTTCTCTCTCACCAACTTTGATTCGAGCGTGGTCCCGTAGAGCCTCAAACGTAGGCCCTGGTACCCCGAACACGTAGATAATTGCTCAAGTAGTCGAAGGAAGTGTTCATTGTCGTACAGCCTCAAGGAACCTGCATGTGGAGGATTCGAGAAGGGGTAGAGATAGCGGTGGTGATTGACAGCAAAGTTCGCTGGCTATGAGACCAGAACTCTTCTTTGTCAGCATCCTAAGGAGCTTGGGGTCGGGAGAATACGAATGAAGAGAAACGTGAAGCGCGAGCTGGTTATAGTGAACAGGGCGGAGGAGTCGCGGGTAGTGGTATTGGTGGAGTGTGGCTCGAGATGGTTGTCGAACTGGCAGCTATAGGTGGCGTTGGCAATGAGAGTACTTGCGCTGGGGAAGCCCTCGTCAAGGCCAAGATGTCGAGACTCAATGGGGTAAGAGCTTATTGAGTAGCCCTATAGAATGACAGCAGATCGCATCAGTAGGTTGCTTTGAAGGAAGACATAGTGCTACAGACCTATCCACAAAACGTGCACCAGCCTGAAGAGACATGTTTCTTGCCCAGAAACCCAGGATGCCTGACGCCATACAACTGAAATGCAGTGCAGGCCTTTGCAACATAGCGTCTGTGTGCGGCAGATGTACTCCAGCGCCGAGAATCCTGGTAGTTGTACGTGACTATTTCCCTGGACCCCAACGTGGACGCAGTAGCAGGGCTAAAGTGTTTCGGGGGTCGACACCAAGAAGGGAGGCCAAAATAAGTATTGGCGTATTCGAATTCCAGAGGGAGAAGACGAACAAGTCGTTCAATTTAACAGGATGAAGGGCACTGACAACGGCGAACGCAGCATTAACAGCGTCGGTCCCAAAATTGGCGGGCGCACACGTGATAATTCGACTCTCAAGAACAATTGGCTCGGAAAAAAAGCGATGAAATAACAAAGCGTTATTTACCCTAATAGTAAAAGCTAGAAATTTTAAAAACCGTCCGTCATTTTATCTATACGACGTCGCGAGAAGGAACAACTGGAAAGGCGGAGAAAAGTACTGTCAGAGTTACTCCATGTACGGCGTTCCCACGTTCTGAAGAGCGAGGATCGATTAACAAATGTCTGAGCATTTACACTGAACTCTGTTCAACCTGTCGTTCTTATTCCTCCTGCACGTAATCGGCTGCCCATAATACCGGTGTAATAGAAAGGGCTTGAAGGGATGAAGATCTAAATGAGCGATGTTCAACCCCAGTGTGAGTATTTGATCTGCTCACCAAATCTACGTCCACTTTCTGTCGTCGAAGGTCCTATGTGCTCAATTCTTCACGAATTTGGGTATATGGTCGTCTCTGAAGGTTCTCATTAGCATTGTCGGAGGAGGCAAATAGCGATTAAATCACCAACTTTGGTGTTTTCACGTTTTCCTGTGGTCCCATCTGCAACCCGGACATTTCACCAGAAGCTGTCCTCCTTTTCTTTGCTTGTGGGAGTAATGCGGGTGCTGGAGGTGCTGTAGACGTTGTGGATTTGGTGTCGACTGCACGCTTTCGCTTGAGTCCCGAGGAGTTACCTGGTGAGCCTTTAGAAACTGTTGGCTTCGGTGGATGTGGATTTGCTAAAAAAAAACCTTATTTAAGACGTCTCTTGCTAGATGGGAAGACAAAAGTACAAACCTCGATAGGCCTTCGAGCTCCTTCGAGAGTTTCTTGCAATGATCTCCTTCATGAGGTCTGGGAACGCAATGGCCCATCTATCTTCCGCAGCCAATGGAAAGTAACGGTTTCTGTGCTCGTTCCTTTCTTCTGAGTGATCACCACTATGAAAAGCGCCGTTAGCTCACTGATTATTAGGAAAGAATTTCATCACGTACCTCTCTCCGTTGGAGGTTGGTGGAGATGCTAATGGTGGAAATGGGTTACGAGGTGGAGATGGGCTACGAGGACCTTCTATTTTCTGAAGAGAGGGCGCTCTGTGCATGGAGCGTTCAGCCAACCATCTTGGATGCCCTGGCGATGGACCTGATGGCCGTCGGATGACATCGTAAAGGACCCTGGGGCGAAACGGAAGCCTTTTTACCGTGAAATAGTTTTAGTCCATATCTGAGAGGTTGAAACACATCAAACTCTTACCTTTGACCAGGGCCTTGGAGGTGGTCCTCATGCCGCTCGATGGAGGGTTCCTCCGAGCAGATTGTGTGGCCGCCAAAAGACTGGCCAAACCCCGGGTTTTGATTGATTTCGATCTCTCCATTGTGGAGTCTTGAACTAATAGCGAATGGATACTGATCTCTGTGACTCTGCAGAGTTGCTAGTGAAGGGGCTGTCCCGTGGTATGTAGCACTAACTGGTGGAAGAGGGGAGGTATCATTTACAGACGTCATAGACGACAACGGTGACTCAGTGACTGGGTCGACAAGGTAAGAGCCGTCAGATACCACCTGATCGCTCACTCCGGCTGCATACATAAAAGCAGTATCTGGGATGGATTGGTTGATGAAGTTGGCCTGTCCAGCGAAAGGCGGTGATGGCATCGTGACGGCGGTCAGAATGTCGTTGCATTGTTCATTGAAATAAAAAAGGGGCAGAGAGATGTGGGGAGTGGAAGGGTGCTGGATCGACCAGGAAGTGTCCATGGTTCGGTTTCCAGGGAGGTCGACTACAAAAGCCATCAAATTATCATGTACTATTCCGCAGAAAAAAGAAAGCCTACCTCGAAAGTGCCTATCATCAACACAATCAATGAAAGGATAGCACGACATAGTTGACGAAAGCAGGTCAAGAAAAAGTTTGGGTAGGTGATGAAGAATAATAACTCTAAATATGTCCACAATTGTACGACAACCAAACAATTCAACAAACGTGTTTAAACGGTTGGGCTTTGTGGCAAAAAAAGTAATAACTTGTCCACGCTCGTTCGTCCTACTTGTCTTCTAAATTCCACGCCTTTGTACAGCCGAACTAACATCCCATTTCACATCAGACCTTTCGTCCCCCAGATACTTCTCGTTCCGTATCCGAGGATTTGTGTTCCATATTTCTGTCCTGGTATGACCTGCCGATAAATAAAAGTGGAATTTTTCTGGACCCTGAGTTTCCGTTATCTCGTCGTATCCACCGATAATTCAACCCATGTAGTACTTACGTGTTGAATATACCCGTATTCTTTCTCTACGTCCAATAATTATTATAAATGTAAAGCTAAGTGGTCATTGTATAAGACAGTCCTTTAAGGTGAGGGTATATTACCCTGGAAAACATATCTTTAAAGTCTGGGAGCCTCTGAACGTGCCTACGATTATGATCTACACCAGGCGCTTGCCGCACGCACATCTGGGAGATTGTCAGCTAAGGGTTCGATCAGTAAAAATTTCAAGAAGAAATATAGCATTCTTGTCTGGCTTTTGACAGATTCGCTTGGCAGGATTTGTTATGGATGGGTTTGAGAATCTTCTGTTGGAAAGGAATGCCTAGCGTCACCGATTAATGCTACTGCGGCACATGCAGAACCATTCTCTTCCGAGTCTGCGCCGCCGTTCATTGGGAGCTCAAACCTAACTGTCGGTGCAGATATAGCGTAGGATTTCGAGCACGTTTAGTTATTTTTCAACGTGATTCATTTCTTTCACGTAGTGCGCGCTATAAATTTTCATTTGCGATAGGCGCTCTTCTAGGCATGCCTTACCAACAAATGTTTCTCAGATGCAGCTATGATAAATCCTGTGAGGTGAATCTGTCAAAAGTTAGACAAGAACGTCTAGCCCCCTTCTTGAAATTTTTATTAATCAAACCCTGAGTCGACAATTTCCCTGATGCGTGCGTGGCAAGCTCATTATCGTAGGCACATTCAGAGGCTCACCGAATCTGAAAATAAGTTCGCATGGTAATGTACCCTCATTTCAAAGAATTGTCCCTGTATTCGGACCCTGTCCACCTCACTTTACATTTGTAATAAATATTGTAAGCACAAAGAGAAGGCGGGCACATTCAGCTCATAAGTAACAAGACCTCCCCGATGCGAATGCTGGACGCGGCGAGATAATAGAGAATCGGAGACTCTGGGCCAAGAAAAATCACACTTGTGTTTATCGGCAGGTCATACCACGACGGAAATCTGGGATACAGACCCTTGGATGCAGGACCAGAATTATTTGGGGGACGAAAAGGTCTGACGTGAATTATCATGTTTTGAAAATATTGATTCTTCTTCGGCTGTACCAGGGCGTGGAATTCAGAAGACAAACAGGCTACAGGAGCATGGACAAGGTATTGCTTTTTTGGCAGCCTATTCAACGTGTTTTGTTGAATTGTTTGGTTGTCGTACAAGTTACAAAAGGAGACGATGTTTAGAGTTGTTTTTCTTCATTGTCCATCTTCTCTCTCTTCTTGTTGTAACAATGCCGTCCTATCCCTTCGCTGACCCGCTCGATTGGGCCGCCTTTAACGATAGTTACTTCCAAGGTAATATCAGACTACTCTTCTGCATGACAATAAATAATATTTTGGTTGTTTTTTGTATAGTACCTGCTGCCACTCATGCAATCGAAAACTACGCCACCAACAATCCCTCTTCGAATCCCCAACTCCCTCAGTCTCTTCATCCTTTTGAGGGAAGGAGAGAGGCAAATGTGGCCTCTGCCTTCACACCATTAGTTGATCAGACCAATGATTTTGATTTCCAAAACACGAGCAACCAATCCATCTCTGATACCCTTCCGCCTTTCGAGGAGGGGGAAGAAGAGATATAAAGCTTTTACAGTTCATCGTTACTTCCTGGCCTTGAGAGCGACCCCAATTATTCCTGGATGTTTGTCAACGATGCCTTACCACCTGCCTTTTTCATGCCCCACGAGTCTGTTCTCCCGCCGTTATG